>JAQOWZ010000001.1:43939015-45189015 GCA_035578165.1 Stenolophus ochropezus | reverse complement strand
TCTCATTACCGGGGACATGCAGATGATACCCATGGCCTTTGAACGCTCACGCATTCACTCCATTTTGTACGCAGGGTCCTGTGGGACGCAGCGTTGTCTTCCCTGCTTTGTCTCTGGGCGGTGGGGGAGTGACGTCACCGCTCCTGCGCCGCGCAGGACTGGCTCCGCCTCCTGCTAATCGGCAAGGACACGGCCTGAAGAAGCTAAATTATCGATCTCTAACGCGCGCGCGTATGCAGATCTTGCAGGTGCCTTGCGACGGCCTAATTGCCACACCTAATGAATACTTAATTACCCCACTTCACACCGCCGATTGCCCCCACGCTTTGCGTAATTCGAGGGTTCATTTGCCACTGTTTCGCGGCGGTTTACATGGAATTTTTAATTACAAGGGATAAACGGATGCCATCTACCGAGAAACAGGGGAGATGATGTAACGATCTTGCGGAAACGGAACGACGAATTTCCTGCGGATTTTTCTAATTACGTTTTAATTGCTTGACCTTTCATTTTTGCACTTATTTTTCCCTCCTTAATACTAACTTTAACAGAATTTCATTACAATTTAAATTAGAAAACAAATTATATCCCATTTTAAATTACCAACTTTTTTACGTTTAAAATTATATAATATACACATTTAATAAATTCAACTCTATTTCGTCATTCTATAACTATTATTGTTACGACTTTCTTCCAAGAAACAAGTCCTCAAGTTTGTTACTTAAGTATTTGTTTCTTCGCATTTCTATCTAGAGTATTGAACAGCAATTTTTTTTTCAGACAAATAATTTTATTTTTAAATACATTTCTATTACTATTATGGAAGACATTGTTAATTGAAATGTTTTTATCTTTATACTGTATAACGCTTGCTATGGTAACTAACAATAAAATATATTCTGCCGTATTCATATAAATGAGAAAAGGTAAGACATTATTAGTAATGTTTTTTTTAGATAGCGAAATTTCAGTGTTGTTGTAGAACAAAAATATTCTTTTTCCAGCCATGCAGTGGTTCTTGTTTCAGCCGTATTGGGCAGAATTTGTTGTGCCTTTGAGATCTCATATTTGAATCCCGTTGAAACAAATTCTTTACGATCTATTTCCCACATAAAAATGACACCTGTATTGCAATCTTCACGATATCTAAATACCCTACCAGTTGAAGTCTGGTAAATGCTCTCACTGATACAAAAATATAATTACCAATATTTGTGGTAAATGATAATGCAGATGGAAAAAAATATATTTTTATGACATGACATTAGTCCCACTGTTTTGTAAAACAAGAAAACGATACCTATGGAAAATTAATTTTGTCAATATGGTATTTGTTATGTCAATAGTGTTGTTAATTCTCACAAAAATATTAATTATTTTGTTACGTATTAAGTAAATAAAAAATTGTGACATTTATTTTTGAGAGGATTCCTAAAGTTCGTTGAGAATACTATATGAGTATAAGAAGTTAATTGTTAATGTATAGAAAGGATACAAATGAAATTTGAGCAATGAATAATTTTAAAATAGCAATAAATTCTGCATATCATGAGCTGTCAGTGAGCTCATGTCAAAATTCAATTCATAACCGAAATATTCATACATAATATCTACCATCAGTGGATCGAATCAAATATGCAATCATGTTAATAAAAGTAATTTAAATTTTTAAAAATAAACCCATTTCATTTCCCGAAACTCAGTGAAACCGCAAAAAAAACTCGAGTCGATCGCTTCGAACGAGCCCGTTACGGTTATCAAACGAGAACATTGCATCTGATATAAATTTGATTGCATTTAGATACGTCATTTTATCTAAAACATATGACAGACGAACATATGAAAAGTCATCACGCAAGTATCAGTAATAATGTCGTTGAAATGGAGGTATTTATCTTAAAATATCGATACATTTTTCACTACATTTCTAATACTCATTTTTTGCTAAATTTAGATGGTATATTAAATTACTTTCATAAAAACCTGTATAAGAAATAACATATCTTAACGACTTCAATAAATTTTTCATATAAGATAATATACAGTAATAATATTTCCTTGAAAATGTAGGGAATTATTTAATATTATAGTTGCCCTTCACAAATATTATTATTAGGTATTTCAATGCAATAAGACACACAACTGATCAGACTGTACTTAAGATTCTTAAGAAGATTCTTATAAGATATTTGTCTTATAAGAAAATTCAATAATTCTAATGTTCGTAATAGAAATAACATCTTTACTTTCGTTATTTAAACAAGAAAGATCTTCATAGATAATGTGTTCAGATTATATAATGAGATTTTATTGAAGATAAAAGTACCTACCTACGTAACTTATGGCATAGAATATTAAGTTTTTTTAAATATTTTTTACTTAAATCTTATGGTTTAACAGAAAAAAATATAAATTGTACTGGCTTTACTCATCATGAAGGATATGAAATTTAATATAACAGATGAGTTATTCATTTGTTTACAAAATTTGACAAATTTAACGTATATTATTTATAAATATACAGTGATTAAATATATAGCTTTTTTATTGTAAAATGAAAAAAGACAAAAGGAATGTATAAGTAATATTATTTGCAATTTAAATTTAAAGTACAATATATTACATACGTAATATACCTATGCATTTTATAACAAAGCCCAAATATAAATAATATTTATGTTTATTAAAAAAAACAAATTGTTTCAGTCTATTAACATCATTGGTAATGTTAACATAACTTGAACTTTCAACATACATATATATTGTAGTAAATATTATTTTTAATATTAATCTGACATTTTTTATGTTATTAGTTTTTTAAACTCCAATTGATACTACAGAATAATTTAATAAGTATATCATACCTGGTATTTGCTATTTATTTACATAATGGCACCAACAAAAAATAAACTTTGAAGCATAAAACAACGATATAAACAGTAACAAAAGTAGCGTTATTGCACTGGCCGGCAGTAGGTCGAAAGGTATCCGCCAAACTACCTTAGGTCCTAACCTAGCCCAACTGCAATCGAACATATCGATCGCAATGTGATCGAAACGCTGTGTATTGGACATTCATAAAAAATATCCCCCTGCGTTTTTTGCACCCTTAAAACACCCCCAGGTTTTTTTCTCCCTCGCGAAATGAGCGTTTGAGCAAAATGGAAAGGGAATGCAGTTTTGTGCGACACATAAACCGGAATTAGTTTTTTAATGCGAGCCGTAAAGGAGGTATTTGCAAATTGAGTTGCTCCTGCACTGCAATTAAATTATATTGCAAGAATATTGATAATATATCCGATTACTCATCGAATATATAAATTAAATTAGATTTTAAAACTGCACTTTACTTATTATTCTATATTTACATTATGTTGTAAATTGACATTACTAAAAAGAGTAGAAAATTACTATTAAACTGTTGCATTATTTAAATATTCTCATGGCCTATAATCCCATTACTGGATATACCAATTTTCCTTTTTAGCACAAATGTAATTAATAACAATGATATTACATTAATAACATTAAATTTTTTTTTTCGCAATCGATAGTAAAGTACACGATATCACTCCGCGAAGTTAGCCAAAGTAGTAACTAAAGTAAAACTTTACAGATTTATGTCAAAATTTAACTTAACTATTTGATTTCATGCAGATGACGTCTAAGCAGGTGTAAACATAAATGAAAATTATAAAGAAATATTTGACACTTTGACAATACGTTTGTTATCACAGCCATCCCCCTCTCAATAGCTAACTGACGTTTTAAAAACACATAATGCTATTTATTTATGTTTTTAATTAATAATTTAACGATTTCGGAAAAATATAATGTGTACCTAAGGATTAAAGTATTTTTCATTACTGGCATGTTTTATTCCATATACGTAATAAAAAATTATACTTTAGTCCTTTGATATACAAATAAATATTTTTGAAAACTCTCCTGAGAACATGCCAAATGATTGTTTTTTTTTCTACATGATGCAAAAGACTTTTTTTTGCATACTGGACGTTAATAGTTATTTATGAGTGTTAAAAGTGACATTTTATGAGTAAGTGGGGAAGTTTGAAACGAGGCGAAGCCGAGTTTAACAAACCCCACGAACGAAATAAAATCACTTTTAACACAAATATCATACACTATTTTTCCTACGACCACAGTTATGTACCTATTAGTAAATAAAAACTAAGCATTAGAATGACATTTATGACAGGTCATGATGTATTTGTTATGAACAACTGAACATAAGACGTGTTAAAAGTAAATTTGTTTTTTACTTTTAACACGTTGTCAATGGCAACGTTTTAAAAGTATTTACTGTGTTATAAACTGTTATTTTTAACTTGCTAAGCAACCGTTAAAAATACTATTTTTAACAGTGGTCGTAGGAAAAGTCCTTTATGTTCAGAAATTTTTTTCATGGAATAAAGTCACAATTTCAAATTTGGCATTTTAATGTCTTTATTGCTTTCTGATATATTAATAGTATAGAGAAACAAAGTATTGAAATATTTCACTTGAAAATTGATTTAATTTAAAACATTTGTTTGATTTCTGTTGTCAAGTAGGTAACTGTTAACTTTCCAAAAATATTTGAATTAATAAAGGTAAAAATTTTCTTTTTGTATTTTAGTTTTCGAAAAAATGTTGTTTGATGCTTGATCGGGAAATGTAAACGTGACATTTCGCAATCTAGAACCAAAAATATCATCTTTCACCTATTATATATTGCATACAAATAATATATTAATTTTTGCAGTATTCACAATCCAAGTAATTTTCTCCTCCTGTAGAGGGCAAACGAGTTGTCAAAACTAGTAGACGTCAAAAATAAAATACGGTGAAAGCATTACAGTAAATATCGTTAGAATTAAACCATGAGGTAAGAAATTGTAAAAGAAACTTAATTGTTATATTTTTGACACGATTTTGGTTGAAATTATATACGATTAAAATACATAATAAATAATTTATTAATGAGAATAAAACTTTTTCTCTTTTTATGAACTGTCTACTTTCTTTATTTTATGTTTTTAAACATTTTCTTTGTCCCCATTAGCCCTGTATTATGGTATTTCTAATAAACGAATTTTGCTGTATATGAGTAATATTTCTTCCTAAAGAAAAACTTAAAATGCAAATGTAACTATATTGTATATTCAAATTTATTAACTTCAACATAATTCTCCCGATGTTAAGTTTGTTAAAAGTTTCTTGTGCTGGGAAAAAATTGAATTGTATATTTCATTTGGTAGCAGAAGAGATAAGGCCTTTGTGCATTGCCATTAAAACTAGACAGATCTTAAATCGTTGCATCGAGAATGCAAATCTAGTATTTTTTTACCCTAACGAAGGCACCCTCGCTTTTTTCACCCTCAAGTCAATGCGCAATCCCCCAGCGAAATATTCCCCGTCTCTGTTTAGTTAAACTCGCGAAGAATTTCGCTGGGATGCTGAAATCTTCCCTAACTTGAAAAAAATCTATAATGGTGTATATGTGTATATAAGATATGCTAGTTAGACGGAAGGGAAATTAGTTTCGAGTGTTTGAATCGCGGAAAATGGGTTTGATATTTTACGAGGGTGAAAAATTGCGCGCTTGTCTTACGCTATGTCAGAATTACAAAACACCTGCTCTGGCGTTAAGAGATTGTTTATTAATTGGAGTAGTTTAAGAAAGATTTGTCTTATCTTCAATGATTAATTTGCAGTGTAATGAAAATGAGATTAGGCGGATTATACTACCATAAGAATGACTTAAAAAATGACGTGACATTTATTTCTTCAACGTTTAACCAGTTTTAATAATTCAATGTAATTATTGTAATAAAAAGATTTATAGTGCGTATATAACACTACAAAAAATTGCGTTAAATAAATTGACATACAGATTTTGAATAATATCATATTGTTTTATATATGTGAAACAGTAAAAACTGGAATAGGAACGAAATATATATTTTTATGTTTTAAAATTAAAGTTATGTATTTAAAAAATTTAATTTTGGCAAAATTAGTTTTCTTAATTATAACCCAATATAAAATGGACCTGTGGTGCTTTTTATACAACAATTATGAATGTTTTTTGATAAAGATATCATTATATTTTATTATTAGTTGAAATATTTTTAATATTTGTATTTAAACGTTTTGTTATACTCGAAAGAGTTGATATTAGATTCTGACCGGAAGTAGTGAAATTGAAACTTTAAACTGTTCCTTTTGGTAAAAATATCTATAAATAACTTTTAGTTTAACAAATTCAAATTTATATTTTTTATTGTTTTATCCATCGTTGTGTTCATTTTTACAGAAATTAGCAAATGCTGTTATCAATCAAATTAGAAACATGGTATTTATATACACTCAAACTAAATAGTCTCCGTCGTATACACACATTATTTACACTTTGTTTATAAAATGTATCCTGAAACATTCTGGAACTCAGTACATTTTTTCAGAAGAACCAAAAAGAATAAATAAATGAAAACAAAAAATTATGCCCAACACTGAAATATAGAGGAGGTTATGTGCTTGCATGGGGTTATACGAGTTCAGAAGGAGTGGGAAACTTAATTTTTATTGATGGGAAAGTGAGTTATGTAAAAATTTAAATACTTTAAAAGAAAATTTGGAAAAATGAGCTGAAAAATTGGGTTTAAGGGATTCTTATATCTTTCAATAAAATAATAACCCTAAATATACTATATGTAAACTGCTAGAATAGTTGTATAATTGTAGATAACAATTAAAAATGTTTCCATAGTCTCTAGATATGAAGGAATATAAATATAAAAAATAATTATATTTATAGTAGAAGAATGGAGTAAAATTGACTCCCAAACTCCAAGAAAATTAGCGGAAAATATGACAAACCGTTTAAGGAAGTAATTCTAATGAATGGCTGTTCAAAAGATCATTGATTCTATATAATTTACAGGTGTACAAGACTAAATTGGCGTACTTAGTTGTTGTAATAAGTATATTTTTTTTCTCGATTTCATTAAGAAAAATTTAGGAAGTCAATATATTATTTTATTTTTTAATATAGTAAATTATAATACAAATTTAAGTTAAAAAAAACTTTAAAAGAATACAAAAATAAACAGAAGGTAATAATGAGTCGTAATGTGTTTATTTTATACGTTATACTGTTGTCAATAACTGTTTCTCACTCAAAAATTACTTTATGGTGCTCTTTGCACATTATTTACAAGTGACATCCGATAAAAGTATTATAGATATAAATAATAATATAAAAAGCCGGTCTATATATACACAGTTGTTGTTATGTATAATTTAAAAAATTTTGACCTTTTATATTTTAATAATCAAGAATAATAGAACATGTTCACATAAGACTTTTTTTTTAAAACAGTGCAAAATATATTATTAGAACAAAGATTATTTAACAATTTGTGTCATTATTTCGTGATCCAGTAATGAGTAATAAACTGTGATGACGATGGTACATTGGAATGTATTTATTATAAAAGAAGCGGAGTTATGGATTTGTTGTGCAAGAACGTGGTGTATGGTCGGTGCGTCATTACTGCAGTGCTTAGGAAAATCCTTGTCCGCGTATATAGCTGTAACTGTCATGAGCTTTCAACTATAAAAAGCTCGCAGTGTGAGCTTTTAAACTTCACGCATGAACAGGCAGGCTGTAGCCTGTCCCGTCAGAATAACACAACATTATTCTTACATCCGTCGCGACGCGCAGCGCCTCTACCGGCGGGACGGCGCGGCGCGGCGCATCCTGCCTTCCGGACCACACACTTCCGCTTTTCATTTTAGACTCGACTGTTTTGTCATTAATCCATTGATGGATCTTTTTCTTTTTATTTTATTTGCTTTGTCGGATAAACGACCATTTATTCTTGCTTTTTTCACTTCATTTCTTCTAAAACTTATAAACGAAACGAATTACATATATTTTTACTGTATGTTATTATTAATACTATCGTTATTTTAGGTCTGATAACCGTTTACATCACCGTTATATGATTCCAGATTTAATTACAGCAAAATTAAAATTTGAATTTCGACTTTTGGAGGAAATAAAATTTGAATAAGCAAATTAATTTACAGTTTGTTAACCATCATTCAAGGTGTACATCTAACTCACAATGTTCGCGTTTATAAAATACGAAAGTTATAAAATTTCAAAAATTTGAATAGTGAGTTCTACCGTTGATTGAAAAATACCTATATATTATTTATTTAACGGTACTAATTAGAGATAACCTGTACACTTTATACAATTTAAGGGTATTAAAAAAGGGTCGCAAGTTTTAAGGACATAGGTACATCTTTTGAATATTTAAGTTTTTTGCTATTAGTGAAAAAATACTCAATATTGTATTTTGCATTTTATTTTTTTTAAATAAAGAAATATACAAATCAAGTTGTTCTAACTTTTATACCTTTAATAAAGTACCTATCATTAATTTTGCGTACTTTTAAAATAATCTTTTTAATATATATTAATATATTTTATATTTCAAAATATATAAACTCTTAAAATTATTATCAATTTTTTAATGTTCTGTAAGTAGTAAATGGTTTTAAAATTTGGTTTTGGTTCTGTGTAGATTTTAAATTTCGACTCCGCAAGCTCCACCTCAGTTCCAGTGACGGTACGTGAACTAAAAATTGGTGAGGCAGGTGATAGGAACTAAAAACTATAAGCTGCATACCCGAAGAACCTCTTGCCATTTTTTAAAAGTATGTAAACTTAAATTTAAAATCTAAAGTTATCCGGTGTCCTCGTCCATCCGCTTATGCTACAACTGAACATCTACAAATGCAACTGTCGAAATTTCAAAATCAAACAGTTTAGTGGCATGTTTGCTTTATCTACGTGCAAACAGACCAATTAGAATGCATTTGAAACATGCCTAAAGACTTCCTTTTCTAAAGCAGATAGTGCAGCGAGAGAAAAATCGATAAATACTGTCAGCATTGTAAAAACAGCACAGTCGTACACACAGATTGACGAAGTTTGAGGCAGGAGAATTTTTGCCTCTGTACTTCTGTAGTCGGCACTGCACTGGCCGCTGCATTTACGAATGCTTTATTCGACATTATGGGATAGGAAAACAGTGCTAAATTTAAAATTTCTAGAAATTTAAAAATAAAATGCAAAATTCTGCTACTCTTATTTTGTATGATGAGGCCCTGCCTTCCCTGATGAGCCGTCACTGCTCAGTTCATACCTTCACGAAGATTATAATGTACTTACATTCCTTGCAGCTTAAATAAATAATGTTATTTATAATACTGTTAATATTTCACACAAGTGTTATCAAATGTCAAATTTTTAAAATTATTTGGATGAGTGTATTATGAAAATAATTCTATAAAAGAGTAAAAATAGTGTGGAGAAACACGCTTATAAAATAAATAGCTCACAACAGATTATAGTAAAATCCTAGCAAATATAAAATTGAAATAAAACTATCGGGATACCTGCGACGCTATCATTAATTCATTGGCGATTTACCCTGCAGTAAAATAAACCAGCGAAACATATAAATTATTCTGCTTTTTACTTTTGCATCGTAAAAGTTTGCCAAGTGATTCCACTGTATCAATTTAAGAAGTTGTTACTTTTCGAAACATCTTCTGATTTTACGATCATATAAAACGCCCTGTCTGGCTGTTGCATCTAGCAGGAACTGAACTACTAGAACTATCTGTGGAGTAGGTGCAGAACTAAATGCAGAGGGCGGCAGGAATTGACACAAGGCTAATGAATGACCTGCAATACAGAACTCTACGCTTTTGTGCAGTCTTTGTATGAGATGTCACCACTTGGTTTTACTCCGATTCTTCAATTGAATGCCTATATAGTTTCTTTTTTTATTTTTAATATACATAATCAAAAAAGACAATTTCATTCTGTTTGATGAACTGCTTTTATATAAATACAATATTATATTAATATTCATTATCTGCATTTATTGGAGTAGGTTGTCAGTATACAGTCCTCTGTATGGACTTGGTCTGGACCCTACACATTGCAATGGGTTCGAAATCATTCGTACTTAGAGGTATTTTTGTTTGGATAAAGATTGGCAAAGTTGGGATTTGAACAGTCCAATAAATTAGAACCGGAGCGCGCTATATAATTGAACTACCAGTGCTCGTACCTTTTACATAATTTCTAGTTTTTTTTTGTAACCTTATATTTTGAAGCTTACTAAATCCAACTTAAAATATATTTTTTTTATTAATCGATTTCGATATAAATGTAAATAATTGTTTTATTTTAGGCGCATTCAAAGGTAGAAAATATTTCAACTTATGTAGCCATAATCTGTGTAAAATCGGTTTGTATTCAGTACAAATAACATTGCATATATAGTTTTAAATATTTGAAAAGTACATTAGTAAGTTTTATCTGAATAGATCAGACATCATCGCAACTTCTTTCTAATATTAATATTACAATTAGTCGAAATTAATATAATTTTACGTATTTATGGACGTAACTTACTTTCAAAACGATGATATTTAATAAATAAAGTAATCCTTACGTAATGGTGATCTAAGGTTGAACTGGGTGTAAAATTTATTCATTATTACATTTAAAAACTACTTATTTATACACAATAGATAAGATTTGTAAAATTTTGCGTTCAGGGGGTCAATTCTTGAAAAAATGAAAATGATATGAGATGAGATGATAATTTTTCATCTCATTTCACATATATCACAAATATCAATTCTTGACTTAATATGATATATTTATCATCTATCTATTGAGCCTTGTTTCTACAAGTGAGAAATTATCACTGATCACTAGGGTCACTATATAAAAAAAAAATTTGTTTGTCATTGCCGTGGTTGTCATCTATAATAATTGTCAACGTTGTAAATACACGTCAAATACCTGCACCATTTTATAATGGAAACTAATCAGGTGCATAGGAAAAAATATGTAACGCTTGAACAAAAAGAATTTCTCACAGAATATATTTGTGCTCATCCAAAAATTACTAAGAATAATTTTGATTCAACATATTATATTTTCTTCATTAGCTAAATTGATATTTTCTTCAATCTCCACGTCCACAAGAATTTGCAGAGCTGCAGCAACTTCTTATTCATCTGCCATATTGATATGAAAATATATAATATTTTATCTATAATCATATAAATAATAATAAAATACATTATATCTATAAAATTTCTTCTTCATATTAAAATAAATATTAAAAAAATGTTTTAATAATCATAAAATCATACGTACCTGGATATAAATTTATATACACAAAACAAATAATTATTACTCAAATAGACATTTTACCACCGAATACGATGGTGAAATTTTTTAGCGTTATGAGATGTAAATGATATGATATGATATGATTCCAAAATTTAAGAATTCAAATTTCCATCTCACTTGTCATTTCTCACTCAAGTGACTTATTTTATCACTTATGAGATTTTTTCACATTTCAAGAATTGACCCCCGTGTTTCTCAAATGCCTGAAATTAGTTGCGTTACGTATAATAAACTTTTGCCACAGTCATTCCTAGGCAACGTAAACACCTTTATCAATAGTTTTATTTATTTTTGAAATTAATTTTTATTAATATTTCGGTTGCAGTAAAAATGTTGTACGCAACACATGTGTAACGTAATGTTTTTTAGTCGAGTGCTGTTTAACGCATGATGCGTAGATATATGCTTGAAATTACAGCACTTTACAAACTAGTTGCATAAATAACTATTTCAGTTTGTAATATTTATTTCTACATACTACCAGACATACGAGGGAAAATACAGGTTGTATAATTAACAGGAGTTAATATGCCTAGTGACATCTTACAGAAAAACTCTAAACTATATCTTAGAGCCAAACCTTAGTAGGGACTTGAACATGTTTGTGAGTAGTTCAAGCATATGCTGTGCGATGTCACTAGAAGTACATCACCGACTGTTTTAACTGAAATTCAAATTTTATAAACAAATAAACCAAGTCCAAATTCGTCTGTAACGAGGTCATCAGTTTGCTATGCACACCATACTTAGTAAATTCTTAATTTCCGAACTCCTTTTCACGTTCTTGTCCTTCTAGGCTTCGAAAATGACCCGGACCCACCAACGCGGGAACCACACGAGATCTAGGGTTTCCAGACATCAAACACTGGGTTGTCCAGCTCTCCCCATTCGTTACTATGTATATCGCGTCGTTTATTGTGCTACTGGCTACCTACAGTCGTCCTTTGTTTTGGGTACCAAGCCGACTTGTAGTCTTTGTGAATATCCCGTATCTGTTCTGATGAACGTTTGGTACTAGGTGTTCGGCCTGCTGCGGCTAAAACAAATTCCTGGCCGGGTTGGTCACAGTATGTTCGGGTAAGACAGGGTGATGTAAGCGGGAAAATGAAAAAGCTAACCGATTACGGCTTCCTGGTGTGCACCGTATTCTGGAGGCAGTCATAATTAAGTAGGGAAACCGGAATAGAGAGTACGGCGCGAAAAGGATGAGCCCAGGCGCAGTTCTTGGATAGTGTCAGAAAGTGGGTAGAAGAAATGGTCTCAAATTCGACACAATCGATTCGTATAGGTAAATAATATATTTTATAAAATTACGTGTTTGTTAATCTTTATCCTTCGCTAGATTATTTCACGGCGAGTTAGGGGAAAGAAACCTGACTGAAAATGCATTCACCTCTAGGTCATTGAAGAATGCAGCTCAAATAGTTTTTAATGTATAAGCTTCCAAATGCGAAATGACTTATTGGTGATAAAACAATTGTTTTTTAAATATAATTTAAAATGTTCAGGTTTAAAAAAGGAAACAATAGTTTAGTAATGATTTATTTAACATATGTTTAACTCATTTTAAAAATATTATGGTAAATTATAATAAGTGTAAACTAATTAGTGAAGTTAAACATGATAATTAAAAATTCGGCCCTCAAAATCACGAAGCTGATGTCCGTTTGCTGCGCAATTACGCCGTTCTTATGTAATACGCGTTTCCCCGCGTATTTAATTTTAGTCAATATTCAATAAGACCTTGTCTCAGCAATACATAAATGTGGGGCTAAAGGATGTCTTTAATTGGTTGAATATCACCGTTTTAAACGTATTTACAATGTAGAGGACATATACTAGTTAATATTAATTTTAACTCATTGTAACTGTAGTAAAATGTTATGAAGTATTTGTAATAAAAACAGTGATATATTTACCCTGCCGAATCTGTTTACTCCGCCCTGTACAAAATGTATTGATAAAACTTACTATTCTAGTTTTCAAAAATTTTACATTGTTATTTGCACTGAGTATAATCGGATTATTATTTTAAATAAATGTTTTGATACAGATTGTACATCGTCAAATAATATCAACGAAGAACTTCGCAGTAGTTTAGGATTTATTGAAGAAAATCTAAATTTCATATGGCGCTTTATTGTGCCATTTTTGATTTTCTTAAAACTAAATACACAATTATCTGCTAATATAGATGTAGGAGAAAACGTAGAAATGAACCCGGAATGACTATCGGTTGTGGCGTCACCAGCTAAAGTAGAGTTCCATCCTTCAGCGATTCTCTGGAGATGTTATGTACATGTTGGGCGATGTCTGCCTGCATGTACTCCTTTGCAGCATCTCCGGGCAGCTATCTACTACAATATACACCTAACAATACGTTAACTTAAAATAATTACAACATCCCCAACCAATTTATAATAATATTGATGTTTTCCTGAGGAGTGCAACAGCCGAGTACCTTTGATGCTTATCTGACTGAATTGTCATTGTTTATTCTCCCAAATGTTTAGAGGTACTGTTGTTATTCTCTTCTGGACAACTTTTGAAGTCGATTCCGCTGAGGTGTTGAAAATAAGGGAGTTATTTAATAATAAAAATTTAATTCGTTTAGTACGTAAGAATTATAGATCGTATGGAAATTTGGGCACCAAATTCCGAATCTACGAGATCCAATTAGGATAATAAAACTAAAATATCACCCCTTTAACAGGAATATCCCCACATATACGGATTTGTATCATGTGCACTACGTGTACATTAAATCATTTATAATGTGTTATAATTGTGTTGAGATATTTTGAAAATTCTTTTATAGAAGAGTACTTCTTAAAATTGATTATCTTCAGTGTAATGTAAACTTTATTTACAAAAAAAAAACTATTAAATAATACATTTTACATATATATTTATTTCACTCACACTATTACTACATAAAATGATCTTTTGTATTCTTCATTTCCACACATAATACAGACAGGAAAAAAGGTTTTGAAACACTTGATAAAAACACAAAACATTTATTATTTCTGGAAAATATCTTACAAATAATGTAACTAATCTACAATAATTTCACATGTGATGCATTGTTACTAATTAATGCGACTTAAACTAAATGACTAATTAATTGAGCATAACTCAAGAATAAATACACCACAAGTACAAACTACGATACTGCTAACTCGGCACCGACAACAATTAAATTCAAAAACGAATTAGAATCAGATTTACACAATTCAAAAAAAATTCAGCTAAATATTTCACAGTTTTCATACAACCTCACGTTTTATATTGATATGGTAAAAAACCGCAAATCTCATAGATATTAATCATTATAAAGATTATTTACAATTCTACAATATTAATTACACTTGGCAAAGAAAAAGATATAACAATAAATATTTATAATCTTTTCTGTGAAAACCAATAAATAAATACATTAAAATTAATTTCAAATTTGTATGAAAAGTAAATACGTGAATACGGAGTTACCATAGATACAAATTTTGAAATAATTCTGTTTGTGTTTTGTAAACTTGTTATATCTTGTTGTTTGTTGATGTGAATGTATCTATGGCTTGCGTTCCGAAGCAGTGGTAATCCTATGGTGTAGAGCGACATCTGCAGTGGAAGACTTTTCGACTAGGGAGGTAAGTTTGGGCTGTGGGGCTGGTGACACTATCTGCGCTGGTTGGGGGTGGGACGGCGCTGCGTCAGGCACCAACCCTCGCAGGAACAGCGATGTTGCTTTCCAGGGCATCAACCTACAAAACGTAAAAAAATCTTTAACAATGTGTCAGCAATATCGGAATTATTGTCTAGTGATCTGCTGGTCCTGAGAAATTCAACTCTGTTAGAAAATCGCTACATCCACGACTCAAGCTGATCATGGTATCCACGACTGAAGCTGATCGTAGTAGCTGAATATAATTCATTATTGTTGTTTTTGTTTGTTTTTACTTTAGTGTCAATAAATCGTTATTATTTACTCATACTGGATTGTACTGTGTCCTCATTTCATTAACAAATTCTTTACATCTATTTCTCAAATAAAAATAGATCCTATGAAGGTAATGTCTGATAAATGTTTTCTACGGAATAAAAAGGCAGGGTTTGCAACGAAACGTGGAACAATAGATTTTAACAAGGGGTTTCAAAAAAGTATGGATACTCCCTCTCTTCATAGATTTAAAGCAGAACTACAATAGTACATAGTTGTTTTATTTTATCTCCATGGTTGTTTGATCTTAATTAGTATTATACCGGGAGTCTTAGCTCGACCGAGACATGAGAAATTAACATAGGAAATAATTTATTTGCAAAGAGTATCTTCCCAATGCAAGATATTAATTTGAAATTTTATATGCTTATCGGAGGATACTAATTCTATGGATTACAGTACAAATCCATCAACTTATATATGTGTAATAATAGAAAAAAAATAATTGTAGAATTTCCAGGATTATTGTTCATATCCAGGAAAAATAGTTTTTCTACAACTATTATGCAATGAGAATCATTGCTTAGAGACTATTTTTTTCGGGATATGAACAACAATCTTGGGAATTCTAGTTTCTTATTTATTTTTTCTATTATTAGACGAGTAAGTTAACTGATTTAAACTTCACTATATAGAATTAGTATGCTTAGATAAGCATACAAAATTTCAAGTTAATATCTTGTACTGGTGAAATATTATTCAAAACTGATTTCCTATTTTAATCTTCGATTTTTACAGTTATAGTATTGCTCTAAATCTATCAGGAAATACAGTATCCGCTCTTTTTTGAAATCCCATAATAAAATCCTATGTTCCGCGTTTCGATGCATATCTGTATATAACAGAGCAATAGGTCTTAAACCGTGAGTGATAATTTAATTATTGTAACTAGTATGGAATTTTTTTGGGTTAAAATATTTTATTTTTCTATTTGTATGACATTATCTGTGTCTATTTTAAAGCAATTGTTGTTATTTAGAATTTATTCACACTTACAAAAAGCTAAACAATTTTTCTAATTAAATCAAATATCTCTTTGAAATTTTATAAATAAAAACGTGATTCTATTTTTTATGTTTAATACTTTCACAATATTTTTTTATGAATTTGGAGATAATTACAAATAACACATTTTTATAACAGCTGGTATCGAGTGATTCATTGCAGAAAGCATTTGAGAAATTTAAATATTTATGATTAACAAAAGTGTGTCGGGAATAATCTGTACAATGATTGAAGTTATGTTTTGTTTTAAATATTTACTTTAAATCACGGTAACTGAGAAATATTTTAAACATAAATTGTTAAGCGATTGAAAAGTTGTTGCAAAATTTATTACAAATATTATCTTTAATTACTAAAACCACGAATTAAATGTCAAAACAAATATTGAGAAATAATTTATATGAATACAGCTATCAGCTGTTTGTTTCGATAACGTCACAAGTTTTTACACTATGTTTTTAAAGTACAAATTATAATTAAAATATACTTGTTTATACTTTTTTACAATTTCTAAGAATATAAAAAATTCTACAGTATAGAAATAAGCAATTTAGAGGAATACCAGTAATATTTTATGAATTATACGTACCATAAAATATACTTGTTTATACTTTTTTATAATTTCTAAGAATATAAAAACGTCTACAGTATAGAAATAAGCAATTTAGAGGAATACCAGTAATGTTTTATGAATTATACTTACCATCTTAACATAAGAAGATACCGCATGAAACTGGGCAATATAACATATTTATCATTCCGCCTGATAGAATCGATAATACTATCGGCAACATCGCTGGCTTTAAGTGTTGGAATCATAGAGTTCACACTGTCAAACATCCCTGTAGCTTGCAAGAAATATGGACATATCACAGTCGTTTTCACACCTTTAATACCTGTAATAAAAAACTATCTTCAGTCGCAAAAACGCTTACAAATGTTATAATATTTAGAAAGTATTTTAAAGTGTAAATTTTGGAAGTAACGTAACATTTCGTTTTTTTACCTTTTACTTCGAGCTCCATTCTAAGTGCCTCGTCAAATCCGACAGCAGCGAATTTCGAGGAACAATAATCAACCAATTTGCTGATTCCTACGTAACCTGCCATGGAAGCAATGGTAACAATATGGCCATGGTCTCTCTCAATCATAGAAGGCAGAAAGGCTTTGGACGTCTAAAATATTTATTATTTAATAATTATGTAACACAGTTATATAATGCATGAAACTTACCCAAAAGTGGGCCAAAATATTCACTTCAAAAGTTTTCTCAATCAAGCTGTCGGGTGTGTCTAGGAAATATTTTCCTGAGGCCATACCTGCGTTGTTGATTAGAATAGAAACCTGAAAAGGAAAAATATATTTAGAGAAATAATTAAATTGTTAGGTGTGAATTATCATACAAATATAAAATATGTACATTAACGTGACTTTTTAATTTAATTTGAGTCTTATCCTAGTGATATTTATAGAATCTAAATTTAAAATAATCGAGATTTAAATTCCCCGTTGTTGATCACAGTTCAGAGCGTTTACGTGTACTTGTACTTATATTTGTTTATATATATACAAATAATACAACATAGGAAAACTTATTTTACTATACAAATTAGAAGCGTATACATTTTATCCTCCACATATGTTATATTACTTTGTATGTTTTAAACATTCAATTTTGCATACCTTTTATCTTACACACATTTTATCCTGCGCACATATTATCTTCCACACATTTTATCTGCCATTCATTTTATGTTCCATGCATTTTATCTTCGCCAACGTTTCATCTTTAAAACATTGTAATTATACCTTTCATTCATTTGATTGCTCATGCAATTAACATACTTATAATTAGATAAAATATTCAGTGTTAAATGTTTCGGAAGATAAAAATGTGTAAAAGATAAAATGTGTGGAACATAAAATAAGTGGAAGATAAAATGTGTGCAAAGTAACTTTTTTCGCAGATTAAAAGTGTGCACAATAAAAGGGGTACAAGATTGAATGTGTGCAAGATACAATGTCGAGCAATATAACATGTGTAGAGGATAAAATGTATAAAATCTATAATTTATATGAACTCTTTAACTACAATAATAAAATATAAAAATAAATATTTATATTCAAGACAAACATGATTTGTATTACATTTTAAATTTTTCTGCTACGTAAACAAATTGCAACAGGCAGAGAATTATATCTCCTAAATAATGTACCTACTACTAAAAAAGTATAGAGGCCATTTCCTGAGAACTCAATGCTAATTAATGGAGAGAGTATTACAGGAGCCGTTTTATGTGGGAAATAAATGATATATGCCGGATTAAAAAATTATCAGAAAGTAATATTTTTGAACTTTTGAAAGCGTCAAGTTCGAATTATTTATTTATATTTTCCAATTTAGAAAGCAAACAAAACTATGTATACGTATATACCATATCATAACATATTACATCCGTTCTATATGAACATTCGCGGAAAATGTGAGCCTTATTTGCAAGCAACATGATTTACAATATTAAACCTATATTTCATTAATGTTTACGATACAAAGTGGCTTAAAGAGCGATAAGTAATTCTAGGTGAGCTATTATCGTTCAGCAGATGCTGTTTTCTAAGGCCAATTTTCGCGCTTTTTGCAGTAAAGATGACATTGAACTGAACCTTGATTCAAATTCAAAACCGTTGTGTTTGGAAACTAAGCGATTGCTAAATTCCTTTCACAGAATCGCGAAGAAAGTAGGACTGCAAATTCATAGATAAATAATCACTTCAAGATCATCTTTCATGTTGACATTTAGGATATGAAAAAACAATCAAGGTTTCCAGTTTACAGTTAATTACTAATTAAGACAATAACTATTGTTGCTATAGTATAAAATTACATGTTATAATCACGCATTGATTACAATGTAAGTTAATTAATAAAGTTGTAAGGAAGAACAATTTGTTTATGAAATGATCTAATGATGGAACTTCGTACACTTGCGTCAACAGCTCTTTAATGTTGCAGTGGCAAACTTTTATTTATCAATTTTTATTCTATACTCGTCAATGGATCATAAATAAATAATTTAATTTTGTTTGTATCGACGCTTCATGAATCACAATAGTTTTAAAATTTTGAACGAACCTGTCCAACTTCTTTTGTTGTCAACGCTGCAACCCGGTATACATCTTCCCTGTTGGAAAGATCACATTGGTACCCGTAACATTTTCCTCCAGTAGATTCTACCAACTTTATGGTTTCATCAACACCTGAAATAAAAAAAATTGTTAAGACATTTTTCTGTTACTTTTATCAGGAATTATTCTAAAATTAAATCTACTGGTGAAAATATTCTCACTAACTTAATATGTTAAAATTAAAGAATACATTCCATAATTGTAATAGGAAATTTGGGATAATACAGAGCATGCAGAATGCCCCAACTGTTAAAACTAAAACTTAGATTTTATAGTAATTAGCATACCATCACAATAAGATTACTAAATGGTCGATTATTAAGAAATAAGTTCTTTATACTGTTTTTGATTGGTTGTTGGTAGAGGCAGATTTAACATTTCAGGGGCCTGAAACGTTACAAAATAGTTGGGGCCCCATAAAATAAAATAAATTAATAACTACTATTTATGTTATCAAAAAAATATGTACATATAATTATCAACGGTAGGTTTGATCGGTGTCGAACCTGGCACTTGAAGGAGGCTCTTTTCACTTAATGCAGTTATATGTAAATAATACCTTTTATTTTCAACATATTATTTCATTATACTCGTTTGTCGATCCAGCCCATCAAAATACAAAATAAAAACATTAGGTATAAATGTTCTTTAAGAAAACTATTGCAATTTTTTTTCTAATCATACCTATTTCTGTTAGTTCCGGAGAAATACTTTATTCGACTTTAAAACATATAAAAACCCATCTCAGAAAAAATGTGCGAAGGTCAAATGTAGTCTTTCGTTTATCTTTTCAAGAGGTGATTTTTTTACCTTACTAATAAAGTAAAATTCTATAAATGATTGTCCAAGACTACTTCTTATTTTTTTTACTCGTTTAAGAATAGAGAAAGGTCGTTCACCAGTTACATTACACATCAGTAATATTAAGAAAGCCTAGTACAAAATTTTACCTATCCCTTTAAATGTTTGCCTTTTCACATAAAAGTGTATTGCGTCAATGAAATGTGGGGCCTCCTGACTTCGGGCTTGAAGCGGCTGCTTCCAACGCTTATGCGTAAATCCGCCACTGGTTGTTGGTATTATTCATTTGTGGTTTAGCTAATTTTATTTTCAAATTTTAACATTAACAATTTACAACATGACATTTTTTTCTATATATTTTTTAATATTACTCTTTTTTTCTTATTTTTACTAATTTCACACAAACATACAAAAATAAAAATTCTGAACAAAAGTTTGTATTATTTATTTACCGAGATTTGACATTTTTTAAATTGATAATATCATATTTTACTACACTTGGGATGCCGAACAGATGCACAAAAAACTCCTTCCATTAATATTGCTATTGCTTCCTATTCACCGACGTTTGCACACTCCAATATTTAAACAAAATAAATTATTTTTTATATTACACGATTCACAAATAGAACATTTCTGCTAGTAACCCGTTTTTAAACAGCTGCAAGAATACGAGTATTGAGATCGGTAATAACGGAATCGAATCGGTGCTAAGTCCGCAATTACCTATGTTTAGTTTTCTGTTTGCATTCGCATCTTTGTCAAATATTTTTGTTTTCAAATAGTGTTATTTAAAATACTTCAAGTTTAAATTTCATTTCAAATATAAATAGAATTGTTTCACATTTCTTAATTTGAAACGTGTAAAGCTGACTTCTGCGTACACCCTTTAATTTAATTAGTGCATCTGTTCGACGTCCCAAGTAAAGGCTAAAGTATCACTCGATTGCTCAACAATCGAACTTGTCTGGTTGTTGATGACCTATATTATAGACCTAAAATAGAGAAGACTTTTTTTTAAATTATGTGACGTCAAAAATGTACTTACATTCAAACATACAAACTAACTAAGCAAATATTAAGACACAATATTTGTTATTTATTTTAGTGATAATTAATGCTTCTGCACATAACATTAAAATGCATTACATAAAACAATTATTCTTTAACTGAAATGCATTATTTATTGCCTCATTCTATTTGGAATCACGTGTATAAATAAAATCTTTTCACTACTTCAACTTTTTCTCCATTTCCATTTCTATTGTGCAGTGGCAAATAGGGACAATAGCTTCTAAGAGTCTTCAGCGGGTCATGACAAGATTAGAGATTGCATACTTGCATATTGCATTCTGCCTCTTGTTTGGCTTGCACTCTACTAATCAGTTCAAGGATGTCTAGATTTTCGAAAGTAAATAAAATAACCTCACATTTTCTGGGATATATTTACGCAGGACCGGCTTTAGTAAAAAGGAAACAAAAATAAAATATGCGTGTATTTCGCAAATTGTTTACATTTATGGCTGATAAACTGATACATATTTTATGTAAACTAGTTTAATTTATTTTTACTAAATAAAATTACAAGGTTGACCACATTACATTTTACTACACATATTTTGACACGAAAGGACAATGAATTTTGCGCACGCTAATATGTAACCCCAATAAAGTAATTTTTATTTATATGATTCATTTTAAAATTTTAAATGCTCATTTAATGTTCAAGTGATAATTAAACCAAGTTATCTAGCAGTAATTCCATTAAAATATTTTTTAACTTAGGTAAAAGTTTGTATTGCAATTTCCAATCAGTAAAGAGATTATATTTATGTATGCAGTAACAACAAAACCATTAATTAGAAGTGATATTTCTTGTTGGTATTACCACATCGAGGTTACAATGCAACAAATGCATGGTGACGATTTTATGTCGTAGTAGGTTAGGTTGTATGTGAAAATGTCACCACAAACCAATATCTTCGCAAAAATTGTCTATTAAAAAACGAGTTACATAATTACCCTTCGAATAAAATAGTAATTTACTATAAAATAGGTTTTACTATTTTATCCATATTATGCCTTTTCAGTGTCGTCACCAGCCAATTTTATTTGAGTTTTGGGTGGGCACAGGTTGGCTCGATAATTTTTAAGGTGGGTACCCAAAGTATTGAAAAAACAATAATTAAATTAATGTTTAATTTATTTTGTTTTAGTAAATAATGTTCGTACTCTGCTCTTGTCTATAACGTTAAAGAAACTTCATTATATAAATTAAAGACGCTTCACTAAAGATGGATTCATAGTTCACGTAACATATTCAATATATGATACGCCGTATAATATTTCATAGTTATCGTAATTTAAGGGTACGGCCCGTAACGTAACTTTTGATATAACCAAATTTTATATTTTAACTTAAGTTATGTTACTGATCGGAGCTATTAGTCATCAGTCATAACTAAACTGATTATTTAATATATTAGTTTTATCATCATAATGTCAAGTTTATCCAATTTTTTGCTGCTCTAAAATAGAAAAACAAAGGTGAAGGTAAGATTTCAAAATTTAAAATAAGAAAATTGTTGCATAAATATTGCTCAAATAATGGAGTACACCCGTAAGAAATATGTTTAAACATAGTAATTATAAAGTCAAAATAAACGTATATTACGTGTGATGTTTCGACAACTGTGCAATATCATTTCTTTTTTTATTAAGTTACTTGAACAGGATATTGATGACATAGTAAATATTTAGGAATTATTTGGTGTTATATAATAATATGCAAATAAGAAATATATGTTGCCAAATTTAGTTTAGAAAACAAAGTACAAAACTTTAAGTGACAATTATATTAAAATTATATTGGATGTCTTAAAGAAAATGTGCATATTACTTTCTTTCAATACTTATTATAGCTAAATTTGCGAGTCTTTCATGGGTCAGTATTTCTTAAATAAGTTTTTATTCTTCATTAACAAGAAACATTTCTTTTGCATACAACCCTTGATTAATTTTTATTAAAAAATGGTTCTTTCAAAATTTAATAAATGTTTTGCGAGATGGTATTCTTCATTTCATGTTTAAAAATTATTTGTCGTTTAACTAATTCTTCTAATAAAAATCATCTACCATTTTAAATTTAAAATAATTTAAGAATAAGATTTCTAATAGAACCCATGCAAGTTGTTAGGTAGTAATTTACAGAAAAGAAATTTAATAATGAAATTAACAAACCTAATTTTATGTGATGATATATGTACTGTTTTATAATATGTAAAAAGTAATTATGTAGTACTAGAATTTTCACACGGAAATGGTCGCTAATGTTAAATTATCTAAAGGTCATTTCCGAATCTTAATTGCAACATTTCGTGACAATTATTAGAACTAGTAAAAATACTAAAAATAGTGACTGTTTTTCATCTACAATGATTTAATTTAAAAAATTTATAATGAGTAGTTTATGAAGGAAACATTCAAATACAGTAAAGGTACTTGCTTTATGTTTGTTAAATACTAATATTGACTTAACACATAGAGCTAAATGGTACTAAAAATGCGTTGCAACATGTTAATAGGCAAACATACAAATTTCGTTAATGCAAATAGTGAAATAAAAATATTTTTAAATTTTCGATGTTAAAAAATAATAGAACATTATGCAAAAAAAGGCATTCATATAATTTTCAATGACAGTTTAATAAAAAATTTATTTTAAAATCAAATTTATTCTATTGTTTAGAAGAATAAATAAAAATATAAAACAATTACAAATACTTGTTTAAATTTGGAGGTCTTTCAACAAAGTCCAAAAGTTTTCAATTTTTTGTTAGCAATTTATAAATTTCTAGGCTAAATGCTAATTTGAATTGCAAACTTTGTTATAAAATATTTTTCTACATTTTTTAAGTCATAAAACTATGAATAATATTAAAATATTTGTCGTTTTGTATAGTAGGGCAAATGAAGTCATTTTGAGCATATTTAGTATATTTAAAAAATGCAGATACTTTATCATTGCCTTAATTTTGATGCAATATAAAAAATAGTCATATATTCCATTTTATGAACATATGACGTCAGAATGGTGCATGTAGAAATTGTAATTTATGTTGTTACACTATCTCGTATCTTTGGTATAATAAAAAACAGTGACAGCACAAAAACATTCCTTTCTTTGTTGTACTCTCGCCGTAGAAAGGTGTTTCATTTTTACTTGATAATTCAGAATTATTGTTTAGAAAGGTTGCGATAAAATTATACCATAGTTCTGCATTTACACTTTAGAATTTTCGCTGCATTTGGTTACTTTCATTTCAAATGCTAATGCTTTAGAAATTTACACATTGATTAATTTTTGTTATGGAATCTTATTATTTAACACTGTTGCCAACATGCCAACTCAAAAAGCAAATAAGCCAACGTTAAAAAAGGAAATTTCTAACACTTTCTGTCGGATTTTTTGTTGAAAACAAAACAAGGATGAGGTAAGTGAGTCTTTTGTTTTAAAAGAAAAACGCGTATTTCTTATTTGATATGTTTTTGTATTATTGTTGTGCAATACGTCGAATATGTGTAGAACTAGTTCTTTAAATTAGAAAAATCTGTGCAATACTTTATTACGCGTTGACTATGTTTCAAAATATAGAAATCAGGATTTATACAATGGTGTCTTCCATATATTATATGTGGCAATATATTATGCGTTACTATAAACAAATGACGCCACTTTTGATAAAGAAATTTGACTATTTTACTAGTTTGCAATTATTCTTTTGGAAGATGTTGTTTATTGTGTTTTTACATCCATGGCCGGACTAATACCATTGGGAGCCCTAAGCAAAAAGCACTACTCGTTCAAGGGTCCCTTCCATCAAATAAATCGTCCTAAACAAAAAAAAACCATATGTGTTTGTTATTATACAAAGTATATAAATAAGAATTGAACAAACATGTTTAATACTGCTATTTTAATATAGAAATGTCATAAATACATATTCTTTTGAACTTATTCAGAGACAGGTTGAGGAAAACCCGGGTTTTTCACAGAACAAAAACATCTTAAGATTTTTTTAAAAAGCCCGTTTTTTTTAAAAAATGGTTTTATTGGTTTATACTGCTTTTAGTGAAAATATGTGAATTATATATATTTATGTTGAATTATTATTAGATATCAATGGTTCACATTAATTACTGAAAACTTATTATTTAATAATTTTAACATGAAATGCGATTATATTAATACGGTTACATATATATATTTTTTTTTAAGACGTATATCAACTGACTCGTATAGTCTTATTGGCCGCTGTTAGCACGCATGTTATATTAAGTGTATCTTATAATCATAATTTATTTATGTTTATGTTATGTATAAAAATATGAGCTTTTAAGGAATTTTTTCGAGTTGGTTGTTTTGGCTTTTTTTAAGGTGATTTTTTTAAATAAACCCGTACGGGATTTTTTGGGTCGGAGAAAATTGCAACAACCATGTTCAGAAGCGTAATGTTCTATTACAAAATCAAAATTTATGATTGTGTTAATAAAGATAACTATGATAACAAATATAATTAATAATTCATTATGAGTAGTTGAACATTTCATACGAATAAAATTTAAATAATAAAACACGTCACATTTGTAAGAAATGTTCTAAGCACGTTCTTAGTTTGTTTATGCATTAGTCCAGTCCTGTTTATATTTCAAATTCTGTCATAATTATTAGTAATAACTGCATTAAATATCAACATAATATAAAACGATCCTCTCATATAATTATTAAGTAAGAATTTAGTGATTTTTCCTTGTTATCTTGATTCACTATCCACTATATTGTAGAACGACCACACCACAGGGTATGGGTAACAAAAAACAAAATATATCTCTATTAAAACCGCAAAATTATAGGTGAGGTATAAAATGAGTAAGAATTACATGCAGTACGTGTCAGAAATGTTCAATAATTTATTTTGTGTAAAATTGAATGTTGTAATTTTTCCTACAGGTAAAATATTGAACTAGTTCATAATGCATGCAGCTGTTTCTATACAAGGATGTTCATTGTAAATAAAAATGTCAAATTGGTTACTAGTATGCTATCATAATTATCATAGATTAAAATAATACGAGTATTTCGGGGCTTTCCCATTTCCCATCGACTGAAGCTTTACAAAATGTGAGTGACATCACTAAGTAATATAATAAACCGCATTCTTGAAGACGTTGTGACGGCATATGAAAACAACGTAGTAATTTTAATTATAAAGATTTATAAATATATAGCATTTTATTATATAACGGGGTCTGTGGACTAATTATCACCAACTGTGATTCAGAGAACTCTAGTTCGAGTATCAATATTCTTTATCATCTATTTTCTACATAAAAAGATCCCTGTAGACAGGGCCGTACCCAGAAATGTGATATTACATTTTATTAAACATTTAACATGAAAAAAATATATTCATTTGCATAATAAGGAAATAAGAAACGAAAAATATAATATTATATACGTAAGAACAATATGTTACGTAGATACTTACTTACTACATGTATTACAAATTTTAGAAAAAGTCAATAAGTTGTCATATATTTACCTACGTTCAGATTAGATTTACAAAAACTATTCTATGATCTTTGTCAACCGCAAATTGTTTTATTAGTCAATTATTTCTTCTGGATAAAATTAAAAATTTCGGAAGGGGTTTGAATTACTGTTGAAGTAAACAATATATATTAATTAATTATGAATTTTAAAAATTAAAACAAAATAAAATAGCTATATTTTTAGCGCAAGTTGACAAAACAGTATTACAAATAATAATAAAAATAAACTAACGCAGATAACTTGACAGATAAACCATTAAATATTTGTTATTGTTTATCTCAATATCATGACTGCTTTTTTTTTGTGATTTACATCATTTTCATATCCAATTTCTGATCTTATAAGGGACGAAAATTAATATTGATTGTTGATTCAGATGCATAATTTTATGCTCTTTAACGGTTAATTGTAGCTTTTTTTACCTAAAATAATTAGGGAAGCAGGAAATTACGAAAATATGATTTCACATGTTAAATAAAATGTTCGGATGTTCGAGTCACCACCCTGTATTTATGTTCATAAATATATAACTTCGTTATGCTCTAACAGTTCTAATATAAATTTCTTTAAAAATTGTCCTTTTGGAAAACGGTATTACCGGTCATCCAGGGTTGGCCTGATTTTAATCATGATTTAAATTAAGATTAAAATCAACTGATTTTCTTTAATAAAAATCATTGATTTTTATCAAAGATAAAAAATACAAATTACAATAAAAATTTAATTATTTGCTATACAGAACTATTAATAATAACCAAAATATGTTCTGCATATTAAATTAAATGATATTTAATAACTTTAATTGTCATATAACAGAAGAAAAATAGAAGTATTTAAATGTGTGATTGAAAGTAAAAATTCTTTGTTACTCTTCCCGGTTTTTTTCAGATGAATCGTTTTAGTTTTATTGCAGATTTCGTTTTACTATATGAAATAAAATATTTATATTGCTTATAAAATAATTAAAAAAGCGCAGTAACACACAGATATCTTTAAATTAAAAAAATAAAAAAAAACATGATTTACTCGATTTTTTTAAAAAGATGAATGACTTTTGATTTTTTTTAAATAAAACAAGATTTTTGCCAACCCAGCGACCATCTACCCGTTACTGGGTATACACCGAATAGAATGTCTTGGTTCGTAGAAACCGTTAAGTTTATTATCCTAGCTAGCAAAATTACCCTATTTCCCATGTACAGCAAATACCTGTGTATCATTTATCAATGAGAAAGGTCGTTTGTTCGACCGCATTGCAATTTGAACAGTATTGCACTGCTGAGTGATCCTGCTATGGAGTATAGAGCAGAGCCGGACTGAGTTGTAGTGACTTTGAGGTCACCAGCGGATAGCTGTGTAGCTGTTCTATTGCCGCCGGCGATGTTGTAATACTTAGCAAAGAACGAGAACGGTAGAAAGTACCAGACGAGAGCAGGCAGCCATCAAGTTCAAACAGGTGAAGGAATCGGATCACTCAATCACAGCAATTAGCGAATCAATGGAATTTGCTTCGACATTTAGGTTTAACATTGAGACCAGTGTCATTTGTAATTGCGATTGTTTTTTATAAAAATAAATACCTGTGTATATTGGGAATATGTAGGATGTTAAACGATACAATTTATGAGGGTACATATATTTTCAAAATTCGTAAATTTGATTTTAGAGCTTTCGAAGCAAACTAATTTAAGCCACTGTTTGTTTAGATATATTTTAAAATTTTATTTGTATTGTAAATTATTAAGTAGATACTTTATAAAATACATAATTTGAATTCTTTCAAAATAAAGACTTATTGAAATCCTGATTCTAAACTGTTTTGCTCCATGAATAAACACAGGGCCATCGAGAGGGGTGGGCCAAGGTAATCACTGGCCCACCCTGAAAGCAACTGTGATTGATATAAGTTTTTTTATAAAACGAGCTACAAATTTTACTATAAACATTTAAAAAATACATGGACTAATTTTAAATTATTAATTAAAGTTTTGTTCTGGATACCTTAACCATGGATTAATAAAAAAATATCGCATCGAAATAGTAAATCAGACTTGTTTATAATCTGATTTTCTTTTATTTTTTGTTAAATAACATTTATTTATTAAAAAAATATTGGTTTTTAATACTTTGCGTGCCCACCCTAAAAAATGTCGGACCGATCTGTGCCCACCCAAATAAAATTGATTGGCGACGTCACTGAATAAACTACTCTTACTTTTGTGAATTTTAAAAATTAAATTGTTAAAAATTCAAGACTTTAAATTATGTATACCTTCAAATTTTTATTACTCTACTTCTAACACGTGTATACTGCATACCTATTTATTTGTGATGCACTCAGAATAATAATTTGACATCCGGTAATCACAGGATAATTATAGAAAATTTATAAATAGGTATATTACTCAGGGCTTACGAACCATTGCCAGATTTGCATTATTACAAGTCGTACTAGGAGTTCATCAGCCCTCACCTCTCGGGCACTTTAGCAGGAGTGGTAAGTGTACCACAGGGACATATTTTGTGTGAACAATAAATGGTAAATAATTATTAACTAGGCAAAGCGGAAATATCAATAGAGAAAAGATACATAAAAAAACTGTGTTTTATGCTGTTATTATTTTAAATATAAATATACAAATTTGTATTACTTTCGTATGAGACTTTTTTAATATATGCGAAAGACAAATATATTACTCGTTTATCAATTTTATCAATGCACTACATCTTTGTTCTTGTTCAAGATAAAACATATATTTGTTTTTATATCAGGTAATTATAAAGACATTTAATACGACAGATATCACTAATATTTATTTATAAAATACTAATCGTAATTAATATTATAAAGTAGAGAGCATATAGCTGCCTTGTGTCCCAAATCTAAATCTTTAAACCAGGAAACCAACTCAAGGTTGAATTCTTAAATATTTCCTACTAAAACTGGCACTACGGTATAAATATATAGTTACCGAAATCTGCGGTAAAACTGGCACACCCAGCAATTGATAACAAGTCATGAATGATGTATTTAAGAAATTGTGCTATTTTATTGCATACAATTTTGTTGCTAGTTAATGCGCAAGTTATAAATATGTTTAACAATTTATTAGCAAGCAAATGAAGGTAATAAAGTAATGATTAATTTTATGACTATCACTACTCTATAAATCGTCCTACTGACAAATAATTGTAAAAAGTGAAACCTTTAAACAGAGAGAACCCTAGAAATAGAATAAAATTCAAGTTTTCATAAGTGAAAGTAAAGAAAGTATATTATAGTTCGTATGTGCTCGGCTATGGCTGTTTCCCGGGCATATACATGACTTAATTGTAAGATGAAGAGACGATGCGAATTCTTGCTGCCTACTCGACCAGCTAGAGAAATCGAAGGGTGCGACGTCTGTTATTAAATCACATTATTTGCACATCATTATCAAGAGAGAAAAAGTTCATTATAATTTAGTTTTAATTAAATAGTTTCAATTTGTAACCTTTGATTCGCTTTTATTCAAATTATCTATTTATAATTAGATTTCCAATAATTAAAGTTAATTATGTAACTTTAATTTCTCGTCGTAAAATAAATTACATCGAGAATATAAACTTAAATTTACAATGTACTAACATTATAATGTACGATAAAAAGTATTTACTAAACTACTAAATCTATTTTATGTATATTTATCTTATTTGCTTTTCATGTTTTCTTTTCATGATTTCCCATAATTAATGTCAAGAAAGACTCGTCAGTGCCAAATCGATTTAAAATTTTGACACGCTTCTATACAAACTTTACATGAAAATGAACTTAAAAAATTAAACATTTAAGTGGAAATAAATACAAATTAATTTACAGAATAAAATTCTTGTATAATATAAAGCGTTTTTATGTTAGATATGTACAGTTATACAAAGTGTAAAATTTAGCATATACTTGTGATTCTATCATAAATTTATAATTATAAATATACGTTATGCAAATAAATAGATAGTAAAATACAATAAAGTACAAGGCTAAGCATATTTATGGATGTATAATGTTTAAGTTTATTTTCTTCTTCTTCTTCAGTATTATAACCCTACGTTACTAAACCTGAGCTAAATAATGTTGGTGAAATAATAGATGAACTATATAGCATGAGAGTGTTCCTTGAATACGTTATAGAACATTGGCAGTTAATGTAAAGACTGATTCAATAATTGCTTAGATTAATAATAAAGTTATCCAGTGTGAGTTTTATAAACAAATAGTTAAAATCTTAAACTCTTATTTAAACAACTACATTATAGTTCTAGTTCTACTCCACAAATCACTAAAGAGTAGTGGTAAAAGATAAAATTGTCATTTGTTTTTAACTTACAGATTAAAATTATATTCTTTCACAGTAAAACATGTTTGTATATTAATATGAAATGGGGATATGCCAGATCCTTCTAAGCTATTTTTTTTGAAAGTTGCGCAGCCGTTTTTGTATTATGCGCATAATGGGCTTGTTCGCCATTTTTTTACTTCATTTTATAAAAGAATTGCATATAAAAATGACAAAAACTTGAAATTTTCACAAAAAAAGTAAAATTTAGAGGGTCAAAAAATATTTTTTCTAATTTTGACACAAAGTGTCATTTTTCAAAACTGACTGACGTTTTGAAACGCTTAATTTTTCATAACCAGTTAGAAAATAAAAAATTTTCATCACTGAGTGATGAAAAGTGAATTTTGTAACTTGAAAAGTATACCGTTTCCAAACATTAGTCAATTTTAAAAAGAGACACAAAATTAAAAATTAGAAGAAAAAATTAAAAGAATTGTAAAAAAATATAAAAAATCTTGTATGAAACTTGTTTGATTTTGCGGGGTCTCCCGTCGCTCGCTTCGCAAATATCCTACCGTTGCAAAAAATGAGGCATTTTTTAACTAGTTACATAAATAGCTATTAAATCGGCTTTTGACATTTAAACGTCAAACGAAATCTTTTTTGTTTACATGGACTACGTCATCGAGCGTTCATTTCGTTTACTTTAAAGAGATGAAAGTTCGAGAGAAAAGGTTCTACTAGAAACTTTGATTTAATCGTTAAATTTAAAACTATGTTTTATTAAAACAAAAGTTTCAGAAAATCTTGATTATATGATTCCTTGACCCTCGGAATCGTCGAATTCAAAGACACACACAGGATGCACTCTCCCACTTGCACACTTAACATACGTTTTGAACATTTTTGCTCCCTTAAACTTTTGTACCGTCAATGAAAAAATTAGAGGGAACATTGGTGGACAGTACACCATAGGTGTAATTTTTGTGTGAGAAAATGAAAGTAAAGAATTTAATTCAAGATTCGAACACGAGTTCTCAAAACCTCGCCTGTTCATTGTACCAGTAAACCATGAAAAAGGAGACATAATTAAATTGTGGGATTACATTAATTCACAATATTACAAACAAAAACATTAAATATGTAATATAAATATCTGTTTTTTCTAATACTCATACGTAATTTATTTATTTCCTATTGTAGATTTAAATTTAAAGTAATATTTCGTGTTCCTTTTAATTTTGAAGGTCATTTGTTATGTTTATTTTTATTTGTAAGGAATGCTTTTTACGCAAACTAAACAAAAAAACATTTGTGACGTTATAGGCCTGTAAAAAAATCTCGCAGACCAGTTATACTCGCAATAATAAAGCAAAAATGTAGCCAAACAACCTCAAAAAAAATATAGAAAAAGAACTCTGCCTCACCTTTCATGTTGATATCCCACAGCACGACTATTGCTCTCTGCTTGGCGAGTCTGGCAGCCAACAACCTCCCCAGGCCTCCCCCTCCCCCGGTAACCAAGACGACCTCTCCATCGAGTGACTTCTGGAAGCGGTAACTAACGGGCACCAGGTGCTTTGCTATGGACTGGATGATATACGCTAGCACGGTTATAACGAAGAACACCGCGTTCAGAGTGTAGAATAAGATGGAGTACAGGACTATGTGGATTGGCTTGCCCATTGTGACTAGAGCCGGTTCATTATATTGCCTGCAAACAAAAAGAAAAATCAGAAACTTTGCAAGCAAGAACAATCTGATGAGTCCACCATAAAACCGGCCGCCAAATTATTTTTGCACAATAATTGTTATTGGTATATTTTAAAATAAATATCATTAAAAATAATTAATTAAATATGGAGGATATTCTCTCCTCAGGTGCACAAACAAGAATCCCTTGCTTTCTTAAAATATACCTCACCTACAAAAACAATTTTTCGAAAAAATCATACATAGTAAATAGTAACGCATATATTACGAGGATAGTATAAAAAATACGCAATAATTACAACCGCATTACTCATATTAATTATGTTTTTTTTTCATGAGCCACGTAGGATTAAAAACAAACATTGTAAATTTAAAATATAAACAATTGGAATTTACTACATTAAATATCAATTTCCTTTTGTAAGGTTTAATTTTCTATTTCGAGGCCATTCTTAAATTATGTAATAAAAAATTTTTGTTACCCCCCTCCCCCCACGTAACATATTCGTATAGCAAACTTAAAGCAAACTTTAAATAATAGTCGTACAGCATAAAACTCTGTATCTGAATCAATAAACAAAATTGATTTACGTGCCTTGTAACTTTGTAAGCCTAGAAATTAAGTGTGAAAATAATGTAAATCACCCCAAAAAATAACAATAGCCATGGAATTGAGACAAAAATAACAAAAGTTTAACGGTTTATCTGTCAAGTTAGTTGAGTTAGTTTATTTTTATTATTATTATAATTCCTCTTTTGTCAAGTTACGCTAAAAAATGTAGCAATTTTATTTTTTTTATTACTTATGTTTTTATTATTTAAGTTCGAACTTAATTAATATATTATTGTTCACTTCAACAGTAATTGCAAGTAATAATAAAAAATAACGAACGCAACTGACTGGACTGATAAATCTATAAACATTTGTTTATTTTTGTCTCAATTCCATGGCTACTGATGCTATTTTTGAAATTATTTTTGGTCATAGATTCAGACGGAAAATTTTATGTTCTACAAATGTTATTTGAAGCTTTTTTTACCTAAAATAATTAGGGAAGCCAGGATATATGTATATTTTTTCCATCTGCAATCTTCAACCAAAAATAGCTTAGGAAATAATTTGTTACTCGTGTCACGAAATTGAGTCATAAAAACAAACAAATACTCAGAATTGTGAAAAAACAATAATTAGAGTATAAAGTTTTATGACGATAAAAGTATAACTCGAAAAGATTAACTTGAACATAAAATTTCAATTATCTGTTAAATTTTTTTTTTCATTAATTCAAGGACTACATGTTCTTAAAAATGCAATTAAAGGTAAAATAATTTGCAAAGAAAAGTGTATTAACTATACTTATCATTGACTTTTAAAATATAAATTAGTCTCATGGAATATAAGCTATAGCTTGTATCTATTTACAGAATGTGCCAGATCTGCTTTTTAGCAGATATCTGTAATGATAAATTTATATCGCAGGAGGCGTTTACCAAAGTCACCTCTCGGGCACTTTAGCTGGCATAGAGAATTATGGAACGTAAATTGTATTACGAAGTACATAAGAGAATAATATCACAAACAAATACAAAATGCTTCTGATAATTTCACTGGATTTTTCCCACTTGTCTTAACAGTTTCGAATTATATTTATTTGACAAATCAGATGAAAAAATATAGCAAAAAAATTTAAGGAGTGAAGAGAGGCCATAGACCTGTAAAAAAAAGTTACAAAATGAAATAAAACTTGCAGAAATATCCGAATAATTTTTATATTTAGAATAACGAGAAGAAAAATATATTACTGTAAAAATGATACATAATAATGATATTTACAATTATTTTAAAGTGAAATAATGTTTCACGACATTTCATTTTATTTAAAAACATTGCGGTGTATTTTTTTCAACATACTTTCGCTACGACTCAACTTGAATATATTTACATAAGTGATTCATATGTCACGCCGATCGATCGAATCAAATTATCTACAAATTATCTTTGTTTTTTTTTTCTTTTGGGTCGTATTGTTATTGTACGTTTTTGTGTTAAAAGCTGTTTTAGACATATGTTATAATTTTTATTTATAATTAATAAAATTTAAACCAATTATGCATTTGTAGAGAGCAGTTGATTCGGAATAAATTAATACACATGTAAACCATGTATTTCGAGATGTCATAATCTAGTTACAAATATTGATGAGGTCTCTTCTCTCCTTAAAAGAGTTTACTATATATGTTTTTCTTCAACCGTCTTAAAAGATGTAGTTTTTCACATAATTTTTTGTTTTAAAAGATGTTTTTGTTACCTAAAATTATAACTATTGCTAGTTTTTTTGCAGTAAGTGCAAAAAATTGCCTAACGCACGCCTAGTCGAGTGTTGGAATCCCACAATAGAAAAGTATGAGTTTCCATTGTGTTCGAAGAAAAAAAATACTTTAATATTATGACTGAATCATTCAGATTTGAGAAAATCGTAAATTAAAAGAATTCAAAATTAATTTCTTTCGCAACTTCTTCAACATCTATTGATGTGGTACTGAGTTTCATCAAACTTAGACATATTTTTAACGACAAAAACTGTTATAATATATTATCTGACAAATCAATTATATACGTACGTTAACAAAACAAAAGTCTAAACTATGTATCTACTTCATAATTCAAAATATTGTGTGGATTGTACTTATTAATTCGGTCAAAGAATAAATATTATGTATTATTCAAAGTAAAAGTGTTCTTTAACTTTTAATGCAAATATAAAATATTCAAGAATTTCTAAAGGACTGCCAATATATTTTTATAATATGAAAATGGTACGTTTTCTCCGGATAATATTTTGTCCAGAGTTCAAAACTCAGGATTTTCTTAGAATGATGAAACAAAAATTTTGTAAATTAGAATAATTGAAAATTTGTTGTGCAAAAATAATATTATATGTCTATATTATTTTTTTCACTATTAGCCTAAAAATCCACTATAATTAACCTTTATTTAACATGAGAAATTATTTTTCACTACCGTTTACTTGGTGACCATGGTCACCTAGGTCAATAATAAATTATTATTAACCATGGTCCATAATTAAAACTGTCAGTTTTTAAAGAAATTCAAATCTCCAAATCCAAATATTGTACGAATCAATTAACTCAAGAAAAGTGTAAAGAATGGATTAACAATTTAAGTATGCCGTCTAAATTAAATAAGTGAAACTAAGGGCTAATATTTTATAACTTTTAGGTAACTGTAACATATTTACAGTGGTTCCCATTGAATATGATGCTAATTATCTTTCAATATTTTTTTTTTTCGTATAAGTCATGAACAAACATTTCTATCCGACAAAATGTATATAATATATTATCTTTAACCTGTCCTTATTACAAAAAAATAATAATTAGAAATATTATATCCCCACACAGAAATAAATGTTTACAGAACCATTAAATTTAGAGATACAGGATACACTGAAAATTATACACCTACAAACAAATAATGCATAATAACATAGACTTTTCTAACAATATGCTGAAAACCGAATTAAAATAGAGAAACTTGCGCGCCAATATAAACATTGCGGCGGATACATACTGGTAAAGGATTTTATTTCATGTAATGGGTTGGAAAAATTAACATTTATAAAAGGTAATATGAACAGACATATGTAATTGAAAATTGAAAAACAAATTTACAATAAAATGATAAAATATCAGTAATAAAATATTATTTTAAATTTTGTCAAGAAAACAGTGCGAAACATATTGGTTATTCTATAATTACTCTAAATTTATAAAAACTCATCTTTAACCCCCTGACATAAATATATCATAGAAAATATTTCGTCAAAATTGAAAGCAGAAATAAGGATACATTCGATATTTAAGACCAAGGTTTTTTTTATAAAAATGTTTTAAGCGAATAATGGATACATATTAATCCATAGCCTACGTCATGTTAAAATCCAGTGGCGGATTAGACACATGACAGGCCTCAAACGCACTCCAATTTTGAATGTATTAACGATTTTCGCAAATCACTTTTCACGCGTATTGAAACAGGAAAAAATCGTTTGCTACTGGCGTTACCATTAGGCAATGTCAAAAAAATCTTGAGAATAGTTTCTACATTTTCGTGGATTGCAAAACACATGTCAACAGGAATGATGACATTTTCTCCTTTTATAAATGTAATGTAATTAAGAATTGCATCTTTCAAATATCTAATGTTAATATCTTTATGGTATTTCGCAATTAATCTGTCCACATATTAATTAAATTCAGCGTCAGTCAATTTATAATAAATTCACACACAAGTAAAATAGCAAAATAGATGAAATTATTAATTTTGTGCATATAATGTATTTTATCAAAATTTTCAATAAAAGTTATTCCATAAAAATATCAAATTGAAAAATAATTTAAAATCCTTTAATAGTGTACAAGTAAATTGCGCTTCTTCTGGATATTTCATATAAGAGTGTCGCAAATAACATTTCGTACGTTTATCATGAATATTTTTTATAGTAAAATGTGCTTCATTGTTATTTTGTCCTCCAATGACAATTTCTTCTTTTAATCTCCTTGTAGTTTCTGTTTCTTTTAGTAAATTACTATCATTCTGATTTTCATTGAATAAACAATTTGCCGCAGACAAAAAAATTATGTTTGATTTAACACTTAGGGCCGGTTTTTCAATCTCTGATTAAAGTGCCGGTTACCTTAACCATCGGTTAACAGAAAAATATCGCATCGAAAAACTGATGTAAGTTGTCAAATATAAACATTATATACTATTTCGATGCGATATATTATTAGAGTAGAAAAAGTTCATTTACATGACTTAATTGTATTTTATAAAATACACCTGAGATTCTGAGGCCCCTAAAAAAAGAGCGTGCTTCTTACGCTAATGGTAAACAGCCACTAGTAAAATCCAAATAGATTGAAAATGTTTTCAGAAAATAAAGGGGGTCCAACTAAACATGAAGTCTATGTTATTTTGCATTATTTGTAGGTGTATTATTCTCAGTGTGACTCTAAAATTTAATCTGTGTAGGGATGTAATATTTCAAATAATTATTTTTCATTTTTTTATATTAAGGAAAGAGTAAAAATAATAATTCATACACATTTCTGTTTTATACTGTTTGTTCATTACTTATACGAAAAAATAAAAAATTGAGAGACCATGTGTATTATTTTGACTGGGGAGTCACTGTAGTTGCGTTTAAGAAAATTTTATGACTTTATACTAAAACTGTGATCCAAGCTATATTTTGTCGGTAGCTCATCTTTTATGGCAGTGACAATATATTAATTACACAGATTTTTCCTATCATATAAATACTAAAATATATATTATTTGTGAATACCAGTGTTGTATAACTGCGCGTGTATTTCTCGTTCTAATTAGCCTGCAGCAACTAATCTGTGTATAATTATGTGTATGTGCATATAGCACACGGTGTATGCACAACTTGTAAATTGCAGGGGACTAGTATACGGATTACACACACTTGTCGCAACGTTGGAAACAGAAATAGAAAAGACCGAGAGTAAAGTGAGGCAACGATCGTTTACATTTTTCTTCGGGTTTTCAAGATATTTGCATACATTGCACAAATCTATTAACATAACATTTATTTGTAATTTGTATTAACCCAAAATAAATAATAAACGGAAAAAGATAATTATATGAATTTACTTCTGTATGTTACCACTAATAAAATCCTAGATTTCATAGAATAACTGTGAAAATTGTGAAATTTAAAACGGATAATTGTTGTTTTTAAACAATTGTTTTATTTAAAAATATTTATTTTGATAATCCCTTTAAACTTTTTTGGCATTGAATGATTTTTTTTTATAAATTTCAAGTTTTTATGAGTAAGGCTCACAATTTTCTTAAAAATGACTAAAAAAAACAGAAGTAGTACCAAGAAAATACAATACTTGGGATGCCGAACAGATGCAAAAGAAACATCTCCCACTAACGAGCGCTAAATTTGAGTAGAACATTGCTAATTGGTAAATCGTTTTTACACAGCTGCATGAATATGAGTATTGAGATCAGTAAAAACGGAATCGGTGCTAAGCACTCAATTACGTTTGTTGTGATGTTTACAATCGTATAATATCTACGCCATATTGATTTTGAAGAATATGTTAAGTACCTATTTGTAACAGTGCTGTTTTACTCAAATGAATTATTGATATAGTTATATTTAAAAGTGTGATCGTAGAAAAAATATAACATCCCCACCTTGTGTGATTCCAATACTAGATTTGTAACGTGCCCAAATTTTAGACGTCATAGGAAAAAGGCGACTTTCTGCACTTGTTGCACAATGTATTATGAAGTAATATATTTATTCAAAACCAGAAATTATCCTTTGTTCATATTAATTTGTACAAGAATATAGATAAAGCATTGAATGTAATTAAAATTTATTATTGAAATATATATTTTTTTTCAAAGCGTAAACTAACCTAACTCTTCTTCTTTAATATTATAATATCTTTTTCATTAGGCTAGCTATTCTACGAATACCAGGATTCTAATTTAACGGTAATATATAATAAATTGCATGAATAAAGAATTGTTATTTTTTTATGTTATTACCGAAGTTATTACATAATAATGAAGAATTTTTGTGTCAATTAAATTTTTCTTTAAAATAAAATATAATTCGTAATAATTTACAAGTACACAACGTACTTGACACAAAAATTTATAAATGTGTTTATTATGAAATATTAATTTATGTTTTCATATTCAATATGTAAAACTCTAGTATTACTCAAGACAATCAACATTACCAAGATTCGCGTAATCTTCAACAATGAATAGAATAAATTATTAGTAAACAACTACATTTGATATTACTGGCACTATATTCCTAGCTAGAATATTATATATAAAATAAGATTTTATCTACAACTGTCAAATAATATTCCTAAAATTCAATAGTTTGTTATCAATTAATGTACTTTATCACTCTTGCTAATTGAATAATATTGACAATTCGATGGAATAATATTATTCAATCATTATGCCAAATTTAAATCTTATCTGTCAAAAAAATAAAAAGAAAATAAATTTTAAGTAATTTTTCTACATAAAAAGCCAAAGTTACACTAGTTTTGTCATTTTTCATACTTTTCTTTTTAAACTTCAACTGTAGCGAAATAACACTAAAAATAATTGCCTTGCATTAAGTATGTTGTGAAACAGTGACGCGAGCTATTGTTATTTATCTGTCAAAGTGTGGTGACATTTTTGGTTATAATAAACATTTATTTTTCTTGTTACAGTTGTGGATAAAGTATAGTATTCTATTCGCATGTAATGGCTATTACTCATTCGAATGATTTACACGTTTTTCGCTCGTGTTGGAAAACTTCATTCTCATGAGTAATAGCACACATTACATGCTCATTGAATAATATACTATTATTTTCATTTAATGGTAGAATCGGCAGCATAAAATTTTGTACTATATACAGGTGAGTGACTCGAATACCCGAACAAAGGGATTTAACATGTAAAATCATATTTTCGTAATTTCCTCTTTTCTTAATTATTTTACGGAAAAAACTTCAAAAACAATTGTAGAGCATAACATTTTGCATCAATGAGCAAAATAGTTCTTTGTGTATCAAGAGCGTAAAGTGAATCTTTATTGCTCGTGCTAGAACAATAAAGATACTTTACGCTAGAGATGCACACATAATTTTTACTACGACTTTACTAACGAAATAAAAAAATAATAATACCTATTTAGTAAGTTCAATTCAATCTTAACCAATTTCCTGTTTTGTGTTGCTGTAACCATGACGATGAGTAAATAAATAATTCCAATGCCAACAATCAATGTTTTATTTAAGCGAGCAAATTAAGTACTTTACCGCTCGTTGCTTATGGAGACGCGCCGTAAAGTATTTTATCCAACACCGTGTAATTATAACAATATAAGTATGCTGTTTTTAGATAAATAAAGTAGGTCATAAGTCACTAGTGAGCTAAATATATTAGCTCACTGTTTTTTGGTTCGTATCATGGTAACTACGTTATAAAACCTTCTCTACCCTATTTTGTTCCTAAATGTCATTTCGAAATTCCATCTGTCAAAAATCTTATATATTTTTTATATCAATGATTAAAATGTGTTGGATAAAATGTTGTATGGCACACGTGTGTTAATTACCTAAGTCACTTGAAAAAATACCATACTCGGCCTAACGGCCTCGTGAGCTAAACTTTTCCCACGTGACTTATCTGTAATGTAACACACTTGTACCATAAATAACTATTTTTGCTCGTTCCTCAGTAATCATTAACTTTACGATGACAAAAAAGAGCATAAATATCAACTTTTCATGGTGGTCGTAGAAAAATTATTTTATGTGCCTTATAAGGTCTGAAATTAGGTATGAAAATGACATAAATCACTCCAAAAATAGCGGTGTTTCAGTTTATATGTATGTCATGTTAGCCGCGTTAGTTTGTTTTTATTATTATTCTATTGAAGTAAATAATATTGCATTAATTAATTTTGAATTTAAAAAATGGAAACAAAATAATATTGCTTTATTTTTTAACGTAACTTGACGAAACATTACAATAATAAAAATAAATTAACGCAGCTAACTTGACAGATAAATCGTTAAACATTTATTATTTTTGTCTCAATTCCATGGCTTTTGCTATTTTTTGGGGTGATCTACGTCATTTTCTGAGCTTTCAAGCCACGTAAATTTAATTTTGCTTATTAATTCATAGGTATGTAGCATTTTACGGTCCACAACTTTTATTTGAAGTCTTTTTACTTAAAATTATTAGGGAAGTAGGAAACTAGAAAAATATGATTTATAAATGTAAAATTCCTATATTCAGGTGTTCGAGTCACCATCCTGTATATTAAATTACTCGATAGGGGATAGAAATAGGGATTTAACATGTAAAATAAGTTGTAAGCAATTTCCTGGCTTAACTATTAAAAATAAATTTCTAAATTTCTATTAAATTGTAGCTACAGGTATAGCTTTTTTCATAAATTATTTATGAACGAATTCATTTTTATTTTATTAATGGAGTGATAACTGATACAATGTAAAAGAGATGTATAAAAACAATAATAATAGTAATAAAACATGTTATCATAAAGTGTTTAAAGAAATAATTATAACAATATTTTTTAATAAACTACACTTAGAAAGCAATAAATGTTTAAATAAGCTACCATTATAACAACCAAGTATATGATAAAACAAATATAAACTAATTGTCTGTTTTGTGAGTAATTTTAAATTCTGAGCAACTTTATTCTCTACAGTTTTTGGAAATAAATAAACAGGAGAGCAAGTAATTGCAAAATAACTTGACGTGTTAAATCCCTTTGTTTTATGTATTTGAAACAAAAAAAAGTTTAATTACAAAAAATATTACTTATTATTTCCTTGATAGATAATAAAAATAGCAAAATTTTCTAAAATAAAATACTCACGATCACTGCTTATAAATCGTGCCAATAGTTTAGCTCCCGGCGTCCAAAATTAATTAAGAACTCTCGTGTTTCATTCAAATTAAAAGAAAGCGACTTTTCTATGTCCACTCACATTGACTGAACTTCAACAAATAAGCACTTGCTCCTTAAACAGTTTTCTTTATTCTCAGCAAAGTTATAAAAAAAGATTACGGGATGAAAGGTCACGATTACATATTAATGAAACAATGATTTTGTTGTGAACATATCTGGATCAGACGGAATACAAATATAAATAAATAATCATTTTTTTCAACCTAAATTTAATCACATAGGTCAAAGTTTATCGGGACTTCTAGAAAAAATATATTACTAATAAGTATTGATTTAAAAGAAAGTAAATAATTAATTCTATTTATTATAACAAAACATACTATAATGAATATATTTTTGCAATCATTTTGACCTCTGGCTTCTGAGCATTCTCATCAGCAATCATTTTTATGTCAATTTATTTTTAAATTATCATATTTCTTTAACTCGTTATTTTATAAGTGTGCTATTGCTTACTACAAATTCATATATTTGACTTTTATAACCTGGACTGTGTGGAGAAGTCTAATTGAGTCTAAATGTTCCTTACTTTACTTCTGCAGTATGCCAAAAATTTATAATCAATTTTTATTTGGCGGAGACTATATCTACTGTATTTATTGTTGATAATTCTTCTATTAGGAAGCAAGACAAAATGCAAGTGAATAAATTGAATATTTTTTTTCTTCAACTTCTCCATGGTAACACATTATTTTGAATATTTTTGACATGTCAAATAATAGTTATTTATGATATAAGTGTTAAAGGGACATTTTATGAGTGAGTGGGGGAAGTTTGTTGGAACGAGGCGAAGCCGAGGGTAACAAACTCCACGAACGAAATAAAATCACTTTTAACACAAATATCATACACTATTTTTCCCACGTGCCTAATTATGTATTAGTAAATAAAAACTAAGCATTATGGAATGACATTTATGACAGGTCATGATGTTTTTGTTATGAACATCTGAACATAAGGGTTAAAAGTATTCACTGTGTTATAAACTGTTATTTTTAACTTGCTAAGCAACCGTTAAAAATACTATTTTTAACAGTGGTCATAGGAAAATAATAGTTATTTATGATATAAGTGTTAAAAGTGACATTTTATGAGTGAGTGGGGAAGTTTGAAACGAGGCGAAGCCGAGTGTAACAAACCTCACGAACGAAATAAAATCACTTTTAACACAAATATCATACACTATTTTTCCTACGACCCTAGTTATATATTAGTAAATAAAAAATATAGAATGACATTTATGACAGGTCATGATGTATTTGTTATGAATAACTGAACATAAGTGCTGTTAAAAGTAAATTTGTTTTTTACTTTTAACACGTTGTCAATGACAACGTGTTAAAAGTATTTACTGTGTTATAAACTATTATTTTTAACTTGCTAAGCAACCGTTAAAAAGACTATTTTTAATAATGGTCGTAGGAAATAGTTATTTATGATATAAGTGTTAAAAGTGACATTTTATGAGTGAGTGGGGAAGTTTGAAACGAGGCGAAGCCGAGTGTAACAAACCCCACGAACGAAATAAAATCACTTTTTACACAAATATCATACACTATTTTTCCTACGACCCTAGTTATGTATTACTAATTGAAACTAAGCATTGTAGAATGACATTTCTGACGAGTAACCAGATTGAGTTCCTTTTTAACACAAGTGTTAAAAGTAAATTTGTTTTTTACTTTTAATTCGTTGTCAATGACAACGATTTAAAAGTATTCACTGTATTATAAACAGTTATTTTTAACTTGCTAAGCAACCGTTAAAAAGACTATTTTTAACAGTGGTCGTAGGAAATAGTTATTTATGATATAAGTGTTAAAAGTGACATTTTATGAGTGAGTGGAGAAGTTTGTGAAACAAGGCAAAGCCGAGTGTAACAAACCCCACGAACGAAATAAAATCACTTTTAACACAAATATACACTATTTTTCCTAGGACCCTAGTTATGTATTAGTAAATAAAAACTAAGCATTATAAAATGACATTTATGACAGATCATGATGTATTTGTTATGAACAACTGAACATAAGAGTGTTAAAAGTAAATTTGTTTTTTACTTTTAATTCGTTGTCAATGACAACGATATAAAAGTATATACTGTGTTATAAACTGTTATTTTTAACTTGCTAAGCAACCATTAAAAAGACTATTTTTAACAGTGGTCGTAGGAAAAATTCTTTTCAATTCAGTTTAATACTATACAAATGCTATTTACCTAATCGTGGAATTATCTTAACAATACCACATATTTTTATTTATAAATATTCACACAAGGTATCTTCAAGACAATTTGTTTCAAATATTTGTCTTGTGAGAATCACTTGAATTATGCTCTCCTGATTTTGTTATACAATTCTTTTTAACAAATTGCTAAGCAACAAAGTGTTCATATACATTTTAAAAATCCGATCAAATCTAGTGATATTACTATTACGCCCATTTACACAATTTAAGGTTAAATACGTAACTAAAGGTTAACAAAAAAGTGCACATCGAAATTTTGACAGTACTATATAATAACCCATATGAAGTTTTGATACGATATTGTCAATTTAACCAATAGATAAGAATTTAACTATAACCTGTGCAACTGAACAGAAGAGTCCATTTTTTTCCTTGAAAGTGTTAAACGTCGGTTAATAAAAATATATCTAATCGAAAAACGGATTGTCAAAAATTTACGTTATTTACTTTATTGATGTTTAATTTTTTTCTAAACTGATGGGTCAGAAATCGATACTTTAACCAAAGGTGACAAAATCGGCCCTGAAAATCATAAACATGAATTATTTATTTATTTTATTAATTTTGTTAGAGTCGTTTGGTCCCTGATTAATTATATTGTAAAAAAATATTTTCCATTCGCGTTTACGGACATTGAGACCCTAAAATTTATATAAGTTTCAAGGGGCTCAATAGGAATTTTCTTTACTATATATGTGCATTATTCAGATACTAGTTAGTCAAGATTAGTCTAGATGATTGTTTCATTAAATTGATAATCCGCATATGCTATTATTTATTATTACTTGTAATATCTCGGCGGGACATATGTAGTATAGGTAAAGTTAAACGAAACCCTTTATCACTGTACATAAATGGTATTTTACGGACCCTATACTATTAACCGTAATGAACTAGTTAATATGTAGGTAATAAGAAGGATAACACTACAGGAAAGCATAAATAAAAAAAGTAACAAAGGAAAATAGACCCTACTTGACAAATTCAAATATTGATTTAAGAATTAGTAGTGGCGACAATTGACATTGTAGTTTACAGAGACTAATCTTTTAATACAGTACATAAATTTAAAAAAATGTTAAATGTACAAACTTTCAATTTTTTTATTTCAACTGATACAAGTTTTAGAAAGAAAAATTGAAAATAGTCCCAATCAAAAAAAATTAAAGATTCCTTTCATTTTTCTCGATTTCTGATGAATTTCGTTAAAAAGAAAATAAAAAATGTCGGAAAAAATAAAAGAAGAAATTCGAGTATTTTCGTTTTTCTCATTTTTCACCGAATCGTTAAAAAAATATAGGTGTTTAGAATCAATTGATATTACCGTTGAGATTGTATCTACCCATTTTAGATATATACTCAAATACATAATTTTTGAGGCGCAACTTAGAACAAAAATCTCAAGAAGGAGAAGTAATAATTAAATTATGTTTGTAAATTTGAAATAAACGGATCGCGTCTATCAATATGCACTATTTACAAAATCAAGATTTTGGATTAAAAACAACTACAAACTTTTAATTTTTAATTAGAAATGCGAATGAGATACATTTTGGTCTTATAATAATAAATTGGTTCCGAAAAAAATATATATTTTTATATTTTTAAACCTGTTAAAGATTAATATGTACCTGATTTTAACGTTTATAAAAGGTGAACTACATTCTTAGATTTAATTTATTCTTGATGCAATATGATTGCAAATAAAAACAAATTGAAACTTTTATACTATTAGTAAAATATCTACTACTTTAAATTCGACATTTATAACAAAAATAAATAAAAATATAACCCTTGAAGTCGTCTAAATCAAAAAATTCCATATTTTTCAAATGATTATGTTCGAATTGGTTTTTGATAAGTAAAATTATATACAATGAGAGTGAACGATTATGTCCTAGAAAAGTAACAAATTATAAATCTGTCACACCCAGTAATGGAAAATAAGCTATAAATACTTATACAATACATTTATTAAAAATGTTCATGATGTATTATTTTTATTGTAGTAAAATAAAATATGATAAATAAAATTCCAATTAAAAAGTGAAAACACTAAATGGGTTATTTTTCACATTCAACACAGTTAGCGAGTTGTAACATGTAACCCACGTGTGTAGTAATTTAAAATTAATTATTGCAATTATATCTTTGCATTGTTGTATGTACATATTACACTTTGAAGTTTCATTGACAACAATTTTTACTTAACAATGACGTATATAATTTTCATTATACACTTTAATCAACATTGTTTCAACTATTTACTAGTATCAGTAACTGTAAAAGAATGGTGTCAATGATAGTTATTGTATTGTTTTTCCAGCATATTACAAACAATTGAAAGTAAAACTTTATAGAGATATACTGTATCAATTAAGAGTTATATAATATTTTGTGATGTATAATCTTTTTGAAATACATTATTTCCAATTAAAAATTCTATTATAGCTTTGAATGTAGTAACGGGATTAATACGATGTTTATTTTTTTCCAAATAGAAAAACTAATAATGGAACAGTTATTCATTTATTAGCCTACAATTTTTTATCGCCTAAATTTGAAACATTCTTTATATCCAGTTCAAACCAGATGGAATTTTCAAAATTTCTAATAGATTTTAGAAATAAGATTTTTTTATTTGTTAATATGATTATCAAATATAAGTACACAAATATTTACATAGATCAGGGATCAAAATAAGTACGAAGACAATTTAAAAGAGAATAAATAATAATAATAATATAATTTAATTTACTAGTAATGAATAAAAAAACTAAGAATAAAATCTATTGTTTCTTTTTGACATATAGTTTAAACAAAACACCATCAGCCATACCTCCTAGTTTAAGCAAAAGTCACCGCCACTTCATTGACACTGTCACACTGCAGTCAACTGTCACATTGGCACAAGGCACTATAAACAAATGCTACTAAACTGCGAAGCAGAGCAGGATCAGTAACGTGCAGAATCCTGCTTGGTTACTGTTCAACTGTTTCACTAGCGCGCCACGGCCAACCGAGACTCGTGCAGACATGCGCAGTGATATACGGGTATTTTCACTAGATCAAAATGATTTTGTTGATGATTTTACCTTGATAATTACGCAATCAGAATTTAAGCCTTACGTCAACTTTCTTTTCAAAGACAAATATTTCAGAACTATATCTGTTTCAATTACTTTTTATGGTAACCTTTGTAAAACTTCAAATGATTCTAATAATTAAATATACCTAGAAGAATTCTTATTGATCTTTGTTGGAACTTATAAGACACGTACTTGTTTAAATTAATAAATAAGTAAATATAATCACTCGTGGCTTACTATCCATTGCTATGGGTAGATCAACTCGTAATAATATAGCATAAAGTAAAGAGTGTTTAGCGGACCCATCTCTCGGACACTCCGACTGGCCTGGAGAGTGCATCACAGAGGGCATTTTATATGGAAAATAGATATCGTAAAGTAAACAATTTATCCAAAAAATATATAAATACTTTGTTTTAATGGACACACACCCTTAAAAATATAAATTTCTCATTATGTCATGTCTCTTATAGTGATGTTATACGCAAATATTAGTTAAACTCTATTAAATACTTTTTTTTTTTTAATAGTTTTAAAACCAAGGAAACTAAATCTATGTATATTATTCATATCCTACATTTGCAAGATTTTTTTCTAGGTTTTCAAAAAAAATAATCCTGATTATAACAATAAATTGTTAATCTACATTGCGATAATAAATACAGGAATAAACATAAAATATAATAGATAATGTGTTTAAATTCCACGTAGTTCATTTTCTTTTATTTCAAATGAGATGAGCAATTGTTAAAAAATAAAAATAAATCAAACAAAACAAAGCCATAACATTAATTTCCATCACTATTATATTACATATTTTAGTATGTAGAGAAGAAATAAACAAAAACGATTACCGGGCAAGAAAACACCATTAGCGTATTACAGTCGTATATTTACATTTCCTTTGAACATAAATATATTGGGAAACGTTTTTTCTTTCCATAATTACAAATAGTAATGATTTAATTGTTAATTATTGCACAAAAACTTGTCATGAAGTTATTTAGAGATAAATAAAGCTTTGTAAATACGTCATTGTATGAATAATACATAATTACGAATAATTTGTTTTATTAATCCCTGTATTACCATAACCTTTCATGTTTAGTTTCAATTGGGATAGCTACTTTATCGTACAATTATTTAAATATTGCGTAAACACACGAACATACCTAATAGTATAATTTCGTCAAAATAATTACTGCTTATAATAACTACACATAACATTCCTTTTATTCTCAAATGGCCTAACATGTAATGTAATGTTGCATTATTAGATATGTATGTATGTATCTTTGCGCTTTGTTTTTGAAATATATGAACCATCCGGAAACCTTCTGGAACTCAGTAATTGTTTCAGATAAACCAAAATAAACCTTTTCAGATCAAATGAACAAATTATTGTTTGGAAAAGAATGAATGAATAAATGAAAACAAAAAAAATTATGCCCCAGTGAAATATGGAAGTGGTTCTATTATTGTAAGGGGCACTGTATGATTGGAGAAGAGGTGGGAATATTAATTTTTATTGATGGGAAAGCAGTTTATTCCAATATTTCAAAAGACAATTTGGAAAAATGTGCTGAAAAATTGGGTTTAAGGGATTCTTATATCTTTCAACAAGATAACGACCCCAAACATACTACACGTAAACTGCTAGAATAGTTATTGTACAAATGTAGATAACAATTAAAATCGGCTCCACATTCTCCAGATATGAATCTCATTGAACATCTCTGTGATTTATTAACTACTATATTTTTGCTAGAAAAATGGGGTAAAATTGATTGCCAAACTCCAAGAAAATTAGTGGAAAGCATGACAAACCGTTTAAGGGAAGTAATTCTAATGAATAGCGGTTCAAACAATTATTAATTCTATATATTTAATTTACAAGTGTACGGAGACTAAATTGGCTTACTTAGCTGTTATAATGAATATAATATTTTTTTTCTTGATTTCATTACAAAAAATTTAAGGAGTCAATAAATATTTTTATTTATAAGTATATTAAGTATAATATAAAATTTATTTCGTGTATAGGTATATATTTAATAAAAAAAAAACTTTAAAAGAATAGAATACTTTTTATCCTTTACTGGTGTACAGAGACTAATTGGCTTGAGTGTACATACATATATACGGTGTTTAAGAACTATAAAAATAACAGGTGCTACATGATGTACAGATAACGAATCAATTAGAATTTTATCAAAATGCGCAAAATTAAGGGCTGTTTACTTGACATAATCATTTACCACTTGTATAATAGATGTTTTTAATATTTTTTCTTTGACCACTAATGTAAATCAAGGGATTGGCAAAGGAGAAGAGGAAAGGGCTCTTGCACTAACTTAACGCATTGATTTTCATTATGCTAAATGACATTTTATTCACAACTTAACAAGATGTGGCTTGGGAACATATTATACATAGCCTAAACCGCCTGGAGCAGTGAGTTATTCAGCTCAAACTCTATAAAAATAATTAATCTAATTTTATATTTTCTATATTTTTGCTATCTTAATTATTAGCCATAGAAAAAGTATGTGATATGTATTATTGAATAATTTCTTTATGTACAGTGATTAAAGTACACAATATACAATTATCTCGTATTTAAGTAATAATTATCCGGATATTTTCAAGGGTAATATAACAAATGGTTAACTTATTAACGATAATATTTTCAAAAGGTGACGAATATGAATCCCGACGACAAAAATGCAACAACTACGAAGGAGACGTTGCATTATCCAAAGATTGAAATTAACATAAGAATGAGAATATATGATTACCCGCAATTATATTAGTGTTTATTGCGAAGGTATTATCCGTAGCCGCATTGGTAATGCGTTTTTTCTCAACCATCAAATATTTTTTTTTGTTTATATGTCATATTTAAGTAGTTACTAGCGTTGCTATTGGAAATAACAAAAATTTATCGCGGTAATAAAATTTTCCACTTATTTCCAAGCGTTGTGATTGGTTGATTAAGAATTGTATTTTCATAGAAGTATTATTAGTACTCACAAGTCTAACTGAAACTATTTTACATAATACTTATTTCATTTTCGGAAGTACTTGTTATATTTTTCACTCATACCGGAAATAATTTCAAATTGAAGTAATTATTCTACGCAATGAAAAAGAAAATAGAGTAATAAAAGGAAATGCTTTCTTCATATTATCTTAATAACATGATGCAAGTTAAAAACATATTCGTTCCAATACTTCCGTTCGCGAATCCAGAGTAATAAATATCACACTCATTATCTGTGACAATTAACAAGTCTGGGGACGATTATTAAGAAAGATATCTTTATTTGAAAAGCCGCGGTAGATATAAATTATGATTATGCAGTAAATAGTTGTCAACTGTTTATAGCAAATGATATATCATATACACATCATTAGGCAAGAATTTCAATTTTATTTAAAATTAAAATTAATATATATCATCATCATACATCTTATTACCTACTGCTAGATATGCTAATTTTATCTTAAATACATTTGTACATATTTATAGCAAAGAAACCGTTAATCTCTTCTAGCTAGAGTGGAGAAATAAATCATTGTATAAATTTTTTTAAACTATAACTGTTTATTAAAGGGTTTAAAGCATAATTTTATTTAGATTTCATATATTTTATTTAAACTTGATAGAAACCCATCATTCCATTAAATATAAAAATGTACGTTCAGAATCATGCAAAATCCGAAGTATGTGGCCGAAAATCGTCCTTCTTAACCGCACGAATTCACCCATACGTTCGATTCCGTGTGTGTGTGGTAATCTGGTAATAACATTACACAGTTTTTCTACCAAATGCAGTGACATTAGTTTAAATCAAGGTGATGAAACTTTAGATGACTGATAGAGCAATGGGATATGTGACAATAATCGAATTTCAACACGACCGTAGCTAGGCAGCTTTTTATAAGGGGGCTAAAATCATTTTAAGGGGGGCTATACAATTAAAATTAAAATTATACTAGGATTGTTTAATTAAGAACATTAATAAATAAATCATCTTAAACCGCTAAATAAAAATAAATATAATTAATTCTGCAGGTCAAACAATTTCAAACACTGGGAATTTCTTGCATTCATCATTAATCATAAATGATAAAGATATAATACAGTAGGTATGCGTTAAAAAATAAATTTATATTTCGAAAAAAATATGTAGCTGCTATAATTTTTAAAAAACTGTCTAACTGTATTTATTTATAATAAATTGTCTAAAATAAATTCCTAAACCATATTTTATATCATTTAAAATTTTCAGTCAGCCAATCAGCACGAACTCTTATTTTATTTTATAGACAATAATTTACTAAAAATTTAAACATATAATTTCTAATGTATTAACGCAGTCAATAGAAATAGATACCTACATATATGTATGTATGTAAGAACGTAATTGAGAAATGTAATTTTCAATAATTTCATATATTTTAAGAACAAGGATTGTTTTCAAAGTCATATAATTTGAATCTCTACTGTGAAAGAAGATATCCTACTTAAAAAAACAGCAAAAATTTAAATATATTTCTGCTGCAACTGTAGTAAGAAATAGTCAAGATCATGGCAATGATGATTACTGTAAAAGAAATGTGTAGATACGTATACTAATGTATTGATTAGCAAGTGTCGTTTGAAACTTATAAACGATGCATATAAATACATTATAAATAACAATGCTTTTCTAGCTGTTCCTATAAGTTATGCTATTTATCATGACTACGCCAGTGACATTAGGGTGGCAATTTTAAACAGACTTAGAGCGGCAAAAACCTTGGTCCAGCGCTGTTCTCATTATAATAATAAAAACTAAACATTTGCTTGCAATATTAAAGTTATTAGCAATTAATGCTGCGGAGAAGGGACGCGTGACGTCAATATGGTAAGATCGTGGAAAAAAAACAGGTAGTCTGTTTCTTACGCTCCCAGTCTATCTCTCTTCTCTAACGATTGTACCAGGATGACGTAACAGTATTCGTTCCCCAAATCTTTAATAATTATTATCTCGTAAATTGCGAATAATGAATCAATCTTGAAAAATACGACTACTTTAATTTTTGTTTAGTATCAGATATAGAGTGGTATCGAAAGTTTTACTGAAAAATTATTACAGATACAAATGTATACTAAATAACAAAGTTGTAGCAGACTAAGTAAGGGGGGTGGGCATTTGATTAAAGAACATTTTTTTTTAAAGCAGTGGTTCTCAAGTTAGTGCACAAAGTTGTATTTTTTCAAATGGGATTATACATATTTTTTATGCCTGTTCGATAGCGTATTTTTTTCTGAATTCAACTATGTAGGTATTAGTATTAAAAAAAAAATGCGATAGAAATTTAAATAAATTTTTATTTTGTAATAAAGTATACTTACACTAATAAATACTATTATCTATTTATATAAATTATTCAAAATTGCCTCCGTTCTCTCGTACAAACAAATAAAGCCTTTTTTAACAAATTTTGATTTACACTTGTATTATTTAACTAAACAACAGCTTGTCTTATTCTATTAAATAATAATTTATTTAAATTTCAATCGTATTTTTTTCAATATCTTTATCATGTAAGGATATAAAAGAAATACATGACTGTATTAAAAAAAATAGCTATCGAATAGACAATAGTTATATACGTGGCCAGCGGTGTAAGTTAATCTTTACAGGGCGAGCTGGAAATTTGTGAGGCGAGCGATGAAGACGCGCGTTGCTCGCCCTCATAATCCAAAATTTTATTTCCACCCTCATAGTGGTTTTTTTTTTATTAATTTACTTGATTCTTCAAAAAACATTTACGCTATTTTGGAATCAAAGGTAGTTGGCGGTGGTAGAACAATTCAGAACAAGACGTTGTCAAATGAGTTTCACCAGTGAATCAAAATATACCATAAATGTGTATAATTACTCACATAAAGTTAATTAAATTAAGTTTGTAATATTTATAATAAAATGCAAAAAAAAACATTCATTATTTTCTATAATATTTTATGAGCATTGTAAAATTTTACAAGGCTAGCCTTGTAAATTTTTACAGGTTAATTGCTGTAATTCTTTATTTACTTAGCTACCAAGAAGCCTGTAAAGTGACAATTATATAGAAGGTGGAAATAAAAAATATGTATAATCCCATTTGAAAAAATACAACTTTGTGCTCTAACTTGAAAACAACTGCTTTAAAAAAATATGTTATTCCATAATCAAATGCCCCCCTTGGTCTACTAGAACTTTGTTATTTAGTATATTTTCGTATCTGTAATAACTTTCGAATAAAATCATGTACCCAACTTTCGATTCCACCCTACATGGTAAAAATCAAAATTTGGTCACATATGTTTTTTTTAAAGCTAATGTCGCTGCCACTGCTGTTGCTAGCAAACACGTTTTCTGTTCATGATTGCTACTTGAAAACTGATAGTATGTGGAATTAGTAGTCCAGAACTTTATTCGCACGGTTTTAACCGTACGTTCCAAACCTTGCAAAAAGAACGAAGTGTTTGGGGGGGCTTAAGGGCAGAAGAGAATCCTGTGTCTGAAATCGACATGAATTTCTATCTATTTCTCGACAATTTTTTGCATTTCTTGATCTCTGTATTTTTATTTGCTTAAATTGACAATAATCAATAGGAATACATTTATCAAGTGAGCCGTCGATACCCGTTTAATTGTACTTATTTAATAAAAAATAAATAAAAAAACTTACTGAAGTTTAATCTCATGATTAGTTACAAATTAGAAATAAAATACAATTTGCATAAAATTACAATAATTAAAAGTTTATAATAGTTATTAAACTTGTCATACGCAACGTTAATAAAATATACCTATGTATACCTTGCGTTAAACAATGTATTTTATAAGTGACTTCAACGACTAGTTAAGACACAATACTTTAATGGTAAATTATAAATGTTCTATAAATCTGCTCCGCAGATATCAGTAACGATATATACCGAAGAGATCGTTCACCAAGCATCACCTTCCAGACACTCTAGCTACCCTGTGGAGTACACCATAATAATAATTTTATATGGCAAATATAGCGAGAATTTTACATGGGCGAGATATGAACTCGCTTTATCTAAACTGTATAATAATACTAAAATTGAACCTTATATTAATAGACGGAAACTGAACACATCGAATTAGAAATTAGCCTTGATTGCATATTTACTTTATTTATAGACTTAAATAACTATGATATTTACTCGTAATAATAATGCACATAACAGTACCTTGAGGTCAATGAGAAATTTCCTTTCATATTGTAAAATGTCATCTGCTAATTTATGTAACGGTTAAAAATATTTTTATCATAATATACTTTATTCAGAATTCGAACGTAACTTCTCTACATTTACCTTCTATAAAGCAAATCTCGCAAGCCCAGTAATGGGTAAAAAACCGTGAGAGATATATTTACACATTTTCAAATAACTTGTTTGTAAAAAACATTTGAAATTACATTTTAAAATATGTAAATAAAAAGAGTTGCATAAAAATACGATTTTTAAAAAGAAAATCAGATTTTTTTTATTTAAATCGGATTTATTTGATTTTATACAAAATTTTTGATTATTTTTAAAAGATAGGTATAGTATATTTCAAAAACCTATTTCATAAAGAAGTGAAGAATAAGTAAAAATTTAAAGAAACAATAGAAAACTACAGTAAAATCTGTTTATTTTAACGATACCGCTTATAGCGACAAACTGGTTAATAACGTTTAAATGTGACCACTTGTTTGAAATCTCCGATTTTATTTTATTTTACTTTTATAGGTTATAGCGAAATTTTTAGGATTCCTTCGATGTCGTTACAATAGGATTTTACAGAACACAATTCAAAGTAAATTAAAAAAAAACATACATTAGTACAAAAAAAATCTGCAGTATAAATTCAAAATAATATACCAATAATAAAGTCATTTTACCGAAGAAGTTAAACAAATGTAATAGTTCTTGAAAGCATTGCTACATGGTAACATTACCCACAACCAATTTTCGTAGATCAGAACAACTGATTTAAATAAATGATTTTTGGTTAAATCAATGTGATTTAAATCACTGCAACCCTGTTGCTAGGAAAGGGCGAATTACTTTTTTTTAAATAATCACACAATAAAATATATATTAATATTAACCACAAAATTTGTTAATTAACACAAAATCATTGAATTAAAAAAAAATATTAAAAATTAAAATTATACGTACGAAAGAATAACTAAACATAATTTTTTTCGTCGATTCGAATTGAGTCAAAACTTTCTTTGGATCCAACTCCTGTAAGGAGTTTTAATTTCCTTAATATAAAATATGAGACGCCTCCACGCTCCTGATTATTATTTTATTAACCTGCCTAAGGGGGGACGACCGCTTCCCGCCCCCCTCAATTCGTCACTGATCTGCGATAAAACATATTGACAAATCCAAATGGTATATTAATATGCAGTACGGTATGTTTCTAAATTTTAGGTTTTATATTTTTAAATTTTAAATAACCTTTAAAAGTAATGGTTTCATGTTTAATTAAAGTAAAAGTTTTCACCAAATAAATTTGTATAATTCGTTAGCACATTCATTTTTTATTCTTTTCGCTTTCTTTATTTATATATAATAAATTTTCTACCAAAATGAAAATTTCGTAAAGGTGTTAATTGGTCAAGATGTGGTAAGAGTAAGAATTTCCCAATGTTTAAAATGATTGTCCTTGACAATGGCTTCAATTCAGCTCTCACATTTTTGCTTTGCAGTTAATTCGCTTTAAAAGGTTGATAGTAAGTACACAACGACATCGTTATTTGATGAAGCAGAACGCTACTCACTATCATTATAGAAAATTCTGAACGCACAAGTAAATGAATGAAATGCGAGCACTATTTCAAACATTCCATAAAATTACAACACTGCCGCCAGAATGTTTAAGGCAGGTTGTTAATGAACCAAAAATATAAACAAATTATAATTTCTTATTAATAATTTCTAATAAAAATTACAAATAATGATTATATTGGGTAAATAAAATAATTAAAAAAGTATAAACCTAAAAAATGTTACATTTCGCTGTTTTCTAAAATTCCTCACCCTGTCTCAAGTTTTTTTCGTTTAACTTTAAAACAGTGATGGCAAAACGTTTGAAATTTGAACTAGATTTATTCGAAATGAATCTGGAGTGCCGTTAAGTAGAAATATTTATAATTTTGTTATATTTAGAACCCTAGTAAGAAAGTTATTTTTGATATATTTATAATAAAATGAAAACAAATATTTTTTACCTCAGTAATCTTGCTGTTGGTGAATAGCATTTGCTAAATCTTCACTTAAAGAGTGGTATTACATTCACTTTAAGCTCAAGCTGCTATCTTCATCAATCACCTTATTTTAATTAATGGTTTTCATATTATTTAACGAGGAAAATAAGGACTCACAGAAAAACTTACATCAGAAACTAAGGTCTGTCCGTAAACGACACGTGTCATCCAAAATGTTTTGACGTGTTACCTTTGACACGCGTGTCATAAGGTTCGCCATTATTGGAACAAAGGACAATTTGAAATAAACAGATAGTAGGGATAGTAGGTAACATGAAATGTCACCGAAAAATTTATTTGTTGTCTAATAAAAGACCCTAAATAACTTTTAAGTCAAAAATATTCTATAATTCATTTCAAATGTTGAACGGCTACCAATAAAATAATACAAACGATGATGAGCTCGCTTCACTATTAATTATTTCAATTTCATTTTTTAAAGAGGTCACAAATGTTAAATTGTCCTACTGGATTTATACATTTATTTTAAAAGAAAGAATTAAAATTATATATTAAACAATATTTAGTGTTGTATTATATATCCATAAAATTTGTTAATCTTTTTCTTAAGGATCTGTATTTTTCTTTTTTTTATTTAATGGACATATTGAATTAGAAAAGCAAAAAATTCAAACCAGAAATACAAGCTGAAGTGCCAAATTAAACCAGTTTCCATAAGTTCTTCATAGTAACCTGAACCGTTTGGGAATTTTCACACATCAAAATAAATACCGTAAGCGTAAAATTTCCTAATAACGTTGACGTTATTTTGGACTGTAAATTAAGTTTTCGCATACCGTGTATCTATGTTATTCTAACTGTTAGAAATTCAGCATCATAAAGAAACAACAACGTCGGTGTTTAAGACAAGACAGTCTGCTTGCTCTCAGGGCCGTAGCCAAGGGGGCGCCAGGGGGGGCTCAACCCCTCTTGCAACTTTCAGAGCCCCCCCTGAGCAAAATAAAACCTACTATCTACCTATCTATCTTGTCAGATAAAAGTTAAACAATTCTTATTTTGTAAATTTATGAAATAACTGAAAATTATGAAATGTACATACATACAGGTACCTACCTTTATCAACTGTCTTGGTATATATTAGAAATTATAGGTTAAAATTTTTAGTCTAAAGAGCTGGTGCTCATAATATATAGTTCAGCTGATAGAAAATGTGAAATGATACAAAATATATGGTTTAAGAATGTATTTTGAATAATTTATTATATGTAAATACTGTTAGGTAAGTTTAGTTTTTGCCAAAATTTTAGCAGGTACATATTTTTTTCGAAATGTAGAAGTAGGTATTTAATTTTTATCGCGTATTGTATGCCTCTAGGTCTATATTATTCTGATTCAAATAATGAATGCAAGGAATTCCCTAACTCTGGCATTTCTTGACCAACAAAATAAATTACAATTATATAAATTTGGCGGTTTAAGATAATATATTTTGATATTAATATTCTTAATTAAATATAGGTAATACATAGTATTAGGTATTTTAATTTTAATTTTACAGCCCTCCCTAAAATGATTAGCCCCTTTATAGAAAATTGTCAAGCTACAGACCTGTTGCTGCTTTATCGAATAAATTATACAAAACAATATTTAAAAACAAGTCTTACTGTCAATGACCACACCGAATAAAGAAATATCTAAATCATTCTACCGTTCTCTCTCTAAAAGTAAGGTTATATTTGCTTTAATGTTAAAAATAAGGTTCATTTTGACCCACGTTATTCCCAGACACATGTAACTGTTGTTTCTAGCGATTTGAATCCCTAATAAAAAAAAATGTAATTATTAATTTATTAGATTTAGCTCTGAGTAATACACTTACTTCGTGAACGTAGACCAATCATAATAAAAGTATTACAAAAATACATCCTTAAACAATAAGTGTTTATGATATATTTATGTAAATTGATTGTACCTCTCCCTAGTAATGATGTGAATTTATGAATAATTGATAAATTTCTCGGCTCGCGTGGAACGGAACCCGTCCTCGATGCGTGTTTGTGTGTCAGTAGTTTTTACTGCAAACTATGTACTCCCGTCAGCTTAGGAAGTATGCGTCGTTTTCCTGCTTGACTCTTCAGCAAGAGTAAAACGAGAAAAACGAAACTGGAAAGCGGTGACGGCTGACGTAGCTAGTAGCGTTACGAGTTTATGGCAACTGTAATTCGATGAGCAATAACGACTTCTATAAGCTTTTATTACGGAAGAAATTTACACCGTAATCAAAAGTGTACGAATCTTGTATATCTAGATCCCACACGTTATAGATTTATATATTTCCTTACTTATTTAAAAATTTATGAGGTCACCACAGGACAATTCGCAACTACAGAAAGTGTTCGCTATGCGAAAAAAATGTATTTTCAAATATTGTTACTTTCTTATTTTACAGCAACTTTCTTCAAATATTACTGACCGTCACAAATAATAAGGGAAATATTGAATTGTAACAGATTTCAAAGAATTATAGTACAGTAAGTATTGATAATAATAATAATAACTTTATTTTTTAGCAAGAATATACCCAAAACAAGAAAATGTAGAAAAGTGAGTAAATCATAGGACAAAAGACCTTATGCTATACACAAAATAACCAAAAATATAAAATTTTTACTGTAACTTTTGTATGTTGTACGCACATAACGTAAACTTGAGAGACTTGAGCAACTTATTTGTGCTAGGCGTACGTAAATAAAATAAATTATAATTCCTAAAAATGGTTGAAGATACATAAAATAGTAATTTTGATAATAATTCTGGAGCATAAATTTTATTATTTAATAGGTATATTACTAATAAAATTACAAGCAATTTGTAAGTGTCGAGATTCAATTGAATTAATATTAAATTCTATTAAAAGAATACTCTGTAAGGTGCGATCAGGGTAGTTTTTTTTAAACCATAAAAATTTTAAAAATCTTCGCTGGACACTCTCAATCAAATTTTTGTATGTACTAAGAGGGGAGTACCAAAGTAAAATACCATACTTAAGTTTCGAGCGTATTAAGGAAAAAAATAAAACTTTGATAATTATTTCACTGTAAAAATGTCTGTTATTTCTAACTAGAATGCCAAGGAATCTACTGACAGATGAAGTTAAAGTAGTTATATGCTCAGCAAAATTTCAAATGAGGATCAAAAATAATACCTATATCCTTCACTAAGTTTTTACGGATTAGAGTGGTTTGATCCATGTCGTACATGAAGGATACTGGATACATTTTCTGCGTGTGTAAGACATGATTTTACACTTAACTAAATTTAATGATAAATTATTATCTGAACAACATTTAAGGAAGTTGTTAATATTATGTTGAAAGTCTATGCAATATTGGAGTGAATTAATTATTCTAGAAATTTTAACGTCATCTGCTTAAAGCAGTATATCGCAAGTGATAGAGGAACAGATATCGTTTTAAATAAGATAAATAATAATGGGCTTAAGTTCGATCCTTGCGGTACGCCCGATCACTTAAATTGTGCATTATAATAAATATACATCGAACGATCAATTTAATAATTTTTAACAAGCTTATTAAACATCGTTAAAACCAAATAATTTTAATTTTTGTAATAAGAAGTTATAGTCTAATTTATCAAAGGCCTTTGAAAAATCTGTACACATACATCACGCTGCCCATTCGTATCTAGAACTTCAGACGCGTGCTGAGTAAAAAATTTATATAAATTGGTCAGAGTGGAATTTTTCGGTAAAAACCAGTGTTGATTAGTAGATATAAATTGACGAACCTGAGGTAGAATTTGATTGTAAATTACGATTTCAAAAACCTTAGCGAAATTTGAAATAATTCGCCACAAATGAGAACCGTAAGAACATTTTTACTGATCAGAGATAATTGTTCGAAGAAGAAACGAAATAATTATTAATGTTGATACTATTTTTTGCAAGATTTAAATTAAATTTTTGGCTATATATAAATAACAATCACTCATCATCATTGACGCCTCCGGTAGTAGCGATTTTAAAGTAACCCGATATTTCTTTTTTCTTTTAAGGGATATAAATAATAATAATTGTAATAATAGAGAGTGCTTACAAAAATGCTTTCTACAGCAATTTATCTTTCCATAAATTCTTTAGATTTGAATTTACGTCCGTAAGTCAGAATGGATATGCACATGAATTTTAATTATTATAAGGTTCACTAAGTAACAAGCCAATAAGAATGGCTGATTTTTCTTAGGTACCACGTATTACAGTGGTTATTCTTATATAACCATTGTGAACAAATAGGTATATGAATCTTTCTATATTCGAATATACCAACATTGGTATATTCATTTAAGGTGCGTGTAGTTTTTTGTTTTATATACTCAGAATAGTCAATGTCATTTTGAATTCTATATATTTATGGAGTGTAGCTTTAAACGGCAAGATAGTAGGTATTGAATAAAAAATCGACATTTCGTTTCGTTTCTATTGTTACTTTTTTATATAATTTTTATTACAACTAAATACAATTCGACAATTGAAAATTCTCGATATGCTCGACGAGTTGCCTTTAAGAAAAAACACTCGACCTTCGGTATCGTGGTGTTTTCAGACAACACATCTCCTATAATCGAGAATTTTCAATCCTCTTGTTGTGTAATATACGAAAATTCATATTTAAGAATTGACATCATTGACAGGACACGAATAGATCAACTTTTGGTAAAAATGTTTCTAAAAAAATTTTTTGATGCCGATCTTAGCAAAATTGTACATAATCGACATTTGTAGTAAGTTGTGTAGCCCGCAACTATTTTTTTAAATTATGTATTAGGTATTATTAATGATAAAAATGTGAGGTACAGTACAGTTTATAATTTATTATACCCGCGCAGAATATGGGTTGTTATCATATTATTGACACTAAACTAACATTAGGAAAAAGTAAAACTTCGCAAATTTTATTTAATTTATGTTAAATGATAGTAAGACAAACTATTGTACACATTACGCAGAATTATTGGATCTTATACCTCCCAACACAGAAACCTTCGTAAAACACTTGGTATAAAAAAATGTTTTTAAACTTAAATGTGACACAAATAAACATCCAGTTCATGTTAACAGATTTTTACAGAAACTTGATCAACTTGTACCATTAACATCAAAAAATAAAATATGAAATTTCATTAAAATAAATAATATTTTTTTTTTTATTTTTTAAATTTTGATGTATTTTCACATTCAATAGATTCTGTTATTCCTTGTCTTTGCTGGTGCCCCCTGTAAGTATCCGGTTTATAATTTATTTCATTTTATTTTATTTTTTAAATAATAATTTATATATTATTTATATTTTTTTCTTGTTGTCTCCCGGTCTGATTATTACTATTAAAGTCGAAACCGGTCACTCAATAAAGTTATTAGAACAGTGTGTTTAAACCTTAAGGATATACCTTTACAATTTCCTTCTTATATTACACCAACACTTATTGGGTTTCCTTTCTTTGCCATGATAACATCCCAGACTCATTCAATAGTTTCCGAATATAAGACCATATTAATAAATATTATTTTATAAAATGTTCTTATCAATAATGTTTTCGTGATCAAGTCTGTATGAGGTGAAATGACGCTATATATGGTTATGCAGCTATATACCATGAGTGTATTTTTTACGTGAAACTTAGGATTTTTCTTATTCATGGTTATGACTTCACATTTGATTAAAAGCAATGCATCAAAACGTTCACTTTAAAATAACATAGGTTGTGATATACAGTGTGTGCAAGGAAATGCGGAACATAGGACTTTAACATGGGATTTCAAAAAATTGCGGTTACTCTCTCTCCTGATAGATTTAGAGTAAAACTGCAAGAGTACAAAGTTGTTCAGAATTAAATTCTACGTCAGATAAGATCATATGTTCTGAATTTCCTTGCACACACTGTATATTTTTAATCACACGCTAGGCCTCCTAATTTCACAGTAGGGATGAGAAAAAAAACAGGTTTTTTAAAAAAAGAAACGGGTTTTATTAGAAACGTAAAAATATATGAATATATTTATACTGAATTGTTTAGATATAAATAATTCACATTAATTGCTAAAAACTAATTATTTAATAATTTTAACATGAAATACGAGTATTAATACAGTTAAATTTTTTTTCCATTTTTTTTTACGACATATATCGACTAACTGTTGTAGTCTTGTTGACCGGTGTTAGTTTGCATGTTATGTTATGTGTATCTTGTAATCATAGTTTATTTATGTTTATGTAATTTTATTGACGTATTAATTTTTTTTTAAATTATGAACTTTTAAGGATTTTTTTCGAGTGGGTTCTTTTGTGTCGGTTTTTTGGTTTTTTTTTCGTCGTGGAAAATTGCATCAACACTGTCTCACAGTACTTGATATTTTCAAACTGAGAAACATTAAAAAATGGCAAAGTATATATAACAATTAAAGAATTAAAATATAAAATTTAAAATAACACTAGACACAATAAACTTATCTAAATTACATATATTATATATGAGTTTTATTATTATTTACCTTCAATATCATATTTGCTTTGTTTTATTTTAAATTGAACGCTCTGATACATTGCTGATAATCAAATGTCAAATCGTAACCATAGCTTTAAGAAATTCTATGTTTCACGTTAAAGTAAACGCTCGGTATTGTATCAAGTTACTTTACAAGTCAGTACCTGCGGTAATAATATTACCGTACAGATACTGCTATGATTTAGTTATCAGCTTACTTTTGTTAAACAAATGCTTAATATTCTCAAACCTGTAAATATTATTAATAACTACATTTTATTTTACATTTTTTTTTGTTATTAAAACTTCTTGTTAAACAATATAATTCAGTTTTATACCAGTAGATAAATCAATTATTGTAATAAACAACAGTAGCCTTCAAAATTTAAATTACTTATTATTATTCCATTATCATTACAATGTTTTTATTGACCTTACTAAATAACCATATTTACATTTACCGATTATTCGATATGTTTATATCCAATTATAATTATGTACATATGTTAATGTAATAATTGCATTCTCACTTATGAATCGAACAAATCCATTGATTAATTTTTTGTTGTTCAGTGCCAACGAAAGTAAAATGAAAACCTTTCAGAAAATTAACAAATGTCAAGACGGAATTAGAAACGAAATGGAAAACGATTAACTCCTTTTAAGGAAAGCTATTATTATATACTGCAACTGAAAACGCATATTGCAATTATTATGAAACGAATTGCAAATCATATTAATAATTTTAGTATGCAATAAAGTTGGAAGTAGAGTTGTTGAAAGTATGCTATTAAATTGTAAAATAATTTCGTTTTTATTTGTTAACTGCTACTTCATTTCTTCAATGGAACAGTCTTTACTATTTCACTTTCTTTTTAATTAAAAACTTCAGTTAAAATATACAAAGCAGCAAAATATACTTTTATATCGTCTCATATATGAAAATAAATAATTAAAAATATAATAATAAAATTAAACACTGATTTTCATTTCATAAAAATTATGGATGTTTCTTCATCTAGCATTAAAGTCGCTGTGACGTTTTATTAAATGTGTTTTTTACAAAACTTATATTCTTATTTAACGAACATTGAAATTTTAAATTTAAATAATAAAAGTAAAGCATTCATAATTTTTTATTACTAAATAAAAAAAATTAACTTTCTATTCTATTCAAAATAATTTTATTAATGACAAAAATAAAATTGCTTTCAACATTTCGATAACCAATTGAAGAAATAAATATTATTTACTAGGGAACTAAATTTAACTGACGCATATAATAATTACAGGGCATGGGGTGGGATTATACCTATAACTTCGGTTGCTATCATTTGGACTCGTTATGATATCACTTGACAATATGAACTACAAAGTATACTTGGTATTCTATAACAGTAATGGTTATTTTTGATTGTTACGTACTTACATATATACTTATACATGTATAAAAAAACAACAAGTCATTTGACGTTTGTAATTGATATTTTAACAAGTGCAGTTGATATTTGTATAGTTATTAGGAATCCCACCCAAGGTCTTATATTATACATAAATATTTTATTCTGCATTCTACTAATACCTAAAAATATTATTAGTTTTTGACAGTTCTACAATTTTAATTTTAATAATTAAGAATGTTATTAGTTCTACTGGGTATGCCAATTTTTGCCACATATTTTGTTAATAATATATATGTAAAGTGTGTTTTTCAGTCTTCCCAGACACTCATAGCTGATAAGTAGAGTGCATCACATGACACATTATGTTTATTTAATAAAGTTTGAAAATTATTTCTTTAAATAATTAATAAGGAAATTATTAAGTAAATGAAATTTTATTATCAGGAACAAAACTGTAAAAAGTAACACATGTATGTAAATTTCTAAATATTTGCAAACAAGAAATTTGGTGAAATATACTTTTTTAAATTGTGAAATACATGCATACGTAACAATAAATAGAAATTAGAAAATATAGTAATAGAAAATTTGCACTAACACTACAGACATCTGTTGTGATAAATGTAACTATCAGAAACTCTCTTAGAAACCTGCAACGTCGTATAAGAATCAAGGTGATCCAGGTTAGAAAATTGCCTTCTATTTATGCAACTAACAACACACTAATGTGTACCTATATACCAATTTAGATGTGTTGAGGTGTATGTAATTCAACAAAAAATAAATTAGAAACTCGTGAGTAATGAAAACTATAAAATATATTTAATGTTATTCATTTTATCGATTTCCAAATAAGAAAAAAATAAATCTCACGACTTTGACACTGGCTTAACAAGTGCAAAGTGAAAGTGAATCAGTAAACAAAACAATAAATAATCTCTTAACGTAAGATTTAATTAAAATAAAAGAGATACGATTGTATTAGAGTGTGACAAATAAGAAAGTGTAACAATTATAGCTTTATTTAAAGATATTAATTGAAGATCACCACGGTTCAATTAAAAAAGAAATATGAAAAGAATAATAAAAATAGAATAAAAATAACAATGGTATGTTATTACTTTTCCAATAAATAATTAAAATTGTTTACATTATATTGTAAAAAAATTAGAAAATAATTTTCATGCATACTTATATAAAAAATAAATATATACATCACTCTCGATTATTAACAACCACCTATGTGGGTTAAACTGATTTATAGCACATATCGTTAATTTATACAGTAGAAAGTGTTTATTGGACGTCACCAATCTAACTGTTATGGAGAATGCACCGCAGGGGCCATTTTTATGTGAGAAATGGTAAAGAATTTAACTTGCTGGGATTTGAACTTAAGTTTTCAGAAACACAACCTATCATTCTAAAAATATTTACATATAAATATATTATCATAAATTATTAACCAATCTGCTATGTTGATAATAATTACATATTTAATTGAAGAGGGCGTTTTGCAGCTCTTCTCCGGGGCACTAATATCTATAGAGGAGAATGAACCTTAGTTTTATGTGAACATCATGAACTTTTGAATTATATTAACATTTATACAGTTTATTTACTGGTTTTAATAAGATTAATTGCTATTTGTTACTTTATTGTATGAAGAGACTAATGAAATAAATTATACGATGGCGTGCAGTTTAGCAACATCTTTCATTCTTCTTCGTTTCCTTGACATTGAAACCTTCTTCAAGTTCAACAACTTGCCAAGAACGTTTACGTCAACATTCACTTTGCTTTATGTTGGAGCTATAGTATGCTCATTTCGCATAGAAATGACAGCTACAATTCTATAAAATCTAATTGTAACACAAAAGGAATGTTTTAACAATTATATACTGTAAGGATATTTCAGTGACATTGAATTTTAATACTGTTATGAAAATTGAACGGACTATATTATGAACAAATATGACGTCTACCGTTATGATTTAATGAATATCAAAGACTAATAATTCAACTAACTTGAAAAGATGCACTAAGAAATATGTTTTGTAGTTTGTAGGTTATTATTTTTAAGGATATATGTACTGTAACACAGGATGTTAATATTTAACAAGGATAATTACAGGATATTGTGATATTAAATACATTTCCGGGTACATCATTAATTGTTTTTCAATATTAATTAAAAATAATTAGATGTACGTGTTAACAAAACACAACAAAAATTTTAACATAGATATTAATTTTAAACTTCCGGCACAAAAAATGTCCACAGATCGTGCTAAAATTTGCAAAATAAGCACTTTTAAAGCACCTACAATTTAGATCATATTTACGAGGCTATAGCTTGTTGATTAAGATTAATGACACAATTGGCTACAGCTATAAACAAAGTTTTTCCAGCGACATGTTACTTCATGTAATATTTAGAACGCCGAACAGATGCACAGGAAGCTCCTTCAAGTAACGAGAGCCAAATTTGAATAGAACATTGTTATTGGTAACGCGTTTTTACATAGCTGCATGAATACGAGCACTAAGATCTGTCAAATATTTTTGTTATTTTTATGCGATTATCTTATTTGAAATTAATATTATAAATAATAATTTATTAAAATACTTTAAGTATTAACTTCATTTCAAATAAAAACAAAATTGTTTCATATTTCTTAATTTATAATGTGTAAAGCGCACTTCTGCGTAGACTGTACTGCACAATTTAGATTTAGACCCATTACTTTAATTAGTGCATCTGTTCGGCTTCCCAAGTATAGAAGAACACATGCCAAATTTCAGTGTTTAAAGTGTATAATGAATTTAGCAATCCGATAAAATCAACAGCGAAAGAAATTTTTGCAAGATGGAAAGACAGAAGTTCATGTCTTCATCAAATTGTTTTTCTTAAAAGGTAAAACGGCTACGCAGATTAAAGTCGAGTTAGACGTCATTCTTGGGGTCTCTTACTCGTCTTACTCACAAATGGGTGACTGACATTAAACGCGATCGAAAATACTGTGAAGCTGAATAGCGCCGTGGACGTCCGGGTGAGGTGACAACCGACGAAATGGTCGCAAATATTCATCAACTTGTTCCAACCGACCCCAAATTGAAAGAAGAGAATTGGTTGAGGCACAAGTATCTCAACTGAACGAGTACGCAAGACGCAACATCCTACTTGAACATTTGAACATGACAAAGTTTTCTGCGTGATGGATATCGCGTTTTCTGACAGTGGTCCAAAGCACGTACGATTGGATGTTTCAGCTGAGTTTATAAAGCGTTTTAAGCGAAAGTTAACTGAATTTTGTGCTGATTCATAACCGATCCTAAAACTTAGGTCCACCACAATTCTCGCGAAATAAAACAATGGACACAACGAGGAGAACTTGCCACAAAGAAGACATGTATTATTTTGTCGACTGGGAAGTTGATGGCGACTGTTTTTGTTTTGAACGTGAAATAATTTTCATCGACTATCTCCAAAAAGGAAAAACAATCAATATCATGCTTTATTGTTATTAGGACAATACACCGGTAATGTTGCAAAGGCAAAAACTCACCAATTAAATTTAGAATTTCTGTCGCATTCATCATATTCTGCCTCCTACAAGTACCATTTCATATTTCCAAACCTAAAAATGTGCCTCGGTAGACAAAGATTTGATGATATAATGAACTTATAGACGCAACAAATAGTTATTTTGTAGGTTTCGACAAATCATTTTATAAAAATTGTTTGATAGCCTTAGAACTTCGCTGAACTAAGTATATTTACTATTGTTTTCCTTCTCGCTAATCTGACTTATTAAATAGTTCTAGTATCATTATCAAACAAAAAATTAAGAAAATTCGCTTTTATTTGTTTTGTTATCACTAGAATGAGTTTTTAAATTTTAGCTACAATTGTTCAATTGGAAGTAACACTTTTTGATGCAATGAATTATTTTCTACGAAAAAAATGTTTTTGCAAATTTTTATAATCAAAAATAGAAATTATTCAATTATTCACAATCATTTATGGAAACATTATTTTCATATGAACGACCTCTCCATTAATTCTGGACCCTTGGTTTGTCAATAAGCATAATAATTGTTGAATTGAAACTTTTGTACCAGATTGACACATTATTGCGTCTAAAAATTGATTGAAGTTTCCGCTGCATAATTGTAATCGATGGCATATTTTATAATAAATTTGTATAATTTGTATGAAATGCACCATAATGAATTAGCCAAGTGCTTTGATACCAACTGTAAAAAAGCTTCTTCCAACGTAATAGTGCTCAATTCAAATTCAAAGTTTAATTTGGATCACCTTTATTTATATTAATTTCATAAGAAGTGTGTAATCTTTACATTACGTTTTGACTATTTTTAGTTTTATATTGCCCAGCCAGTTACGCATGTAGGAAAAATATTTTTACATTTTGTTATAATCAAAAATAGAGATTATACAATTTTCTGATTTCAATAAATAAAAAAATATGGATTGTACTATGCACAATTAAATATTTATAGAGTATACGTCTATAGGTATAAAAACAAATCTTGTAGTGACGATATAATGTATCTTATATCTTATTACAAAGTTGAGTAAGTGAAGAATTTTAATTTACCGATTAAATATATATGCGTGTCACAATGTTATATCAAACATGTAAGTCAAAAACAGTTAAAATTATTAGAGTATATCGACTATGCACTTGTATCGTTCCATTATTTTGCAATAAACGTAAGAAATTGTTGACACCAGCTTTCTTTGGTCCTTCTTTTATAAAGAGAGTTATTCAAGCTATGCTAATGCAAAACGCATTAGCATTGGACTTAGAATTCAGTTCATCCAAATAAATAAAATAAGAAGTTATGTAGAGTGCTATTACTAGTATTATTGAAACAAATTACATATTGAATAGTGGGTAATTTATTTTATATTGGAATTGCAATACATGTTAGTATAATGTTTAAAATAAAAGAGTACGAGGATAAATATAAATGAGAAACATTGTATTTACAAAGTAATAAAATACTATGTAACAAAATATTTTTTCTTGTTATATTATATTTATTTGTTGTTTATTTATAATATACTTGTAATTTATAATGACAAGTCATAAAAATGATGTTTTATTTATCCAAACATTCTTCAATAACTTAACTGGTATACAATATTTAATCATTTGTATACAATAAAAAGCATTACATCTTTTTTTCTAAGTGAGATCGATATGGATTTTCCCATATACCTATTAGTACTAATAGGTATATGGATTTTCCTCAATGCTGCTAATCTAGGTTTTAAGGATAGATGAAATAAGGTTAGGTTAGTTTGTGTCATTAAAGTCCCTATAAGCGATCTAATATAAAGTTTACGTTGCCAAGATGAATTCTGGTCGGAAAAAGAATCCGATTTGGGAGTATTTTATGTTGAAAGAAATGTTAATAAACACAAAGGTCAGTATTCTGAGCTCACTTTTATGATTGCTTTTACTATGCTTTTGTTAAAAGTGACCTGTGGCCTCATAAATTATAATGTAAAATCAGACTTCCTAAAAGCGATTTTTTTTATAAAAGTGAGTTCGGAATGCGGGCCAAACAGTTTATTTTGTTTTATGTTGATAGGTGATTTGATGATTTGAAATGAGTAGTTAGAATAGAGAATGCTTGCACTCATTTCTATCGAAAATTTAACTTTCAAAACAAAAGTTAAAAGGACTGTTATTATTTAACATAATCATATATTAGAAAAGATAGTATCTTAATAATACTATTACTTTTAACTTATCTTTAATCTCGCTACTTAATTCGTGTAATAATGTATTCATTTTATAAAAAAACACGGCACTTTCTTATCCAGGACTTACAACAACAAAAAGATGTGTGTCTCAAAGGAAATGTCAACATGTTCTGTGCATTCCGTGGAACTTGGTTACTGTCAGCCGTAATTAACAATAACAACCAGAAAACGAGGATATAATTAAAAATATGCAAGATATAGGCGCAACAATGAAATTATACATGAAGAAAAGAAAAAACTGATATAAAAATAGACAGGGACGTACCAGTCATATACCGTATCAGTTAAAAAATCAGCTATGGCCACCACAAAAACAAAATATAAATATTTTGTTGAAATATTTGCAAAACTTACAATTGAAATTCTTCAGTTCTAGTTGACCAATTTTTATAAAAGTGATCAACTCGTAGTAGTTATTGCGTTTATTATTAGAATATTAAAAGTTATGTTATAATAAAAACCAAATAACAGAATTTACTCTATGTTCCTACATGTCTGAGGCAGGGCAATATAACACTAAAAATAATAAAAAATAATGTAAAGATTACACACTTCTTAAAAAATTAGTATAAATAAAACCTGATGCAATTGAAATTTAGGATTTGAATTATGCACCATATGCGCTATGGACAGGAATAATCCTCACTGTTACTGTCAATGGTGTTCCCTATCGGGACATCAACGTTTTTTTTTTATGAAATCAACGACTTGAACTTGAATGACATGTAGTTACAGCAAGATGAAGGTCGTGTTATCTCGCAGAGGGGTGACATTAATTGGCAACCGAAACCTTGCGATGTAATCCCATTAAACTTTTTTATCTGGGGGTATTTAAAGGAAACGATTTATGACAACAAACTAATTACGATTCCAGAGCTAAAAGAAATGCAATTGCTGAAATAGAGCCATATTTATGCGAAAACATGAAGAACAATTTTGCTAAGAGAATAATATGTCAGCGAAATCGTGGAGGGCATTTGGCTTATATCACATTTCATATTTATCTCCAAATTGTACACTTTATATTGAGAGCAATAAAATTATTTTTTTTGTATTTTTTTATTATTATTCACAATACAAATCCGAAAGTCTAATTTTGATCACTCTTTACAACACTTCCTTTATTTGGCAGTCGGTAAAAGTTATATCTCACAAACCAATTACGTCTTGCAAAGTGATGTCAATAAAACTGAAATAGTCTTGTAAAATAGAAATTGTTTGCCGACTTCGAAGTACTTAGATCTCAAAATATCAATAGTCGAATACCCTATATATGATTACAGTTATATGAGGTAAAGTAGATAAACTTACAAACCCATCAAGTGCTAATAGTAAGTGTTATATTTATTTTTATTTAATTATTTTACAATAATAAATATAGAGTTACTGAAAAACCTAATTACCTTATTTTATTTTCGTTGGCAATTTGTTTTTAAGACTTTTAAATACGGTCCTGTGCATGTGTAAATTCGCAAGAACTGCATATGACATCTTTCATCTTTCCATTTCAAAATGCATTTCTATGTAGTAGTTAACTCAGCTCGTGAACCCAGTGCAGTTGCACCGGCGTGTGCAACCGAAGGTAGTACCGTTTTCACCGACCCATTTCTTACGGAGTCGGATAGTGGAAAATCTAAAGTTGCATACCACAGCTAATTGCAGTAATGAACGATTAATTAGAGCAGTATCATTCACTGAATCAAATGCTGAGAAAAAATAGTATTATGGTCATTACCACGACACAAGGTGAACAAAATAAAATAATGATATCCATTCTGCCATTCAACAAGAATTTTAAAAGGTCGAGTTCAAATTCAATTATTTCCTAAAAAAAATCCTCTACACCAACTATGAGTCCCGAAAAAGTGAAACAGGCAAATGCCTTATGATTTAATATTTAAATACATCCATTAAAGAATGCCTAGCATTATTTTTAGTGGGGCGGAAATCATCGAAACAAAATTAAGTTTGGGCGTATTATCTATATTATGATTAAGGAAGTGGTAAGTGGAGATTTTTAAAAAATTTTCAAGCAACAAATAAAATATTAATTAAAATTAAGGAAATAAATATATTGCAATCAAAATTAACATGGTAGGTAAAGGTACATAAAATATTATTGCAAAAGTATTATTCTTCGATTATTATATTTAGTAGCAAAGGAATCAACAACTAATTCTAAATTTATAATTTTTGCAACAAACAAAATTTCTAGATTAGTAAACCTACCTTGGGACATTGTTGTTCTTAATTAATCTTACATTATTTTTAAACTGCTGAAAGATCTTTTACAACTTGAACTAGAAGACGGTAATGTCATTGCTATATTACACAATTTACCTAGAATTTCCGTGAAAAACTAAACTAAATTCATGTAAAAAAAACCGCAAGATCAGTTAATGTTTTTATTTTAGTTTTGTGGTTTGCTTTATCACTCGCAATGGTTTTTGGCAATAATTTTAATTCGTTTTAAATTGAGGTTGAATCACAAACGTAATGGTTGGCTAAAAGAATTAATTGTTCCAAATTTAGAAAAATAGAACTAAATGGATTCAAAGTACCTACTGAATCTCTTCAAAATACTTGCATGTATAGATATATAATAAGATGTCACAAAATACAATGTAGGCTTTATAATAATAGTAACTAATTAAAACACAAATAATTAACGTTAGTCGATTACTCGTATGTCGAATGTCGTAACTTTTATTTATCTTTTGTCAGATTCGGATACTTCCCTTACCTTCACATTGATTTAAATTGGGCGACAAGAAATTTTGGTTGCCACGCCAAAAATATTCTATTCAAATTTTCTGTCTTAACTGAACGTTGAAGTCACTGCTATAGTGTGTATAATAATACCAGTTATACATTTTATTTAGACATAGATCAAGATCTATGTAGTCTACAACATTAGATTTTCAATATGCAACTACTTGATCAGGTGTAACGTAAATTAATCATCATTTTTCTTTCCAAATATAGCATTTTACGATTATGCTTATAATTTCAAAATGGATCATAGTAAAATTTTGAAAATTATTATGCGCACATAAATAGACATCTTAAATCGAATGATGACATAAATTGATACATTCTATTTAAAATGTAAGTTATAGATATTTCCCGGTCATACAGAAATATTGATTTTCTCAAAAATATAAATTGTTGCAAATAGGGCACATAAACCACTATCGAAATATTATCATTTTGCAGAAGAATATGAAAATATACAACATTAAAGAGTGTTAGCGAAAATATTTCATTTAAATATTATTTAGTTTGTGACTTATAAGAGATTAAATTTTGTTGCGATGTACTGTGATGTCATCTGTCTTTAGCAATTTCATTAGTTTTAAAAAGTCAATCGTGCGTCCGTCGGAAATTTGACTTGTTATATTATATTACCTCAAGTTATCGTACACCACACGACAACTTCCAAAATCTCTACCTCCCGTTTTTTGAATGACAAAAATTTATCATAAAATAATATGGACAATGTCAAATCTGCAACCTAATTTATTTATATCATAATCAAAACTTTTATCAATAGAATTTATCAAAAAATACTCATTTAGCTCTGATTTGAAACTGTACAAAACGAAAAGTAATTCCTAAATATTTGCCTTACAGTTTTTCTCAATTATCTATATATTATCAAATGTTTGAAAGAAATCTATGATAAAGCAGATTGGAACGTCCAGAAATTCGTAATAATACGTATCTATACTAATTCACAAGAATACCAAGTTTTAAAATTTAGTATCGTTATGTCAGCATTGTTAAATTAGAAAGAACTGGGTTAATTTTTTTCTCGCAACCTCCGTAGTAGTAACAAAATCTGCAGGTCAATGATCTCTGTGTTTGGTTGTAACGCTACTATTCTAGAGACTAAAATCGCACAAAGAAATGTTAGAAAAACTGTTCCACTAGATTTAATAATTTCAGTACTAATAAAAGAAAGAAATTGCATTAATTGCATCCAAGTATTGCAATTAGAGAATTTTAATTGCATGAATTCAAAATAAATCAAACTCTAGAAAAATAAATAGTTTCTTTCATGTGATACAAATTATACTACGAGTATAAAATATTTAAATAACCATAATGTTATTCTTTAAAAAAATATTATATTTTTATAATTATTTTTATATGGAAAATCAAATGTAAATAAGATAACATTTAAATTTATAGATAATATATTTGGTGTTTTTGTGGTTTCACACCTTTCCTGTGAATTTAAAATGACAATACTATAGCCACACCTTATAAAGGTACGAGATACACAACATGATGACAATAAACGTACACACAATAAAAATAAAGATCATGTATACACACAAGTAGTAAAGAGCAAGAGCCTAGTAAAAGTAGCATATCCCACTACTCCGCGTCTCATAAAACCGCTAGATTCCAACCTGCATCTTTAGTTCGCCAACCGATTCCACTCACCACAGTGTGCTGAAACCCATCACATCACCAATCTCTGGACATCATCCCCATGGGTATCCTAGACCGCATTCGCCTCCTGGCGCGCCGCATCGGAGCGGTGATCTGGGAGATGGCAGTGATGTCCTGGCTAGCGGTGTACTACATCACCGAGGCCGTCGTGCTTACCCTAAGCCCCAGGGTCTTCCTCCCGAGGAAGAGTTTAAGAGGACAGGTTGTCCTGGTGACCGGAGGAGCTGGAGGCGTGGGGCAGAAACTGGCGTTGAGGTTGGCGAAGAATAAGGCCAGGGTTGTGGTTTGGGATATCAACGAAGCAGGTAAATACGTTTTTCTATTTTTGATTTTAAAAATATTGCACTAATTTCTATGGCGCTAAATAATAGTATAGTGTATCTAGTAGGAAAAGTGAGGTATTCTCGGACGGTGATATAAATTGCGGGACGAACCGTAGGCAAGGTCAGTAACACCTGGAGTCCAGAAAGTCACTTTTCCTAATTGATACACATAATATTTATTTTTTGAACAATTTATATTCAATAATAATGAAATATGATTGTATTTTTATTTACGGAAAACAATGAACTACGTACTGTACGGGAATACTTTGTCACCGATCACCGGCCGGAAAAAAAATCCTCGGACTCTTATTTTTCGTAGCCTAGTAAATAACACTAAAATACCAGAATAATGCAATTATCGGTTCGAAAACACACCGGAACTGTGTCAGTTTTTGTCCGATCGAAAAAAAGATATTTTTTTTTCACGACATGCATAGAAAGCTCTACTTTCTTCTCGCTAAATAGTGAGGAAAACTACGTTTCTCTTTCTAGAGTGGAAAATGTACAATGTTACTAACAGTATAAAGTATAACATGGATATTATTATAGAATGAAATATTGAAAAAATTCATTATTATTATATTAAAAATTCTTATTTAATAATGATATTCTTTTAAAAAAATGTTGTTTTTTCACTTTATTTCACAATTTGTCAACTATAACTTGAATTAACATAATGGCAATACTGTAATAATTGCACTGCTAAACGTCAAAGTTTGCTTATCATTTTGTTGCGGTTTTTCGTCCGAATAAATCGATTTTTAAAACATGTCGTGAAAAAAATGTTGTACCTAACACGAAAGGAAAGCAGTTTTTCCACTCTCACTTGAATGCCCCCGTCGCTACGCTCGTGAGTCAAACTCGAACTCAAGTGGTAGAAAGATATGCTTTCCTCTCTAGTTTGACAAATCCATGACAGTAGGTTGTTTTTACTGGTAGTTACATCTAACAGAATTGTAAGTAAATTCATATTTACTACAAATGCACCGAAATGATTTGGTACGGTCATATTGATATAAAATAAAAGTACAATTGCTAATACTTTAATTAATAATTATTGATAAATAATTGTACCCAAAGAATTATTTTCGCAGTTATTTCTTACCTAAACAAAAACACAACTAGACATTACAAGACTTTGAAAAATTGGAACGAATATTTCAAAACTACCATAGAAACGGGTTTTACTTTTTCATTTATGAATTTTAATACATCTCATTTTGGATACTTTTTTCTAATGTTGAGAGAAATTTATTTTTGAAAAAAATATTATAAACATTACAAACGGTAAGGAATGCCGATCTCGTACAATAATTTCAATCGATAATATGTCCTTATTATTCACGATTGACAAGCTGAGGCATCAAACCGATTTACACACGGCTTGAATTGTCCTACCACTAAAATTAAATACGGTCTGAATGAATTGAACAACTGTCGTTGAATAAAAAAAATACATAGTCGCATAAGAAGCATAGTATTTGACTCGTTTGTACTCTTTAACACTGCATTGTAATTAGAAATTACTAATTAAATTGCACTAATACCCAATTTTTATTTTTTCAAATGTAATTAATCGCATGTATTATTTTCCTCTTTGTTTTTTGTTAAACTTATTTATCTACAGAATAGATGAATGGCTCTGGTTCTGAAAATATTTTTTTATATTTTATTTCCCATAAAAATGGCATCTACTCTCTCTATATTAGTTAGACTACCTGGAGGGTGACGTTCGAAAAACGCCTTCTTCAGTATAAATGTAATTATCATTATCGACAGCAATGGTTTATAATTTGCAAATATATTTAATTTATTTTAATTTCCAAATAAAGTATGTATTATTTTCTATTTAATTTGCCAAAAAAAAAAACTATACATTGTTAATTAATAATGTCAACATGTTAAGATAAGTAGAAACATGCAGTTACAATTTAACTACTTTTTAAGTAAATTAAGCAATTTTTATCTTTTTATGACATGTACATAAATGCGCAATACAAAAGTAATTGTTTAAAATAATTAGCACTATCACAAAACTCTAACAATATAAATGTTAGAAAACTTTTATAATTTAGAAATTAACTACTGGATTATAACATTTAACGGTTATTGTAATTAAATTATAATAATAAAATCATTAAGGTGAAAATTTATATATGAAGAATTTTAAAAACTTGACTATAACTTGGAAAATCCAGCAAAAAGATGTAACATAACCAGGACGCAATATATTGCAATTCACTTATATTGACAATCAATTTAATATTACCTTCACACTGTTAATATCGAGGACAATTTTTTTTCACATTTACCGAAAAACTAACAATTACTTTCTCAAGAAATGTATCATTGTGCATGCAAAAGCAAGTTAGAATAATTAACAATATTTATATGGAGTAATTTTTATAGAAATATTTTTACTAGAAGTGAGAACTTTCAAGATAGAAGTAAAATAAAAACCATGCAAAGAAAATTGAATCAATATGTAATTATTTATTTTTCTAATGCATATTCATTTCATTCCCACAGTGAGAAAGTTTGAAATATAACATGCATTAATTTTTGAACTTATACTTAAGTCTGTAACATTATATTCTTAAATTTCTAAATGCCAGGGTAAGTTAATATGTCAATATAAGCACAAGAACGATGTTAAAATGCTAGAGAAAATATTTAAATGAAATGAAAATTGTTACAGTCAATGAAATAACATTTCTAATAGAAACCTATGTCAACAATAAAGCAACAATAAACTTAGCCATAAAATACCCATAAATTTCTCGAATCAAGACGTGACCGGTTAAAGCATGCGATTTGAAAACGGTACCTGTAGTTTCTCCAAATATTCGTGTCAAAATTTTATTGGAATATGATATATCTAATGGTATAATTTGTCATGATGGCCTCGTTGAAACGGAACTTGCTGGAGTAGTGTAGGTTCACCAAAAAACAAACACACATTGTAAATAGAAAGCTAAATAGAAACGGTACATGCAATCCGCCTAGAAAGGAGTAATTTATGCAGAAATTTCAAAGAGAAACAATGGAACTTGTCATAGATGAGGAGGTTTAACCCATTTTTATAAACACTGGCATTTTAAAAATAATTTTACGAAAATTTTTCTTCTAAAGTGGTATTCCTTTTGTCAATCAGATCAGATCAGATGGTTCAGTTCAGAGAGATTAGTCGGATCAGATCACTCAGTTAGTGCAAATAGAATGCGATTTTGAAGCACTTTAGTTTTTTGTTTATGTTGAAATGTTCATCCAACAATGTTTGTTCATAAATAATACTGAGGTTTTTATTTTAATTCTATTATTACTATTATTTTATTGTACCTATAAGATAAATTATAGTTGACTTTGCTTTATTTATCATCTCCGATGGTAATTCTAAATCATAAGTTGTATTGGATTTAGGATTATAGATTTGTAAATTCTCCATTTCTTTTCAAATATGTAAAAACTCAGCAAAGTGTGACGATCTGAACTAAGCCAACTGATCTATATAGAGGGGGTAAAGTGATCTAATCAAATGGAATGGAAAATAAGTTTTTGCAGTTAAATATACCAGTCTACTCCAAAAAATTGTATACAATTTAAATTAAGATGGGAGAGGTAATAAAGTACTGGAATTCAGTTGTTTTTCAAAGGCTTTATTTCAGCTCCGACCGGTTTCGACCCCACATGGGTCTTCCTCAAGGAGTGAAAATCAAAATTGGAAATAAGTTAGCAAAAAATAAAAACCGGTGACCTTAGACGAATTATATGGTGTTGTTAAATTTGTAGGCAGTCTGTGATGTGAGTTAAATGATTTATTTATACGTGACGTGACATAAAACACATAATTTCATACAGAAAACATTCAATTTAAAGCATAAGAAATTTATTATGTATGCATTTATAAAAAAAAAGCGCAACTCATAGATCTACTCAGTTTAGGAATTGACCAATGTTTATTTTCTATTGTTTGTGTGTTCCAAGAATTAATCAGTTCAGTAACACATCTGCCAATTTTGTAGGATAAGACTAATTATAAAAATTAAATAAAACAGCAGACAATCAATCGTTAAACAGGTGATCAGTCATACCGCATACCGACTCTGTTTTCTGTGTCTTGTGTGACATTTATAAAATCCTCAAATAATAATTTATGTTTTCTATGCTCAACAGTAACTTGCTAAACTAAGTTCTATATTGTGTGTCAGTTATAAAATCAGCTTTACTTTGATTCCGAGAACCTAAATTCGAGTCCAGCACTTATATTTGTTACTATCTATTGCTTACATAAAATTGCATCTCAAATGCACTCTCCCCGCTAGCAAAATTGACTTCAGGGCAATGCCCTACGACAAAAAACGGTGAACCAGAATTTGAAATTCACTAGTTACTATAGTAAACATTTATAAGGAGTGAAGAGACATGATAGACCTGAAAAAAACATTGCAAAATGAATTAAAAATGCTACTGCGAAAATAGTAAATTGTATTGATATTTACAATTATTTTAAAATGAAGTATATTTTTTTTTCATGACATTTCAATTTATTTAAAATAATTGTAGTTTTTTTTCAACTTACTTTAACTACAATTAGTTTATACAATTGATTTTATGTCACGCCGGTAGATCGAATTATAAAATTATTTACAAACAATCTTTGTTTGTTTAGTTTCAGTTGTATTGTCCGTTTTCATTTTAAAAAAATTTCGAAAAGTATATTATAATTTTAATATGTAGTTACTAAAATTTTATTCGATTTGTAGAGAGCAGCAGATTTGAAATAAATAAATACACATACAAACTTTATATTTTCTGATGTCATAACCTAGGTACAAATATTGATGATGTCTCTTCACTCCTTAATTTTTTTTTACTATAGTAACATTTTTCTTTTGATAATATTTCAATTTTGAAATTGGCAGTTCTATGGTAGACAGAGATTTTTTTAACGATCGCCACATATAAATAATACGGGAAGTACAGCAAATTACAATAGGCCTGTTTCACTATCCTGCTTTTTTAAAAAAACATGTTGCATCTTAATTTTAGTTGCGAATAGAATATAATAAAATAGAAAAATGTTAAATAATTGACATTTTAATATTACTAATTATCAATTAAAAATTCACTGTGTTCAAAACGAACGCTATTTTTCTGACGAAAGCCGTACGACTAACGCATGCGCACAACAGTCGTAAACAAGTAGTTTGAAGAACGTTTGTCTTTTCATACATCATTTGAATGTTTGTGTTTGACGCCGCTAATTTTGAAGAAGTTATTGTGTATTCAGAAAGAAACGAAATACGCCAGGTATTATCACTACGCCTGTTTCACTCATTCCAGACTTCTCTTTCTAAGCAGTGAGCGTGACGTCACTTTACACTACTGTTTCTCGCGAGAGTATATTTTTGGAACTTTGTGAATTTTTTGTGGCTATATGCAGTATTTTTTTGCGAAATAAAAAAATACGTATGTCATATTTTTAAATATAGATTAACATATAAAAAAATCAGAAAAGCATAAACAACCCTATTATGCAAATTTTAACGTTTGGAAAATTTAACGAATGCTCACGAATTAAGTTTTTCATAGTACATTTTGAAAATTTTTCAAGTAAGTCTGTCCCCCGTCTGTCCATCCAGACGTTTGTGTGTGTGTAGAAAATTCGGCTGAACGTATTTTATTAAGTTGATCAACTTTTGGTAAAATTCAGTGAACTGGAAATGATAATTTTATATTTTTGTGAGGATTTCGCAAACCCCCCCGAAATTAATTTAGTACATACTTTATTAAAGTGAAAAGATTATGTAATGTATGTCATTTTTATGTTATCATTGATATATTATCTCTTTGAAATGAACTCATTTTTTGTTCTGATTTCGAATTAGGTTTTTTTTATTCTAAGTAGAAAACAATTGATTGGACGATCTCAAATTTAGTTGTACAATTTTTTTATGATACACAACTACAAAGAGAAAAAAATACGCGGTTCAAATATATAGATTCATAACACAGGATAAACTAAAAAGCAAATTGAACATACAATAACTTTGTTCATGAAAATAATATGGGAATTTTTACTTTCGAAATTCCATTTATCAGAAAAAAACTGCAGAAAATCTATGTGAGCCTTGTGGAATTTATTGATCTTTATGATGAGTTGGTGAAGTTTTTAAAAAATATGCGAAATAGATTTAAAACTTACCTAAGAAATGAAAACCATGCAAATATTACTCAAAGAAGAGTATTAATAAGAGAAAACATTATAATAAGAACCGGAACGGTAAGGCAGAGTACTACGAGATAGCGTATATAACTTAAAATGAACAATCAGTACAAGATTTAAGACTGATATATTGATAGAATCTTCTCGAATGAAAGAAAAAGGTTGGTTTCCTTGACCGTGGCATTGACATTAGCAAGTCCCACTCACAGACCATCTACAATAATCCAGCTAAAATATTAGTAGTAATCTGTTAGAAAGTTTCCCAGGACTGGGTAAAAGTAGCACGCCTTAGTGCAAGCATAGTGTAGATTATTTAGAAGAAACCATGGTGAGATGCTGTGCAGATGATAGCAAATGCACTGGCAATGAAAGTCGCTGAATGGAACTGCTTATCCTTAGAGAAAGCTAAGATTTTACTTTTTTCAAACATAAATGTTAGATTTTTCATTTTTGTTTACTCATAGAAAATTAATAAATGCATTAACTCAAAGATCTATGTTTTTCGAAAAGGTCAAATAAAATAAACTGTTTTCTTTTTTTTGATTTCTGAAAGCTTGACATTGGTAAAAGGAATTTAATAATCCCGATTTATATGTGCATTATATGAACATATTACAATTATTATACAGAATGTTTCTGTACTTATAGAGCAAACTTTAAAGTGTGTACTAACAAGCTGTACTGATAACAGAATAATAGTTTTATCTAAATTCTCCAAATTAAAAAGAGTTTAATAAAAATACACATTTTTAGTGTTACATCGATTTGTTTTACAAAAAGAAAATAATAGATTAAGAACTGAAAAGAAAAACTTTACTGATCTATTTTGAGTAAATGACTCTTTTTGTTAAGTTAAATAGTATTTAACAATATCACGAGAATCTTGTGGTTTATAATAAAATTATATTCTAATTTTCAGTATATGTAAATTTAAAGTTTATTCAACATGTTCAATAGCTGAAGATTTTACTCAAAATGGATTAGTAAAGGCTTTTCATTTCAAACCTTGAACTTCGACTTAATTATTTTCGACTCGAACGTATTAAACGTATTATTAACGATAAGAACTATAAAAACATTTTACCGATCGAAGACAATTGTTTGTAAGAGGAGTGAATCGATGACTCCAATTATTGTCTGAGATCGGAATTTCCCTCAATAAAAATAAAAACGTACCTATTCGAAATGAGGTGTATTAAATTATCATTCATGGAAAACTGAAGTCCGTTTCCATGGTATTTTTGAAACATTAGTTTCATTTTGCAATATTTGTGGTTCTGTTTTTGTGTAAAAAATACTAGAGAAAATAATTTGGTAGATACCATTATTTATTGCAGTATTAATAACTGCACTTTTAATTTTAATAGCAATAAATGAATTTACTAAATCAATTTCTGTGCATTTGTACTAACCATGAAATTATTTACCGTTCTAGAATTGTACGAAGTTCTTACCGTTTTGTTAAACATAGCTACTAGTAAAAGCAACGTAATGTCTTGTAAACCCAATCAATAAAATAGAAACATATCTATATTCAATTATTTAAGGAAGAACTAGGTTTAAGTAGACAGTTTATACTTCTTTACAACTATTCTTATTGTCCCCAGCTCTTGAGAAGACAAGAGAACTACTCGCTGGTTACGAGATTCACACATACGTGGTAGATCTAGCTGACAGAAAAAATGTGTACAAAAATGCAGACCTAGTAAAGAGTGAAGTTGGTCCAGTGGACATTCTTATCAACAACGCCGGAGTTGTTACTGGAAAAACACTTCTAGACCTCCCTGATGAAGCCATTGAGAAAACATATAATGTTAATATCCTCGCCCACTACTGGGTAAGTAAAGACCTACTTAGTAACACTTGTTTAACAAGTTTAAAAATACTTTACACACAATTAAATGTTTCGCGAAATATAAAAATAAAATCGATGTCAAGGTTTCAAAATACTACATTTCACCACAAAATAAAACCACCTTGGCATTCTGACAATATTTGTCAATAAATTAGTACTTTTGGTAATAAATCTCATGTTTATATTTTTACAGACAACAAAGGCATTTTTGGGTGATATGATCAAGAGAGGCCGAGGACATATCGTAACCGTAGCCAGTGTAGCTGGGCTGATGGGAACTTATTTATGCACTGATTACTCCGCTACCAAGTTTGCTGCTGTCGGATTTCATGAAAGTCTTTTCACAGAACTCAGAGTACGTATAGAAAACATTATACCGTTTAGACGCAAATCGGATCTTGTATTTCCAAGATATATACATATATCCAGAAATTATGTACAAAAAAATGACGAATATCAAATTCGCAACCAAATACTTCATATAAAAATATTAGCAAATGGTGTGTTTCCCAGATCAGTTAGAGTATCCGAGAAGTCACATCTTGTTGCCCTATTTCTGTTAGTTACAAATACATCAGTACAGAAATATTGTGCAGTAAAAGCAACACACTCAATAATGGTTGACATATTTATTTAAAAATAAATATAATTAAACATTTGTCATTTGTATTAAAAAAAAATCATTTATATTTTAAAAAACTTTTTTTGTATTTTACTAAGTTGTAAATATTTTTATGCTGAATATATTGTTTTCAAAATGCTGTCTTACTATTAAAATTTTTATAGGTATGTAGTTCATTATTAACATACAATTTTATAAAAGAGGAATTTGGTTCTATCGTTGACTGAAAATTTTTCAATCAACGGTTCTATTCTAACTAAATGTGAAATTTTAAATGCAATGAAAAATCAATTTGCAACCAGCAAAACACTGCAGTATAGTAAATCATCGTATTCTAAAAATATTTTTAAATCCACTTAAATTAATATTATTCATTATATTTTGTCAATTTTATCTGATTTTATGTAATATTTATTAAGTATCATAACAAATAACAATCTATTCTAACCTATAAAATGAAATTCAGACTCACCGGCACAACAAAATCCACACAACTCTGGTCTGCCCGTACTACATCAACACTGGAATGTTCGCCGGAGTGAAACCTCGATTGTTGCCAATGCTGGAGCCAGATGCAGTCGCAAAACGCATTGTTAACGCGATTAAAACCAATGAAGTCTATGTTGTCATGCCCACTTCCGTCAGGTATCTACTACCGCTCAAAAGGTACGCACAACTTTGCGCGAACTTGTTAATATGTACGCTATTGTTTGAAATAGCCAATTACAAAAAACTGATTAAAACATTACTATTGAAATGATAGAAATAGTTCTTTAAATTATATTTGGAATGGGGTATAAAACAAAAAATATTAGGTATAGGAACTTTTTATTGTAAATTTATTAATAAACACACGTTAATTATTAAAACTTATAAAAATACCAAGTTTAACGGCACATTTTAACTTAAATATTATAATTCTAAATACAAACACTTTTTTAATTTTATTTAAATTTCAAGAAGCAAGAATCAAAAATTTTTGATATGAAGTCCTAAAGCTTACTATAAAAAGTATTTGTATTTATTAAATTGCATTCTGAAGCTTTTAATAATTTACTATTTATTTTTAGCATTTTGCCGTCAGAATTATGCTGGGCCATTATGTACCGAGTAATGCAAGGCCCGCAATCAATGAAAACCTTTAAAGGTTCTCCTGAAATCACAGCAGCAGCATGAAGGTTATTCAAATGTTACTTGTACATACATATCACAATTTACTTGTTGCTAGATAAAATTGTTATCAGCACTAGACTTATTCTTGCTATAGTTCTAGTTTTGTTACTATTGTTTTCGTTTGTGGTGTTATGCGTTTATTTATTATTAACATTATATACATAACATGATAAAACATTCCTTGTGCGATTATAAATCACGTTTTTAGGTGTTTTTCATAAAACTTTATAAACTGGTATAATGTAAAGTGAAGTAGGAATGTAAAAATCTTAAGAATTATATGTTGTTATTTATAATAAATCGTAAAAATAATCTAAACCCTGTCCTAACTCCCAGATTGATATTCCTGTTCCTAGTTTCTGGATTAAATTTAATCGTTTTTGGATGGTATATAACGTTGGATAGAACACTGTGTGCTTTCCATTCGCATTCCTCAAACACAAAAATATATTATTATATACTCATTAGCACACTAATACTATTTAAGAAGAATAAATATAATAACAATTTGTTTTAAAAGTACTTTGTTAACTATTAAAAATAAAATGGTTATTTTAGACTTACTTAACATCGAAAAAAGTTTCCCCTGAATCGTCATCATAAGACATTTTTCCTTTAAAGTTTTTTAGTAAATTAATATACTGACTTCCTACAATAGGTCCACCACCATCAGGTGTATAATCATTGCCATAAAAGTTCATTCCTGTTAAAATTTTAGCTCTTCTTTCTTTAAGAGGCGCTAAATTTTCTACACACTTTTTAACCCAATACAATGGACTATTTGGACCTGCCAATAATAATTATAAATCTATCTTTTCTATATATATTATTTGCTAATACCTGGAACTGATGGACTGGAATAATCGTAGGTCATAAGAGAAAATGCAGTTACATGATCATAAAGTTCATCAAAATTTTCTTGGGTGAACATCTCATGTTTCATTGCCCTAAACGGCGGAATTACTAAGATAAAGTCAAGCTTTGCTGCCATTATTTTATCACCTAGCATAATATTTTTATTATTGGAAATATTAACTCATTCGACATATACGAACCCATTATTTTAACTAAATCTACCAAGAAAGACTGATCTAGCCTTCCTATAAGTTGTGACCATAGTTCTACGACCAATCCATCAAATTTGTGTGTTTTACAAGTATGTATAAAAGTTTTTGCTATTGCCTCTTTTTCTTCCAAACTAGTGAATAAATTAAAATAGTCTTCATTGGACCAGTCATCAAATAATATTCGTGGTACGACTAAAATATTTACATAATTATTTTGGGTTCGTAATAACCCATAAATTTAAAGGAAAAATGTATAAACATAAATGTATATACATACTTTTAACTTTTCTTTCTTCGCCAGCTTTCCTAACATCTTTTATCCATCCTTTATCAATATCATGTGTGCCTTTAATCTCATATTTATTTTTCCCTACTCTGGCTACTTGTAACCAAACAGGGCTTATATGTGTGAATTTATTTCCGAATATCTTTGCTACATCGTACCCGTGATTATTCCACTTAAAACACAACAAATAGTACAAAAACATCAACATCTATTTTCAACTTACCGGAGTAACGTATCCTAAAACGATACCCTCAGTGTTGTATTTCGATGTATTTTCATAATATGTTTGGTAATTATTTATAATGTCTTTCGCTGTAGGATTTTCAACGACTAGATTTCTGTCTTGGACAGAGGAATCAACAGCACCTAACCTAACACTAGTTTTTTTAGTTTTACTGGGAGATAAAGTACTTTCACAGCTTAAAATTAAACTAGAACACACTAAGAAGATGATTTGTTTCATCTTAGTTTATTACTTATTGCGGAATATATAAAATTTAAATGCATTAACCCGCATTAATGATGTGTTGCCAATACACACATTTTGATGCAACGTACGACATCTACTAACGTAAAGTAATCAACACACAGATTTACCGAATCAAATTTCTTTAGATATATATTATTTTCAAGACTTCGTACCGGAACTAAACCTCAGAAAAAATAGATTTTAATTAAAATTTTTTGTAAACTGAACCAGATCGAAAAAAAAAATTATTCACAGTCCTAATAGAAAATATGTTATCAGAAATGAAGATTATTCAACTTTCTGTTAGTAAGCAAAAAATATAAAAATATAAGGAAAAGCACATAATCAGATAAAAGTTTAATAAAAATACAAAATGAAACATATATTTTATTTTTATACAGGTACAGCTAAATCCCTAGCTACTAAAAGCAAAATCTGTTCAATGCTCAAACACCAATTGACTATATTTTTAGAAACTTTACACCACAGTTCTCCGTGATGCGGTTCTGCAGCAATACACCTTTGTTTTACCTCTTGTTGAGTCTCTGGAGTTCCGTGCAATTGCTCAAAACGATAGAAATATGCCCAAGTGTCCCCTAAGTCTGGTTCAATTTTAACTGTCCTGTTAAACCAGTCTCTACATTTCTGAACTTTTCTTTCGCACCAGAAAAGTTTGGAAACCGCCAAAAGAACATGGGGGTCGTGTTCACATTTTTTCAAAGCGTCCACCTTAAAAATAAATTTATTATTAGTATTTATTAAGATTGAATTTAATGGATGTATTACAGATTTCGTTTTTCTTTGAGGACGAGATTCCAAGAAAATTGCCTCAGCCCAAAGTGGACCTGACGTGGGGCATTCCTGTAATGCTTTAGCCATCATAGGTAATGCGATATCTTTTAAACCAGCACGCAGTTCAACGCGAATTGCTTCCAACCATAATTGATCATTCTTTGGGTTTTTCAATCGCGCTTTTTCCAAAACTGATCTCGCTTTAATTAGTTGTCCCCTGCGTTCTTCCAACTGAGATAAAAGCTTCCACAACGGAATTGAATCTGGACACTTTTTAATCTGAAATATAAATTAATATAAATATACCATTAATGGACTTTTTTACAAATTGGTACTTACTCCAGTATTATACGTATCCAGCGCTTTTGAAAGTTCTTTCTTCTGTTCTTCTATTTGTCCTTTCATCATCCACAACTTTGCAAATTCTGGGAATGTCTTAGCAGCTTCGTCCAACAAATTCAATGCCGCGTCGAGATCATTTAGAGCCCATTCCAGTTTCGCGGACTTCATCATAACTCTAGGAGTTGGAGCAGAACCTCTAGCTTTTGCTAATAGTCTCCTAGCTCGTTCATATTCTGAATTTTCTGATTCTAACTTAACAGCGGCAAGCCAAATTTCTTCAGAGTTTGGATTAGCTTGGAAAGCAAGCGAAAGAATGCCTCTGGCTGCTGGCACGTCCCCAGCAAGCCATTTACTTTTAGCTCCCATAAGCCACAAAACTTCTGACTGAGGACAATGAGCGACAGCGCGCTGTAGAAGTGATTCTAAAGAGTCGCGAGTTCCATGATTCTTTTCGAAATAAGCAGCACGCAACCAGATGGATTTCTTCGAAGGGAATGTTGATAAAGCGTGAGAATAAACTGCCCGGGCACATTCAAATGCTTGCTGATTTGCGCAATTTTCCGCGTCTTCCATCCATGTGTGTTTTTGATCTTCCGGCTCGACTCCTTGCCCAATGATGGTTTTGATGATTGCGCGACAACAATGAACATGGCCGCCTTTTTCTGCTTCCATTGCTTCTTTGAACCAATGTTCCCTGTTTATTTCAACTCCATTTGCACTTAAAGAAGTGATAGCACGCTCAATAATTTTTTCAACCATTCCATGGTTTCCATTTGCTTCTTCTAACTTTGCGGCAGTTGTCCAAATTTGTCTGTCTGTAGGAATATTTTCTCGAGCTTTGTTTAACACTTTCCGGGCATTTTCGTAAGTTTCCAATCGGGCTAAAGCTAACCATAATTCTACCGCGGTGGAACAACATTCCACGGCTCGGGAAAGTAAAATTCTAGCGTCTTCAGGATTTTCTAATTCCACAGCTGCTTTCCATAATCGGACAGAATTTGGTATGTGTTCCAAAGCTTTTCTATAGACGCGTCTCTTGGCTTTTGTTTCGTCTTCTAAATCAGCGGCTTTGATCCAAATTCGAACTGAAGTAGGAATGTGTCTGGCCGCTTGAGCAATAACTGCTTTAGCCGTGTCTGGAGGTTGTAACCTGGCAGCTTCTAGCCACAAATCTTCGCTTTGGGGGTTGACTTCGCAACCTTTCATGATTAAATTCCTCGCAGCTTGGACCTTTCCTGTGACTTCTTCTAGACGAGCACTAGCTATCCACGCTGGAGGATGATTAGGATTAGTTTCCCTAACCGATTTTAACAAAAGTCTAGCTTTTTTAATATCATTTATATCTCCACCATAAGTCGGAATCATTGATTGTAAGTCTGTTAAATATCCCTTTGGATCAACTACTGTCTGACCGGTAACAGAATCAGAGACTTGAGATAATTTTACATTCATTAAAGTGTTCCTAGCTTGACCAATCTTTCTCAAATCCATATCCCCGGTAGGCGTAAGCATTCCTGGAGTGGTAATACCAGGCATCATACTTGCCAAACCGGATGTAGGGTCAATACTTGTAGATGCTTCGCCCCCTAAGTTTCTAGCTAGAACGCTGTCTGGTAAGGGGGTAAACTTTTCCGATCGGGGATTACGCTGTTTTCGATTTCTCGCGTCACCAACTTCCGGAATGTTTTTCCATTCGTCTTCAGATAAACTGACCAGTCCTCGTTTTAAATCAGAGAATTGTTGTTGGATTTTTGGTCGCTCTTGACGATATCTTTCCAGTTCTTCTCGTAATCGTTTTTCACGGTACTCTTTACGTTTCTCATCCATTCTTTTATCAATAGCTTCATAAATGGCATCTGCTTCTGCGTCATCCTTATCGTACGGGTCTTTTGAGAAAAGAGAACCACCGTATCCACTGAATTCATCATAATTTGAATCGTTCAAATCTTCTTCGTCTGGAAGTTCTTCCTCCTCTTCTTTCTTCTTTGTGCGCTTGGCTGCCGGCGGGGCATGTCTGTCATCTCTAAAAAATAAAATCTGTAATAAAAGCAATTGAGGATGTGATTTTTTTACGTACGATACGTCGTTGGCGTCTCTCGCTGGACCGATATCAGACCTAGTTGTGAAGCCAGTAGCTCTAAAAAATAAAAATTTGTAAGGAAAATTCGCGAAATATTTATATTTGTAAACATACCCTCTGCCAACACCAGCAACATAACCTAAAGGTGCAGGAACTCCGAGAAAATGCTTTTTATTCCTGTTCACTAATATTTGAGGTGGTGTAGTCATTTTTATGTTATTATTATAAACAACAATTCAATATTTCACAGAACACACACAATAAATAAAGTATTCCAGTAATAAATAAACGCTTTACAAACGCACATCAAAAGTCTCTCGCATAATAACATCAATTACTGTATTACCGACTTGGCTTGAAAATAAGGGGTTCGGTTCTGTCCTATATTATAAAATAAAATAAAATAAGCAAAACGAACGTACGACCAGTATTATAATCAAAACCGAAGTATCTTTATCGTATAAAAAAAAATCTTAAATATTTCAAACAACGATGAATAAAAAAAGTAATTTTTACCTTTGTTTGGGATTAGTAATTGTGGAAAATTGGAAAAGCTGTTAACAGGCATTAATTAAAAATATTTAATTGATTTAATGTTGTCAATACAATTTTATCATTAATTACAATATATCGTATTTTTCATAAGTGATATAAATATTCATTTAAATAAAGAAAATAAAAGTACAAAACAGTTATCCGAATGGAGAAGATAAATAAAGATGTATAGTTTCTTAATTTTCTGAAAGGAACTTGATAGCATAAAATACGCTAAAATGAAATCGTAGAATCCACTATCGATACAGTCACTGATCTACCGTAATTATTTTTCTAACGTGTAATAAAATTTCACGACGCTCTTTATTTTTTTACGATTTCTATTAATTCTAGTGATCCGCTTTCCTGATTTTCCAACTGTTTTATTTTTATGATTTATAGTACGATGAAGAAAATCAGGAAATGGGAAAATCGTTAAGAAACGCATGCATCCTTGAAAAATGTATATATCATTTAAATCTGTGGTTCACTTTAACGTTCAAAAATATATATATTCAAATTTAAAAAGAATATAATTTATAATAATACAAAATTAGTTCTTATATACAGGGCTCGCCCCACGTATGATAAAAGTATAACATTGCAGTACTATTTACGCGTAGAAATCAACAAAATGGAGAATATATAAACAGTTCAAGCAAAAACATTAACTCTGACTCTATTAAAACAATCTCCATAAAGAAATTGCTTCCAAGAGTCAGATATCAAACATCGCTAAGCAAATTGTTGGAAAACTTGATTTGACTATAAATGACGAAACGTTGAGCCGCATAAAATGCATATTCGCTCATGAGCACAATTCATGTTAGGCGCAACTTGAAGAGGTCTAAATCGACATGTCACAAGCGAACTTCGTATGAAAATGGTTACTATGCTTGTTGGGCAGACGCGGCAAGATAGATATTAAGTTATCTTTTACAATTCACATTTGTAAAAGACATTCAAAAGGGTAAATGGATAAAGGTTTTTAGAAGTAATTCATTTACCAATAAATAACAGTAGTTCTTTATTTAAACATACACAGAAAGTTTCAGATTTACGAATACAACAAATTAGTCAAATTAACACATATTAGGTCAAGACACGAACCAGATAAAAAATAGTAACCGATATTTTGGTTAATGGCGAACGTTAACCGCAATTTTAACCGATGTAAATAATAGTGATCTTGATATAAAACAGGTAGTGCATAGTAAATATGTTATATTTTTGTGATGTATGTAATATATCGTTGTGTTTTATTTATTTATAAATATGTGTAGATCTTTTAATTGCTACATTTAGTTATATTTTTAACCGGTGTAAATTGGTGTCTCTTTTTTAAACAGATATTATTATTTTCCTAATATTGGTTAGCCATTAACCAGTTCTATTTTCGGTTACATGCCCTAGTTTAAATTAATTTATGCGTCTCAGATCTCTATTTTAAATAAAAATTTTGTTTGTATGATTAAAAATATATAGTTGAATCCTTTTTAGATTTGTTCGCAAATCGGAACCTTTTTGTATATCAGAAATATTCATATCATTCCATGTAAATATTTTATAAAACATATCAAATACAAAACTGAATTAATTTCATTCACTCACCCTTTTTCTCTTTATTCGTTTCATACATCTCCCCAACAAGCACATATTCTATCTACGTCTATTCTACTCCCCATTCTCGCCGTATATCTCGGTGGATCAGTTGTCGGCTTTGGCCTGACGACGCTGTAGGGCTGCGGCGAGATCCTGACGCAGGGCGGCCTGCTGCCGGGCGTCGGCAAGTGGCTGAACGCTGCGGAGACCGTTTACGATGTCCTTCGTCTTACCGAAGTAAATTTCGTTGAGGGTGTTGCGGATCTTGTTTTCCATGTCCTCTACCATGCGACCGATGTTGGCGATGTGCGGGGATGATTCGCTCACGCTTGCGTCTTGCTCGATCTAGAAAAACATTGTAGCGCCCAAATAATAAACAGATAAACTCAGATATAACACAAATTTTAATTTACTATGGATTTTGTTTATAATAATTATCCTACTCATGAAATTTATAAAATAATAGATCATACTCAAGCTCGTGACCTACTTCCAATAATAAATTTTAATAATTGTTCACTTACCTGTCTAGTTAAACTACCACCCAAATTCATTGTGCCCGAACCGCTCTTATTAGTCTGCAGCCACAACATAGCTGTCGATGTTAATTTATAATGAGCATTACGCCCAGAAGTTTTCTCTTGCACTTCCACCACATGAATGGAATCCCAACATCCTTTAATTTTCTTAGATCCATCGCCAGTTTTTTTAATTAAAATAACACCAGCGAATCCATGATCTAAGTCCCATAAATAAACAGAAGACACGCCCCCTTCGAAATACATCTCTCTGTACTGATCAAAAGCATGATTTGCATCAACTTCTAATTTTCTAAGTCGTTCTGAAGGCATTGAACCATCTTCCAGTGGAGGATCGTATGTGTTGGACCACGGTGATCTAAATTTATAGTTTGTATAATCCACATTCATATTTAATATTTATTTACCTGTATGAGTCACCATCTCTATTATAATCGCAAAGTAAATAATCCTTATTAGTTTCTCTATCTTTGGCGATTTTCAGCGGTTGATCAACCGACGACAGTAAATCTTCACATAAGGATGGAACTAAATCGATTAAATCGCTAAGATTCTTCTCAATTTGCTGAGGAGGTAACCTCCGCATTAAATCTAACGCACAATCCATTTGTTGATCAGTCTACAATAAGAAAACAATTAAAGTATTTACACACAAAACCGGATGAGGTGTCAAAAGTATAGGTTAGATGAAATGTTAGCAGAGAAAGAAGCAAGAAAATCTTGGAATAGGAATCAATAAGTGCAGCATGTGCTCTATAAATACACTTCTTTAATATTAATATTTATAGATAGTATTTATTAATCATCGTTTGTTGGGTGTGACAGTTACTAAGATAAGGAATTTATAACAGTACATATCTTTTTTTATGTACAATATAATGAAGTGCGAATGGATACTTACCATTTTGTTATCCTATAAAGTAATATAAATAAAATATAATACTGTTAACAAATATTTTCGCCACGAAATTAAAATATTATGGAGTAGAACCCTTCAACACTACAAAAAATATTACACACTGCACAACCAGGGCCAACTAGATCTAGGTTGCGCACACCAGTGCCAAATGTACGAATGCATATACTTTATTTTCTCTTGTCTATTTAAAAATGTTTCCATAACAATTTTCTCTTACTATGCAACATATCATCCATAAAAAAATAAGGAATCAAATAAAAAACCAAAATAATGAAAAGTAAGTAAGTAATGAAATAAAATATTTCAACACGGAACATGCTGTTATTATTGTTTATATTTCTATTGTTAATAATATTTATGCTATCATCGACTCATAGTTAGATTCTTAAACATGTACTTAGCAACATTCATGTTGAATGTGTGTGGTCTAAATATTACGTCAAGTTATTTTATTCTTTTATTTATATTTTCTTCCTACCCCGGTACCCCGGTACCACGATTTGCGCGCGCGCATGATAAACATCTTCGAAATATTCTTTGAAGAACTGTGGGTGGTCTGTCTTCATTGTTGTCCGTCTCTTTCCAATACTTTCTTTGTTATATGTTTCATTTCACACGTGCGTTTCTGAACGTGTGTTTTGTCAAGTAATTTAACCATACTTCATACGGTACGTAATAAACAAATAATTAGAATTGGCGGTAGTGCAGCAAATTTGAAGCATGAAATAGATAATAGTATTTAAAGGGTGCAAACTTAAAAACAATGAATAATAACAAAATTTATAGTGTGATAGTGTTTTGTTTACATGCTAGTACAGTATACGGGTATGTAAAACCTATAAAACAATTGAACAATGAAACTAACGAAGACAGCAGAGCACACTTTGCGAAGATTGATAATGATATTGTTCCGAGAATAATACATCATCCTCCAATTATATGGAACAATAACAACGAACATTTTAGACACAGACCTGAAATAGATCCTCAACATTGTCAGAAATCAGCAAAATGCCAAATATTAAACTACACTAACTGTTTGGGAGCTACACTACCGTACACAAAAACAACTTTAGACCTTATAGATTTAAACAGTCAGGATATTGTTCAAGACAAATTAGATTTATTTAAAATTCTTAAAAATGTTCCTAAATGCTGGACAGTTATTCAACCATTTTTATGTTCTTTATATATGCCGAGATGTGAAAATGATAGAGTGGATCTACCATCGAAAGAACTTTGCAGAAATATTTTTGGACCTTGTAAAATATTTGCGAATATTTCATTTTTTTCTGAATTAAATTGTGAAGATGAACGACTATTCCGAACTAACTGTAAAAATGTAGTTAGGGAATTAAAATTCCATTCAACCGGCCATTGCATAGAGCCCTTAACAAAAACTGATTTTTCTCCATGGTATTACGACGGTAAGTTGTTAATAATTATTGTTAATTTTCTTCTAAAAAAATATTTCTTTTAGAAATCGAGGGATGTGGCCTGAACTGCAAGAATCCTCTCTATACGGACGACGAACATTCTCAAATTCACAAATTTGTAGCGTGGGGCGCAGGTTGTTGTCTAATTTTCAACGCATTTACTATCATCACTTTCATCATAGACTGGAAAACAGCAAATAAATATCCAGCTCTTGTAATTCTCTATATAAACTGTTGCTTTGCTGTCGCATGTATTGGATGGTTGGCTCAGTTCTATGGGCCCGATTCCAGAAATGATATTGTTTGTAAGAAAGATGGGACTATTAGAATGTCTGAACCTAGCGGTGGAGAAAATCTTTCTTGTGTAATAGTTTTTCTATTGGTTTATTATTGTCTGATGGCTGGGACGGTTTGGTTTGTAATTCTTACATATGCTTGGCATATGAGTTTTCAAGCCTTAGGAAAAATACAAGAGAGAATTGATAAAAAGAGGGCTTATTTTCATTTAGTAGCGTGGTCTTTGCCTCTTGTTTTGACCATAACAACAATGGCTTTAGGAGAAATTGATGGAGATAGCATCGCAGGCATTTGTTTCGTAGGGTATGTTAACCCTGCAGCCAGAGCTGGACTACTCTTAGGTCCTCTAGGAGCTGCATTAATTGTTGGAGGATATTTTCTGTTTAGAGGTAAGACATAACAAATAAATACACTGTTTTGAACTTACTAACATTAATTTAACTTTACTGGCTACTGGACTAATTTGTAAGTATATTTAAAGTGAATATTTACCGTTCCAGACCCTGATTTTTGTTTAAAAAATGTTTAATATTTACATTTGGATGTTGCAGGAATGTTGACTTTAATTAAATTAAAAATTGGCAGTCGAGAAATTATATCAGCTAGAGCGAGCAAAAAAATCCGATCAACAATTGTCCGCATGGGTTTATTTTCTCTCTTTACCATCGTTCTCGTCATTACTACCTTTGTTTGCCACATTTATAATTTTGTAAATGAGGATAAGTGGAAAATTAGTCTTCGAAAATACATTTTGTAAGTAATAAATTAAACTTTACTTAATACTTATTTAAAAAAAATATAAATAATAGATGCAGATTAACAAGTTCACCATCTGACTGGATGCACTGCAAACAGGAGCATCGGCCTAGTGTATCCATGCTTCAATTACATCTCCTTACAGTATTTTCTGCCGGAGTAGCTATGTCTTCATGGGTTTGGACGCGTTCCACAATTGAAGCCTGGACCAGATTCATCAGAAGGTACAAGTATTTTATCCTGTGACATACAGTGTAATAATTATTTTATTTGTATAGAAAATTTGATTGTGAAGTAGAAGAACCAGTCAAACTTCAAAAACACAAAGTTATCGCTCAAGCATTCGCTAAAAGAAAAATACTGTACCATGCTGGAAGACTGTCTATAACTTTCCATAGAAGTCATACAGACCCAGTTGGTCTTAACTTCGATTTAAATTCCGTTGCAAGCAATGATTTAAGTTCGACTTGGGCTAACGCCCTACCTAAATTAGTAAACAGAAGGGGAGCTTTAACTGGAGCAGCTGCCGGATCAGTTTCTAGCCAAAATAGAAATTCCATGGATTCAGAAATTAGTTTCAGCGTTAGAAAAGTGTCAGTTGAGTCCAGAAGAAATTCGGTTGATAGTCAACTGAGTGTACAAATTGCTGAATTAAAAACCACAAGAAAAGTTAATAGTAGAAGACGAAGAAATCGCAGAAGAGGACGAGAATTTCCCAGTAGAAGAGTCAGTAAAAATGGGCCGTTATTTTCTAAAAGAGAAAGCTCAACTTCCCTTGATAGTCAACTAGGAGTGCATTTATTAAACGCTTTAGCTATGAGAAATACAGACTTAAAAGCAATTGCTCCCAATTTGAAAAGACGAACTGCAAATGCAGGATTGGAAGAGGAACAAATAAATAATTTAACATCAGGAAAACTCGTAGTTCCGTTCCAAATACCCGGCGAAAGTGAAGTCAGTGAAGATGAAAATGTTTCCCTAACAATCAGCGAAAGTAAGTTTAACTTAGTGTTAAACGGTCAAACCAATGAAATGGTTATGAAATCCCTCAGACGTGGCTTAAATATAGAAGAAATATCTACAGACGAAGTTGAAACAAAAAAATCGTTAGACCGCCGTTCATATTCTCGTTCGGATAGAGAAAGTCGTTTAAGTCGAAGAAGTCACAGAAGAGAAAAACGCAGAAGTCGCGGAGAAAAACGAAAAAGCGAAAAATACGAAACCAACACCGATGATAGTTACCGAGAAATTAAAAAATTGTCCGATGATGACGATTCATCAGATAATTCTTTCTGTCCAGAACTCTCCAATCTCGCAGTACAGTCTTCACTAAACTCAGGGATTTCAGTAGGAACTCAACACGAAAAAAACAGAGCGAGTAAACAAAGTAAAACTAGTATTGATGTAGGCGTTCAAGCAAATGCTAGAGAAATAGCAACTCAAACTCAATCCAACTTTGATAGCGAACTTACCGAAGCTGATCAAATAATGGACGAAATCAGACACTCCAAATCAAAATCACAAAGTGTGAGTCAGGGCACACAAATGTCTCCGAAAAGTATAAGATCCAGTAGAGATTCACCTCTACTTTATGAAAAAGAAAAGTGCAATGGCAAAAAGAAATCAAAACAAAATGATAATAAAGAAATAGAGAAAAATCTTGAACGAGTTAAAAAGAATAAAAAATACTATAAGGGAGGAAATGACTATGAAATGGAGATTTTACAAAAAAGTAAATCAAAGAAGAATGATGATATTACTTATGAAAACGAAAAATTATTGAGTGACAAATATAATGTAAAAATTTTAAAAAAGAAGACTTAATAAATAAAATATAAGGCAGCTACTTAATTTTTATTGTATTTATATTTTTGTATATGATATGCATATATTTTTATTTACCTGAAATAAATATTTATCTTTTATATCCACTCTATTTATTATTATATATTGTTTTGTTAAATTAATGTGTTTTGTACAATTACGAATTGTGTTAAATATGAAATTAATGTTTTTCGTACAAACGCTGTGAAAATTTTGAATTACTGGAATAAGAAAAAGAAGACATATTTAGTGTAATTTCTTGATATAAATTTAAATATAATTTTTTAAAACAAGTACTTCATCAAAACTAAATACTTCTATCCACTCACTAAATTTTTCATTTATATAATATTCAATTATTATTTGCTGTCATAACCCATTAGACCGAATTCTCAAGTTATTTTGTTCAGCATTTCTAAACTATAATTTATTCAACAGCACTAATAATCCGTATAGCATATGTTTCCTATGTCATTAAATTTTACTAATTTACTTTATTCAACTAATTTAATTTGAATAGATGGAAATTTTATGATTGTCGGCGTCGTGATTCCCACGAGAATTCGGTCCAAAGAAATATAGTTGATTCGCCAGTAAGTTGGCAGCTCTGTCATTAGTCTCTTTTTGATTCGGGGAGGTGTAGAAAATATACTACAAAAATGGTATGTGAGAATTCTTAAAATATTTGAATAATCCTACGATAAAATAATTAACAAATAATGTCATTTTATTTATTTAGAGTGTTTATATACATTTCAAATAATATTTTAACTTGTTTGTGAATATTACAGACAAAACAATCATCTAACCAAACTCTTTTATATGTCAATGTTTATGTTGTAGGCCAAACGTACCAAGAAGGTAGGAATCGTAGGTAAATATGGTACCCGTTACGGTGCCTCCCTCCGTAAAATGGTTAAGAAAATGGAAATCACCCAGCACTCCAAATACACATGCTCTTTCTGTGGAAAGGTACTTAACCTCACTTAATCGACTTAGAGTGAATTTCACTAACGTGGTGTTGTAGGACGCTATGAAGAGAAGTTGCGTGGGAATCTGGTCCTGCAAGAGGTGCAAACGCGTCGTCGCTGGAGGTGCTTGGGTTTACACCACCACGGCTGCCGCCTCCGTCAGGTCAGCTGTCCGAAGATTGAGGGAAGTCAAGGAACAGTAAACTGTTTTTGTAATTATAAAATAAATCTTCTTACAAAAGTAATGTATTTTATTTAATAAACCTTCTTAAGTTATATTTGACATATTTATTAAGCTGAGACAAAATTGGCAAAGTTTGAATGAATAACCGTCCCAAAACACAATCTTCGTGTGAACTATTGACCAGTTAATAAAAAGTACTGTACTGGAATATCAATTTGTTTCTATTTTGATCTATTGAAATAGAAACACTTTCAGTATTGTTTTTTGGTAAAGAAAAAAATAGATTCACTTCTTCAGCACTAAGGTATAAAAGAGTTTTGATGTGTGATTTAGATTTAGGTAATGATTTATTTAAATGAACAAGAGCACCTTCTGCTTCTAAGCTAGCAGGAAGGAGATTCCAGAATGTGTGTTTGTTTATAAATTTTAACACTACCAGGCCAAGTTGACTTATGGCTTGTTTAGAACTAGTTTTCAACTGAGTCCTTTTAAGCTGTAATCAATGTTAAACCTCTACTTTATTTACACTAGTTTTTTTTTAAATCCATAGCTCGTACCCATAAACAACTGTAGGCATAATTATAGTTTCATAAAATCAAATTTTTAACCCTCTTAATATATTTTTATCCTTCACCAATTTAAATAACGATACTACATACTGAGAGCCATTTTATAAGCAAACAAAAAAGATATTTTCTTAGCGCGCCTTTAATTAATTCTTTTATTTCTGCTCTCATTGCAGTTTTTCTTATTTTCTATTATTTATCCAATCCAATCCAATTTGTTCATATTTATTACTGTCCGGAATATGCCGATATTCTTCCCTTCCTGAAGCTCTTAATATTTTATAAATTTATTTTTCTTTTCCAATTTTTATAATAATAGGTGTAATGTGATATTAAAGTATCATTTAGGAATGTAATGCGCATCTTTTTCGAAGAGTACGAGAAAATAGAAAAAAAATATAATTTCTTGTCCTAAAATAAGTAATGAATTTAGTTTTCTATTTTACACGATACTTAATATCATCTTAAACATGAAGCTTCGTACGAGAGGTTTCTAAATGTTATTAAAATTATAATATATCAAACTAGTGCGCCATAACTTAAAATTGTTCTCGTTTGAAATTAATGACTCAAATAATTAAACTTTATCAATTTTTTCCCCGCTTCCAAATTAATTTGTAGATATTGTTCTGTATTATCCCCACCTCGTAAAATCAAATATTTTGCTTTATTTTCATTAGCGAATTGTTCTCTTTTTCTAGCTTGTTCCTCCATTTTTTTGAAAACTAGTCATTTTTTTCTTCGGATCGAGTGATTATTATCATGTCATGAAGTTCCTTTATTGTACAGTTTACTTTTCCTTTTGATCCACTCAAATATCAAATTGTAAAGGATATGAAATCTTCTTGTCTCAGTCCTCTTGTGAATGTGAAGCTATCTGACGTACAATCGACTAGAACTTTACATTTTTTATTAGTTTTCGACATTTTAATCATTATCAATTATAAACTTGTCTGTCTTTATACATCAGTACGATATGCCTGTATAAAACGAAAAGTACTTGCATTTGGCAATTGTACTCGTAGCTATTTTCCAATATTTGCTTTAAAATAAAAAAAATTCTAGAGTTGATTTATTTCGTCTAGCTTGATAGTCTCCTAATTTTTCTTTCATTATATCTTTCAGTCCATCTCTTATACAGATTGTTAGAATTTGTAAGCTACATCTAATCATATACCTATTAACTTAATAGGTAAACGCATCTAATAAACCTATTCCTCGGTAGTTAGAACAAGAGATTGATCGTTCTTTTTAAATACAGGGAAAATTAAAAGCTCCTTCCATCTCTCAGACATTTTCACACATCTTTTATTATCTGATAGAAATGTTGCATTTCTTATCATCTCTCTCTCAAACTAGATCACATTCTGAGCAAGCAGGCTGGTTGTTCCGCAGTGTGATTTTATTTACCTAGAGGAAGAATTAGATTAATTTCGAGATTTGATTACCGTTACTGCATGGTAGGTAATGTTTTTTTCTAGTAAAACTAGGTTTAATTTCTAGAGCGCTGTGTAGCGAGGTAGGATGACTGCAACTTCAAAAAATATCTTCTTTTATTTACATCCAATCGATAAAACCAATCCTACATTTTGATAACTGTTCACAGAATTTTTTTTAGTAGGGAAAATATATTTTTGTAACAACAATAAATTTCATAGTCCACATTTAAGGAGACTAAACTGCAAATTCCGAGTGATATATTCTTATCTCATTACTTCACATTTAATACTTTAATGTATTACTTTTACTTTACAATATTATATTTATCTCAGTTTTTTATTTATAAAATAGATTTACTGTAAATTTATTTCTTATCTTAAAAAAAAATGTGCTGTAATCAAGATTTTAAAATAAGTATAAATAGACCAAAATTTAGATTATTTAGATACACATATCGCCATGTACGCCAAAGTTGTAGCTGTGTGTTTGTTGGCTCTTGTCGCCGTCGAGGGTAAGAATATTTTATTATTTACTATCTGTGGCACAATATTCTTGATGTAACTTAGCTTCAAATACCTACAACCTCAACAAGGAACAAAAGAGTTTATTGTGAGTTACAAATCACTCAAAAAGCAGCATTTTATTTTAATTGGCGCTAAAACTATCGTTTTCCGTTTTATAATTACTACCATATCACCATATAATAAAAATTGTAACTATTGTTTTGATATTTTTTTAGCCGGCCCAGTCCAGCCCGTGAAAAGCCTTTCCATCGGCCGCATTGTAGGTGGTGAAGAAGCCGAAGTTGGTGCCTTTCCCTATCAAGTATCCGTCCAGTATGGTCTTGGTCCCTTGATGTCTCACGTTTGTGGTGGCTCCATCATCAACGAGCGTTGGATTCTGACCGCTGGACATTGCTACACTGAAGTTCCCCACATTCCTCTAGGCCACTACAGAATTATAGCTGGCATCCACAGTCTCCGTGAGCATGGACAACGAGTCAATGTGAGAAGGATCATCGTACACGAAGATTATGAAGGAGGTGTTAATGCTAACGACATTGCTTTGATGGAATTGTCAGAACCCTTAGAATTGAACGACCTGTAAGTAAAAATAGCCAAGGAACTCATAATTATTTTTAATTTGGAGGTGTAGGAAATTATACAACGTTTTAAATTTCCTGCAATTTAATTTACAAGTTTTTATTAAGATATCTGTGATACTAATATGTTCAAATTCTGTAAGACAAGAAAATATTTATTTTAAATGTTTTGTTATACTGCGAAGCGCTAATTTTTTTGGTTGTCAATTTTTCAACTAGAAGTGATATTTCAAATTACAAATGTAACAGGGGAAAATAATGGTGTGGGACACATTTTTATTTAAATTTTATTTCAGTGTGCAACCCATCGTTCTGCCCGAAGCAGGTGCAATCCCCTCTGGAGAAAGCACCCTGAGCGGCTGGGGCAGCACTTCCGACAGCTGGCTCCCTAGCATGCCTAACGATCTCCAGACTATCAACCTCCCTATTATGAGCATCGAAGAGTGCACTGAGGCTTTGATCGAGTTGCTGGGAAGCAGCGACCCTCTTGCCGATACCAACGTCTGCACTGGCCGTGTCGATGTCGAAGGCGAAAGTGCCTGCTCTGGAGACTCCGGTGGTCCTCTCGTCCTGCAGGGAACCAACCAGCAGATTGGAGTCGTGTCCTGGGGAATCGTTCCTTGTGGAACTCGGGGAGCGCCGAGTGTATACACCAGGGTGTCTGCTTTCATTGACTGGATTAATAGCAACATGGCTAACGAAGAATAACAAATTGTAAAATTAATTCTGATGTCTTAAAAGTCTTAAAAATTTTGAGACATCTAGTAATAATAAAAAATATCTTAAAATTACTTGTACATTTCTATTCCTTCTGTAAATATTTGGTTTAATTATTAAAAAAACTTAATTTAATCAAACTATTTCTTTTGTTTAATATTGATATTTCAATTTTTTTACCCATAAATACAAAACAAATTCTATTGATCATGATTTAATTTTTTTTTAATATATTTGTATTTATTTTCATTATGTTGCGAAATTTTATAATTTATCCTCAATCGAGATATACATTGAAATAAGTAGTTAGAATGTGTATCAAGGTCGTAAAGTGATATTTTTTGGTCGAATCCGAAAAGTTTGCAGCGGAGGCTGGTAAATCAGATAAGGTCAAAAAAAAACTTTTAGCCAAAATGCACACGTTTTTTGTAGGCGATTATAACAAAAAAATGTAAATTTTAACTTACACTTGTAATTATATTATACAATATTTAATCGTCTTATTTAATATCTACTCTACTCGAGTTGTACAAAAAATAAATAGAAAAAACACTCAAGATAAAAGGTGAAGTGTTTTTAAACTATAAATGAATTAATAGCTATTTCTGTAATAAGTATGAAAACGATTTTAATGCATGTGAAAATTTACAAAAAGAGACGCAGGCCAGTTTTTTATGAGTAGTAGTGAAAAATGGAATGAATAATTTAACTGAACTTAATGAAATAGAGTCTCCTCTTATAAAACGGAAGTAGAAAAAATATTTATAGATTTGATACCAAGCTATTTATCTTTGATTTTCATTATTAGATGCATGTTGATTTTAACCATAATATATTTAAACACCTAAGGATCTGAACCAGACATCATGAACATGAAAGCTATTACGAAAATGTCATTAAAGAACTAATTTCGAATAATAATAATTTTCTTATAATTATTAATTGGTTTAATATTTGAACGAATGTTTGTGTGATATAGTTTACGATCGAATATTTTTTCGTATAATTTGGCGATCGGGTTGGGGAGCATCTGCATCCAGCCGATAGGGTTGATTGCAAAGCGAAGCGGATAACGAGACGCCCACAGTGTACTGTCTACAGCTGTGTCCAGAGTGTGTCACCGTGTGAATGTGATGATCGAGAGCTGAACCGATTCCTCGTTATCAGTACACCGCAGCCACATGAGCCACAACCACCCCACAATCTACACTGTTAAGTTATCCTGAGAACAAAATTTACCTGTTAATATACTCTAAAAAATCAATAGTAATCAAATAGTAAATGATATTAACGAAAGGATATCCTTCCAGTTCTAGTAACGATACAAACTATTGCTTAACTTTGATTGATATCAATATAGTAATATTAAATTCTATATTACTTATGCAATGAATAGTCTTTTGCACCAGAAATAATAAATTGTTACAAATTGCAATTTATTGTGATGTATTTGTTTTCCGTTTCCACATTCTTGGTAACAGGGTAGACTTTTAGAAGAAGGTGAGAGGACAATAGCAAACGAATTTGATATTGAATAATGGTTAACCATAAACAGGTTAACAGTAAATTGAATTTTAAACTACAATGTGAAGGCAAGTGTGAAATGAGCTCCACAGACGTCATCTTCGGAGTATAAAACCGGCTGCTGGAGCTCCCTCAGCACCAAACAGTCTCCAGCAGTCTTCGGCACAACGACTCGCGATATAACGTACACCGAACTACCATACAAGTCACAGATACTCTTCAGTGTTTGCTATTTTGTTTCTACTCCATCAACATGCAGTCAGCAAGAATCATCTTTGGCACCAGCGTAATAATACTAATTTCGTTTTCTTTTCCGAAATCATTCGGCTTTCGCAACGACATCTGCTCGCGAGATATCCACTCATGTGAAGACAGAACTAACATCTACCACCAATACGAAAAGCATTTGAATAACAACGCGGTTGATGTCCGACGAGAAAGACTGCTTCAGATCAGATCCATAGAAAGACACACTTCAAGTCGAGAAAGATCTAACTCCCGAAATACTCCACAATCGATTACGTATCGCCCAGACCGCGAAATACCCATTCGAGAACGAGAAATACGAGTAACTGAACGAAATCGCGACACCATCCAAAATCAACGAGAAAGAAATATAATTCGAGACTCTCGTGACCGTGACAACATCCGGGAACGAAGAATGGCTCGATTTGCTGACCGAAGAAGTCTCGAAAGGGATATCCGATTAGGCGAACGACGAGAATTCGAACACCGGGATTCTCTTGAACGTAATCAAGTTCGGGAACGACTTTCTCAACTTTCTGACCGCGGAAACATAAATACCGTCCGTAATAACATCCGCTCGAAACGTTCTACCGAAAACATCTTAAATCGAGAACAATCTCTTGATCGTAAACTAACTAGGTCTCGTGAAAATCGTGAAGTTCGACTCAATCCTGAACTAAGAGTTCAGTTACCTGAACGACTTACTCGCAAAGTAGAACGTAATTCTGTAGATCGAGCTTTAAATATTCGAAATACTAGACGACAAGTACGAGAAATACGCTCTTCTGATCGGCGTGATGAGAAAAATAACATTCAATCTCTTGATACCACACGGGAGTTTAGAGAACGTGTTCTAGAACGAGATTCTCGTACTTCAGAAACACGTAGCACCGAAAGAAATAATAACAAACGAGAAATTCGAACAAACTTACGTTTTAATCAAAATGTTGGAGAATCTCATGCTCGTGAACTGCGTGATGTACGTGATTCACGCATTTCTGAACGTCGCAACACCGGACGTGAAATTAGAATTACGGAACGAGAGGCCAGAAGATCTCGAGAACGTCTTGATCGCGAAAGAATTTCTCCTGAACGAGATTCACGCCTTTCAGAACAATGCAGCAATGATCGTACATCCCGAACATGTCAAGAACGTGACCGAATTTCTCCAGAACGTGAGCAACAATCTCGCGAACGCGTGCAAGAGAGGGAAAGATCCATTCCTGAACGTCGTAATACTCAACGAGAATCTCGTGAACGTCTAGAACGTAGCTCTCAAAATGTAAAACAAACTCAACTTCAAGAACGTAAGAGAATTTCTCCTGCCCGTATTGCACGATTTTCTGAACGTCGTAGTGTCGAACGTGATTCTCAAGAACGATTCGAACGTGATTCTCGAACTGTAGATCCATTCAACACTATTCGAGCTGCAAGACAATCTCGTGAACAACTTCCTGAACGCAATACACGACTTTCTGAACGTCGCAGGTTCGAACGTGATTCTCGAGAACAGTTAGAACGTGATTCTCGCACAAATCGAATCAATACTATCCGAGATGTACGGCAATCTCGTGAACGACTTCAGGAACGTGTGAGAATTTCTACTGAACGTGATGCACGTGTTTCTGAACGTCGTAGTGAACAAGGAAACACACAAGAATATCTGAATCGTTATTCACGAACTGCAGATCGAGTCAATACTATCCGAGAAGTAAGACAATCTCGTGAACGACTTCAGGAACGTGAAAGAATTTCTTCTGAACGAGATGCACGTGTTGAAGAAAGACGTAGTGTCGAACGTGTTTCTCGAGAACGACTAGAACGCGATTTTCGAACTGCAGACCGTGTCAACGCTATTCGTAAAATACGACAATCTCGTGAACAACTACAGAAGCGTGAGAGAACTTCACCAGACCGTGATGCTCGTCTTTTCGAACATCATGCTCGTCTTTCCGAACGTCGTAACAATGAACGTGATTCTCGAGAACGTCTAGAACGTGACTCTCTTGTAGATCGTGTCAATACTATCCAAAATATAAGACAATCTCGTGAACGCCTTCAGGAACGTGAGAGAATTTCTTCTGAACGAGATGCACGTGTTTCTGAACGTCGTAGTGAACAAGGAAACACACAAGAATATCTGAATCGTTATTCACGAAGTGCAGATCGAGTCAACACTATCCGAGAAGTAAGACAATCTCGTGAACGACGTCAGGATCGTGAAAGAATTTCTTCTGAACGAGATGCACGTGTTGAAGAAAGACGTAGTGTCGAACGTGTTTCTCGAGAACGCCTAGAACGCGTAGACCGTGTCAACGCTATTCGTAAAATACCACAATCTCGCGAACAACTTCAGAAACGTGAGAGAATTTCACCAAACCGTGATGCTCGTCTTTTTGAGCATCGTGCTCGTCTTTCTGAACGGCGTAACAATGAACGTGATTCTCGAGAACGTCTAGAACGCGACTCTCTTGTAGATCGTGTCAATACTATCCAAAATACAAGACAATCTCGCGAACGACTTCAAGAACGTGAAAGAATTTCACCAGACCGTAATGCTCGTCTTTTCGAACATCATGCTCGTCTTTCTGAACGGCGTAACAATGAACGTGATTCTCGAGAACGTCTAGAACGCGACTCTCTTGTAGATCGTGTCAATACTATTCAAAATGCAAGACAATCTCGCGAACGACTTCAGGAACGTGAAAGAATTTCTCGTGAACGTGATACTGATCTAAAAGGACGTGATTCTCGAGAACGTTTAGAACGTGATTCTCGAATTGTAGACCGAATTAACACAATCAAAGTTACAAGAATGTCTCGTGAAAGAATTCAAAAACGAGATACCCGTCTTTCTGTATCACGAACAACAGAACGAGAATCCAGAAGAACTCAAGTACAACTGGAACGTGAGAAATTATCTCCTGAACGAGATTCTCGAATCTCAGAACGTCGTAACATCGATCGAGTATCTCAAGAACGTCAAAGAATCTCTCCAAAACTTAGTATACGACAATCAGAACTCAGTAACATCGAACGTGCATCTCGAAATACTGAACGAAACTCTCGAAGATCTCTAGAACGCTTTGAATATGACACACGACTCTCAGAACGGCACAACAACGAGCGTGAATCTCGAAACATTAGAGAATCTCTAGAACGTGAAAGAATCTCACGTGTACAACTTTTAGAACGTGAATCTCGAGATAATGTACAAACTATTATTGCCGTTCGAGATGCCAGGCTAAGCCGTGAACGTCAAGATCGTGAAAGAATTTCTCCCGCACGTGATTCTCGACTCTCAGATCGTCGTGTTTCTGATAGAATAACTTACAATCAAGAACGTCGAAACATCGAACGCGAATCACAATTTGCTGATCGGGTTAGAATCATTCGTGAAGTCAGACAATCTCATGAACGTCAAGAACGTAGAAATATCGAACGTGAATCACAATCTGCTGACCGGCTTATAACCATTCGTGATGTCAGACAATCTCATGAACGACAAGATCGAGAAAGGACTGCCGAACGAGATTCTCGACTTCCAGAACGGCGTGCATCAGACAGAATAACTCTCATTCGAGATGTTTCTGAACGACGAAACAACGACAGAGAAATTCGTCTGTCTTACATTCGAATTGCTAAACCAGTAATTCGCGTATTTGAGAGACGATTAGGGGACCAAAGATTAGCAGGAAATATTGCAGAAAACAGAATTGAAGAACGCAGAAATATGCAGAATAGACGAATTAATGAGCGTTCTTTGGATAGAGAAATACGTCAAGTACGTCTTCTAAAATCAGAACGAGTACAAGACAATAATAATAGACGTATTACCCTCAAAGAAACAAGAGACTCCACTTCAAGAATATCAGAACGAAGAAATATTAGAGAAAATGCTAACCAACAACTCCGTGAAAATATCCAATATAACCGCGAACAAGTTATACGTCACTTGAAAGACAACCTTTCGCGTTACATTGTGGTAATGGATCGAACAAATTATTTCCAAAGCCTTGATAAACCCACTGACAGACAAAGTCGCATGTCAAGAAATTCCGAAAGACTGATTGATAATAACCGTAGGATTAACGTATTAAACGATGTCGCAAGAACGCAGAGAATTTCTGACAGGCGACAAGAAAAACTAAACAGCTTGGCTCGTGATGAATACTCTATACCTGACCAACGAGATATGAGTGTATTTAGATATTCCTATCCCTCAAAAGTACAAGAAATTAGCGTAGAAAATCAAAATATCTGGATAAATGTTGTGAAAATATTATTAGTCACTTTGCTGTTGTTTCAGATCTCCCGCAGTAAGACAGCAGACCTCAAATTGTCCACGTAAGAAACAAAATGATTCTTTGTTTTAAAACGAAATTAATTAATTTATCTCTGTTTCAGATTTAAATTCCCAATGTTTTCGCAACTATTTAAAGAAAAAGTGCAATAAATTGATATAGATATCTATTTTTCTATCGCTTCAGTAACAAATATAATAAATCGATAATCTCTGAACTTAAAACAGATTATTATCTTTGTTACTGATCTGATTTTATGACAGCTGGCTATAAGTACTCTGATTGTTGTAATGCAAAATATTTAAAAAATGTATATAGATATTATTCATGTGATAAACTATAATCTTATAGAATCATGTGCGTAGTACAGAATAATAAAGCATATCAAAAAACATTTACTTGGTTTTATTTATAACTTATACAACTATAAAATAGAATGTTTAACTTATTATTGATAGGAGTATTTCATTGTTGAGAACTGTAAAATAGGGACGGTACAAGCAATGAGCCTAAGCGAGGAATGTTTGTGCAAGTTTCATTATAACAACCTTAAATTGTAAATTGTGCTAAAATGATTACATTATAATCAATTACCTATAAATATAACATTAAAAGAGATCAAAATTTACAATAAAGTTGTAATATTAAAGATAAAAATATTATTGTACTTCAGACAATACCCGAAGTTTATAAATTAAAAAATCTCTATTTTTAATTTGGAAATTCCTTCTAATATGATTACAAGATTAGATGAAGTTTACTTTCTAAAAAGGGAACTAAACTTAAAACAATTTTTAGTGCGATTAAAAATTGTTTTAATTTGTATAGGAATGCACAAGTTTACTATCAATAGTTCCCGCATATTTCAATAAATTACCTATAGAATAAACGATAATAGAAAAATATTTTCCTTATTTTTAATCACAACTCTGTTTTCTTAATAGTTCATAGTTACAAATAATTTAAATTAATATCATTAATAATATTATCAGTCCAATGATTTTAAATAATGGGAGACTAGGTTTTCCCAAATTGTAATGACATGCGATTAAATCGTAAATTGGTGTCCCCAAATCAGATAAGCACCAAGATAAAGGCAGGCTGCAATTTTTAAATGAAAAACATAAAATATTTTATTCATAAAAAATAAATGTACAAAAATTGTAAAATATGAAATATTAAAATACGGAATATTGGGTCTTCAAAACTAAACCATTATTTCTTCTATACCACTTATACCAGTGATTGAAGAGTTTCTTCTTTTAATATGTTCTTCGCACCTACAATTGTACTACTAAAATGAATTTACACCCTGTCACTATTAATCTAGCAATTTCTACATATCACTTTGTATTCCACTTACCACTCGAACAGATAAAATTAATTGTACGTTACGAATTTTACATAAAAATAAATAAATATTAGTACATAATTACAAGAACACGTTTCTAAATAATAATATCTTGACAACTAATTTTCGTGACTAAATGGAATACGAAATTCAAACGATTCATTCTCTACTCCTACTGAAGATACCTAAGCGTAGCAATGATTTGATCCAACTCAGCCTTGTACCCGATGAGTTGCTGCTGTCGGATGGCGCATTGTTCGCAGCCCTGAGTGGTCACCTGCTTCTGCGCCAAGTTGTGAACGATGGTTCTCAACCGGTGCTCGCGCTCTTCATACCTCCGTTCCAAGAAGGCAATCTAGCAAGCACAGCTTATCAGGATCACATACTGACGCGGTGAAGGAATAAGTTAGTCAATGGGGTCATCCCATTGAAAGAAAGACATAAATTAAGTTTGTGCCTTCTTTTCCAGATTAATTATACTGAAGATTGATAATTGTATTAAATATTAAAATAAACCTTATTCTAAGACTTAAATGTATAATAAAAGAGGGTGCCAAATGTTAGAAGATTAAAGTTAAACATAAAATTTTGTTACACACCTGACATTCCAAATATCCATTTTTGAGTAGAATATTTTTGTTTTAGAAACTAGTGTATATTACATCTTTATATGCTAATTTCAAATGAATTGAATTATTTATTTTAGTTTAAGAAAAAAATACATCTCAAAAAATGTGTTATTTTTATATATTCCTTTGCCTTAGAATCGAATGATAAAGTAGTTGAGATTGTATCTCTATCCATTTTAGGTTTTTTTGAAGATGCATTTTTATGGGTAGGTATATTTTAGAAATGAAACAAGAAAATTTAACCAAAGTTTCTTTCCCAGAAATAGATATTTTTGTGATATTTCAAGTGTGTAATTTTATATGGTTATAATATTTACAAACACGCTCACACAAATTTTTGTTTTCTAACACTGTGAAAATAAATAAACATTCAACCGAATCAATATACTTTAAATATATTATTCAATATTTTTCATTCGACACAAAAATGAAACTTAAATACTATAAATAATATTTGGGACAACCCCATAAATCTTATCCTACTCCAACCTTTTTCTGTAGACTGAGCTGCGTGGTAGCATCCTCTGGAGTGTTCGCCGCCTCCATAACCATGATGTTCTTGAGCCGAGCATCCAGGTGGTCTCTCTCCACGGTGATGATAGCCAGTTCCTCCTTAGCGGTAGCCAGCTGTTGCTGCAAGTTGCTAATGGATAATTGCTGCACGTCTAGCTGCTCTCTCATAGGCCCGATATTGGACATGTAGGTGGTGATCTCGCGCTCGTGGGCTTCTTGCAAGATGTTGAGCTGCAAGAAGTGCGGGTGCTTCAAGCGGGCGTGAGCGAGTGTTGTGGAAGAAGCAACAAATAATGAAAACGTACGGTACAGATATTTAGCTGCTACTCATTAAATATTATTTTAATATCATCAGATATTAATTTATTGTGATTTTAAGGAAAAAATAATAATTCCTGTAATATTTAACGATATTAAAATTTGTAAGAGTTGATACATGACGTAGGCAAGTCAATAGAAAAAAATACCAATAAAAAGAGAAAGGTATGATGGACATGCCCTTTTAAATATTCTACGCTATAAAATCTAATATCACGAATCATTTGTCATATTATTTATTTAAAAATATTGTGTTATTTTTAATTAAAATGAATGAACATCAAAACATTTTAATTTTGGAATTATGCAAGTAATTTCAATATTAGTATTTACTCATAATTTATCATATTAACAATATATATTTCTCTTATAATAAAACATTTCTACCTCTATCCTACTCAGTCTTTTTGACGACTTGCCTACGTCACAAAAATGCAACTGTATTTGAATTTCAAATGTAAATTACAATACGAAACCATTAATTATATGATGACAATATGTCTTTCTTTAAATTTGACTAGGGTCACATAGCTTATTATAGTTGTTGCACTTTTAGGTGAATACAGAATATATTTCTTTATTGTACGCATTATCATGATCTAAACATAATAATTTGAAAACTAAGATGCATCTTACATTAACCTTAAGCATGTGTAATGGGTGTTATTGTGAACTTAACTTACATCTTGCAGTCTTTTCGTTTTTAAATTTTGATATTCATCTTCTAATTGTCCTAATTGTGCCTTCAATTTGTCTCGATCATCCTTAATCATTTTAATTTCTTTTTCTATTCCTTCTGGTGTATTAAGAAGAGGTTCCGGAGATTTAGTTATAATTTTTTCGACAATTCTTGTCCTATTGTCTACTGCTAATTTAAGATTACTTTCTCTGTCCTTTTGCAACTTTCTGTTTGTTTTTCTCAGTTCGTCTAACTCTTTATTAAGTTTATTAAGCAGTTTTTCTTTATTGGTTAAGTCTGTTTGTAGACCTCTAATAGTTGCTAGTAGGTGTGCGTCTTCTTTTCCGTCATTTTTATCAACTTTTCTTATTGTATTTTTTGGTTTGAGATCAGTTTGAGTGGAAACAGTAAACGTTTCTTTTTTATTGTCTATTTCTTTCTTATTACTTATTTCTATAACTTTAACTACTTCATCGGTGTACGTTTGCGTGTAGATATCATAAGTGTCTGTTTTGCTTCTAAGCTGAGTTTTTAAATCATTGACGTGAATTTCTAAATCTTCTATATGGCTTTCATATTTCGCTTTCATCTGGTTGAACTTTTCTTGAATTTCACTGAAAACATTAGTGGATTGCTTTTCTCGCAGTGTTGCTTCTGCTTCTAGTTGTTTAATACGATTCTCCAATAGAGTTCGAGCTGCAACATTACAATCATCATTTTTGGAAGCTACTATTAAGGCTGACACAGAATCAGGATGTTTGCGCTGTATGATTCTTTCCATTTCTTTTACCTGTCTATTCAAATCTTGTATACATTTAGCGTCTTTTTCATTTTGAAGTCTGGCAGTTTTTGATTGTAACCTTTCGATTTCCAGTAGCTTTTTGAAATTTGTTTCCGATTCGGATAACTTTTCATTATTTTCTTTTACTAATAATAGTTCTGATTTACATTTGGTGAAGTTCATATCGATTTCATTTATTCTTATCTCGAGATTCTTTTTTGAAGCGAGAAGTTCTTCATAATTAGCTTTTAGTTCTTGGTGCGTTTTAGTTAAATTATCTAATTGTAATTGTAAGGCAGTATTTTGTTCTTTGGTGTCTTTAAGCTCTTCGATTGTCGCATCAAGTTCTTCTTGAATTGTACAGGATTGCTTGTTGGATGTAATTTCGTTTTCTTCCAAAATTTTTTTGGTTTCTTTCAGTTGAACCTAGAAAGACAAATTATCACAGTTTATTGACCTAGGCCATTACTTTGAACGTCAATAATAGTTATCAAAAAATAAAAAAGGAAACAAACCTTTAAATTTAGTTCTGTAAATATTTTATTAATGAACCCGGTATTTCCATTCTAATTAAAGAAATGGAAAGATAATCTTTATATTAATTTACAGATATTTTTATTAAAATATTGATAGTGCTTTTATTAATAGTGATTTAAATTGAAGGAATAGGAAGGAAAAATAAATAATACACATGTAACAATAAAATTATTTTTTTATAATAAATAACAACACTAAGCCAGTCTAGCAGCAGCTGCAAAGACCCTAACAGCTGCTAAAGCTTCTTTAGCTGTAGGATCAATGTAGTGTGCCGGTAAAATAAATCCATGTCTTCCAGTATCTCGTAATTCGATAGTGTACGCGTATTTTATTTTTGCTACTCCTTTAGCCCAATCGTCTGAACCTCCAGCTGCGGGGTATAAGGTATTGGCAGCGGGGCCCACCGTATAAGAAACTCCGCTAACTTCCCTAATCGCCTACAAAAGAAAAAAATGTAAATGGAATAAGCATTTGAAATATTATTTATGAAATATGACATGTGACTTTATCACTTGGTTTGTTCGGTATTTAGAGAAAATAAATGTAAAACAAAGTTAATTTAAATCTATTGTTTAAACTATGATTGGATAGAAAGGATAATGTAAAAAATAATAATTTTGTTTTTACCTGTGCGGCTTTCTGTGCAACCCTTTGCAAATCTTGATGATCAGGTGGTACGTATCTGTCATATCCCCACGGATATAAAATATACTGTCCATAAGAATGGAAACTTAAATATGCTTTAAAATCAACTCCGCTATTTAAAATAAAATTCCTAATGCCTTGAGTTTCGGGTTCGGAAAACGCTGAAGATCCTCCATATATTTCCGTACACTGATTTTTCGATGATCCTCTACCGCCCCATTTGTAGCCAAAGTTTCTGTTTAAGTCCGTTCCTTGGCATCTTCCTCCAACTGCTCTGTTTTTCCTCCAAAGTCTGTCTCTTGTATGAGAATATTCATAACCATCTGGATTAACAACAGGGAGGAAGTACCAGTCAATATTCTTAACGTCTTCCGATTCGGATTCGTAGTTCTCAACGAAATGGTTTATTAAATATGTGACTGTGGCAGGGCTTATCCATTCTCTGGCATGAACACCACCATCTATCCATATGGCTCTATTGCCAATGTTTCCATTGGACAGTTTAAGAAGCTTCAGTTGTCGGCCTTGATGAGATGAACCAATAGATTGTACGGTTATTAAAGAAGGATATGTACTTGCAAGATGGTCCAAATATCCGTGAATGTCGCTTAAACGATGATAGGCACTCCAAGTCATTTTATGACCTAAAAGTTTTATTTCTTAATCTACATTGGAACAAACCTCGGAACAAGGTTTTATTTATAGTGCAATAAAATAAGTTAACATACAATTGATTTTTAATTGGACTAGTTAAATGTTATTTATGGATGTGTAATGTAGTACACGGCATACTTTCATTCAAAATAGAAGCTATAAATAACGGTCACCCATCCAAAAATATGACACAATCAAAACAACTTTCACCTTGAAATTAAATTACAAATCATGCACACACATACAGTTAACACTTCTACTTTCTTCCTATTGTTTGCGGTATACATATAGGATTTCAAATCGTATTAAATTTGAGGGACAAGTTAAGGTCTTCGCAATACGTTTAGACTATTTTTAGCATGATCATTCAGATCATTGAGTATAGAATAATATTTAAAACCCAATAGTATAAGTCCAACCGTCCAGCCGGAAGTATGTGGAAATAAGTAGAATTACAACTGAACGGATTTTAATTAATAATTTAATTTAATTATAGATTATTCGAAATTCGAAAAAAAAAATGAAGAAGGTTTTAATTTCGTAAATTCTTAACCACATACTATTTACAATTATACAAATAAAAGTGCATCTCCCACCTATTTTTTGGTGCGACTATATAGTATGAGAACTTTTGGTTCAATTTGTACAATGCGGTGTATTATACAAAAGTGTTTCCACAACCATGCATCATGCCCGTACATACTGTCAATTCGTTGGTCTACGGACCCCAATTAGCTATGGGCCAGAATTTCTTAGGAAGTCCTAAGGCTGTTAACCCCTTCCACGCTTTTCGGTATCTTAACGGGATCATTTCACCCCATACTAACTTCCTTCCTAATCACAGACACTCTCAAAATATAACTAGAAGCAAAGTAGAAACATGTTTACCATTTCTGTTTGTCAGTTCATCGTCTTCTGACACAGGAGGGTTTTCAATGATTATGGCTCGTTGAATATCCGGGATGAGAAGTTCATACGGGATGTTGGCTTCTTTCAATGTCACAGCGACATGTTCTAGATATGGTTTGTGGATCATTATGTCTATAGATGTTGTGTTACCACCCCATGGCGAAATTTCTAAAATAGTATTATTTAAAATCAAGAATCCGAATTTGTTTAATTTTCATAAAATGTCGAATTTGAAAAACAATTATTTCCTGTAAATCGAATAAGGGATAAAATATTTAAAAATTTTTTTTGTTATTTTTATCTAAATTTCAATAACATTCCTGGTTAGATTGTTGATCACTTATTTGTGGTTTTCCTAAACAACTTTGTATCATAATTGTAAAATAGATAAAACAAATAATTAAAGTATGATTTTCTTGGAAATGAATTAAAAATCGATAATGATTCTGATTACACAGTTAAGTGTTAAATTTCAGATTTTGGTAATGCGTATTTATATCGTAGAGGACGTTTCCCTACTTCCACCAAATAGATATCATTCGCAACTTATCACCCACTGCTGGGTGTAATTGACTGCAATTTCGCAGATTTGGTAATGTATATTTATAGCATAAATGGCATTTTCCAGAAGTCACTTCACAGGCATTATTCTAACTGCCAGTAACGAGCACCATAGATATTTCATGTAGGAAATATATTCTAGAGAATGTTGATTAAATAATAATATTTAGGTAATATAATAATAATGAATTATAAAATATTAATTTCGGCACCTACCTTGATTGTCCCTAAGTTTGGCAAGAACAGCCCTTCTTTGCTGGGTATCCACAACCACCTTCCATAACTGCGCCCCCCAGTACGTTACTTTATCATCCCCTTCGCTTTCCCGGCCAATGTCGGTTACCCGGGGCTCACCGACCTCTGCGAAGAGGACATCTTTCTTGGGGAAGGCGCTCGCGAGCGCTACCAGGAGCAGCAAGACACAACTGCTTCGCATTGTGCTCGCACACCAAGTAAGGATAGTGATTAGGGAACGGGTTTATATACCGTATAGCGACCTACTGGTCACCCAACGGTACAGGAGTGGAATTTTCAGAGGTTGAAAGACTGGTTTGTATGAGGATATCTTCATTTGCAAAACAAAATTGAGCGAAAAATACACCCACATATGGACAACTAGTAAATAAATCCACCATCTTCTAATAATGTAAATTGTAATGTTGTTCTATCATACAGTCTTGTTTCCACAATCTTCTTTCTGATTCTTTGTATATTATTATGTTCAAATTTCATGTGTGTTAATCATGTAGCATATCCAACTACCAGTAATTGGGATACTTTGTATCCTGTTGTGTAGTTGTAAATTAAATAAATAAATAAATCTTTTGCAGTTCATACAATAATATTACAGGGTTTTTACCAAACGTCATTATGGACATTCCGTAATGGTAAAATGTACATCACATTTTTTATAATACCTATGTATATTTTAATACAAAGCAATTTTGAGTTTCATAATCCAGCAATAAAATTTGAATTTGTTATCATTGTTTTTAAAATATACAAATCAATTGTATACAAAAAACAATAAATATTGTTTTGAAAAAATAACAAACTGTAAAAAATGTAGTTGCTTATATCCATTAGGAAATACAACGTAGTTCTTTAAACAATTATAATTGATCTTTTAATATAGGTAAGTACTAACAATATAAAAAATAAATATATCATTCAGTTTATTAACCATTACTTAGGTGAGCCAATATGCTCTATCGCAAAAATTGTTAATAATATTTAAATTTGTAATAATTAACATTTATTTGTGTTAAATAATCATTTGTTTTTGTTTATTTAAGGATAATGTTATTTCTCATTCAATAATTCTCATACAAAAATTATTTATCATAATTTCTTTGTAAAATTAAATCAAAATAGTACAAAATTAATATCGTTGAAAAGAGATAAAAATAACAATTTTTTTGAGTCTAAAATCAAATATGGTTTCCATTTAAAAATTCATAAGTTTATATTATATCTCAAAAGTGTGCTCCTGAAAAGAAATTTTGCGTACGCCACTGACTAAATAATAAAAGTATTTTTTTTATTTAAAACATTTTCCCGGATATTAAACCGTTTAGAAATTATTTGTGGAAGAAACAGAAATTGACCAAAATCAGTTTTCCGCCATTTTCTCATGATCTATGGGAAATTTTGGAATAACCAGAACAGGATTAAAATCGCCCCCCAAATGCGCACAGTAAGTCCCATTTAAACGAAGTCGTAGCTATTATAGTTTCCGAGATCCTTATGGTGGCCGATGAAATCTAAACACACTGTATATATAGTGAAGAGGGCGTTTAATAAAGGTCACCTCTCAGGCACTCTAGCTGCCCTGGAGAAAGCACTACAAAATCAATTTTTTATGTGGGAAATAGTTGACAAAGAATTAAACTTAGTGAAATTAGAACACGGTTTTTCAAAACCACAGTCCGTCGTTGTAGCCACTTTTTAAATTTTCGTTTAGCAAATAAAGTACTAAACTAAATATTATTTAAATACCGCCGTTGGGGTGAAATTTGGGGTAAACGGAACAAGCTATATGTAGCTTTTTAAAATTTGATTATTTTGAAAGTAAGGAAATCATTTTTTTTAAACCACTGAGTTACTATCATCATCATAATCTTTTTTAAAGTATGGGTTTGATTTTTTTAAATATTAGTTAATATACTTTGTTCATAATTAGATCTTGATGTATGATAAAATTATTTTCTCTGAAACGGTTATTAACCTGACTACATTATAGAAAGTATAAATAAACAAATATATCATCACTTTTTACTCTGGGTATTCCAATTTATGCAAATTGCAGATAGTTAATGACCTTAAGAACATTTAGAAGTTTAGAAAAGTGCACAAAGTGTGTAATTTAATACATATTTTTATAATGCGTCGATACATAAAGTTTTATAATCGTATTGAAAGGATATTTTTCCAAAGTCCAATAATTTGTTGTGATGTGCACGGCACATGACTGGAAGTGATAATATAAATATAATTGGGGGTATAAGTTTACAAACAAGAAAGCAATAACATCACGATGTCTCACTGTCTGACTGGGTCAACATACGCGACAACTTGACGACCCAATTTATTTTACCTATTTTTATATTTATGTACAGTACTTTTGCTTGTTTTTTGCATACTAAATCATACTTTGCATATTCAACTCTCTTATTACAAATAAGAGAAACACATTTATTTTAAGCGCAGCGTTTAGCATCTGTCTAATTTATTTTAACAGAAATATATATCCTGTAATTATTTTCTGAATACATATCAATTCATTATAAAATTTTATTTATAAATAGCCAATTTAAATAAACTTTAAAAAACGTAATCAGTTCATAAAATTAAATACTTCGGATAAAAGATAAACAAAAAGGCATAAGTATTTTAATTGAAGTCTATAAACATTTCGACTGTTTTTGTCTGTCTAATTGTCTGGATAATATTTGTAAAGAAAGTTCGGCTATCCAGATTTTTATGGAAGATTAAATTATTCTTAAATCACTTGTAAGTTTGATACACTTTTGGTCTAAACCAATCAACCTAAAAGTGATATTTATTTACCATTTTTACTTTTTCATGAATATTTTATAACAAAAATTTTTAAATAAAATATTTTATGAAATAATATTAGTGATTTTTTTACTGCATAGTGTATGTATTCTAAAGATGCGATCGATATTACGGTAATTACATCTAAATTTTAAATTGTGTAGATCATAAATATTTCGTTTTTTAATTATTTAATATAAATGATCTTTTATGCGTGATCAGTTCATAAAATTTAATATGCCTTATAAAAAAGAAATGTAAAAGCTCGTATAAAAGATATATAATTTTAATATGTAATATCATTCAACTACTTTATTTCTTATTATAAAAAATTCCTTACCTTTAGAATTGCAATTTCTTGATGAAGTTCATTCACATTCTCTTCCTCTTCCGATATTTCTGGATCTGGAGATTCTTCCATAATTTCTGGTTCTGGAGCTAAGTCTTCATTCTTATCCAAGATTAATTCTTTTTTTTCTGCTAAATTTTCCATATGAAGCTCAATGACTTCATGATTGCCTTGCTCATCTAAGACATCTTGATTATCTAAAATTTCTTGATTATCAAGAACTTCTTTCTCCGATTTCTCAAAATCTAGTTCATCCTCTATTTGTTCGTTATCGTTTAAATCATGAGATGATAAATCTTCATTTTTGTCGTTTTCGTTGTTGTTTAGTTCTACTGAATGTTCATCATAGTCTGGTGTCTGTCTATCATTATCGGTAATTACATCTAGTTTTTCAAAATCCTGAGTTATTTTTAATACAGAGTGACTAGATTTGGGACTAGGAGTAGATTTTTTTGATCTAAAGCTTAATGAACTAGATTTTGAAAGAGAATAATCTACAGAAGACTTAGACTTAGAACTTAATTGTTCAAAACTTTTAGAACTTTCTAGATAAAGCTTTTCTGCTTCTTGCATTATTTCTTCTACGCTCTTGTCGGTTGCTGGCGCCTCGTAAAAGCCTATAGGGCTTTGAGAAGCCAATTTATTAATTTCTTCTATAATGCTTCCTATATCAGCTTCACTGGCGTCGTCGGGGGGATTATAATCAGGATCTTTTTCAAGAAATTCATCTATAGAACTGGAAATATCAATTTCTAATTGTTTGTTTGGTGAGGTTATGACTGGATCTTTAGTAATGTTTATTTGTGGATTTTGAGATTTCACAGTTCTTACTGTATTTTTTAACCACCACATTGAAGATTGTTTCATATTTTCTGCTTCTATATGCTCACTAATTGAAGACATTTTAAAGATTTGATAAGTGTCTTTCTAGTTTCTAATGGGCTGACAGTTTAGTTGTCATGGACACCAGCCGACAACAATAAATCATAAATCTTTCGCGCACCAGCTGAGTGCGATTATTTCCTTAGTTCTTTTCTAAACCATTCGCATGAAACGGCGCCACATACCGGACAACTGAAGTGGGAAGGAACTGTCACATTCCTATTCAACAGCATGTGTAATCGCTGTAGAATTTATCATGGCGTCGTATATGCAGTTGTCAAAATATCCCAAATAAACTGTGATACACCTTAATTATTGTGTTTATTTATTAATGTATAATTTATTACAAAGTGCGTGTCCTGCGAGACATGAAAAATACTGCTCCAGACAACGAAAATAATGGCGTTGTTGAGTCTTTTAATTTTAGTGATACTCTAACCCAACCCAAAGGAGGTCAGAGTCTATTAGAATGTAGTAATAATACACTATCCAAATGTGACATTCTCAACAACTTGGAAACTAAATCTAACTCAATGGGGCACAAGGGTCGATTTCATTATAGAGTTCTTTCAAAAAATAATGTAACTCAAGAATCTCGAAGTCAAAGTTTACCAAACTCTCTCGACAACAAGAACAAATCCAACGGGAATGTTAGTGATAGCTGTGATATGAAACTTCTGCCAGAGAACGAAAGCCCTCCGCAATCACCTACTCAAGAACTATGGTTCAACACCTGGCCGGAAAGAGCCGAGAAAACTAAAAGTGTTGAAGTTGAAGATAGCAATACTCGACCCAGCCCATCTAAAGTGTGTGATAATAATTTAAATAGATCTGAACAAACAAATAAAAGTGTAAATAACATACTAACTCTAAACGAAGCCTTGCAAAGCATATCATTAGCCTACAGCCCTGTAACAAAACAGCTGCATTATGTGCAGAAAGAAGAATCACAGGAAAACCCTGTTCCTGAAGACCCAAAACCAAAACTAGGTCATCGGAGGACCGAAGCTGGTTCATTCTCCAGCACAGTTTCTAGTTTGAGTGACCCATCTCCATCTGGTAGTCTCTTAGACGCTGAAGAGAGAATACCGTCTCCTTCGAATGAAACCGGTGCCAAAAAGAAGAAAGGATTTAGTGGATTTTTCAGCCGGTTAGTTTTTAAAATAATTAAATTGATGGAAATTACATAAGAACAATTTCAGAAATGTGTTTTCCTGGAGATCAGTTCCGACTCCTCCTGTAAATAATGTAGGATGGAAGATATTTAACAAAGACGAAACTGAAATTCAGGGTTCGCCGCAACATGAAAATATAGTAGCTAGCTCATCAGCATTAATTCAACACATACGGTAATTATGTTGTTACTATTTTTTGCCTCGTTCGATAAACGCGTATTTTGATTGTTGTTAACATGTAAATAGATACTGAATTGATGTCTATCAAGGACATAACACTAAAATAAGGTGAAGATTAATATTTATGAATACAAGTAAAAACAAACAAAAGAATTGGTAGAATTTAGATGCAAAAATTCATTATATATTAGTGATTTGCGACAATATAGAAAAACTAAACTATAAAAATTAGTACAGCCTGTGTAGGTACATAAAGCTAATAAAATTAGCTTTTTTTTTACAAATAATTTTATTCTTTAAACAAGTCTCTTGCTTTTTAACAAGTAAAAAATTAAATGATATCTGTCATCATTACCTGAACCATTCAAGCATGAGCGGTTGTATATCTAAACCGATCTAAACAAACTGTGCGTAAAAACCAAGTAAAGACTATTTTCTTTTGTTACTAATTTTTGTAAATAAAGTTTTCCTGTATTTTTGTTTTAATGTCGATGTGTTGATTTATTATTATAGACCTGCAAATCTTCCTGCTAAAGACTTGGAAGAAGAACAAAGACATCGGGATGAATATAGAGCGATGTTAGCGGCTGCTAAAAAGCGTGAACAAAAAAACTCAGCAGCCAAACACAAACAACAACGTCTTCAGCTTCAAGTAGAAGACCAGTTGGCTTCCGCTGCAAAATGCTGGAACACTCAAATCCTCCCAAAATGGGAATCAATGTAAGTTCTGACCTTGTGATAAGCAAACCTCGATAACCCGTGATAATGTTACAGGCAAAAAACGAAAAAAACTCGCGATTTGTGGTGGCAGGGCTTACCGTCAAGTGTCAGAGGAAAAGTGTGGCGTTTGGCTATTGGAAACGAGCTAAACATCACTGAACAACTCTACGAAATCTGCTTATCTAGGGCGCAAAACCGTTTGAAGTCTTCTTCTCAACATTCAATAAACTCTATCGACGTAGATCAGGAGAGCAGTTTAGATGTTATTAAGTTAGATATAGCTAGAACGTTTCCCAATTTGTGTATTTTCCAAGAAGGAGGTCCTTACTCAAGTATCCTCCACTCATTACTGGCAGCGTACGTCTGCTACCGTCCCGATGTAGGCTACGTCCAAGGAATGTCCTTCATCGCTGCAGTTCTTATCCTTAATATGGAACTATATGACGCGTTTATCTCTTTTGCGAATCTTCTCAACCGTCCGTTGCATCTGGCGGCGTATACACTCAACCAGAAGCAGATGCAAGCTTACTACGCTGCGTATAACGAGATATTCAGTTACAATCTGCCGAAATTATCAGCGCATTTTGAGAACTCTGGTTTGACACCGGATCTATATCTGCTGGACTGGGTGTATACAGTTTTTGCAAAAGCGATGCCGTTGGATGTCGCCTGCAGAGTCTGGGATGTCTTTCTCAGAGATGGGGATGAGTTTATATTCCGCACTGCTTTAGGTAAGATTGTTATCAAATAAATTTTCTTTCTGCATTTTAAAAAGATATGCTATTTTAAAAGAACATGTGTTGTTATCTTTACTATCAAAAATGGATCTAAATAAATAAATTCATATAAAAGCATTTGTTATGTAGATTATATTATACTGGAGTTCAATTGCATATAAAATGTTAAAAATCTTGTGCTTTACAGTTCATATTTGTTTACGTATTTTTTGTTATGTTTCGATAAATTCTTAATACATCCATTTTTGACCACATTTTCCAACGAAATTGCAATATATTTTTTGTTTCTAAAATGTCTGCTTTTGATGTAGGGTCCTAAATATTCGTAAACCGATTTTGTACCTAATAGAAATTAATAATTATTTTATTAATTTGAATTAAAAATTATCAAAATTAAATTTGTTTTCAAGGTGTGTTACATCTTCACCAAGAGGTGCTGTTAAAGATGGATTTCCTCCATGGTGCCCAATTCCTTACGAGATTACCAGACGACCTGTCGGCAGACAATCTCTTCCGGAGTATTCAAGCCGTTTATGTGTCCGTAGGAAAACAAACATTTTCACAAATCGTAGATAGGTGTAAGGAGAACTTATAGTTCTAATTCATATTTTAAGTATCATTTCATTCCTTATTCTACAGTCCTTAGATATATTACGTCTTTTTCCCAGAACAATAACCAGTTTCTTTTAATTTATTGGAAGAGTATTCTAGGGCTTCCTCTAAATTAAGTAATACTCATTGAGAAGCTGGATGGTTTAATTAAACAAAAGACGAATGATAAAAATGGGGGAATTAAAATTAAATTAATTACCAAAAAGTTTTTTTTTACATTGCATAAAAATAAATATACTCCGAAAAATTGAAAAACAGTTTGAATTTAAGAGCATTTGTGAGTACAACAAATATTTAAAAAAACGGAACACTTTTGGTACGAATTTTTTACCGTTTTTACTAAATGTTTTGCAAACCTTTTTCTGGAGCACGTAATAGAAAAAAAACGGTCCTCCATTGTTTTATTTTTCGAATTTTGCCGAATGAACCATTTACAACAAGGGACCTATTTTGACGCGGTTAGTAAAATTCGTAATAATGCAATGTGATATTAAAGGTTTTATTTATCATTTTATTTCTATCATATCAGTAGTTATACGTATTTTTAATTTTTCTCTGGAGGAAAAGCTCTCATTTGGTCGTTTGACAGTTCTGTGTGCTTTAATGTTGGCCGTCCTTTACTGTACAGAATTTATACAGCCTTCAATTTTATTTTATTGTACATATATTAATCAGATTTTATTATATTTTATTGCCATCCAAACAATAAATTAGATTTTAATATCACATCATAATCATTTTAATAGCAAAGTTATTACTAATTGGAATTTTAATATACTCTAAAACAGTGATTCTTAACCTTTCTTTGACCTCCTAAATATAAAATTATGGCCCCTCTATTTGTAGTAACATTATTAAAAAAAATTGTGGACTCAGGTTAAGAATCTACACTCTAAAACATATTTTTAATTATTTTGTTATCAATTTTTTTATGTATGTTCAGTGTACTATAAAATTAAAAAACGCGAATAAAAATACAATGCAATTTACAGCGCATGACAAAAAGAATGATGTGATATTTGTTGATAATGATTTTACTGTAGTTTTTATTTATCAGCTCAAATATTGTAAAAGTTTATATTATATATTTTATTTGTAATATATCAACGAATAAATATTCGGTTTACAACAAACAATAAGATCCAAATGCGGCCGTAAATTTAAAGTTAGGTAAGAATACCGACTGAGTCAGTCCGTTATGCATTTGGACTTAGATAATTGCCTTGAGTCTAGTAGGAGATAGATAAGTTCCTAATATTTCCGAGTTTTAGGAACCATACTTAGTCGAAATATAATAACTGTCCCATTAATAAGATTTATGTCTATGTGATAAGCCGTTTGAGTTCATGCTCTGCGAATAAAATATTTTAGATTTAATAATAAATGGACAGCACTCGCTTCAGCATACACTTTTTATATAAAAATTGACACTGTCGTAAAAATAATAAATTTGCATTAAATTTGTAACAGATCGAAAATTTTCTGTTCTACATATTTCAATCTTGGAAGTTGAGTCCTGGAATCGGACATGAAAAACTTAGAAGAATTCTGCACTTATATAATGTATTATTTTATAAAGTGTATGCTGAAACTTGTATCCAATTTATAGTTTATTTTGTAAATATTTAATGATGAAATTATATTTTATATATGTGCTGATATTGATTTGCAAATCTCAAAAGTACAAACTGGTTAAAATTGCATGTTTATTTCAACAAATGTGTTCTTATTTACGGATTTGTAATAAGCAACTTGTATTGCTATTATAAATCGGCCTTGCAATACTTTGAATACTGTAAAAATGTACATAAATTGTATATAAAAATTAGAGATTTTGATAAATTCCAATCATAAAATTTCACAATTTGGGCAGGCAGCAAATATTAATCAGTCTATTTACAATAATTCAATATATAACTGTAATATAAATTTTATATACAATGTTGAAATATATGTGATATTTATTTCATATCCGGTTTTTTATTTATCCTTTTCAATATTTTATCCTTGAAGATATTGACATTTTATTCACACAGTTGTGGTTTGAAATTTATATTTTATTTTACAGCTTACCCGGAAATTTATGATAACCGCAATCTACGAAATGCAGTCTATTGTTTAAGAAAGGTACGTGAGATTTTTCATGAAACAGGTGTAAAAATATTTGTAATGCTCAAGGGCAAATGCAAACAAAATATTGTTTTACAAGTTTTCGCGATGATTTAACGAAAAAAATTACATACATTTTCGTTCAAATACTAAAATTTTCTTGAATTATTACATTTTTTCAGTAGGTACGCTATTAAAACATATTTCCTTCATAATATTCATTTCGTAGTTTTCTATTGTACGAGCTATACTATGTTCAATTTTCAATGATATATCTAGAATGAAAGTATTAAAAAAAACTATACTCTGTTCACATTAGATAAGAATAGATGTCGTGTCGAATCAATCCAGTTGTTACCACCTGCAATAGGTTTGGTTTCCCTCTTGCATTTTTATGAAAATTTGCACAAATGTCACTCATTGTGACAATAAATGACAAAAATTCAACATAAAACTATTGTATTATATGTTTTTTCTATTTTACTTTCGTTACAAAGCTATAACAGCACCCAAATGAGTTCGGTTATAGCTCGTTTGAGTGCTGCAATAGCCTAGTACAATTTATTTTTATAAAGTTGGTAGCATAGCTGAAATATTATGTCAAAAAATATCAAATGTCAAACCTTACTGAATAAGTGAATAAATGATACTAACGATTTACTAACAGTGACTTTAACAGTATTTTCAGCAATTTCACGTATTTAAGGCGGAATACATAAAAAATCGTCTGTATTCATTTTTAATTTGATTGCAGACAGCACGAATAAAAAAACAGATTGATTTACGAGACAATTTTAAATTCAAGCAATTGAATTTTCAAATGTCACAGTATTTATTACCAACTAACACCAAATTCCCTAAATTTTGAAATTACGATTTTTTATTTTTAAAATGGCATAAAAGGCGCAAAATAGTATAAAGAACTCATGTCAGAATTGTCGATTATTTTGTTCGAAGGGTTGGGTAACTCCGCTAGGTGTCGTTATCCAAACTTCCTTCTCATAAAATAAAATGACAATTATGACATTCGTTCTTTAATATACTATTAATGACATTACAAATAAATAACTATTATAATTAGAAACTAGAATTATTAATTTTGAAAATAATTGATTTTAAATAAATTTATTACAATAAATTTGTTATTGTTCTAATTTGACATTTCAAAGTATATGTATATGAACTTTGTTAATATTTTTCTGATCTATATTTCGATATTTTATGTCAAAATATATGTATAGATTACATGTAGACCAGTAACAAAAACAAAGGAAATTAAATTAGTATATTTTGCAGCAAGTGCAGGTAATCTCAGAAAAAGAGTACCTTTACGCATGCACAATGTTTAATATAAAATTATTGTATTATACCTTTTGTAGTTCAAAATTTCTGTGTAAACCTGGTTTGCATTTTAATCAATCACAGAGCCGAAATCGTAGTCTCTATAATAGCTTAGATAATAGGTACCTTAACGGCTTAACGTGTGCAGAGTTCAAAATATATTATGTTTGAATACATATTTTTGTTTTTTTGTTAGCTTTATCAATCCGGAAACAATTTGATAATGAATTGGTTAAAAATGTGGTTTTAATAAAAAAGATTATCTTCGCTTTTGATTATAAATAACTTTTGTGCACATTCAAATACAATAGAGAAAATAAGATTTCAAAGTAAGTAGGGAATCGTGATATATGTACCTACTATTATCTATTTACAAGAATAAATAATAAAATTTGTGCTATTGCTTGTTATTCTTTGGTCATTTTGTCGTTTGATTTCGTATTGTGTTATTGTTCGAGTTTGTATGTACAACGGCACAACTTAACCAATAGATTAAATACCTAAAAATAAGATGATAATTTTATTTGAGGAAATGTCCGGAAATGCTTAATTCCAGAGATTTTCACGAGCAATGTCACGCAAAAATAAATGCAATAGCAAATCATTATCGTACCTGTTCGTTTGCTGCGGGTCCACATTTTGAACAATTGTTATAAAAAAAATTGGTTTTTTTACTGAAATGTTTATACTTTATTTATAACAATAAATGTATTTGATTTCATTGATTGTTTTTATTTTTGCCAAGACATCATCAATGCAAGCAAATTATGTACCTATAGTAACTTATTAATTTTTAATTTAATTTTAATATTATGTCACATCTTAACAAATTGAGACTTTTAAATAGTTCTGTTCAATAAGAAAAACGTGAGATATCTGAAATAATGCTATCATTAATATTGGAGGTGCCGGAAATTTCTAGAAATTTCCTCAAATGAACTTATTACTTTATTTTTAGGTGTTTAATCCATTGTTGAAGTTATGCCGTTTAAAACTGGAACACCTTTATAGACTAAAAAATTTGTGTTTGATTTTCATGTATATTTTTTTTACTTAGTTTTATACTTTTTATAATTGGTTCCAGTATTTTATATTTTCCGTCAATATACAGGGTGTTTGGCGAAAGGCCGGCACCCAGAATATTTCGTTTATTTTGAGAGATACAAAAAAATGTTACGGAACAAAATTAAACTAGACAAAGGGACTAATAAAATGATCGTAATAAGAATTTTGTGTCACCCGATTTTAGCGGAAGTGTGTACAATTTGGCTCTAGTATAAGGAATCATTATTTTTTTTTTTCGAAATATACATAAAATTAGCTTTCCAATGATATCATCATATCATAGTTTTACGTGAACCATTTCAAAATGGCGACGATTTATTTTCATATTTATGTATTTACAACTTTAGGTAATTAATGAAGAAAAATATATTTAAAATATCTTATAAAAATTATCACAATACAAAAACTCTTACTAAATATAAGAAACAAAATTAAAATTCAAAATACTCAAAATGACCGCTGTCATTTTCTACACAATTTGTCACATGTAACAAATTCTGCCATTACATCATTAGGAAAGGTAGATATAATATTTTTTGACATTACTTGTTTGGTTTCAGGTAACAAAATCTCAAATAGCTGGCTATGGTGTATTTTTTATGAATATTTATTAGTAAATATTTAAAAAATAAAGAGTCGCCATTTTGAAATAAATGAAGTAAAACAATGATATTTTTGTATCATTGTAAAGCTAATTTTATGTACATTCCGAAAAAAAAAATAAAAATATCGATTCCCTATACTAGAATTAAAGTTGTATACATTTCCGCTAAAACCGGAAGTGACGCAAAATTTATACTACTATCATTTTATGTCCCCCTTTGTCTAGTTATATTTTGCTTATTAACATTTTCTTGTGTCTCTTAAAATAAACGAAATATTTTAGGTGCCGGACTTTTGTCAAACATTCTGTATACAAAGTTCTCTTGTAAAACCGGCGCGTTAGCCATGCCTACTTTAACAAAAAAAATCTCTTGTCTGGCGAATGGTGTATAAACGAAAGTAAATTTCGTTGATTTCTTTCCTCAAGACAGAAAGTCCCCTTGACGCATTTGCCGAGGTATTCCCAATAGTTCAAATTTTTTTATGAACTACGAATACCACAAAATAATTATTGCCATTTTATTTGCACTTTTAATTACGACTTCTGCAAATATTAGTAATAAGAAAAATCGCAGTTTCATGATTATTCAAGTAGTTTGTTTTATGAAGTTATTTAAATAAAATTTGTTATTGTTTAAGATAATTTATAATATTTTAATGAACAACAATTTCATCTGTTATCACTGTTATCACACAATCGTAGTTCATCGATTCTTTAATCTAATTTTAATAGTTTGATCATAAATTTTCTCTATCATACAATACAAATATTTGTTTCCTGATCTTGTTTATGAAAACAAGATAATAATAGGTTATTTATTCACATTTCATGAATTTTTGATATTTTAACGAAATTTATTTAATAGGTTTTTTTTTTAATTTAAATTCATTTATTCAGGGGAAAATATTAACTGATTCCCTATTGAAATTGGACCAGGTATCTTTGTTTATACAATTATATAAATAAGATTTGTATATGATCTACATGAACATTTATTTTGATTTTTTTATATGTAGGTAATCAACTAGATTATAATGCATATTAATTTTTAATAACAAAACATCTAGATTAATAAAACTATATTTGTTCCTGTATTCGTTTACTAATTTTCATCTGATCTATTTGTCGAACTTCTCTACAAATTCATAATCTATATTTATTTCATCTGATGTATTACGATATCTGGATTAAATCTGAATTCACTAGTATAATCAGAAAAAATAAAAATATGTTTTTCCTTTTCCACAAGTAATCTAGTTCTTGACCTTGCAGATATTCGAAATTTAATTGAGCATTATTATTTATCTTTATTTTAATTATTTAATTGTTACATATGTAGGGAAGTTGATGGCTTAGAATTAATGAAAAATATAAAATTATTTTAAATAATTTTGAGTGAATATAAAGACGTTCCGATGCTACGAAAGCGTAGAAGGGCCACCGTTGTATTTCATTTTATAATTCAGACTTTGATACTCTGAATTCAGACTTTGAAACACTGAATTCAATAATTCAGACTTTATAACTCTAAATTTCATAATTCAGACTTCAAAACTCTAAATTCAGACTTTGAAACTCTGAATTCAGACTTTGAAACTCAAAATTCAGACTTTTAAACTCTGAATTCAGACTTTTAAACTATGAATTCAGACTTTTAAACTGTGAATTTACACTTTTAAACTCTGAATTCAGACTTTTAAACTCTGAATTCAGACTTTAAACTCTGAATTCAGACTTTTAAACCTGAATTTAAAAGTCTAAATTCAGAGTTTCAAAGACTGAATTCAAAGTTTCAAAGTCTGAATTCAGAGTTTCAAAGTCTCATTTCAGAATTAAAAAGTCTGACCTTTTGAATTCAGAGTTTAGAAGTCTGAATTTAGAGTTTCAAAGTCTGAATTCAGAGTTTCAAAGTCTGAATTCAGAGTTCCAAAGTCTGAATTATAAAATAAAATACAACGATGCCCCTTCTACGCTTTCGTACGATGCAACCAGGAACATCATCAGCCCGAATAAAGCACTAATATAAAGAAAAAAAACTTCAGAAAAATAATACAATAAATTCGAAATATAAAACATTTTTACTTCTTTTGAAGATACGTCAAGGACATATCCTTACCTTACACTATTTGTTAAATTCAAATTAGAGATTTAAATCTATTGATATGATTTCCTGACGTTACAAACAATATTTATTTAAATTTTCTAATTATCAATAAGATATCACTTGCCAGTCATCAAAGAAAATAACTAGAATTATTAATTTTGAAAGTAATTGTTTTTAAGTAAATTTATTCCAAAAAATATTTTTCTGATCTATTTTTCGATGTTATCTAAATTTGAATTGTTTAAACTGAATGTCAAAATATAGGTATAGGCCACATCTACATCAATAACAAAAATTAAGGAAATGAAATAGTATACTGGGCAACAAGTGCAGAAAGTTGTCTATATCTCACGATATGTGAAAGTTTCGGCATAAGACGAAGAAAAGACAAACCACACGGTAGGAAATAGGTGATTCTGCACAAGTGACACGTTAATATTATTTCTACGACCACAATGCTACACTTTACAGAACAAAAATACCTTCATGCATGCGCAATGTTGCCAATGCTATATGAGAAATTATATTTCCCACAATGCATATGCGCAGTGTTGGCAAATACTATATATAGTGTAAGAAAAGTGCTACTTTCCATAGTGCTCGTAGAAAAATATATTTTCATTGCGACGAATATTTTTACTGATCTTATTCTTTATTTTAAAAATCAAAATATTTGCTAATATTAAATAAATAATATTGTTCTGCTCTAGTTAACCTTCGCCAGAAATTAATAATGAAGTAGATTATTTCACATTTATTTCAGTGATATATAATAATTAGGTAAATCAAATATATACCGGGTGTCCCAGCTCGACCGACACATGGGAGTTTTACATGGGAAATCAGTTAATTATGAATAGTATCTCCCCTGTGCAAGATATTAACTTGAAATTTTGTATACTTATAGGAGAATATTAATTCTATGCATCACACTTATTTGAACTATGCAATTTCGTCTGAAGGGCAGGATTTATTAAATTTAAAATCTAATATTTTTTTCAAAATCAGACAGCCATGGAAATAAAAGAAAATATCTATGTGACAGTTCTGACAGTTAATGACATGTCATTGTAGATATTTATATTTTTGTAATATTGGTATATTATTTAACAAAAAGAAACTAAATTCAACTTAAATAATATTAAAATACAGGGAATAAGAATTAAAATCAGTGGTAATTCACTAAACTGTCAGATAAATATTTTCTTTTATTTCCATGGCTGTCTGATTTTGAATGAAAATATTAGATTTTAAATTTAATAAATCTCGCCCTGCAGACGAAATTGCATATTTCAAATAAGTGTGATGCATAGAATTAATATTCTCCTATAAGTATACAAAATTTCAAGTTAATATCTTGCACAGGGGAGATACTATTCATAATTAACTGATTTCCCATGTAAAACTCCCATGTGTCGGTCGAGCTGGGACACCCGGTATATAAAAAATATGGAAATGGATATATGAATTCATAATTTCAAAGTAATTCTTGTCATTCTCTAGATTTTTCTGATTTGTCTAGATCAGTGGTTCTCAAAGTAGATGCCATGGTACTTTGGGGTGCCTTTTATTACTTGTAGGGGGTGCTGTGGGTGCAATGTGAAATTTAGCATCGTAGGTATTTTCTTCTTCATACTGATGTCAAATGGATGTCCAACGAATTAAAAGTAAAAGTACTTACTCACTTTTTTTGAATAAGAAAACTTAAACTTTGTAAATTGAGAATTGTTGAAAAATGTATTTGAAGAACTGAATAAAGTAAATTCCAACATGCAAAAATTAAAAGATGAAAATTTCTTAAAATCATCCGATGAAATTAGAACTCTCAAAGACAAGACAGAATATTGGAAATTGAGTTTAGTTGGAAATGTTTGTAAGCACACCTAAAACACTTGTTAACACTAAGAATGACTTACCACTATTTTCCAGATATATTTATTGATAGTTTTGACTGGACTCGTTGCGAATTTATTCAGAATAAATATCGCAATAATAGAGCCAGAGAACTTTAAATTTTAGTTAAATTTTCTACCTTTTATGTAAATGTGACCTAATATTTCTACATTTGTTAACATCAAAACTAAAAAGAGAGAACGATTGAAGTCGGTAGAACATAAAATGCGTGTATGTTTGTCCAAAATACACCCAAATATAAAGTAATTATGTAATTTATATCTACATCATGTATCACATTTTATATTAAGATTAATAAAATGCACAGAAAATTGGGGTGCCGGAAATTTTGTATTATCGATTTGGGGTGCCTTCATATCAAATAGTTTGAGAACTACTGATCTAGATTAGTATCAAAAATGGTGACCAAAATTTCATGTCTGAAGTGTGATTGCAAGCTTAAAACTTCTATATATATTATACTTATTTATAAAACTACCGTAGTTTTAAGTTTGCATCTTTATCAGGATATAACAAAAGTAATGAATTCTGCTTTAATCCCAATATGGTTTTTTTAATTGATGCAATAGTAGATTTTATGACCTCATGCATTATATACGAGTACAAATTCATTGAACTAGTTGTAAAATGTATTAAATTCATCTAACAAGGTAAACAATCTGTCAAACGATTTCCTGAAACTCTTGAGTACGAAACCTTGCACAAAATGCTTCTGAATCATTTTTTTCCGTCTAAGTCAAAGTTGAAGACAAACAATAAGGAAACATGACGGTTGGCACAATTCAAGGCAGTGATATAGTTTTTCTACAAATGAGCATTCTAAATTATATAATTTGAATATTACAATAACGTATTTTCAACGACAGATAATGGACATTCGTAAATATTTTCCCCGCTTATCATTTATCTGTTGTTATCAGGATTAATAAATGATTATTAAAAGAGGCAGGTCATCTATTTTATGAAAATCATAACAAGTGCTGTTGTTTTACTTCCTTGTACGAAACAAAGGATAATCGTGAAAAATTTCTATTTTCAGATTTCAACGGAAATATCTTTTCTCACCATCCCTGAATCCATTTTGACTAGTTTCGGCGTGACGTCTGTACGTACGTATGTATCTATCATATCATTAACTCAAAAATGATTAGCTGTGAAATATTAAAATTATATATTTATAAATATATATATTTCAGTCGACGATTAACCGTAGAATATTAATTTTCTATGTGGGATTGCTGTAACACCTAGTTGTGCTCCTCCTATTTTTTAATGCAATTGGCAGTGCCAAAAGGACACTTTACTCGAAGGTTTATTTTTTTAATTTTTCGCATAACTCAAAAACGAAGAGTCGTAGACTAAATATATATAATTGTAATTTTATGTAAATTTATATAAATACGTTGTACCTTATTCTATGAAATGTATACAATGTATTGATTACATCAAATTTTACTGTTTCAAATGACGTCATTGTGGTCATTCCAATACATGTTCAAAATATTTTTATTTCATCTTAGTTTCCTTATGGTGGCAATTTCGTATTTAAATTTATTCATATCTATGATATGAAATCAATATATTTTCATTTTCCAAATAAGGAATATTGTAAGAAAATATTTAAATAATTTAGATTTTTTTTATATTTATAAAAATTTCAATTTCTCGTAATGTATAATAATAATATTATGTTCAAGAATGTATAGAGAAATAATATAAAAATTAGAAACCAAGAAAGTAATTATAAGGTAATAAGAGAAAGGACAAAATTATAAAAATATACAAAGGTCATTATATATAAAAGGATTGAAAATAAGATTATCTTTTATAATTGTACGTGTGATAATCTAGTAATAAAAACAAAAATAAAACGAATAAATTTGTTTAAATGGGGATTTCCAAGACAGTTTTTTGAAGAAATTCATATATCTTTTATCTCTTAAAAAACACTTCATATTTCTACATTTTTAAAATGATTTATTTTCATATTTGAGAAGTACACGTTTCATATTTTGTTATAGATATTTTTGTATTAATTGAATAAACCGAGGTTTTATTCCCGACACTAATTAATAACTAAATAAGAAATAGATACAAAACTTTTCTCCCGACCATTAAATTTAAATAATTTAATTTATTATGCTTAATTTTTAAATAGATATGTGCAGAAAGTATCAAGTTTGTAAAGATTTTTTTTTAAACTCTGTAGTCGGGGAAATCTGTTACTTATTTATATTTTATTCCCGGTCTGGAGAAAACATTAATAACTCACCTGTTGCATTGAAATTACATAGTCTGACTCTGAATGATGGTAAATTAATATAGAAGTAAGTCTTTATGTATAATATGATAATAATATAATTCAACAAGGTGGTGAAAAGTAGAAACGTAGATGCAGTGGCATACCGCCATGGGTCTTTGTTCCATAAATAATCCGGGTCCCAATGAAAATTTAAAAAAATAATGACCCCATAGCAGAACACTTTAAAAAACAGGTACATTTTAAAATGAAATCTAGAATTTTGAATTTAACTAATTGGGTAGAGCCGAGTCGCTCTATTGTTGGAATGAGAATAATTTTCGAGCCTGTAGCAAAATAAAAAATAAAAACCCACTTTAAAAAATAAACAATATTAAAAAAGAACCGGGTCTATTGAAGCGGTAACAGCCTTTCGTAAAAATTATTTTTTCTTGCCTTAAGACGTATAAAAGAACAGGACCTCTCTGCTGAGGCAACTGAAACGGATGGTGAAAAAATGGAACATGTAGTGCAAATTTCACTGAAACTAGTGCATGAATTTTGTTTTTATTAAGATAAATCCGATGAGAATGTCACCGTCTGCGTACTCTAGCTGACGTAGAGAGTGCACGACAGGAATATTTTTAATGTGGAACCATGGCCGTAGCCACGATATTTTTCAAGGGGGGGGGGAATTTTTTAATAACCATAAATAGGAATACCATATTCTTCTACTTCAGTACGTAAATTAACGATGAATGTTATTAATTATGAAACTTTTAAATTTTAATTAGTATAATAATCATTAGTACCTATTATTGTTTCAAATATTTTCGTAAATCCATAATAAACAGTAGAATTAAGATTATTAAAAATTCAAGAGAGTCAGTTTAAATTTTGAGGTTAAGCGCAATTAGAGATTTCTTGCTTAAATTACGTTGCATCAGACATCTAAAATAATCAAAATGACAGTTCCCATTTTACATTTTGTGAATTTCAATAAGGTGGAAAAATATACTGTTAATAAGTTAACTAAATCTGTACTTATATATTTTGTTAAAAAACTAATTTTCGCAGATATTGCCATATTTACATTTTTTTAAATGACACCTGTATAATATGTTACTAATTAATAGAAAATATTTTTTTGCTTTAAGAAAATTTCAAGGTTATTACCTTCTAAACTTGATAGTTTTTGAGATATTAATGAAAATATTTAAATTTCAACGCAAATTTTATTTTCAGAAAAAACATTTAAATACTTTCATTAATATATCAAAAACTATCAAGTTTAGAAGGTAAGATCCCTTAAACTTTTTTAAAGCATAAATTAATTTTCGCGCCTCCGTCCTTTATTATAACTAGTATTACAGAATTCAAAATCGTCCAGAAACTCTCTGTTTGCTGACCTAGGCCGGCAAAATGTGTGTCTGCAAATGTGTGTCTTATATGATTATGATTACGTTAATTGTTGAAATATATTAATTCACTTTCGTTTTATTCTTTAGCTTAGAATAAATGTCACTAAATTTTTTGAATAAAACAAGTGAATTGTTTAGACATCCATGTGAACTGAAAATGTTACTGACATAAAAACCTGGAGCACAGAATAGTTACATATATAAACCTATTCTGTGCCTATAGTGTATAAAATTTTAAGTAGTAATAATATTTCTGTAAAAAATTAAAACTGTCATTGTCAAAATTAACTTGCTCTCGCAAAAGTTTAGTTTCCGAACTAGTCATACAAATAACTAATAAAAAATACTAAAAACTTTATTTAAACAGTTTTTCGGTATCTATAACTTCCGAGAAAAAAATATGTTTCCTATTTCATGTTCCATCCTGTATTCTTTGTTAAAATATTAATTGACTCGGCGGAACTAGAAATATATTTTATAAAATTTAACTTTTGTATATATCAAATGTCAAAATCTTTGGCTGGATTAGAGATACCCTATTTAAATAAATGAAAACATATGTTTATATGTTTGTAATTAATATATTTGTGATTGCAGTATAAATTTAGGTTACGATAAAATTTTGGGTCACATAAAAGCTCATTATTATCTTATCCTATTTTGCATTTAGCACATGGAACTATTATTATTTTATGTCCAATCATTGTTAAAACAGGAAAAAATAAATATAAAAAAACTACAATAAATATTGATTGAAAAATTGTAATCTATACGTATGTTTACTTTATTGCAATTTTTATAAGTACTTATTATTTTCGTAAACATTTATAACGCAATTTGAAAAGATAAAATTACAATTTCTGTTTTCTTCGTTTTATCTAATAATTGTTACGACATTTTTCTATTCGATGATTTAAAAGTATAATTTAATATTAAAAAACATGTACTACATTTAGGATTTCCGGTAAAGGATGAAAAAACTAATTGTAAGTATTGTTTCTAATGTCCACAATCATTAAAGTTTTGTTTTTATCTTTATGCACGTGCATACATTGCATGTTTGTGAATCACCTGTACATGTTTAACTAAATGCAGTGAAAATATTTATTGAAAATGTGTTGTGCAACGGGTAGACGATATAAATATTATCTATAATGAGTAACAAATTAAAATTAGAGTAACAACAATCATATCTTGAGTTTAAGGTTGGTCCAAACACCCAATTCAGGTGGGTAATATCACTCAGAAATTTGAGAAACATACAGAAAGGACATAATAAAAAATAAATTACTCACATCTTATTATTCACTATTAGATATACCAGATCTGCTTCTTTACAGATTTCAGTAATTATATTTGTACCGTGCAAGGCGTTTATCACACGTCACCTCCCGGCCACTCTAGCTGGAGAAAAGAGTGTACCACCAAAGCCATTCTTTTATGGACATAGATGGATAACTAGCCGGGATTCGAATTCGGTTTCTGAGAAGCAGAGGAGGTCATTTTACCTTAGTAGACATTAGATCACGAGCTTCATGATAAAAAATGATGTCCATATATTTACAAAGTTTAAAATATCTTTCGCCCTTAGATAGTGTATTTACACAGTCAATATTATTCTTGCCATTTCATCCATCAAAGTCTTCAATAATGGTTTGTTTGCATAAAATAAATGCACTACTAAATATTAAAAAAATGCAATATTTTACATGTCATTGCTGAGAACACAATTTTTATAATTATTATCTATTTTTAAGTGGATAAGATAAGTGGATTTATAAAGAATTAAAATAGATTACTATTACATATATACTTCAAAATATCAAGAAAATATCTTGTAATCATAATAAGTAGGTAATCCTAAATGTTTTTTAAGTATGTCGCCTGATAATTAAAACTAAATATAATAATAAAACCAGTTAATTATTAAAAAATATTTACAAATTACAAGTTTTTACTGTTTAGTACTTTTTGTTTTTATGTCCTTCCTTCACTTTGATAATCCCTTGAACCCTTTTTCTCAATGAATATATTTGTTTTTCGACAAATCTCTTGTCAATATTATGAAACTATACCTCACTTATAAACGTCTTTCTTTGGTCTATCGTCTGTTTTCCTCAGTATTTTTTTTTTATTTTGGTCATCAAAATAATTCAAATCAGAAGAATTATCGGGTCATATAATTAAAATAATAGAAGAAAACAGACTATAGTTACCAAAGAAAAGATAAATATTAATAAATTCAATGCCAAAGAGGATTGAAATGATTAGGTGAGTTGCACAAAGTAAGTAGTCAATGGTTTAAATAATAAATATATTCAAAACAAAAAAATACGCGTTCTTCACATTTTGCAATTTGGAAACATTGATATATCGAAATGTTAAAATCTATTTAATTACAATAATACCTCCCTTATAGATTATGTAACGGTCGGTAAAAATAAATGATTGTGAACATGGTCCTGATAATATATAAAACGGAGGTTAAAAATATTTTGTGAACTAGTCTTAAGAACAAATAAAAGAATTTTAGAGCACTTTTTAAGAAACATATAGATTAAAAATTACTTAAGTAATAACGGAATATTAAAATTTATCGTAAGAAATGAATTTTATCAACAGTCTAACGATAATTATTTAAATATTTTTTCTCTTGGTAATAACATACATATATCCAATAATAATAACTTAAAACTTATCTATATCAATATTATAATAATTTAAATTATTTTCTCTGAACAAAAATTCATGTAACAAACATCTCGTTGGATTAGCAATCATTTTTTTAAACTCAATTAGCGAGATTCGAATCTATTGATGATATATCTCTTACAAACAAAGCAGATAAAAATTTACAAATTTATCTTTAATACATTACTTGCCAGTCATAAATGGAAATGACTAGAATTATTAATTTTGAAAGTAAATGTTTTTAAATAATTTTTATATCATTAATGAAATAGCTCTGATTTGGCATTTTTAGAACAGAATATAAAACAGTGTACAACGCAATTTCCAAAATTTATTTAATACATGTAAATCAAGCTTTAGTTTTTTTTTTAACCAATAATCCTGATTCAGTTTAATAGCTTATGTACAAACTAGTATAAACTGCTTCAAAGTTTGCTTATAAAAAAATACAAGTCTCAGGAAAACATAATGTGACACATTAATAAATTAAATTTTTAGTTTTTTTCTTTTTTGCTTGTAATAAGACTTGAAAATTGTCATAACAATTAAAATGATTGATTATAATTATTTCATTACCTATGTTTAATATTTTTTTTTTTGCAAAATTAACTGCTATAATTGTATTGGCTTACAATTACAATTTTTTAAGTTTGTTTATGTTTTCTGTTATTGCGTGTTATTTTAAAAATTTAATTTTAAAATTAGAGAATAACGTTTCTATCAAGTATGTAAATTGGATTATAAAAATGTTTTTGTGACAAGTACAATCATTTTGTTTTTTGTGAAGAGCCCAAATTTTTTTGTTAAATCTTACGCTGTCTGCATTTTTACTCTTTTTGCTTCTAAAAATTAATATAACAGTGGTTCCCAAACGGTTTACCGTTCGTCAACTGTCAAAATGTAACCACACAGGGAAATTCATTTTCCCCTATTATCTGTAGATGTAAATTATTTTTAAACATTGCTTCGTTGTTTATATTTCATTTTATTCTTTTTAAAGGGTTTATGAATTAAAAAGTTTCAAAATAATGGCAATAATAATAATTTTCCCCTCTGTTTTCGCTTGATATTATTTATTGCTAGTAATATTTGTAATGATAGATTTGTGTATTTGTTTATATTGTTGTCATTAATTACCTATTGTTATTGTTCACTTTTGCGATGTCAACAAAATGGCAGAAATATTACTATCGGCTATTACGCAAAGGAAAATAAAAAATGTTTTTTATCAACAATGTTATGCATATCATGTGGCTTTATGAATTACTGATGTAAGTGTATTATTTGCAAATTTAAAAGATATTGTTTCCATAAATTCACTAAAATTTGAAATAAATAATCAACTTTCAAAACAAAACAACGAATTTAATACGGCTTAATGGGTATTTTAATTTGATAAGAATTTATACAAACTATAATATTTTTTAGACTAGGTTATATTTCCTTATGCGAAAATGAGAATGGACCTTGGAATTTTTCAGAGTGTAGACTTTTGGTGATTCTAAAAAATAATTTACAGTATTTTCCAACTACTATTGTGATACTAGAAAAAATATGGGTATTTTTAACTTGTTTATAGTTAAAAAGAAAAATAGAATAATCATACAAAGTAAATTATGTTAAATGATAATAATAATGTAACGCAAAAAATATTTAAAAATAACACTTAATTATTTTAAAAACAAAAGGGAATGTAACGTGGCAATCCATATAATATAACTTTATTGAATATTGTACGATTATAACAATCGCTCAAAGAAATAATTAATCAAATATTATTAATTACAAATATTTAAGATTATATACTACGCAATATAATTTTTTACAGTAAATACTATATATAGAGTGGTCAATTTTAATAGGTGCTGATTGTAGAAGATTTGTACATAAAACTTTCAAGTTACTGTTAAAATATAATTTACAGTGCGTAAAAGTCAAATTAAACAACAATTGCTTTTATTTATTGTTTCCATGACGTCACAGATAATAAAATATACGCGGAACAATTGAAAACGCATAATTTCAAAACGTCAAAAATTTTATAAATAAACCATGGCCTTGCGTGCAAAAATTTTACGACTCTCTGCCAAAAACTAAGAGAGTAAAATCAATATTAATATGAATGAATAAATTAATTCGTGCTATAAAATATTCAAAGTACATTCACATTACGTAGAGCTTTACTAATTCTTGCCACAGTTCGAATACGGATTAATTCCTATTTAGTTCAAAACACGTGCTGGTTGATCTATGAACAAAACAATTAAATAATATCAATGGGAAATACGTCTGACATTTTTTATTTTGTTATTTACATAAAGTCGTTTTGTTTTAAAAAATGTGATTCGGTTAGGCATGAATTATAGATCTGGTTTTAATATTTAAAAAAAGATGAAAATACAGTGTTATACTGATATAAAGTAAATATGTCTGTTGTTAATAAATAAATTAAACTTAAGGTAAGTTGAAGTTGTTACCTCTATATTTTTGAAAAATTAGCATTTGCATTATCAGATTTTTGGTATTAAATATTAATAACATAAATTTGCATGCATATAATTAAAGTTTTAATAAAATTTTAATAATATTCTACGTTTAATGCATTATTTGAATAATTTTCTGCTTTATTTACCTATTTAAAGTTCCAGTTAATAAAAAAGCAAACTAACCTTTTAGTACTGCTTCAAAAATAACTCGAAAACAGGCTTAAAATAAAACAAATGCGAAAATATAATTAGATTCACACATTTTGATATACCAATAAAAAATTCACAAAAAAGGAACATAAATTAAATAAATACTAATTATAAATAGAAATATTGAATATAATTTATTTAAAAATGTATTTATTATTTTAAATTTTAATTTGTAGGTAGTAAAAACATATTTTTTATAATTTTCAAATAAAATGTTTATTATTAACTTTTGAGAAAAGCAATAAAATTTATTAAAATTTAACTAAAAACATCAGTAAACAATTAAAATTTTGAAACACCATGATATAGTTTACAAAAAAATGATTAATAATAATAAAAAATTTAAGAATTTTAAAAAATATTTGAAATTTTAGATGGTGTAAAAATAATCTTAAAAATGTGCAGTTTTTATAATTTTCAAATAAAACGTTTGTTATCAGAAAAAAGCAATATAAATGATTAAAACCCATCACAAAATGCATTTGTTGTGTAAAGAATAATAAAAACAAGTGCATCTCGGAGATATTAACCCTACCTCCGGCGTTTGTTCGTCGGTATGTGAAATACTTGTACGTATAAAACCCTACGTTTATCTAAATGGTTCGTGCAGTGTATACACGTTCGCGGGCTAGAGATGTTCGGCACTAGTCTTCCATCAAGATATACTTTGTGAAATATTTAGTTTAGTTCATTTTCATATACTGTAACAACAGTGACTACTCTACAGTTGTTTTGATTCGCATCTGTTTACTAGATACATGCCAACTTGGATTAAAATTATTAACGAACGTCAAATAGGTACGTATTTTTTTTATTTTTATGTATAGATTTTTTTCTTAATAAAAATAGAAAAAAAGTAATAAAAGTATTACAATTTTTTACAATTTTTATTATAGGATTATCTAATTATTTAACGACAATTTAATACATATAATCGCAAAAAAAATGTTAATGTCTCATAAAATAATAAACTTTAATACCCCTTTCTCCTTGTAAGCTATTATAAAGTAAATATAATAAAAAATTTAATACCTCAATTACATTTACTTTACTATAAAATAAATTATTGGTAATTTAACTTTTTAAACTATTTCAGAAGATAATAAGATAAATACTACATATTAGTGATACATAATATGTCAATTTTTATAATTGTCCAATTTACTGATTATCATACATTTGAACGAACCACGAAATTTGTAAACAAATTTAATGTTTTTACCAGATTCAGAATAAATTAAATAGCAACAATGCATGAGAATACTAAAGCGGCATTACATAAACAGCTAACAATTTTTTAATGATTCAAATTCAATTAAATTTCCTGAACTCTTTCAATGACCGTATCATGACCGTGAATTTTATATCAGTTTTCGAGAAACCTTGAAAATGTTTTACGTAAATCTATATGTCACCATATATAAAAGAAATTACATAATAATAACAATAAATTTTCTTTGCAAAGCAATAATTCAATTATTATATTTGCGCATTTCCGCCTTTATGTTTGTAAACTAATTGCTTGACGAAGATGTTATGTTGGTTGCGTTGTATGTTTTGCCCACTCCTTGTTTTGCCTCATATCAAACCTTATAAATTTCAAAATATTGACGTACATATACATTATTTCCGATAACAATTATGAGTAATATTATATTATTATGCGCAATTAGGTTCCACATTACTTTTAAAAGAGTCATAGTATGATTATACCCCATTTTAATTTTGGTTGTTTTATTCACGTGTGAAACGTCAAGAGTGACAGTTCGAAACATAACCTCTTTTATATATTTTATTTTAGCGTTTAAGCGGTTTAAGTTTTAATATTTAGTTATTAAAATGGCGGAAACTAGTTCTTTATTTCATGAAAAACCCGAAAATTACAATGATTATGGCTCTTTGGTACAAATGAAAAGATTATGCTTTAGAATAATTGCTATAAAATGATTTTTGTAGGTTTCAGAAGAACACCACGACGAAAGAATGGGGCTAGTTCCGAACGAAGGGAGTAAATTGCCTCAGTTTGCAGCAGCTTTAGCCGGTATGTTAATATATGCTACAAATTTTGTAGAAAGCTAACCAAAATATTTTTGCAGCTACACTGGGGGCCCTGGCCACGGGTGCAGTCCTCGGATTCACATCTCCAACTGAAATGGACTACAAAACTAAGGCTGTTGTTGCTGGGAAGAACGTCACCGACGATGACTTCCGGTGGGTGGGAGCGCTGTCTCCTCTAGGATGCATGTTTATGTGCATCCCCTGTGGCTTCATCATGAATCTTATCGGCCGGAAGATGATCATGTTGGTGATGGTGCTGGTGTTCACCCTGGGCTGGGCGCTGATCATCTGGGCGGACTCAATAGCGATGCTTTTAGTGGGGCGTGTGTTCACTGGCATCGCGGGCGGAACATTCTGCATCGCAGCACCGCTCTATACAAGCGAAATCGCACAGAAGGAGATCCGAGGGACCTTGGGAAGCTTCTTTCAGCTTTTAATCACAGCAGGGATTCTATTCGTGTATATTATCGGTGATTTCTGTGATGTTTACACAACGGCGATTGTCTGTTTTGTTATACCATTTGTTTTCGGCCTTGCTTTCATTTTCATGCCGGAAAGTCCGATGTATGAATTGAAGAAAGGTAATGAAGAGAAGGCGAGAAATAATTTGCAATGGCTTCGGGGGAAAAATTACAATATCGACGATGAAATAAGAGATATGAAAGAGATTTTAGAAAAAAATAAAACCAGTCCAATTTCGATTAGAGATACACTGAGCAGGAAAGCAACTAAAAAAGGATTATTGATTTCTTTCGGACTGATGTTATTTCAGCAGTTTAGCGGAATTAATGCTGTAATTTTTTATACGGGTGGTATTTTTGAAAGTGCTGGCTCTACTTTACCAGCTAAAGACTCAGCCATCATTGTTGGAGGTGTACAGTTCCTTGCCACTTTAATTTCATCTATGGTTATTGATAAATTAGGTCGCAGAATTCTTTTACTGATTTCAGCGTCAGTAATGGCAATTTGCTTAATGTTACTTGGTATATATTTCCGACTTCAGGACTACAAGCTTATATCTCCTGAAGAATTATCCAGGATAGGGTTTTTACCAATATTATCTCTTTCGATATTTATTATTGTCTTCTCATTGGGCTTCGGACCGATTCCTTGGCTGATTAGTGCTGAAGTCTTACCGAGGGAGATTGTGGCTGTGGCGAGTGCCTGTGCAGGAACATTCAACTGGTTCCTTGCCTTTTTGGTTACTTTGTTCTACGGTGATCTGCAACGTGACATCGGTGGCGATGCTACCTTCTTCATATTCATGGCCTTATGTGTGCTAGGCACAGTGTTCGTGTTTTTCATGGTACCGGAAACTAAAGGAAAAACCATAGAGGAAATTCAGAGGGAACTCGGGGGAGAACAGACTCCTAGAACCAACGGAGTGGCCAATGAAGGCTTCTCTCCCTAGTTTCTGTAATATGCATTATTTTATTTGTTGGTTCCTCTCAGGTTATTGTGTAATAATTTTATGTTGCTCAATGCCAGTTTTTAGACTTTATTCAAATTGTATATTTTATGTACAAATTTATAAATATCCTGATAGATACGTCAAAAAAGTACGTCAGTTATACTTATAAGGATTCTTTCCTGATTATGTTGTATTGTAAGATTTTAATCATATTGTTATGTAAATATTTTTGTACAGCTAGATATTATCAATGATTTTTATTATAAATCTATTTTATCAATAATTAAAATAAATTTATTTTATCCAAAGTGAAATAGAAAATGTTGTGCCATAAAAACACGAATCTACGAATCTATATAGAATATATTTATTCGGAGTATTACATTGGTATACAAATGATTGTTTATAAAACTTTAACAAAATATAAATGGCAAGAATAAAATATTCTTTCAAATATACGATTTATTTTTTTTCATATAATTCATACTTTGGTTTATATTTATTCTGAGTGTATTTACAGTATAAACATATATTCTCCATAATTGTACTCATACATTTGCAATGAATAATATAAAGAGTATTCATACATAAACAGTAATTTATTAAAAATATATATAACTAAAAAAAGGACATTAAATATTTAATACAATGAAAATGTACTTATTTTACTGGTTACATTTGAACGCTCTTTGCAATAACAGACTTATTCAACAATGAACAAAAAAAAAAACAAGTAAAATTGAAACTAAAAACACAGACTGATGTATGGATTTCGGACAGTCACGTGAATTTCATTTGTTTTTTGGCTATAAAATAAATAGTCACATAAGTGTCCGAAACCAATTTAATAAGCTACCGATCACATTATACAACATTCTAAAACAATGTAAAATTATATTTATACACAAATTGCACCAGACGCGGTTGGATTTTTATTACTCTCAGTTTTGGAATCAGCAAGAGATGAATAGGACTTTCTTATTTGATTACAACAACACAAATCTTTTACTAATCCATTTAAACTTGAACCCGAGTCAGTTCTATAAATTCCCGAAGACAAATCGTCGATGTTTGTAGTTCCAATAAAATTTTGTAAATCATTTTTGGGAAATCCTTCTTTATAATAAAGTTTTATAGTATCATAGGCGTCCATTATTACAGAAATAAATAAACTTAAAACTACGTATATGTATAAACTTATAAAAGTGTATAAATATATTCTACTGTACCACCACAGCATTGGTGATTTAAGGGACATAATTGAAAATGTGGCAAACATATCGTCTCCATTTATTAGGGCGAATAAACATTCGGAAGTTGTGGCTAATGATCTGAATTTCATATGGTATGGGCCTAAAATTAACCATCCGCAAAAAGTAAAACCAGCGTATATTAGAAGTGCGCTTAAAAAGAATCTTGCTACTTTAGGAGTAGCTTTTTTCAAAGTTAATATCACAACATTGTACGTTTTAAAGAAGCCCAAATATCTTAAAACACCGAACCAAACCAACATATTTCCAGTTCCTAAAAACACGCTACAAATGTTCCACTGATCACTGGTGAATTGTTTTCTTTCTATTTGTTCTTTTACAGCCGAACCAATAATAATTAGAAGGTCATTGATTATTATCATGATGTACCACATATTTAAAAACTCCAATCGACCTTCTGCGCTTAATTCTTGATTGAAATGAACTTTGAAGAAGTTGATGGTGATTTCCTTTAGTTGTTGAGCGCGGTAGATGGCTCTGCTGCACAAGACGAAAGAAATGCTGCAGATAATAATCACTAAATAATTTAAAATACTTCGTAGGACAGAATCGATTTTGTTGTCTGTGATGTACTCAATGTCTCCCTTGCACACCAAACGAATAGGTTCGGCATCAAGTGATAACATAACTTGTCCGTCATGGTCAGTGTTATCAAAGGTGATTTTAATATCAAATTTGTAACAATCTGGCGGAGTAATTGGACCTGCAGCCTTGAAATTCACAGTTTTTACAGCAAAATTAAAAGTTGCTTTCACCAGAGCTGAGAAATTAATAGTAACATTTTTCTCCTCTAACAAATCTTTGGAGAAAAATTTATTTGTAGTCATATTATGTGTAATATTCATGCAGGTTTCATCAATTTCAGAGTTGAACACATACGATTCGTTAAATCCAAATATTGTCCCTTCTTTGTATTGGAATAAACACAGCACTGGATCAGTCATTTTATTATCCTCGGCAGTGTAGGAATACGGTCCAATTGCGTTTTCAAGTTTCGAATATCCCGAATATGCGTAATCTATGGTGTCATAAAATTCGTCGATTGTATACACTGCTAGAGGACCCATAGCAGGTGGATAGGCGTTAACCTCTCGGGAGGAATCCCACCCTTTAAGGAATAAATGCGAGAAAGTAACTCTATTGTCCCATGTGTAGTTTACATGCTTGTATCTACTGTGAGCAAACAGACACAACTGCATTGTAACTAATATAATCTTAATTACTTGAACACCGAATTTATATGGAAATCGTCTTTTCGCATGCCACTTTTCAATAGGATTCATAAAGAAAAATTGAAGCTTACGTCGCATTTTTTCTTCTCCTAACAAAGCCATTGTGCTGGAGGCTTGGTGATGATGACACAGTTCTTCGGTGTCTGACGAGATACTGTCTTCTGTTGCCGTTGGAATTTGTGCCATTTTAAACAAATTTTCTTCTTTTTTTACAAGTTTAAACTAACAATAACCAAACCAAGCAAATATCAAAATATCACACTTTTGACATTTGCCTAGCTTCTTCTTATTAAGTCACGTGTGTTGACACAGGAACGTATTTAGGTGACTTTCTAAGTTACAATAAATATAAAAGGAAAACTGAATATACCAAGTATGTAATCAATAAAAATTAAGATACGTGAGTTGGAATAGTAATTGAAATGTAATTTAAAGTTGCAGTAATGAAAATGATAAGTTTTTGAAAATACTAGCGTTACGTCTCTGGTGATTTCATGACATTTTAAATATAAACGTCATTCCAATCGTTGAAGTGGTTAGAATTTCGAAATTTTATGGTAGTTAGGTTTTAAAGAGGGTTGTTTATTTTTCTTTTAAGTTATTAATTTATTTTATATGTAACAATCCAATATTCTATTTAGATATGACGGAAATTGATATAAAACAATTACAGAATGAAGGCAGGTAAGTGATGAATGATAATTAAAATATGTCACAGTTATAACCTGTTTTCTTAGATTTTCAGATGGATTAAAAAGTTTCTATTTATTACTGTACTTACCCGTAGGGTTTGTTGTTGCAATTATTCGTATCATTTTGGGGTTGGTGGTTATAGTTTTAGGAAATATTTTACCAGATGTATCATTTACTAGAAACCTTTTTTGCCACTTATTTCGAGCAATTTTTGGTATTATTATTCACACCGAGAATAATATAACCAAGGAAAATGTAAAGGTGATAATTAGTAATTGTGTCTCTCCTTTAGACCACTTCGTTGCTCATCTCGCAACAGGTTGTGTTATGGTATGTCATCATTTTTCCACATATCTTTTATATATACACCTCACCAAACACCTTCACCAGAAAACCAAGTACTTATATAATTAAATTTATTTTGTGCTTTGTCATATAATTTATGTACGTAACGTATGTATGTCAATTTTCGTGTATTTCAGCCCTACCAAACAACACTTCCTATGCAATTGTCGTATTCATTGGGCTTAAAGAATTTTGGAACATCAACGAATTTAGAAGAACTTAAGAAAACTATTAGCGCACATGTTCTTAACCATTCTGCACCAATTTTGTTTCAACCAGAAAACAAAGTGACCAATGGGAAAGGAGTGTTAAAGTTCAAAGAGTGGCCCTTTAGTTTCACAAATAAAGTGCAGCCAATATACCTAAAAATACGTAGACCTATTTTCGATATTTCGGTAACTACTATAACTTCCACTTATTGGAGTGATATATTTTGGTATTTGTTTTCGCCGTGGACGGTATATAATTTACGTTTTCTAAACGTCGTAAGGAAAGATGAAACCAATGATACGGAATTCGCGGAGAAAGTTCGCCAGGAGATCGCGTCAGCACTCCAGGTATGAGAAACTACATTCTAAAAAAATTTTTCAATTATTTAAATTTTTACCTCACAGCTTCTACGAAAATACTTTTTTAGTTAAATATTTTAAAAATGAAGATTATTTTTTAGTTTCCTACAAATATAATTTAGTTCAAAATCTTTGCATCAGGAAAAGAGGATTATTTTTTTTTACGTACTTTATAGTTCAAGCCAATTCCAGCTGTGCAAATTTTAGGTTTTCAGTTGCTCATATGTTTACAGAAATTGACATGTCAAATTTGATGTATTTAAAACGAAATAAAAATGCAGTTTTTTATTGTGAAATTGAAAGGGAAATATTTAAGCAACAATAAATTAAATGCATAATAACGGGAGGTAATGTGTTTAACACATTAAAAAAAATTAACTGTAATTTTTAAAATTGTAATATATGACATGCCAGACAACTGACTACTTTATTTCAAAATTTTGTATAATTTTTTACATCTATTACAATTTTAAATATAATGCAGTTGATAAGTTTTAATTTTGCTTAAAGGTAACTGCATGTCCTTTCGATGCTTCCGAAGTTTTGGAATGGGAGAAACGATATTTAATAGAGCGAAGAAGGGCTAGAATGGTACATATTGCACCTTCTAGCACCATGTTGAGCAATAATCCCGAAATACATCGAATGGCCCGACAGGTCAAAGAAGTTTTACCTGCGGTACCCTATAACGTTATTTTCAAAGACTTAGGTGAGATGGAACTTTAATATTTTAATTTTTAATATTTTTCGTACACATTTGTTTTACACACTAAAAGAAACTGTTGAAAACCCTTTAATTTTTTTATGAATGTAAATTAATAATGAGGAAATATTTTACGTAGCACGTACAAAGAATGTAGACCTCACCATCTCAAACATCCTGGAAGGTCACGTAACGTACACTCCAGAAACTGTTCCTTCACCCCAGCCAGAAAATTCCACCCCATCGACGTCTCCAAGCATTGGAGCCTCTAGTGTAACAGCAGGGCCCAGTAAATTGGATGCCGGCCGAAAGGACTCGCTGTGTACAGCTGCTGCCACGTTTCCCAAATCCGCACAAGAACGCATGCAATCCTTCCAGGTAAACATGAAAATTATATTTCAATAACTATTATTAGTAATAAACGCATTAAAAATTGCTTCTACGACATGTTTCAAAAGTATTGCAAAAATAATTAAGGGTATATACAATTTGATGTACTGATATTGTTATGCAAAAAGAATTTGGTATTCGTATTCGTTATCATCAGTCCAGTGGCCCTTATGTCAGCTATAAGGACCATGTAATAATTTTTTTTACGAATTTTGAAAAAAAAATTGCACTACAATCAATACATCAAATTGTATATGACCTTAATTTTAAAACATTCTGTATAATAGAGAAGCAATAACAGTTAAATTATACTTTATTCGTTTCTGTTCTATTAAATTTTGACAGAATTAAAAATAAAATACAATCGAATCTATTTCATTGCACCATCGGTTACATATATGAATTAAATTTTAAGCTACCGAAATATTATCTATTGTTTTAGATTTACGTTTTACTAATTTCTGAAGTAGAATATTAGGGACAAAAGTTTTAAAAATATATGCTTATTAAATTTTAAGAGTAAATTTCGACTGTATATTGTATTATTTTGAGCCCGGAGTGAAACTGTTTAATTTTCAGGAGAGAAAGATCCAGCTGATAATGACCGCCAGGAAACGCTACATGGATAAACACGGAATCACACTTGCTTCAAATAATTGTTGATATGTCAGTCTAGTTTAGTGCCAAACGAAAACTTCAAAAATAAGAAAAAAAATTTAATAAAACGCGTACGCTGTAAATATGAATTTTATTAAGAAATTATTATTCTCTAGAATCTAGAGCCATATCAGGATAATTTATTGCGTAATTCATTGCATGCATTATTTTATTAGCGGATCTTCTATTATTGTCTGCCTGTTAATAAGATATTTTAAAAATATGGACAAGTTTCTTTCACTACAATCCCGTCCTATTTAATATGATTTAGATTAGATAAAAGGCTTTCTAAAACGGGTACATTTTCTAGTAGAAATCAAAACTATTGTTTATTCTATTAATATCAAATACTGGAATACATATTGTACTTATTAAATAAAACAATTATCTCTTAATAAAATACTGCTAAATATAAAAATTAATTATTTCTATAAAGATAACAACAATTTGCATTAACAAAATAGATTTCCTCCTTTATTTTTATGGAGTTGTGTTCGAACATAATCGGCCATTTTCTCAGTCAAACCTAGTTGTTCCACCTCTTCTTCGAATTGTTCGATTCCTCCAACTCCTACGAGGTAACCGTTCAATCGAGCAGCTAGGTGAGAAGTGTGGAGTTGTTTAGAAGTCAATCCTATCGCGTTTGCTAACCAGGTGTGACCTTGAAGCCGATATTTCTGGTGATAACTACACAAATTGAAAATCTAAGTAAGTATAGACAGTAATAAAATTGATATAACTTACTCTTCAGCAGGGTAGAAGGTACCAGCAGGTCTGATTTCTGTAATTAAAGTTTCATTTCTTTCTTCAGCTTCTCGTTTTTTGGAATTTTCTGCTATTTGTTTTTGTTCTTCATCGTGGTATAAAACTAGGGACATGTACTATAAAGAAAATTATTATAAATACATGTTTGGTTTGTCAGGTTTCAATATTTACGGTAAATAAATACTAAAAATGATTACTCTGTTTTTATCCCAAAAATTAAATATTAAATTGTGATGTGTAATGAAATTTAGATAGAAGTATTAAATATTGTAATTTATTATTTATTTTGGTTCATATGAACTTATTTTCAAATTAAAAAATTATAGAAAAGTCCATTTCTGTTTATCATAACAGAATATGCTTATAGAGGCCACTGCTTGTAACAAATAGGTATAGTCATTTGTTTTGAATTTGTATGTTTGTTTTAATATGGATGTGTATTGTTTAAACATCTGAAATGTCATTTATAAATTATTTTTATTGGCACGAAATAAAATATTTTGCATGATAGTATCAAAATTTTTATAAAAGTTATGTAAATATAAAAGATATTATTGTATTTGTTCCTACTACTACTATTTACAACTGAAGTGTTTTTCTAAAATTCGTTATTGTGATTGTGTGATAACGTGTAGTTTTAAACTTTCCTGGAGTTTCTAGATGTGTTGAAGGTGAGATATAAATATAGGCTACATATTTAATTATTACAAACAAGTTGGGAATAATATTGAAAAGTCTCAAAACTTTTATGAAGAGTGCACGAAAGTAATTATTTGAGGGTGATAATTACCTTCAGTCGAATTTGAACCTATGTCATCAGTGCACTCGTTCGCAATTCACCATTAATATTTACAAATAATTTATTACAAATTTTACTAAAAGAAGAAAATAAAACTTCTTACCTGTCTCTTGATTTTGGTGGTTAAGCCATATTCGTGATTATTCCAAAACAGTTGCAGTAAATCTTCAAATGAAATAGTTTTTGGGTCATAATCAATTTCAATTACTTCTGTATGATCCCCTCTAAAAAGTTGTACACGTGTGATAAAAATATCCTTGAACTTCAATCACAATTTGGTAATTTATGTAAGTGAAATGACCTAGAGATTACTTACAATGATCTGTAGACGGGGTTGGGTGTAGATCCTCCAGAGTACCCCACTCTGGTTCGGAGGACTCCTCTCGTGGCCCCAAATAGCGAGTCACAGGACCAGAAACACCCCATACCAAAAGTGGCTTTCTTGAAAGCCGTATTCACTTCGTGTAAAAGTCCCGGCATTTTCTAAAAGAAAAAAAATATGTTACTTTCAAAGTACTCAGATTTTTTAAGTACCCTACTGACCCAAATTTAACCTGCCAAATTCTTTTTATTTTTCAAATCTCAGTATTTAGCTAATTATTCTAACTGAAAGTCGCCAAATTTAAAACAAAATTTAGGTCAGACAGCTTGTTCTGCACTCAACGATTTATGAACTGTCTTGAAGCAATTGTCTGTACTCCTTATATGTATAGCAATTGTGAGAACAAGAACAGGTTCAAGATTTCTGATGTAACGAGACATTGACCGTGCACAGAAATAATTAAGGAAATTGTTTTTGTGTAGTGTTGTAGAGCAAATGAACTGTAACTTATAATATAGACGCAAGAAAAATTTATTTGTCTTCAATACTGGAATTAATAATTATATTCATTAAAATTGATTTATATTTTTGTAACGGTTAGCCCTTCTCAACTTTTAATTTCCAAATATTATATTTTTAAATAATTATTAATTGATAAAGATTAAAATACTTATATTCTAATATCTTCGATATTGCAAGCTTTAGTTTTTTAAATGTGAGAGGTGCTTATGTTTATCGCGTATATAGTATATGTAAAACTGTTACAATTTTTAAATGTTCCTAAGTGTATATAAAATAATATAATCTTAATTAAAAATACTATATTGAATTTGTTAAAGGTCTTTTAAATATTTTGAAATAAAATAATTTTTCTAACGGACAAAACTGGAAATTAGGGATTTAGTTGGCTATGGAAACATTAACAGTTTCAAGTTTTTTCGTAATGGTTAGTTCGCAACTGCTTTTAATTCTCGAATATTGTTATATTTTTATTGAAGTATTATAAAAATCTGTTCAATAATTCCTCAGTGATTGACATAATTTATTGTAATACATACGTGTTGTAGTTCTAAATATCACACTATAATAAAATCTCAGATTTTATGAAAGGTATGTTTATATAGTATTGTTACAATTTTTAAATGTAGTTATTATTTAAAAAATTATTATATTAATTAAATATACAATTTTTCAATTTGAAGCCATATTATAAATATTTTGAAATTAATTTATCTTACGGACAAATTGGAAATTTGAATTTTATTTAATCTAACAGTTTTAACGGTCATTTTTAATTAGTGTTCTACTTATATTACTTGTTAATTGGTTAATTCTCTTGCAAATTATATTAAAAAATAATATTTTACTGTTCACTTCCGTGTTTAGATATAAATAACTGTGTAATATGTGTGGGTTAAGATGTTTTTATACTCCTGTACAAATGTATTCCCATTTTTTTTTATTAATTACAGTAGACATATTTTAAGACAGTGAAATATGACTCATAATTCACTCTTCTCGGTCCATCACAAAATATTCGCGTTTATTTTAAATCTGCCCCTGTCAGTGAAACACCCTACCTACAGCCTTCTGACTCTTGACGATCATTTTTTTAAAAATATTTATGCGTTTTCCCGAATTTACAGGAAACTCCATTTTCGCAAATAATGGCTATCATAATCTCTTACATAATAATAGACTGTTTAATCTTTTTTAATGTTGCTATGGAAATAAATTATCTTATGTGATTTAAATGTAAATAATCTGAGTTATGTTGCTGTTTTATTATTCGATTGTTGACATAAGTCTGTCGTACGAATAAAATATGCAAATTTTACGCTGTTATGTAGGAAATTCCACAGTTCATCAAATGGTCACGAATTGATAAGAAAAATTTAATCTGGAATATACTACGATTATTAACATGCAAATTTTAAAGGTCATGTCATAGTCTAGTGCTAATTTTGATGGTATGCTAATTCGTTTATGTAGGTTTTGGTAATGGCACTTATGGATGATGATTTATACTATTGTTTTAAATTAATTTTAACAAACTTTTCTATAATTTTTAAAATTTTATAATTTGCAAATAGAAGAATTAAAAATACACTGTATATTTTAGATATTTTTATTTCTGTTTTTACATAAATAATTTTTTTATAAATTCAAAATAAAGATAGCGATAATAGAGTTTCAAAGAATTAAAATTCTTCTTGTGATTTCGTTCGTTTTTAAGAAAAATTGGTAAATTTAATACGTCACCATCTCAGTCACCTGAATAGTGGTGAAAATTTCGTGCACTTAACACGTTAATAATTAATAAAACTGGAAATAGGTAATAATTTTTGATAATATTTTTTAACATTGCTTTAAAGAAACTTATTTTCAAAATACTATCTTTACTGTATGATTCTATTCTTGGGGGCTATTGATCTAAGCTTAAATTTGTAATTTGTAAGGCCGTTCTACACCTGCCAACATAGCCGACCGTGGCCTTGGCCTGCTTCGTTTACACTGCAGACTGATTGTGGACTGTCTGACGCAACAATCAGGTCAGTTTCAATAATCAATGTCAACGATCTTTTAAACACTAAAGGGACTGTTGTTTTAACAGATAAAGCGTTGTTAGAGAGATTTAATTTGTTTTGTTTGTTGAGTATGGTCTGATTATAATAATGTAAAAACAAGTGCAAATTTGAATTGTAAATATTATGTGATTGGAATGTCTGTTTATGTACGTCGCAACAGTATCACCTGGTATAAGTGTTTTTATTTTGAGTTCCAAGTTTAAAAATAGATACAAATACGAGTAGTAATTTGGATTCGTTTCCTGCAGTTGTTAAAATAATGTACAATCAAAATTTTTTGTGATTATAATTTCCTATCACTTTTTCAAAATAATATTTTATGTTCATGTTTTAATCTTTTAATAACTATTTATAAATATCATAAATTTACAGTAAATATTTAATTTTGTATTTCTGTTTCTTAATATAATATATGTATCATAACCTAACAAAATGACAATTATTTGACAGTTATATTTATTTACCTTTTCTTTTTGATTAGGTTTCCTAACTCTTTTATTAATCCAGTCTTTAGTTTGTTGCCACATATTAACACTTAAGTATAATACTAAATTTTATATAAAACGCAAAACAATGCTTATTTCTTTCGTGTTTCTCGTTGTACATATGAGCACTGAATGTGTGGTTATGAATGGTAGAAACTGATTGTAGTGGAAGTGGTTTCCGACCGTGACTCAATTGTTTGTAATCTCACTTTCTATTTTTCCTCCATTTAAAGAATTCATATTACATATTAGGCCAAATATCCTTTTTACTAAACCCCATGTACCTATAAGGGAGGTATTGTAATCATATTGATTTCGACATTTCGAGATTTATCCACTAATTCAGGTGTTCACAATACCTTTTGAGAATTTTTAAGTGACGTTTGTCGGTCCGTCTGTCTGAATGCATGTGAACATATATGTATAATTTAAATCAAGCTGAATAGATTTTACTGTTTCATAAATATTAATAGTATAGTCAACTTTTTGTAAAAATTGGTCAACAAGAAGTGGCAATTTATTTGTGTCATTTTTAAGTTTCTTTTGTGAATATTTTTGAGAAAAATTTTAAAATAAAAGTTTAAAGAAAATAATTATAAAACAAAATATCCAAATAACAAAAACCTTGATTAGAAAATTATGTTTTTATGCAGGTAGCACGAGCATATACATTCTTTGATTAACACAGCTAGTTTATAAAATATTTTTGTGATATATATCCTATTACTTTTAAACGATAAACGCTATATCAAGGTTAACAATAAGTCTTTCTATAAAATACGAAAGCGAATTATATGTAGAAATAATTATAAATTTATATTTATTGTAATATATGACTACATCTTTATTTTTAATGTTATAATAAAATTTCAATGTCATCAAAAATTCTCAAAGAAAATTAAAATTTAATCTAACATTGACCTTGCAGAAAAATACAAACCTTCATTTAAATTTAAATAGTTATTGACGAAAATCTATTTCCTATTCGAGTTTTTTAAATTCACGAGTTTGCAACATGGATATAGAAATTATTATTAAATGTCTATGTATAGTTTAAACGTATGTATATAAAAATAGTTCTATCTGTTAAGATTTTTATCTAAATTATAAATTTATATCTTTATTTTAAAGGTTAAAATGGAGCCATTTGTTGCTATTTGCAAATGTATTATATATATTTATAAAAAATAATTTTCTTAAAAAAATAGTACTAGTATAATATAATGTGTCGGATATACATACATAAATATTTTTATGATTTATTTTGGAAATTTAAATAATATTGAAACTTTGTACCAATACTAAATAAATAAACGTAAGTCATGCAAATAAATAGAACTATTAAATTACAAAATTATCTATTAGTAATATTAAAAAACGTTTTAATTAATGAACTAATAAAATATATTATATTTGTGCATCTGCATATACATGAAAATCATAAATGGAACTATATGAAATCTATTTATCATGTTATGATAAAGTTAATGATAATAAAATATGTAAAATACTCACTGTTTTTTCTTTCTTCCAAAATAATCAAAGATGAATGGACCACTGTCGTCTCTCGCAGAAGCCCACAAAATGTGTCTTCAATGCGCGAGTACCTATATATATATGCCCAGGGACGGTGTCATGCAAAATAGGATCACTCGACTTGAAATAGTCACTGTCCTTATCTTTGTTATATTTATTTAGTTAATACATAATACATAATGAGCGATAGATTACATAGCTGTGTTTGTTTATAATACAAAATATAAAATTGATTTTCAAAGTAGATATTTTTTTAATGACATCCTTTTCTTTTTATAATCTATACATGATTACAATAACTAAAATTTTTAATTTAAAATATTGTCGTGTATGTATTTTTAAATTAACAAATACATTTTTGTTTCTTCATTTTATAAGATTATTGTATGATTGTGGGTTTTGTGTTTAGAACCACTTAGGCAAATTTCATGAATATTGGTTGGTACATAAGATTGGTAGCCTTTTAGGGTTTAAATTTACTTGTGTATTATACTTGGCCCTTTATACACTTATTAGGTACTTCTTTCACTGGCAGAATTTGTAGATCATTTCGAATGATGTTGGTCACTCACCTAGGGGCGTCAATTCGTGTACGTAATACTTTAGACATGAAATAGTATTTATCTTCATTCATATATGATTAGGATATGTGGGTATTGTATGTTTAACAAATGAATTAAAGTAATCATAATATAAAAGATAGGAAATTGTTATAATATAACAATTGGTATTGTTGGTATTATGAATGTGAATGAGGCGAAAAAATTTAAAATAGTTGAAAATGGCTTTAAATTCTTATATTTCACTGTGACGTCATAGGGAAAAACTTATTTTGTCAAATATTGTTTATTGTTTGAAAAATGAAATTCTTAACAGTATAAACCTGCCACAAAGAAAACCATCTTCAATTTAATACTTCTTTATTTTGTTCTACATTAACTTAAGAATTACAAACTGATGCAATATTATTTCTCCCTTACATATACGAGTATACCTAACTAAATTTTGTTTTAATTAATTTTTTTTTATGTATATGTTCCAGTTTTTTCGCAATAATTTATTATCCAATTTATTTAATTTATATTTAACCACTATTATATGCAAATATTATATAATATGTGTTTAGGTGCGATTTAAATTAAAATCAGTAAGGTTTTCAATATTTCTAAAAAATGTTATATAGTAATTTTCAAATACAAATATTAAATTAATAAAGTTTTCCTGACGTCGCTATTAGCAGAATAAGTAATAGCGTAGACTATGTTATATTTAGTAGTTAAGTACATTACTTAGTCTATGGTAATCTTTGAATATAAAATCTCGGAAGGAGAGTTTAAGAAATAACCTTGCGACCGGAATGAGTTTTGCATATGGCAGATAGTTAATAGCCATTTCCGTTCGATAGTGGTATGCTATCTAAAAAAAAATATCAGATAAAGAAATTTAAAAATGTTTTAAATTGTGTAGTTATAATTTAGAATTTAATAAATATAATTGTGAAATATAAAATGTAAAATATAAAATATTTACATATATAAAATAAAGTAAATACAAAAATTGACGTTTTTATTGTCTTTAAAATAATATAATTATAATTGTTGAAATAAGTGTAATATATAATATAATATAAGTATGAATAATAGTTTTTTTCTTCAAACGTCATAAAAGTGACATCTTCTGTGACGTGATTGACAAGGTTGAAGTTTAATTTCTATGCCAACGTAATATAATTTTTTATTCTAGCCGCCGTATAATATTGTCGCCGCCGTATAATATTGTCGCCGCCGTATAGCCAATAAGAAGTGCCGTATAATATTGTCGCCGCCGTATAGCCAATAAGAAGTAACTTGTACAATAGAAATCTGTAATATCGCCCTAAATGTCACTATAAAAACTAGATAACCTAAGAATAAAGTTACTAAAAATTATGAATAACTGACAGTTAACCTACATATTAAACGTCAAATAGTAATTTATTTTTTAAATTTCTAAGTTTGAAGAAAAAATAGCATGTGTTATTCAGAGTAAAAGTGTCTTTGTGTGCCTCGCATGCAATTGTCCGACTCGCTTCGCTCGTCGTGCAAACTTCCATGCTCGCCACACAAAGTATCACTTTTACTCTTAATAACACAATATACTATTATTGATTTTTATTTAATTAAAATAAAGAATTTTATGAACAGTGGAAATGTATACTCTGACCCTTTATTTAAAATGAGGTCTTGCACGGTTTTTTGTTTTTAGCTTTAATCGATAGAATAATGAAAAATATTAGACCCGTATTTTTTATTTTTCCCCAAATTAATCTTTAATAATGAAAAAACTGCAATTAAAAACGACGTGCGTGAAAACGCGGCTGAATTACTCCACTTCCCTCATTACATTATTACATTTAATATATATTTTTCATATATCTAAAACATTTTATCTGAAATTTTAATTTGCATATTTTTTTTTCTAATTTTTATGTCTTATTAAAAAACAAATAGGTATGTCTTCCAAAAGATTCTACACACGTCACAACATGGCTGACTTTTTGCAACTTTTTAAAAGTATGATTCTATAAATCGATTTTATGTAACATAAAATGGAAATGAAAATAAATTAAATCATACAGAGCGATAAATTAGACTTTGTAGGTTCGATTTAAACAATAAAAATGTTCACTTAATTTTTTTTGCAAGACCTCATTACTATGATATGGCAATGAAATTATTTCTTTATTTGATTTCTATTTAAATTACACGACGGGGTTCATGCTCAATTGGCAATATGCAATATAATTCATAATATGTGTATCAATGTGTAGTTTCATTTTTCATTTTAATAGTTGTACGAGGCAAAATACTGATGAAATTTAATTCCTAAACTATTGTTCTTTATGGTTTGAGAACAACCACATGCAACACTAGTGACCATAATTATTACTATAGAGGAATGGTGAATATGCAAAGAAAGTTAAATAATGGGGTATTCTAATGTTTTTTCTTAATATTTTTTTTCTGGAATTCACGTATTTTTCTATCACAAATCTAAAATTTTGGTCCTTTTTTATTTAATTTGAGCGAGATATGAATTTTTAAAAATTTCTTGAAATTTGAATTTTACGTATGTAGAACTCAAACACAACGCTTGGCGCGCAGTCTGTCATCAGGCACCAATGGCGAAATAGCTGCTTCTGTAAGTGGTACAGTTTCTATAATTTTTTTTTAGATATGTCATGAGTACCACGTTTGTCACAACCCACGTGATACCTGTTCAGCGGCAAAATAAAATAAAATAAATCTCATGTTAGGAATAACTTTTTTTGAGTTTTTTTCATAGTTCAGTCATTTTATAGTATAATCCACAATGTTATAACATTATTTACCTTAAATTTTACTACATTAGAATACCCCATTGCGATACAATTAAATTTTACTTTTACAGACTGAACAACGCGTTGCAAAATTAACAAGAAATGAGTCATACTTGGGTTTTCAAAATGGCGACTTCCGACACAGATTTTCATCTAGCCACTAGATTGCAACTCTCTTTCCTGAGATTTTATATTCAAAGGTGGTAATAGTAATAAAATAAATGACAAACCACTCTTTCACAGAAACATGCTCACTTTTTAAAATTTGAATTATTTTTAATTAGTGCGTATTTAATTTAACCCAAAAATAATTTAATAAGAAAAATTCGAAAAACTAAATTGTATAACTAGAAGAATTAAAAAATATTGTAGCATTTAAAAATAGATGAAATAAGAAAAATAGTATATTTGTCTATCTAATAGGAAAAGTGGTCGAGGTTAGCAACGGGAAGTCAATTTTCCTACGTGGTACACATACTATTTTTTCAATTGCTTTATATTCAATAAATATGATAGTATTTTTATTTACGGAAAACAATGGACTGCTTATTGCATGGGAATGCTTTGTCGCAGGTCGGAAAATTATTTCGGGACTGTTATTTTTCGTAGCCTAGCAACTGCACTAAAATACCGGAATAATGCACTTTCCAATTTGAAAATACACCAGAAACGTGTCAATTGTCGGCCAATAAAAAAAAATACTATTTTGTAAAATGACCTAAAAATATAATTTTACTATAAATTATAAAAATATTATTATATGAGCTGCAATATATTAATGTATTTAAATTTTATTGAAAGGTAGTATTAAAAAATATATATATTTGTGGACAAGTTGGAGGTATTCTAAAAAATAAAGCCTTTTTTTGCTAAATTATAACATTTTATGTATTATAACTTAAAATATTTACAATTATTATACAATTAATTGACTGTAACAAAATATGGAGTGCTTTAATACTATGACATATACTATACAACAATACCTAGTGCAAAGAAATCTTTAGAGAACTTCTTATTATTATTGCAGTGATAAGTTCGTTCTTCTTAACATAGGAAACTTGGCAACCCATTGCACGTAACATTAAAATAGGCACATATTTGAGTTAAATAACATTTCAAGTACTTAGCACCCTTAATTTAAGGAAATTATTGCTAACTGCACAAAAGCAAAACAAATATTTACAAAACAATTGGAATACGTACGGAATGTCTTCAACTTAACTAAAAGTGGTTCTCGATTTAACAAGAAAAAAATATAGAGAACCACTTGAACATATTTACAGCTGCCTGAATAAGGAAGAAATGTAACAGTTATTATAAAGTTTTAGTATCACTGGTGTTATAAAAATAGAAAAGTGGTACTTTATGAAATACTCAAAGAAACAAAATAAAAATGAGTATTTCTATTAGGAAGTACATATTATATTCACTTTTAATACATTTATACAGAAAATCCGAAAATTATTGCTACATATTTTGAAATTTCGACACAGTGCTGCCACAGAATTTTTTAATTCTGTGATGCTGTGATCGAATTCCAGGGTGATCGAATTTTAAAGTCAGTACTGCATACTTCATACTGGTGAAGTAAGTGGCGGCAAAACTTTAATAGACGTAAGACAACGAAAATTTTCACAAATTTGATCTGATTAAAGAAAAATCTCTTAATGTACGTCACAAAAATGCAAATATATTTAAATACGGAATTTTTAACAAGTGAAATTTACATATTAAATAGTCGCTGACATGAATATTTAAATTATATAAATCGCAAGTATTCATTTAAAGTTTCAATATACGGCTCTACAAATTTCAATATTAATATGTGCTCTAATTTTTGTTTCTTAGTCATATTCGACAGTTATAAAAATGTTTTGCACATTCTTTAGATTGGCGTCTATACAAATTTTCGCGCCACTTTCATACTAGTGTAAAAAGACGTGAAGATTTGAATTTGATTATAAAGTTGGTGAGTCTTATGAACTGTTTTTATATTTGTTTCACTATAGTCTACTATTTATTTATTAGTATGGCAAGAAATAACATAAATAAATTATTATAAATTTTAACTTTTTGTGTATAAATAATTTTCGGACATCCGTATCAGTAATTATTCATGATATATTATATTTTTTTACTGGGCTAACTTTCATTTTAAGACACTTTAAATTTAATTGTGATTTAAGGCAAATTCTTTGATATTAGCCTTTGTTAACATTAAATATTTTGATTTACACAACACAACATAATATCTACTTAAATACAATGTGTTGTATCACAAGAAAAAAGGAAGTATAGAAATACTTCTGGAATGTAGAATGACTTACAATCTATTCAAAATGAATGCTCAGTTGGACAGAAGTTCCAAGCAATCATCTTGTAGCTACCACATATATTGCTAAATTTTAGCAATAACAAAAGTACAGGTTAATATTTAATTTTATTTTATAAGGATAAAGAACTGCAAAATATATTTGGTGTTTTTTGGTGTTCTATACTACTCATAACTTGTATAAATGAAAATTATGAAGATATAGTTTTTTCAGTATAAACTTTAAAAATTATTTACAAAATTATAAAAAGATGGGATGAGTTTTTAAATGTATTACTATAATATTAATTATTTAAAAATATATCTTATTTAATGAATATTATAAATTTATTTTTATTGACTATGAATTTTAAAAACAGGTAACTGAAGTAATTTATAGAAAACAGGGAATGGAAGCGGTTAAAAAACCGGTAATATATTTTGAAAGACTAATTGTGACCTGTAACCGAAAAATATAATATCGGTTTTAGTGACTAGTAAATATTTTTTATTATTAAGATGTATGTATATAAATATATTGTTCTGTTTCTATTAGATAAATAATAACTATATCCATTAAATTGTACTATTTTATTTGCTATATTTGTAAAATTATTTTTATTATGTTAAATTTTTAACTAATTTTTTATTTTTAAAAACCAGCATTAGAATAACCTAAAATATTGTGTAAATTTTAAATAGTATATTTTTCGGTTACAGGTCCTTAAAGGTATTTTGAAATAATCTATAATTTCGTATATTTTTCTATTACATATTTTTGATATTGCCAGAAATATTCCAATGAAAGTAAACTTTAATACATTATTGTTGACGTCATTGATATTTTATTTATTTGTTTTCGTGGGTCAAATACATTTATAATTATTACTTATTTCGTAGAATTTTATAATGGATACGTATTTAATTTTCTTGCAGTTCCCATATATAATTATTTAACGGTTTTTCACATTATTTTGAAAATCCGATATTTAAATTAAATTCAGGTTATGTTTCGTAGCTTTACATTTGCAATTTTCTTAGTTTATTTTTGAATTATTTCCTTCAACTTCAAAGTTCATATTCATTTTATGAATATAACAGCATATCTTTTATTTCTAACCTCAATAATTTGACAGTTCCTTACCATAACCTAACTTATTGTATAACACAACACCGTTTGGACCGAGTATCCCCCACGACATCTCCTGTGTTACCGGTAAACCGATTTACGGACAAGGGCGACGTGCTCAGTCCAGAATCGGATTCGGGAAGTGAGCTAACTGGGGTGGTGATGCTGTTGATATCCGTGGAGGAGTTCCGGATCTGCGCGCGCTGCTTCTTCAGGTCCGCAAGGGTGCCGTTGATGGTCACGAAGACCGTGACGTTGATCTTGCCATTGGCGTCGGTGGTGTAGGTCGTTTCGTTCTGGTCTTTCGACTCGGAGATGATGCTGTCGTTGTCTTTACCCTCTGGGGCTTTGCGTTCGGGGTTGGCGATGGTGGTGTCGTAGTCGCTTGGGGGCGGCTCTGGGACAACCGTTTCTGGGTTTTCGAAGCCCTAGGAATATCATAAATAAATTAACACTTTTATACATACAGTAAAAAGTAAAAAAGCGTTCAAAGAAGTCATCTTTACATGTAAATAAATGGATAAGTAAAACAGAAAAGAGAATAAGAAAATTTATAATTTTGTTAAATTTATTATTGTATTGTACTTTTTTATTATATTTTAATTACGGTTTTTTTTATTGTCAATATCAATTTTCTTCTCCTCATTTGACACTTCTTGTTTTCGAACGCAGCATGTTTCGTATTTTGCATACAATGGTCCAGTCCATAAATTGCACGTGAGAATAAAAGCAATAAAATCGTACGATTTCCGAAAAACAGTAATTTTATTACTCTTTTATGTTACAAAAACCGCAGTAAAATGAGCCAATAAAAAAATAGAATTCGAAAAAAAAAACTAACTGGAGCAGTGTCTTATTGTACTCTGAAATACTTATTTACATTTTCAATTAAAAAATTAATATTTCCTTGTGTTCTCAAGCTATTTCCAATTATAGATGAACATTAAAGAATAAAATTTTTACGAATTATTTTTAAATAATTAATTTTGGATCAATAATTTAGGTATTAGAAAATTATATAGGTAGATATACCTTGATGCACTGATTTCGAATTTTCTAATGAAATTGAATTAGGTATAGGTTCGTTTCCAAAATATTTATCCACAAATACAATATCAATGGCTCGTATTACGAGCTCACTTTTATAATAAAATCGCGATTTTATCGCCCACTTTTACATCATAATCTTATGTAAAATTGAAAGATAAAATCACGATATTATTATAAAAGTGAGCTAGTTAGCTTTTATAATAAAATCGCGATTTTACGTTCGTTTTTACAAAAGATTTTGATGTAAAAGGGAGCGTTAAAATCGCGATTTTATTATAAAAGTGAGCTCGTAATACGGGCCAATGACTTTACCATTATACAAGAATAGATACTTAAAAAACGTTTTCTCTATATGAATATATGCGTCCTATAAAAAATATAATTTTTTAAACATAAATATGAAGGAAGATACCATTAGAACGAAAAGAAATAATTAAAACCTGCTTGAAAATTTAAAAATCACCGCATCGATAATTACCTATTTAAATCCACAAAATGAGAAGTTTTGGAGAAAAAAACATTCTCAGCGAAAAATTTAAATTCAAGTTATTTTTTCTTATTCGCATTTTTCGCAGAATAGATTCAAAATTGTGTGTTTTTAGAGAAAACTTGTATCTGTACCCATTTTTAGAATAAACCTTAAACCCCCTATTCTGGGTTTTTCTTTTGGAATATTAAAACACAAAATTGAAATACTAGTATTTAGGTTTCAACCGTGATTAGAAATAACTTGAGAACTAAAGTAAAATTTAAATTTTAATTGAAATAATGAATTTTTAATTCCTTATTGTCTCATCAATAAACAAACTTCAACTTGTAATATATTTGTAGATTTAACTTTATAAATAATTCATATCTTTTTTGTCAACAGATGACCATACCATGTTTGAATTACTTCGAGAACCACTGCGGTAAGCAATTATAACTTATTTGTATCATTTTTAAACATTAAATTAATTTAATTGAAATAATATCAGTTAAATTATATATTTACAATATTTAATTAGTAATTTGTTGTAATTAACTTTCTACAAAATATGATTTTACAATTAAAAATATAATACGGTAATCAATAAAGATTAAATAAACGTATAATAAATTTTAATTTAAAGAGCAGATTATTGAAATATGAAATGCACTATTATTAAAAACTCACTTTGTATGAAATACAGACACATTTCGGTTTTTTTTTCATTGTTTACAATTGCCACAGAACACTACACTTCACCCTGCGTTCATTACAAATGAAAGTGATCTAACAAGCGCGCATCGAGTAGCGCTTAAAGCGAACAATAAATCATTTCACTGCAACAATTCGAGCCGTACTAGTCCGCAAGCCGAGCTAAGGCCAGTTTTGTTGCATGAGCAGAATTTACACTTTCATAACGACGATGATGGTCTAAGGCTTGCCTAATATCCCATATGCTCATTGATAGGAAAGAATACAATTTTTCACATTCTTTGTTTTAATTACAAGGCTAACGTGATGATCACAAACAATTTTTTAACTAATTTGGTTCTTGGTTGAATTGATTGAGAAATTTCCTTTAACAATTTAAAGTTAAAGAATACAAATATATTGCACAAAGAAAAATTAAATCAGATTGTAGTTCAGGTTTCTTGGTTAAAAAAATAGTAAAAATAATTTCGTTGTATATGTTGCATTTGATAAATTAGCAGCTCTTTACAGTAATTTCGAGAATATTCAACAGATGTTTACAGGAGTCTTGTTTTGAATTTAATTACATGAAAAGTGTTGAGCTTATTTTATTTGGATTGTACAGATAAATCGAATGTACGTAAGTGGAGAACTTACTCAACTGTTTAGTTAGTAAGTTTGTGAATAGGCAATAGATGTTGACGGAACCCCTTTTAGTTTTAATTGTAAAGAAGCTGATATATTGATTATATATTTATGTTATTCGTATTGAGGTCCTTTATTTAGTAGATAAGAAGAACAATCTGTTAGTCTGTGGTTATGAGAAGTCGAAATTGCCATGTATTTTATTCATCAACCAGTTAGTATAAACTTTTAATTATTGATTTATATTTATGACAGTTCAAAATAAAGATGAATATTTATAAAAAAATTAAATAAAATTCAATATACGCATTTAATTTATCATTTATTGGAAGTTAATTTTATAAAATATTTGTTACTTTCAAGGATCAAAACAATTTATTTTGGTTTATACTTGCTCAACTCTGACCCATTCTAAAATTCTGATTAAAATTTTTACATTCAAATTTTCAACTCTACAAAATACAAATATTTACGTGACCAGCAATACACTTGTGTATTCCACCAGATGTGGCAACATAAATACAAGCATATTATTTTCATTGTCCTATCTCACCTTCGCGACGGGGGTGACTTCCTGGGCAGCCTGCAGCCACAGTCGTCCTTCCTCCACAGCGTCCTTCTTCGTGGTGAGCGTCTTGTCCCTGAGGGACGTCCTGCGCACGGACTGCGCTCGTGTGTTGCTCTGGGACCGACGCACGCGCCTGCGCTGTGCCTCGGCCTGTCGTTTGCTTTCTTGCTCGGATTTCAGCTGGATTATTCTCTCCCGAAGGTCTGGGTCTTCGCAGATATCTAATGAGAGGGATGATTATTAATATAAGGAATAAGGAATTTAAAAGTTTGCCTTAAAAAAAAACAGTAGCTCCGTTTTAGAAAGAAAAATTTATAGGAAAAAGTTTAGAAAAAATTCTTTTTGGAATGTTTTGTTTACACAATTCTATAGTATAATTTATTTCCGGTCGGAAACCATTATCAAGGATGATAACCGGAGAAGAATACAATAAGTTTAACAAAGTATCAAAAAGTTGTACATATAAATATTACACTTATATGTATATGTAAATTTCCAAAGCAGCATACTTTATCTTATTATAATTATTGTTTTTTTGTTCTGCAATTTATCCCATTGTCAATATTAGTTTGGTTTCATTATTACTAAAGCAACTCATAATTTTTGTGTGAGTATTACACAACGGCTCTCCTTAAATTACATAACTCTTAAGGGGGGGTTGTTTCTAGGGGGTTCCAGAAGTAGAGTTACGAGAGAATAGGGGGATTCCCGTGTATGCGATATGTAATTCAAAAAATATATTTAAACTTGTTTTTCGCATTTGGGTAAGTTTATTTATGTATATAACAATATTCATAATAATATTTATTAATGTAATAAGTTTATATTTACCTACATTCTATATTTTGTGCAGGGTTTATTTATATAAAATGTTAATGTATTCATTTGAAATGGGAGGGATGAAATACAGCGTTAAGGATATTTACGTCATGGATGCGTTAAGAATATAATAAATGTCCAATTTTGCATTACATAATTTAAGGACGGCCCCAAACCTAAATTGTATCTCATACTTATGTGGTTAAAAAATAATAATAAACTGAAAAATAATAAGATTTAAAAATAAATATAATACATCATTGAAAAGGCAAAAATATAGCAGTTTTAATTTTACTAAAATAATGGTATTGATAGTCGTTGTGTGTAAACTAGATTTAAAATTTTTTCTTTCAATTTCATGACATAGTTTATTTAATATAACAAAACAAAAGAATAGTATATTATTTAACAAGCATAATATGTAGGCTATATTACACGAGGATGTAATTAAAAATACGAGCGGTAGCGAGTATTTTTAATCATCCGCGTGTAATGTAGCCATATTATGCGAGTCAAATACTATACTTTATCTACAACTATCAGGCATATAAAAAATCTGATATTATTTGTTAAATATTCAGTTAGGTGTGAGTAGTTCATATATAGCTTAACAGATGGCGCCACAGTAGCACTTAAATGTCAAAATAACTTTTCAAATTGTATTTATTATACTTTTATAAGCATATATATTGATATTTATAATAAAAAATATGTTATTAATAAATTAACAGTTTAATAAAATATTATGTGTTAAATTATATTCCCTATTTATTACAGAAAAGTGTAGCGTGTATCATGACATTTCATATTACACTTGTGTAATATGAGTAGTATATTATATGTAGTATCACACGTATAATGTACCCATATTTCAATAGTTGTAGATAAAATGTTTTTATTCCTTCTAACAAAAAAGTTAAGGGAGGATTCGTTTTCGCTGATACACCCTGTTTATTTTACTGTAATAAGGGTATTATAATATTTAGATATGTAGGGGTTTGTTAATTACCAAATGTATTATTTAGAATTAAAATTAATCAATTCAAAATGAATTTCATATTAGTTACATAAAAAAATCATTAAAATTTATACAAATATAAACATGTAGGTTAATTTAATTTTCATGGAAACTGTAGTTTCTAATATTTCATAACAAATATATTTGTTTTCATTATTATTATATTGTTAAGATAATTTATTATATTGACATTATATTTATTCAACGTATGTAGAAATTTCATTATGTAATTAAAAAATTTAACAACGTAAACTTGATGTGCAGGTCATAACACAATTTAGTCATTAATTTTTGCATTAATTTCACTGGGTTATAACAACATTAAGTTATTGTCGTTATTTTATATAATAATGTTTTAAAAGCAAAATTCAGTTTTGATGGTTTTAAATTAAATTTTAAATGATATATGTGATGAAAATATAATTGAATTTATACATACATTTATTTATCTATTAGAATAGTAGGGGAAATTATTAATTAATTTTTATAGTTACCTGCTGGTGTTTCGTCGTGTTTGTTTTTGGCGTTTAAATCTGCTCCGGAATGGACCAACATTTCTAATACTTCTAACTGAAAAATTAAAAAAAAAAATTATTAAATTTTATTGAAAATATTCTGTTGCAAATATATCCAATGTTTTAATGAATGAGTGGTATTTAAAATAGAAGCTGAACAGTTAACCTAAAACACTAAAATAAAATTTAAACCGAAATTGAAATCTTTACCCAAATTTAATATAAAAATAACATAAATTAAAACCCTTATTATCATTCGGTATGCGTAGTATGAATTTTCTAGCTTTTTGAGTTTTAATTATTTTCAAATTTTATCAATTTAGTAAGCAAGACAACTTAGCTGAAAATGAATATGATATAAGTTGATTAATAGGACTCTTTTTCAATAATAATAAACAAAACAAAGAATCAAAACTAAAACTGGAACTTTGTTTTGTAGCAACTTCAACTGAAACACAAACTAAAATATTAGTATGTATAAATAAAATATCTAAACTTCTAAATTCTTCCTTTGATCCTATTTTAAGAATATGTAATTTCGGTATATTGTTCCCAGTATTTTACTTAAAAAAATATAGTATGATCCGCTTTTTCGGCGACTTCGGATAGCTTTCGAACACAGGCGAAGTGTAAATATGAAACTCACATGCTAGATATTTATTTTTCAAATTTCGTTTTTGAATGCGGAAAATAATTTAATTTAGTCAAATTGTAACCAATAATGACATCAAAAAGTACTTTCAAATGATGATGGTAATTGTTTTTCTATGTTATTTTACACTCTTATATTAATTTTCAAATACAAATAATACACAGGTATTTCATTATTTTTTTTGTAAAAATTCCAATTGTAAACGAATAATAAATTAATTAAATTTTTATTGCGCAACTACCAGCACAATAGGTGGATGAGGGACAAAACTATTGATGTCCTTCAGTGAACACACCACGCTCACTTTTTAAAAATTTATTTGTTATTTTTTTACAAATATTGATTATTTTGAAATATTTAATAATAAAAATAATTTATAATGTTTTATTTAGAAATTGTTCTCTCGGAAAATTCCATTTTATGTAGAATAGAGAAATGGGCATTCCTTGCTAGAGTAGAAAAAGTACTTACATGTCCCCAGCAAGCTGCCGCGTGAGCTGGTTGCCAATCGTCTCTGTCTTTAACATCTGTAGCTACATGATGATCTAAGAGAAACTCCACCACACTTACATAACCGTTTGCCGCAGCAATATGCAGCTGAAACAAATAAAAACATTTGTTAATATTACGAAAATATGTTACCCATGGCGCGGGGTTCGCGAGCGAGATAAAGTGCTTGAGAGGCAGATCAAGGTGGCGCCGACTTATCAAAATTTCTTATAATGACTAAAATGAAAACATAAAATTGCAAGAATAAAGAAATACAAGTTATATAATAATCCAGGGATTTATTACTGAAAAATGCTGCGCTAAGGAAAATATCTCCTTGGGGGCATAATCGGTGTAACTTTAATTCACTGGTACTCCTGGGTAAATTAACACAAATCATAGCTTTAGAATTTGCTTTAGTTTCAGTAATTCAAGAATCAAAACAATCTGAAGTACATGCTCGTATTTTTAAACTACTGAAACCATAGCGAAATACAGGAAAACTACTCTAGAATGCGCTCTAATTTAAGCAGGCCAAAAATCAGAGCATTCTGAATACTTTGTCTGATTTTTACTTCTCTGAAACCAGAACACAATACAGATATATATTCATTGCTCCAGAATGTTCTATGGTTTCAGTAGGCCTAGAATTAGAATTTTAGATTGCTCTAATTCTTGACCCACTGAAACCCGAGCACAATCCAGAGCAATCATATATGCTCTAGAATGAGCTCTGTTTTAGATAGACCAATAATTACAGCAAAGGTTTTAAAATACTCTAATTCCTGATCTACTGAAACCAGAGTACAATCCAGAGCAGCTAAATCTGCTCCAGAATATGCTCAGGTTTTAGCAAACCTAGAATTAGAGTAAACACTTCTGCGTGCTTTAATGCCTGACCCACTGCAACCAGAGCAACTAAATCTGTTCCAGAATGTGTTCTCTTTTCAGCAGACCTATAATTAGAGAAAACAATTTTGAATGCTCTAACTACTGACCCACTGGATCAAGAGCAGCTAAATCTGCTCCAGAATGTGATCTGGTTCTCCCCGGCGCCTTACGAAGCGCATTATTACTAGTCGTATGGATTCCTATTGGTTGATATTTAATCCGAAATTGTAGCTCTACTAATGGGATATTTAAAATGAAAATTTGTATACGTAAGTACTTTGTTGCGTGGAATTCACTGGTAATAATTTTAAGGAGTCAGTTACTAAAAAATTGAAGGATATACAATAATCTTTAAAATAATGACAAATCAGGGCTTTACCACTGATGTAAAATAATGTTGTGCTAAGGAAAATATCTTTTTGATGAGACCGTGTGGTGTTACTGCCACGCCTACTAATTTAACTAATCACCAGTATCCACTTTTTGCAATTTTCTTTTTTCGTTTGCACGAACTTTTTGCTCGCCAAATCAATTGTCATGGGAGAAATTAAATCTTTAGATAGACTGTCCCAAATTCCAAAATTTATGCAAGTGCTCACCACTTTCCGTACGTAAGTTTACTCAACTGTAAGCATTTAAAGTGCGCATCCATACTCTAAACTCTGATAACTTTTACTCGAGGTAAAGTTTGAAACCTTTGCTAACTAAATGTCAAACATCTAAACAAATAAAAAGTTAGGAAACATATTTCACCGCATGTAAACACATTTAAAAAGACGGCTTCGAGAGTTAATGCTTTTCGGGAATCATTCAGAAATTTGTTTAACAGAAAATTGTTTAATTATATTTTAAAAAGAAAGCATTTTTAAGTGAAGTGTACTATTAAATTTTCGGTGTATATTTGACTTCTGAATAACAAGTTAATTTGAGGAGATGAACGTAAAATATAAACTAATTATTCTGCACAAGTGCAGTAATGAAGCTGGAAATATGATTTCCTGTACCGTTAATCAAATTAAGTTAGATTATGAAGTTTATGAACTATGCTCAATAACGTGGGGAGTTAATTTAGAGCATAATGAATAAAATATTAAATGAAAGTAATGAAATTTGAAGTGACTATATTATAAATAATCGCAGGATGCAGTTCCAAAATTATGGATTTAAAATGATGATACATACCGGTGTGGCTCCTTGGTGATCATAAGTTTCCAAATCGCCCCCTTGGTTTGCGATACGTTGAAGATCTGTCAACATTTGCATTTCTGTATGGGCTCGTGTCTCATCGATTAGTTGTTGAGTTACTCCCCTATAAAAAAATCATAAGTCAATTTTTTGTAACAATAATTCACTATTTAAACAGTTAAAATCTGCTGTCATTTCTCTAGTTATTTGCTCCAGTTTATCTAAATTCTCAATTACCTACTTATTTTTCCTCATTCATGTACTTTGTCGCAGTTTCTTATCTTTAATTATTCGGTCTACAATTTTTCCAGTAACTGCTCTATTTAATACTACCAAAATGAACGTCAATTCTTCTTATTTTAGATTTTTTATTGATACATATTTTAATTCACAATAAATTGTCGCCAGAAAGTGTTCGTAACTTTTATGTTCTTTGCCTAGTTTCTCCAATTTCTGTTATTTGAATTGTTTCATATTGTTGCTTATATATTTGTTTTTTCTTAACTGTTTTAGTTATTTACTCCAGAATGTGCTGTTGTGACTTGAGCTGCAGATTGTCTCAGTAATCTAAACTAATTGTGTACATTTTAAATTGGACCACGTTTAATCTCACGTTTAAGGTTTTTTGTTTCTCTTAACATCTGAGATCAAATCCCAGCTATTTATTTCGTAAATACGAGTATATGTAAGGGAAGCCAGGGTTGGTATTGTTCAATCGAGACAGCCATTTTAGATGCATGAATTTTACTTACATTTTTTATTCTAATTTCATTAGCTTTATAGATATTGATTTACGAGTTGTACATAATTGTTGCAAATACGTTTAAGAATCGGAATCTATTACAATTAATTGTGATCTCAAATGCCGGAAATAATGCTTTGGCGAATGTTCTGAAATAGTACTGTATAATAGATATTGATTCACACTTCAATTTACTATGTCGAGAAAAATAGATTGAATGCCCCATGGCGAGGCAAATTGTTACGCTCTGAAATTTCCATAACAAATGATTGTGCACAAAAAACTATAAATATTTTTACAAAAACTATTATTTAGTCTAAAACTAGAATAATGTTTGCATCATCGTGAAAAAAAGCCAAAATATTGGATTTTTAGTCTTTTAAAAAGCGGAACTCTGTTTCCCCTACTTGCCATCTCTATGCTGTACAAATATATTTTTTTGTTATTGAGGAATTCTGTATTGAAATGTTTATTCCTTATAATTCGAACAAAATGTTAATAATATATATTAGATATTTTATGTTGTTTTGTTGTATGTAAATAATATTATAATAATAAATTTAATGAGAATATATTACCTACATTAAATTTGATTTTAATCAGTGAATTTTAATTGTAAACTTTACATGCATAGAAGTTGAGTGTGCGAATAGTTCTGAAGTTATTCACAGTTCTAAATCTGTTATGCCGTATCTGCATATGCATTTATTTTGATAAAACATACAATTAAAATTTAAATTGAAATACATGGTTCGTATAAGCGTGGATTATAGAATTAGATTACTTTTTATAAAAAATAGATTCTCTATCACTATCTGATAATGCCGAATATACAATTTTATATTTGGAACAAAACATTTTTGTTTAATAGTTTATGCCAATAAATGCTCGAAATCTTAATTTTTTGTCTAGATATTAGCTCCAGAGTATTTTTCATAAATGCTAGTAATTTTTGTATTTATTGCCAATAATTTCAAATAATAATTGTCCATTTTTGATTCAATCTATTTTAATTTTCTCAATACTGCTGTAGTTATTTTTTCCAAAATTTGCTCGTAAATAATTGTAATTTATCTTTTAGTTTTGTTAAGCAAAAGTGGTCTAGTACTTTTTTAGATTTCTATATAAGCTATAGTTGTGGGCTTCAGAATTTACTCTAGTTCTAATAACCTAATTTGATATACATTTGTCGTAATTCCCAGTAAATGTTATATTTATTTACCACAGAATATGATCTAGAATCAGCTCTAATTTATCTATTACTTATTAATATTTTGACCCCACATACTTGCTGCAGTATTTGTGCTAGTACTCAATAGGTGTTTTATTTCCTTGCGCTAAATTTTGCTAAACAATATTTGTGTTCTTTTTTTTGCTGAGTGTATTAGCCGACATGCAAAAATAATTAAAAATTACTGTGGTATTATAAAAATTGGCGTTCGACCGAAACATGATTTTCAGCCTAAACCGTAACCAAATATTTCGATTCCTCTTCTAATTTCGTCCGAACGAAAACGTAAGGGAAATCGAATCTTAGGTAGATAATTTTTATTAAACATGGAAATCTAGTGTTTGTTTATTATTTTTTAAAGTATTATTTGATTATTAAATTAAATAAAGGCTTTCAATTTATTAGATAATCACGATATTTTTGTAGAGATACTAGCTTTATTAACTTCAGTTTTCTATCACCACCTTACAAATGTCACAAATAATCACAATCAAATAAGTAGTCTTTTCAAGAAGTATTTGTTACTAATAGGTTCTTTTATAATGTATGCTATTTTCTTACGATAACGTTACTGTTTTTTTCTAAATTCTACAATATATCTTTTTTTGCCTTTATTCTACAAATTAATGAGATATTGCCCCATCTTGCAATTGGCACCTTTGTAGTAAGAGACCCAAAACTATATTAACTAACAAAAAAAAAAATAGGAGAATGAAACCGTTCCGGTACAAACTCGAAATCGCCAAATATAACACCGAAACTGGAAATTTTCTTCGCTTATTTGGTGTATAATTTTACATTTATTTCTCCTTACTTAAAAGACTCCAGTTGTAAGCAAATTAACTTCTGAGCTTGATTTTAAATAATTTATTACCTTACCAATCCCGACTGACAGTTATTTGAGAATTGATAGTTTTCTGCTAGTAAAGCATTTCCATCCAGGGCCGTAGTTAGAATCTGTAGGCCCCAAGGCTGATCGAAAAATTCAAAAAACTCTTCGCGTAAAATGCCCTTTTGGCACTGCGTATTGCAATTAAAAAGAGTGGTGCTCAATTAGATGTTATAGCAATCCCATATATAAAATTTTAACATTCTATGAAAGATAGAATATACTTATTTAACGTACGTACAGATGCTGAAACTAGTTAAAATGGATTCAGGGATGATCTAACCGTATATTTCTATAGGAATCTTTAATACAGTAATGAGTATTACAAATAGTTTGCGCCTACATTTAATACTAATGAAGCTAATGATAATATTTTCATAACTTATTTGTCTTAAAATATCACTTTCTATGCTGAGCAAAGCCAAAACGTTGAGCCTATCTTCTAACATGGAGGTTGAAAGTTATCAGTTTTCAGCTGTCGAATCCACTGAAGAGTGCAACCGAATTAGCCCAGAAAAAATAACTGCGTCGAATGTTGATGTCTTTTAAGGAGGGCCCGCCCGCACCATATTAAATATTAAAACAAGCATTTTAGTGCATTCAAAATTTAAAAAAAAATGTTTGTTTTGTTGTGCGGGCCCTTAAGCGGGTATCAGACGTATGCACATATCTGCAACTGATTTGACAGAAGTTTCTGCGACACGCAACCTGTGATATCAGGCGTACGCAAAATTGCATGAAATACAGTAATTTTTTAATTTTGAAGTTGGTACTAATGGTTCTAGTTGCTTTGCAATTATAGATTGTTAAATGGATTATATTAGTATTTTATCGAAATAATATTGTAAATTATTTTATTTGTCATTTGCTTGATGTATTTTTTTTCTTCAATTTGTAGTAGGAATTCCTCGGCTGCCATAACACTTCTTCATTGCTCATTAAAATCATGATGTTATAAAATTCTTAATTTTCCATTTTTACTGCCATTTTAATAATTGCACTGCTAACCACGTTTTCCAAACAAATGTCAAACAGTCTAGGGTATTTTGCCCCAAACAATTTCAGTACGCATGCGCATTTTACAAGTCGCAGGTATCTGCAACTGGTTTTCAAACAAAATGTAAAACTAGTTGCATGAAAATAGTCGCACTATCACACGTCAAAAGTTGCCCGAAATGCTTGGGGTTGCAGATTATATGCGACAAGTTGCAGTTATGTGCATATGTGTGATAAGGCCTTTTAGGCTGTAGCCTAGGTAGCCTATACATAAATACGACCCTATTCTATCTTACCTATGCGCCATCTCGCCCTCGATATAATCCAGCGTAGCCTCATCCTCGCAGATATCATACGGCATGTTGCCGTCGGCGTTGACAGCTAAGAGGTTGGCGCCGCGCGCCACCAGGCAGCGCACGAGGCGCAGGTGGCCGCAGGTGGCGGCGGCGTGCAGCGGCGTCCAGCGCTCGCTGTCCTCTGCGTTCACGTCCGCGCCGTACTCCAGCAGCAGCTGCAGCATCGCCTCGTTGTCGTCGATGCAGCACTGGTGCAGCGCGGTCAGGCCGTCCTCGTTGGAGGAGTCGGGGTTCACGCCTCGCATCAGCAGACGGCGCACTGTGGGAATAGTGTGGTTAGTTTGGGTGCTTTAAAGGACATTCAAAAGACTACAATGGTTGTTCTTTATATATATACAAGGTGTTCCATTTAAGTGTGCCTCCATTCTATCTCAAAAACTATAAGAGCTACGAGGTTTGTTAAATTAGCAAAGAACTACCATTTACAAATATCAGGTAAAAGTATAGACAATAAATGCCAATATAGAGATTTTATTATTTAACCAAAATTCATCTTCAAACATATTAATGGATTTGTAATTTTATGTAAATTCCAAATATGTAAATATATAGGATGTTCCATTTAAAATAAGAAAGTTGGGCCCCATATCTTGAGAATCACTGGTTTAAAAAAATATTTTTTTTGCTCATTGTGTTAGTCTTGTAAAATGGTGGTTCTTTGCTAATTTAACCAATCTCATAGCTCTTATAGTTCTCGAGATAGCAATGGTGGCACACTTAACCAATAATATAAATAGTAACACTAGATTTTAGTGAAAAATCAACACTGAAACAGTATAATCACACTTTCAACACTAAAAATAGGATGGTCATAATGAGGCACTGCCTAATGTCGAAATTGTGTTATATTTTTTTTTGTGTGTAGACAAGGGAAATAATCACTTGAGAGATTATGGGTATCTTAGTTCTGTGGTATATACACTATTTTTTGGACACATTTTAAAATACTAATTATTTGGCTATATTTATATAATTGTTAAAAACATGACGGGTTTGAAAACAAAACATTACGAATATTTTTCATAAATCTACTTATTTCTGTGGTAATATAATGCTTCTTTATTAAATTCATATTTAATCCCTTAGGGATTAAAAGTGCTACTTCGAAAATGTAGATTAAAAATGTGCATTGTATATTGTATATAGAAAAGTAGTTTTTTATTCCCGGAAGTGCAAAAAATAATTTAAATATTGCTTAACACCAAAATAACAAATCCCTTTATATACAGCTGAACACGTACCCTCCTAACCGAAGTAACCGAGCCGCAGTTCTCTAAAATGCCGTACTACCGGTTATATCTCATCCATTGCATTTAAGATGTGTAAGTAATTCAATGACAAATTGTCGGTCGGCGCTCGGTGGAACTTGAACTCTGATTCTGAGTAAGGTTACAGAAAGTTAGGAAATATTCGCTAACCAACTCTGATACTGAGCCGAGCAATATATATACAAAAGCAATTAGATGAAATAAAAGAAAATATAAACAAAATTTAATTTTGTTTTTCTACTTGGACCTGGTGGAGGTTCATGGGGTTTGACATTATGACATGAAATATAAATCTGTCCAAAGAACTTTTCTTCTACCTTCTCTTCAGAAGGTTTTGGAAATGTTATACATTGTCTGGTCATTCCAGAAAATGTTATTGCGGCTGGATTGGGTTTTCTTGGGGTATGTAGTACTTCTTTTCAAAGTTGACACATGCGAGTCGAATTCCAAACAAAGGTCATATGTCATATATCAAACAAATATATTCGCGTCCAAACAATAAGATGTTTATCAAGTTGGACTTATTCCAAAGCGGACCTAACTGAGGTACAATCAGTGTTTCTCTATATCTTTTTCGTACAGTACTCGGGAACTTTTGCAAATAAATCGAACTTTATCGACCTTCAGATAAAATATCAGTTCGTGAAAAAAATGTAGTTTAATGTTTGCTATTTAAAAATAGTAAAAGTAAAAATACATATTGAATTTGATATTTTTTCATGGAACACTTGCTCACATGGAATATTAGCATTCTGTGGAACACAGTTTGAACTGAGAAATACTGAATTGAAAGACGCACCATAGACCTTAGTGATTTAAATGTTAAGTTTTTAATGTTCAAATATCCTCTTATCAAATTATTTTTAAACAATGTAATAAATACTTTTCTATGGAGAAATAATCGTTATTTATCTTCCTCATCTGGCTCTGGCACAACATTCGTAAAAGGAATATGACTTCAAATATTTTGTTCTTATGTGTTTCACAATATTTACATTTTAATGTTTGTCTTTTTATATTGTTTGCAATGACAACTGGACATCAACGTTGCTTATCAATGTCATTCTGGACTCTTATCTCGACTAATGACCATACAATTGTATAGGTTGATGCATATTTTTAATGCAATTAGTTTTAATTTTTCTGTATCCGGAACTGAAAAATTTGTATTGTTATGACAAACAATTTATTACTATTGGAATTTTCATAAAATAAAAACATCTGATGTACACACCACATGATTTTTCTGCACTTTCAACTTATTTCACTTGAAAGTGAGATCACTCCACGGCTAATCATTCTTCAACTTTCATTCGTTTCACATTTTTGAACTTCTCTTTATTTATCATTATTTCTTATTGCATTACACAAAATTATTTTAATTGTTAAAAAACTTGCAAAGAAAGAGATATAGATTTTATTTATTTCGTACATATGCCTCACGAAACATATTCTGACAATTGTCAATCATGTCAATGTCAATGTACTATGAAATGTTTATTAAGTTTTTAGTTTCTGCTCAAAGTAAAGTTTCCTTTTGAAAAGTTCGATTGGAACAAAAATGGAGGTGTGCAACTAGTATAGTTACTACTATAGTAACTACATAATAGTTATTTATGATATAAGTGTTAAAGGTGATTTTATTTCGTTCGTCCCCACTCACTCATAAATGTCACTTTTAACACAACTATCATACACTATTTTTCGTACGACCCTAGTTATGTATTAGTAAAAAACTGTCAAAATGACAACGATTTAAAAGTATTCACTGTGCTATGAACTTTTATTTTTAACACGCTAAGCAACCGTTAAAAATACTATTTTTAACAGTGGTCGTAGGAAAATAAAATTTCAAGGTTCTACGGATAACCGATTTTGAGTTATGAGAAAAATTTAAAAAAACACTACGAGCAAAGTGCCCTTTGGCACTGCTGATTGCAATAAGAAAAGGAGGTGCCAGAAATAGATGTTATAGCAGTCCAATAAACAAAATTTCAAAATTTTATGACTAATCATTTTTGAGTTATGCGATATACATACGTACGTACAGTGGTCCCACCGAAAGTAGTTAAAATGGATATTTCCGTTGAAATATGATAACCGTTTTTTTCGTGATTACAATACTTCCTTTACGTCGTACGAGGAAGTAAAAAAGTGTAGAAAATATCTATTAAAAAATTAATTTACGGGTATTTAGAAAATAGACGAATGAATAGCGCCGGTAAGTTCAGTGGTGGCCACACCTGAAGTTATAAATATATTATAATTAAATTTTGAATTTTATGTTTGTGTTTATATGTATCTGTTTATTAATATGAAAGTAATAATCGTTGTTAACTGTCTGGTATTACACGGTTGGAATTCCTGACTACATCATGTAGAACGAGAAAAACGCATAAATTAATAACTTGTAGATTAGGTGAATTTTTATGCAAATTTGCACTCGTCGAGAATATAAAGTACCGGTTGGTGTAATGTAAGCGGTCTGAAGTATTCCTGTCTACAAATTCTAATCGATACCCACTGTAATCGAGATGCGCTTTTAAGATGAATTTTAAATTCAGAGCTATTCAGTATTTGCCATACAAGTCGTATAATGCCAGACGAAAAGAAAGAATAAATATTAAATACTTCGGATAGCGAAACCGTTAATAGCGATCGATTGGTGCATATCAAACCTTTGTATCGCTTACCAAATGAATCGGAAAACAGAATCCATTAAGTACATTCAGAAAAGAATATACGTTTTTCTTTATATGAATACACTTATTTCGTTACAATAGTGTAAAAAAAAATTGAACTTATTCAAGTTAATAGTTTTCTTACATTTTAGGTATATTGTAGTGTTTATAAAGAACAGTAGCACAATTTTATAAGGAGTCTTTATGTCACCTTTAATATATATTTTTATTGTAATAATTACTTAATTAAGTCAGGCAGGTATCATAAATAAACTAAAAGAATGAAATTTAGTTCACAGCCAAAAAAAGTTACTAAAAGGCTTAAAATTAGTATAATTTTTTTCATTAACTTGCTCTTGGTTGTACAAACTTTGGGGAGACAATTGCCTATCCTTGCTCGCCCTAAATCTCGCCACTGAAAATAGTGCTTACTAAATTAAAGGAAAACTAGAAATAGTTTAATAGAGGTAATTGAGCGTATTTTAAATATTAAGGAAAATGTTATTTTTATGTATTTTATATTTGCAAATTTTTGAATTTACAAATTCATTTTTATCTCTCGCCACTTAGTAAGAGAGGTATCGGTATCATGCTAAAAATCCGAGTTTCCAATGGATAAGCACGTTTTATTGAAGCCCCTAGAATACAATTTTAATATTTTTACGATGATGTCTGTTCTTATGTGTGGATGAATAGATGGGTGTTGTAACGATTACTCAAATACTAGTGACTAAAATAAAAACGAAATTTTGTATCTAATGTTCTGACACCCTAGATTAGATCTGATTACATTTTTGTGTTAATCGTGCAACCGAATGTGATGTTTTTTTTCTGAAATATTTTAATTAATTATGAATATATGAGAATTTTTGAAAATAATAATTTAATATTATGTCATTAGATAAAAATTTTCAAATTTGTTTCTACCTAGCCTTATTTAACTATTACAAATAATTATTGATTCGGTAAATTTGTTACAATTGTGATTGATTTGTTTACCTATGGAAATAAATGTTGTATATTTGACAGTGACAATTATTATAATTGGCAGTGAAAATATTATAAAAATAATTATCGAATACTCTAAAAGGACTTTACTAATACCTACTGTAAGTACTAATTATTTTAATAATTCTTTTACCATGACAGTAGTCAACGCAATGATACTCACACTCATATATTACAATTTATAGGTATTGCATAAATGAGAACCAAGAGAAAAATCTAAGAAGCAAAAAAATGTAGCAAATAAGAAACAAAGAAATGATAATGATTATAATGGAAAGGGCAAAGAGGACAGGCGAGAGGTTATGTGCTGGCCACATCATTCCTTTTGGTGGTATAGTTATCGAAGTTATGCTTTGTTTGTAAGTTATGTTAATAATTAATAAGATATCTTAGCAGTTCTGCAGTTTCTATTATATGTCTGTCTTGTGTAGCAAATGTCGTTTAATGTTCAAACAGTTCAAATCATTAAACTATAAATACTAATTTCGAAATTATATAAACGTTAGAGATTTGATATGGGATTGGAATTGGTTTGAAACTACCAGTCGAGGAACTCTGATAGTCTAAGTTTAAACACAAGTTGCTGTTTAATTGCCCGTTTTAAATGTAGTGTTGATTGCATAGAAGTGCGTTACAACTTGGCTACTAAAGTGACCAAAAAATATTCTCCCCATTAATTGTCTGTGTGAAATATAGTGTTGCTTTTAGAAGTAAATCGTTCACGGTGTTGGTTTAAAAGGCGCCATGGTCATTTTCTACCAATTCCACACATATATTTATTAAAGGTAGGTTCTGCAATCATATACCAATTTTGATATTGCCTGTTTTAAATGTAGGGTTACTTTTAGGAATACTCACTTCATAGTAGTAATGATGCTTGAAAAGGCGCCGTAGAAGTTACATTTAATTTTTTTTCTAAACTCTTGTGCTTGTGGAAAAGTGTGGTTTTCTATTTCAAAATATTAGTTAATTGTATATCTTAGTACTAAAGTATATTTTTTTATTACGAATATGGAATTTATTATACTAGGCGATAGCCAAAAAGTATTTTAGTTCTGATGAGATATATGTTATATTTTTTCTGAAATCGGTAAATTAATTAAAACATAAAAAATAGCATTATTTATTTGTAAAACGTTAGCTAGCTATTGAAACGGGGATGGCTGTGATAACAAAATATTTTCAAATTCAAATATTTATTTATAGTTTTCATTGTTGTTTACACGTGCTTACACGTGGTCTGTATTCTGCATGTGATGTGCATTAAATCTGATAAATTATTATCAAAGGTAAAAAATAAATAAATTCACCAATAGTATTGCAGAATAACATATTTATTATTTTAGGTAAACTACAAAAATATAATACTATTAAATTATATAGGTTAATTCAAGTTTCACAGAAGAGTCCGTAAAGTCAAATTTTGTTACAAGAGTGTAAAATTTTACTTTAGCTACTGTTTTGGCTAACTTCTCGTAGTGATATCACGTGATATCTAGTATTTTAGTATCGATTTCCATAAAACTAATTTTGATCCTTTTAGAAGGATTTTTATTTCATTTCAAACATTAGATGAGTAATGTCAGATTGAACTAATTACATTTTTATGAAGCATAGATTTTAATAAATGTATTACAATATGTATACTATTATCAATTTCTACATAAGCGAGGTTTTGTGATAATACCGATTTGATGAAGATTAAAATATTTATAATATGACTATTTTGATCGTGACGTCTGTCCTATTCATCCATCCGAATATATGTATGCGCATGTTCATATTCATGCTTCGGACATGAATAGAGAAAATACATAAATTTTTGGTAGAAAACTGAATTTGATTTTTTATTGTATTTTATCGTATTTTGGCGCGTGCTTATTTGGTAGTGGCGGATGGCGGTCGGTTCTGTAATGGCCATATAATCTATTTGTAAATATTCGACATATCAACGAGATTTTCTGTGGCCAATCAATATAGCTCCATTTTATTTCCGGATATGTCAAATGTTTCCGGCATCAGTTGCTTTGAAACTAGTTCCGGTAGATCCAGTGCCCGCACGTGGCCGTAAAATAATAAGGGCGTAAAGAGGTATAGATGGTATGTTGTACTGAAGAGAGCGAAATACTGTACAATAGAACCTATTTATGTATTACCATTTAGTTTTTTTTTACTTTTCTATTGTTGTATATTTCTTGTAATTGTAATATGTATATATTAATCGTACATAACTTATTTTCATAGACATAACTAGCCCACACTTTTCTTTCTTAATAATTTTTTTACGCAAGCGGCGTAAAAATAATTCCTGCACGCAAAACACTAATTCCAGAGAGGTCTGAATCTTTAGGGCTTGTTGACATTGACTACGTTTACACCGTGCGTACTATACTGGTACGCGTACCAAATGCGTACTAAATTTTATTTTAGTACGGTATGTTTACACCGGTGTATAAAAAATAAGACCAAATATTTCTGGTACATTGTTTGGTCTCTTTGGCATCCTAACCTAAAATTATTTAATTATAAAGTTTATTGAAGCTGATTGATATAACCTAAGTAATGTTATAAATATTATTTAATATATTTCACAATAGTCTGACACCGTCAACTGAAGTTTTGTACTAAATGTCACTAAAATTAACCTAAATATTACTACATAATTTTACTTCAATTGCTTATGACAGATGGCAGCATAATCGGTTTAGTACGTTTGCTGTTTACACCGTGACTACGTTTACACCGTGCATACCAAGCGTTTGGTCTCAATACCAAATGACGTCACAAGATGGCGACGGACGGTGTAAACACTCCGTACCAAACCTTTGGTACGCAATTGGTTCACAAGTTTAGTACGTTCCAAGGGGGATGTACCAGACCCTTCTCACACACGGTGTAAACAGCAAACGTACTAAACCGATTATGCTGCCATCTGTGATAGGCAACTGAAGTAAAATTATGTAGTAATATTTAGGTTAATTTTAGTGTCATTTATTACAAAACTTTATTTGACGGTGTCCGGCTACTGAGAAGTATTTTAAATAATATTTATAACATTACTTAGGTTATATTAATCGAGTTCAATAAACTTTACAATTAAATAATTTTAGGTTAGGATGCCAAAGATACCAAACAGTGTACCAGGAATATTTGATTTTATTTTTTATACACCGGTGTAAACACATCGTACTAAAATAAAATTTAGTACATATTTGGTACGCGTACCAGAATAGTACGCACGGTGTAAACGTAGTCCGTGTGTTAGTAGGGTCTGGTACATCCCCCTTGGAACGTACTAAAGTTGTGTACCAATTGCGTACCAAAGGTTTGGTACAGAGTGTTTACACCGTCCGTCGCCATCTTATGACGTCATTTGGTACTGGGACCAAACGCTTGGTACGTACGGTGTAAACGTACTCATTAAAATATTCTGAACATCCCTCTAGGATGTAGGCTTTTTATTACTACGAAATGCTATAGAGGATCTAGGTTAACTACTAGATCAAAAATTAGATTGTAATTTTCTTTATATATTAGAAATATATTTTTGAAGAAGGAAAAAAATTCAGTTTCCTTCGAAGAATAAATATCGGGTAAAGAAATCCATCATGTTTCTATTTTGTAATGAGGCCAGATTAAAAACGAAACTTCATCCAAAGCTTTTTGCGGAATATTTAATGTAAAGTATATGGCTCTGGTCCAATTTAATATGAGGTATAGAAATGCGGTTAAAATTCGATATCTCATTAATTTTGTATGAACAAACTGTCAACAACTCATCATAATTAACGAGATTTCAAATCCTCGTGTAAAATATGAGACCTTGTTAAAAGTAACAAGCTAAAAATAGCCTCAAATGCTCCGAAATAGAGTAGAGGGAAAAGAAATGAAGCCGACACTAAAGCAATAGTGCTGGTGCTTGGTCATGAATAAACAAGACATCCGATCCTGCGATTTTCCTTTGTTAAACGAGATTAAAACAAATCGGAACAGGCTTGGGTTGCCTTTAGTAACCTTATACATTTTGCACTAGACAAATCACTAATAAATACCCTGCAGTACTGTACTTACACAAAACATTTTCTTCCTTTTTTCACAACTTTTGTATTATTTAATTGTCAGAATTTTGGTTGGAAATTTGCTTTCTGCCTTTGTATATTAAAGGATTATTACATTGCTACAAGAATTTTTAAATATAAAGTTACATTGCTTATGAATATTTAAAATTGATTGCAAAGCCGAAAAGTTGTACCGAGTTTTAAACTTTTTGTTCCCAAAGGAAACATATGCAAATATTTTAATAATAAATTGTTAAAGTATTTATGAAGAAGATAAATACAATATTTATTTTAAAAATTGAAATTTATAACAAGAATTTTGTAATCTCCTTTCAAATGTTATATATTTACATAAAATTGGTTCAGCTGTGAATCATGGATATTGTCAAATAGAATGAAAAGTAAAATCCAGGCGATATAAATTAAATATTTAAGAAAAGTTATAGGAATAACAATATTAGACAGAGTAAGGAATGAACCTATAAGGAAAGTGGAAGAACATCATTACAAACCAATACTGGACTATATCAAAAAAAAAGAGGACGTGAAAAATCAAAGAACACGTGGAACAACATAATATAGAAGATATTGACAAAACGGTAACTAATACGCTTCGATGCAGTTACGTTTCTCTTTCGGAAGCAGTGATGGTACTGATTTCTCTAATTTACGCGTCAAATATACCAAGTTTGTATGACGAGCACAGACGAATCAGTCTTCACCACTGGCTGAAGCAGACTTATTTCTGCCTACCTTGGCTCTTTTTCATATTTCATGCTACAATCAAATTTACAGTTTCATGTAATACAAATCAGAGTTAATTTAAATTTATTGGCTTATATTAATTAATAATAATTAAATATTTTCAGATGGGTAAGCAGAGCGTATTTCGCTTACCCTGACTGCAAGCCATTGATTTTGGTGAGTTTAAACATGTCAATAGTGACGTAGAAAATACATGAGTCGTTTTAAAGCTTGAATTGGACAGATTAATTTATCAGTTAGAACTTTTGGACTTGCACGTTAAACACTAGTGAAGTTTGAGTTGAATAGAAAAACTCATCGTATCTAAAAACTTCCCGCACGTAACTTGAAGTCCTCGTCCGCTTTCGTTCAATGGAATCACTTTACTTATCCGCGGGAAACTTGTGATACGTATACGCCGCCGCACCGCCTTGCAGAGGTACTGTTACCGTTTCGCCAACTTTGGAATAGGAACGGGAATGGGATTCCCACTACGCATCTGTTTGTATGAAAATCGTTTCTCATAATCTCCACCAGGGGTGTACGTGTAAATATTTTCATTCTTTTCGTTTAAAAAATAAATATTTTTTTATGGAAATAGGTTCTGGTATTTGGTTTACAAAATTTGTCTCCAAAATTCTTGGAGAATTCAAGATCCAATTATCACTTTCATATTTTTTCTAGTTTATGTTTTGTAAATTGCTAAAGTGCAAAAAATCCTAAGATGTTATTCTAAATTTCGTTCGGACACCTGTATTATTTGAAATATTTAAGTTACATCTTCTACTTGTAGTACGTTCTGAAATACCATGATGTTTATTTTTAAATTTTATAAGGAACAGAGCTTCAAATCCCACATTCCTTTCTCATTAATAATTTCATTTTAAAATTTAATTTACCAAACGCCATATATAATAAAAGTTTTTTTTGACATTTCCAGATTTTAAGTAATATCCAGGAATTAACGTCTCTACAAATATGTTTTGACTTTTTAGGAAATGTCTGACCGTCCACACATGTAGAGCAAATTCGGATTAATGAATTGTCATGAATATTTTAGATTGCACGAGTTGATTTTTTAATTATAACAACTTTTTTCATTAGGCATGATTTTAGGTGGACTAGATTGATTTTTGAATGCCGATTTCAAATCTGTTTTTTGTTTTTTGTATCACGTCTAGTTTTTATGGTGAGACGTGAGATGCATTTTATTCAACACTAATTGTGATTTTATTGCAGTCGAAATAATATTACTTTTCATTTCTGATTTGATTTTATTTAATATAATAGCTATTTATGTAACCTGTTAAAAAATGTACAGTACAATTCCTTTAATTTAAATTTTTTCTTCTAATTTTGAATTTTCACACATAAACTATCACTTTTTAAAGTTGACTAACGTTTGGAAACGGCACCCTTTTCAAGTTAAGAAATTCACTTTTCATCACCCAGTGACTTCCGGGAGTAAAAGCCTACTTTACTCTTCATTTTCGAAGACTGAATAGCACTTTTAATTCCTGAATAAACAAGCATTATGCTACTACAGAAACAAATACGTATATGTATGTAACCTAGCCTAGATTTGTATTCAAAGCTGCCATTTTTTTGACAGTTATATAAATATAATCAAATAATTATTATTTTAAAATGTACCTATATGCGGAACTGCAAAAATAGTGTATGTACCAATGGACTAAAAAGCCTTTAATCCCTCAAGTGATTATTTTCCTCGCCTACTGCTCGTGAAATAAACTTCACTCTCAGGATTAAATCATGTACTTTAGTCCCTCAGTATTTAACACTATTATTTCCTAACTGCTTAAGAAAATTTAGTGTTTCAAAGCATCAGTCAATTTTAAAAAGTGACATTTTGTATGTCAAAATTAGAAAATTTACTTATTATGCCGAGAAAATGCAAAAATCACCCCAACATGTTTAATACGAATATAGTTTATTTACGCTCAGCGATGTAATATTACCAAAGATCTCATAAAAATCTACAAGTTGTTTTCGGGTAGCCACTAGGAGATAAAGAATAAAGCATGAGCATCCCATATTATTTGTACATCATGTTCCACTGGGTTACGTTATTGGCTTCACAAACGGAAAAGTTCACTTCCATTAGCAATACCCATAATATGGAGAGAACCACAATGATTATTACTTTTATAGCGTTAATGCAATCAGTTTCTCGGCCAGATAAATAAAAATATATTACTAAAGATTTTGATGTTTAATTTGCAAATGTGGTGTAATACTTTTTTTATTATTTATTTTTAATCTTCAGCACTTTTTAGGATGTCGAGTTTAATTACGTTCTTAGTTTAATTTACATTTTTAATCAGTTCTTTCCATTCATTTCTGTTCTTCGCTATTCTTTTTGCTTCGTGGCAGTCAATGTTGCTTTTATTTAATATTTCTTCTACGCTGTACTCCCACGTTTTTATTGGTGTTCCCCTTTTTTATTATTCTTGTGTTCCATACTTGTTTTCCTTGTTTTTCTTCTAGCGTTCTTATTAGATGTCCATAGCATCCTAGTAAGTTGATTAAATTGATAAAAGTTTATGAAATAAGTTTAGAAACAATCTTAAGAAAAAAAAAGTAGTGTCATTTCCATTGTATAAATTAAAGGATTTCAAGTGGCCACAGCTGATTTTTTATGTGTGTTGTAACAACTGTCTTCTAACTTTATGATTTGCATAACAGAGTAGGACAACAGCGATTTGCTTCTAAAACAGTATATTACGGAAAATTTTTATTGACACATGGACTGTATGATCTAATTTCGGATACACAAGTTACTAGTGAAACATGTTGCAGAATTAACAAACTTCTGTTCCTTGCCCTACATATGAATTATAACTTCCACTTCCTATTCATTTTATATGGAAACTAAATTCAAAACATGTCAGATTTGATAAATGATATATTTTAATCTCACATTAAATATTCAAATGCAAAATGCATTTTTACTTACGGTATATAAAACTTGTTTATAAAATAACGTCTGCAACAACAAAATATATTGATATCTATTCAATAGTATAGATACAGATAAAATGATAAAATACTACTTCGTTACAAATATTTATATATGTATGTATGAACCTATAACATATAATCTATTTTTGTGAAGGTAAGATATTTAATTTAATTGTTTCTAAAATCGGTATCCTAACCAAGAAATAAATTCTCTCCAAATTTAACACTTAGTGTTCCAATATATTTCAATATATACAGGCTGTGCATCGAAATACGGATCATAGGACATTAACATGGGATATCAAAAAATTGCGGATACTCTCTCTTCTGATAAATTAAAAAAAAAACTACAAAAATAAAAAGTTATTCTAAATTAAATTGTACATTATATAAGATCATAATTGATGCAATATCACGTCCGCAGTACTAGATTTATTAAATATAAACTGTAACATTTTCGTTCAAAATCAGAAATTTGGTTATAGTTTTTTCTGTTTTATGTAGAATTCCAACATTTTCTAGTTCAAAACCTCCTCAAACGACACCAACACCCCAAGCTCTACATATCTTCGAACATATACTCTGCCATATTATAAATAATAAGTATTACTTAGTCTATGGCTCTGCGGTTTGATTCAAAAAACTTGAATTTTGACATAGAAATACATATTATCACAACTTGGTAATTATTACTGGATGTAGTATTAGTCAGATCCAAAATTGGGTAGTAATAAGTATAACTAAGATTAACTTTTTTATTCAAAAGTATTTATTGTTTTACTTGCGAATATTGTGCTATTTCAAAACAAATAATTCTTTGAATTAAATTCTTAAAAATAATATGGATATGACCACCATAAACATGTCGTTAAGTACATGTGGCAACATAAATATTGGGGTAAGATATTCTTTTTCTTTTCTAAGAATAGAAATTTCACGGTAGTTATACTACACATGAGAGTGGATGTGACTTAACCTACAATATATTCAAATCACAGTACAATCCTTTTCCATTTACCCTGTCCTACACAAACACTCCAACCGTAATCCTAAATTTTCGGATTTGAAATTCACACATACTACACGTACGTGGAATATGAGATTATAACTGTAACACGAATTGTAAATATTTGGTAGTAATGCAGTAATTATCCCAAATGAAGAGGAGTATTTGGCCAATTATACCATCTACATTTACGTCAAACATACATGTGCTCTTACTGTAATACGCCGTGTTTAATTGCTGTCGTTATCTCAACAAAGTAACAAGATACCAGACTTCCCATTTGTGAAAGTAAAAGTACTTTGCAGACGACTCTAATTCATCCTAAATACTTCAGACAGGGGGGTATTCAGCTTTTATTAAAACATATTTTCTTTGTTCATGCAGTTTACCATACTAATATTTTTTTAACTTCAAAATAAAATACTCGAGCAACCTTAATCTGTAGAATTATCTTGGGTAATATAAATATTTCGGAACAAAGGAAAAAAGAATAATACAACACGTAGAATACAAAATTAACTTGAACAAAAGAGAATCACCGTTTTAGCCAATAAATTTTCTTTTACAAACAAAAACATACACTGAATGTAGCTATAAATAAAACTTGGATGCAAATATAAGTTTTCCAAGAAAAATCATAATAATAATTTTATTATATAATAAACTTTTGTGACAAACTATTGAAATGAAGTTCAGGTTGATTTTATCTCCGTTCGTGAGCAATATTATCATCCAATTAATTTCGAATACGTTGCAAATGTAGACATATCATACTCAGTTAAAATGGAAGCAAATTGCAAAAACGAACTAAAAATAAACAACAAAACAATTGTTAAGCAACAAGAGCTGGTAACAATTTCGAATTCGGGTGACTTATTGTTATTGACTACAATAAAAATTATTCTTTAAACATCGTTGTTATCACTATCAAAAATATGTAGATATACATATGTTGAATAATTGTACAAATATACCTATAATTCTAGTGATAGATTGGTTACACTAGCAAGTTTTGTAATCAAAACATTTTAGGTCCCGTTTTAACCTAAAATATTTGCTTGTTTTACTTCTACATATTTCCAAAGAATGTACATAAGTATATGTGGAGAAAATATTTGTAAACCGTAAACCCACAGGCATATAATATTAAATAACACATCTTTATACGGTTAAATTCTTCTAATAATTTTGATGCAAAATTTGTTGTTTATCAAACTGGATAAGTAATGTTTATGTAACTAAATTTATTCTTATATTTTTATTTTATTGAAATTCACATTCCTTTCATATTCATTTATGAAACTATTTTAAGTAATACAAAACAATTCGTTATTTTAAATCTCATATCGTTCTATAACAATGTTGTCAGCCTACAGGCAAGAGTTTTTAGTTCTAGTGCCAGTAACAACAACAATTCTTGTTCCATAACAAAATCTTGTTGACATGTGAATCCCAATCCGAACAATTATCTTTAAGATAAAAAGAAAATGTTACTTGGCAATACAAACTAAAGTATATTATATTCTGATATCCTTATCCTGCTAGGAATATTGTGGGGCAGTAAGAGTAGATTCAATTTTTTTCGGCATAATAATAATATTTATTGACAAGTGACAACACTGTGGGATTAGTAGTCAGTGCTCTTCGTAATCACGGTAGCCAACTCTCCTCCGGCTTCGAGTTAGAGACTTCGGATTTCAAGGAAAATTTCCGGGCTATGCTCTAAGTCTCCGGGTTGAATAATCATATACTTTTCGTTTATGAATATGTGATTACGTTGTACCTTTTTTTTTAATATTTAGTTGTTTTTGTACTGCTTTATAATTATATTAAAAGTGAGTGAAATAAGTCATTATCCCTGAGATTGTAAGGTTGTGAAATTCTCGCGAATGTTTAATGAAATTTAACTCACAACGTTTTATCTTTACTACTAGCTTCTTGCTAAATGAATAAAATTAGATTAAAAATATGAAAATGGCGTTAGGAATAGTATTCTAAGTTTCTCAGGAATCTCAATACTAGGTTATTAAATAATCTTGTTATCATATATTTAAAACTGACATTATTTTGTATAATGAAGAATTATACTCTCTTGCCAATAACAATTGTTTTTAGTCACTCAAAATAAATGCATGGAATGGTACCTACTCATTTCATACGAGTACAGTTTGTAGCATTAACCGAAGGCGAATGCTGCAAATAATACGAGTATGAAATGAACATTCCAAGTGAGTTGTATATTATACTTTTTCTACGACCACGATATTATTTCCTAATTAATTATATATGAATTTACATATCAAGTTGGCTATGGTTCTCGTGAAATATGAAAATGTGTTGACAATATACTATGTATCTGTAACAATAACAAAATACAACAAGCAAATATCTTAATGGTCATAGAAAAATAGTATATTGAACAATAAGTGCAGAAAGTCGCTTATTGCCCACGAGGTGTGAAAATTTCGGTACGAGACGAAATCGAGTGCTGGAATCACACAAGGTGGGAAATAGGTGATTCTGCACGAGTGGCGCACTATACTTTTTCTACGAGCACATTATTAAACGCTATATAACAAAAATACATGCATTAAAGCATAAAGCTGTTCAACATAAAAAATTATAAGACGCTGGTAACCTCACAAAGAGTATCTTCACGCATGTGCAGTGTTAGCAATTACTGTGAGAAATTATATTTCTCACACTGCACATGCGCAGTGTTGGCAAATACTGTGAGAAATAATTTCTAACACTTTAACCCACGATTGCGGGAAATACGCCACTTTCAAGCTATATATAGTGCCATTTTCCATAGTGGTCGAAAAAAAAAATTGTCAACAATCTCCGGGATGACACTCATTGATTGGTTGCAACCATGTTTGTAACCCAGTAGGTGTGGATTCGAATCGTTCCGTCATATAATTTAGGTTTAGTATATAAGCGGACGTTAAACATTACACGAAAATTGTTTTTCTCAAAACTAATAAATAATATATCTTTCCCAGTATTTTAATGAAAAAAAAAATGTTGTGGATGGAGTGAGAACTACACAAATCAAAATGTTTCTTTTTTTTTTACTTGTAAGAAATAATATAAATTAAAAAAATATGAATTAGTTAAGTAGTAAATTTTAGAATTAAATAAAGTAATGCAGAGTAAATTTACATTAGGGTAATTGTTTGCCGGAAGTGCATAGTTAATTGTTAGTAAAAACAGAATGAACAGTAGTTGTAAAACAAACTAATTAATCTTCAGCAGTAAGGAAGTGCGGGAGTGAAGTTCTCGCTTTGAAAACTACGGTGTGCAAAGGATACCATCAGCTAAATTACCCCGATTGTGCAGCCTGTTACATTGCTATCCCCATAGTTGTAGATTACACACTTCTCCTTGCTACTTAAAACTACAATAGTTACAGTGCTTCCTAACATGTTTACCTTTCATTTTATAATTTTGTTAAGGACGACTTTATATCTTCTTCTCTCTTCTTATCTTTCAATAATATATCATCATAAATAAATAGCTCATTTAAAAATAGAAAAATAGTACATAATGCACGAAGGGAGGAAAATGCGATTTTGTTCTCGCGAGTTAAGTGTCTATTTAGAGGGAGACATTTTTGCTTTTAACAGGCACTTTTCGGCTCGTTTTCCCTGCACTTGTTATTAAAGTATACTTACATATTTAATAATTTTGTGAGTATCAACATATTTCACTTGAACTGAAATGCTTTGAAAACTTTAATATGTAATGTTTGGTTCATTTAATTTATAGCTGACATTATTAAAAAAAAATTAATTTTGATTTCTTCCTGTAAGTGTTTGAATGTCTGCCAGTTAAAATATTGGCAAATTATTATTTTCTACATATGAATGACTTTTGTAAAACATTCTCCATGATAGCTAACATACCCAGATGCCTTTTTTGAAATAAATATAACTACAGGATTTTGGAAAAAAGACTTAAACGCCAAAAATATGGTAAATTGATATATGTAATATAAATCATTTTTACACATTTTTATATTATTATTATGTTGTATTATTTTTGAATACTTACTATGCAGGGTTTTCTTATATTTATATTTCTATATAATCATCGCGTAATTGAATTAAAAAAATATAATTGCACATATTATTATGTACGTAAATAGAGACTTGTCTCAAAAGCGCATGCTCTGAATATAAAAACCTAGATAAAAACAAACTCCAAAAAAATGTTTTAGAAAAATTCATATTTGAAACTTCCTAAACGCAATCCGATAGTTTTTAATGCGTAAAGTCATTTTTAGTTAATTTTTTTAATTTGTGCAAAAATTATAAATTTTTTTGGTAAATATAATTACAAGTAAATTTAAAAATATGCCATTGAAATAATACAGTTTTTGTTAAATATATTAATATTTGAATGAAAAAAAAAGCTTTTTTCTTATTTTATCAAAAATATACAAGATGGTTATTTTTTTACTATAGAAATCCGTCGATATCATTATCATTGTTACGAATCTAAACTGACACTCTACAATCGGTAATAATCTGTGATATATACCTATAGATATGTGTACGTATGTAGAAATTAGACACAATCTTATTCCTAAATCTAGGTAAAACTCAAACCCACCACTTTGTACCAATCCACACTATCAACCTCAACTTGAAGTTTATACCCTGTCATTTGGCTTTAATCGTATTCATGGCTTGTGTAAATCCCCGTGAAGATTCCTGCTGGTGCTGGAAGTGGCTGAGTCCGGTCCTGGCGTATCCGGCTCCAGCGGAAAGGGATTGTGTGGGGCGCAGTTGTTACCTCTGCCCACACCATGCGAATTTCACGCACGCTGAGAAATATGATACACCGAAGAGAAATTGCTTTCTTGCTACACTCAGCCAAATACAAATCGCATCGGGCCAAAAGTTAAACCACAAACACACTGGAGAAAAGTCTACAAAATATTGCATGTACATAACTTCACAGTGTTGTATATTTTTCATATTTATTAAAATAAAAGTATATTTTATATTTATAGTTATTTATGGTATAAGTGCGTTATTTTAAAGTAAGTCACGTGAGAAAAATATTCTATGAGGTTGATATGTCAGAGGGGTAATTATCCATCTATTAAAAATAAAATAAATTTAGGTCATTTAATATTGATTAAAATAATTCTTTTATAACAACTAATATACCTTTTGTTTATTTTTATTTTTTGTAGTTTTTAATGAAAATAATTGCTTTTGTTTAATTTATGCAAATTTTAATAAATTTATCGATATTTCGTAGTCTTCTGATATAAAATACTTTTTTTTTATTTTTGTTATGCTTATATTTTATATCGTTGAAAAGAGAAAAATGTGTGGCCTCACACTGATATAAATTTCTCGAAAACGGTATGAGAAATATAAATTTTGAGTACTGCAGTGAATTCGTCGTTAAAAAGTGCCTGAATAATGTGCAAGTTAAAATGTTTTTAGTTGAAATAAAAAAATTATAAGCAAAAAACGAAAATTGAAAAATTTACATTTTTGCTTAAATCTAGTCACCTATGCATTTTTTGGGAAAAACAAAACCTGTATAAAATGAACCCCATATGGGTCAACTTTTGTATAATTTAACTGGCTTTGTATCTGTTTTAGTTCTCAAGATACCCTTGCTTAAACAGTTTCATTGGTCACTCTGAATTCTTTAAAAATTATTTTTATATTTTTTTTACAAAAATTTGCATTACAGAGTCGAATATGTGCAAGACTGTATACATATGTGCGAGTTTTTTATATGTGGGTCAATTCTAAAAAAATAGACATCAGACTACATATGTGACTCGAACACCTGTACATGGGGATTTAACATGTAAATCATATTTTCGAAATTTCCAACTAATTTAGAGCATAAAATTCTGCATCTGTATCAATAAGCATAATTAATTTTACGTGCCTTGTAAGCTCAGAAACTACGTACTAAAATGACGAAAACCAACAATCCTGTTATGATGTTCGAGTCACCATCCTGTATATGAAAACGTCGACATAAAAATTTGATAATTTTAAGAGCTTTTTTGATAATTTGTAAAAGTAGTTTATCTTACTCAGAAATAAGTGACAAATACAGTTTCAATGAATACATTATTTTGGAATCAATTTTTGAGGTTAATTTTGAATATGTTTTTTGATTTGCCTAATTTTTGAGTATAAAACCATTTTTTCTTAGAAATGTTTTATTACAATGTTAATGTCTAAATTGAGAACTTTACGGTTAAAAACTAAGAAATTAAGTAAATATTTTAAGTGCAATAGAAGTAATCCGTTGTCATGAATAGTTTACAAGTGGATTTTACTGTTAGACAGCAGTCAGTTATTTATGAGCAAGTAAACAGCGTTATTTGCGCCATTTACACAAAAAACAAAACGTTATTCCCCGTTCAACAACAACTTCAAGATACGGCTAGTTTAAATTATGCCACATCTACAAAGCGCTAGAGAATTCGAACTCTGAGCAAATAAAAGAGAATCAAATTTGTTGACAAGCTTGAAAAAAAAAACTACTATCAGATTCGTGGGAATTTCCAGCATAGTTTACAATTTAAATTTTTCAGTTTTTACTAAATTTATATTCGTTCCAATATCAGACCTCAATTGGCCAGGGAACAATAATACCCTTTCGAATACAAAATCAACTGCGGCGTCCAATATTTGAAAAACAATTTTCTGGGACGATCCCTGACAAATTTTCTTATATTTTTCTTCCACTATTCACGATATTGAGCATGCGGATCACGTGGTTGCAAGACCTAGTCATTTATCAAGATGACTGGATGTGATAGACGAAAATTAATAGACCACGACTGCATCTGGGCATGCTGAAGTTAAACTAGGAAATACTAGTTGTTTACAAACGAAACCTACTTTTTATAATATCACACATTTTTTTGTATGTCGGAGAAGTTTTGGTATTACCCGTTTTATGTTTGCTTATTTTCCATTTTGGCTGGAACGTTGAAACTATCCAGAAAATTATATGAAGTAAAATGAAAGAATTTTTATTAGTTTTAGACGAAATTTATTTCAGCTTCAATCTGAAAAAATTTCTACTTGGCAGAAATCCGTGTAATCAAAATATTAAATTTTCCATTTCGAGATATTGAAGAATAACATTTTCTGCGAAATTAAATAATTGTTTAAGAAGCTGGAAGGAAATAAATAATTTAATTAGGAACACTCCAAATTATTAATTAATTCAAATCTGGAAAGTAATTTAAATTAAAAGGATCTCAAACACATTTTTTTCATTTCTCTTTAGCGCATGTTTTATTTTTATCTCATTCAAAGAGGACTACTTTGTACTTAATTAAAATGTAATTGAACTGTAGTGAAAAGATTATGAAAAAATATACAGTTCTACAAATCCTTTATAATTCAGTGAGTACCTGTATTGTAATATTGTAAACAAGACAGCCTTTTTACTTTAAATACTTTTTCATAAATAACATACGAAAAAAACATTGTATATTTTTATCTTTTAATAAAACAACATAAATTTGCACTTGGTTTATTATAAAAATATACTGATTATTATTCTTTTAGATATACAGCATATCACAGAAATAATACATTAAAGGTAACGAGAGCTAGAAATCGTCGAACAGTCAAATAATTGTTTTTGGCAAATAGGAGTAAATCTGTAAATAGTTATTTGTATCACTAGTCCAGAAATTAAACTTTTGCGAGAGCGAGTTAATTTTGACAAGCCTGCAAATAAAACGAGATCTCGTTGTGTTTTTTTCTAGGCGTGTGATACACAATATTTTTACGCCGATGACACTTTTAATTTATTAAAGATATATTATTACTACTTAAAAATTTTTACACTATAGGTTTTTATGTCAGAAACATTTATATATAAACAATTCTCTTGTTTTATTAAATTAAATTATTTCAGATTTCAATTAATAACCTACACATTGAACGTCAAGTAGCATATTTTTTAAAATTTTGAAGAAAACATAATATGTGTCATTCACAGTTAAGGTGAAATGATACCCCAAAGTATTTTGTTTCTAGCCCAATAGATGTCGCCTAAAACGTTTTATTAAAATCCTGTAGCATAGGCAACGTGCATAACAGTATTGCTGAGCTATTCAATAAACGACTACCTAATAACAGATGGCACTCTAATAGTTAGTAAAGACCCCAACCTTGAATAAGGCGGCCGTTTCGAATTCAAAATGCATAAATATATATACGTTAACACCTATTGAGAAATCACATTTAACGAGAATTATACTAGGAATCATAATTATTTTGTTTTAATACATAATATACTATGGTATAAACTTTTCTAACTTCTTGAGATATTATGATTCATTTTTAACATTTTGCAGAAAAATTGTTTCTTTAACACATATTTATTAATTTATTACAAATATTCATTGTGCAAGTAAAACAATAGTTACAGAAGACTAGAAAATATAAGTAATATTTGTAAGATGACAACTTAGCAAAAATCATTGAAAGGTTAGCGTGGTTGAAAAATACTTTTTACTCACAAATTTATTAATCATTACAATTGATTACACAATTTAAAAAAATGTACTTTGGTAATGTCACGACTTACGATACTAGAACGTACGAAATTTCCAAGAATGTAGGGGGAATCTTTTCGCCGGACATAAACAATAAGGGTGTTACTATGGTAACCAAGACTGCACCTCTACATACAAATATACAACGATTAAATCCGAACATACAACTTTCCTCGATGACATTTGAAACACTATAATTTATAAATTTTAATTTTTTATTTTTTTAGTTGTCTTGTATGTTTAAAAATAATGAGCTCTCCACGTCATTTAGATTTGACTTATTTTGAAAATATTTTTAATAAATTGCTTTACAACTATGTAAACAAATATATAATTACACATATGCCCGGTTTTATAAAAGCGAATTAAATATTTTATACCGGTTTATAAAAATAATGCAATATTTTTTTATATAATAATCGCGTTGAATAAAAATATCTAGTAGGTATATAATCTCGGATTGTTGTTGTGAAGGTGGCACAGCCGTATTGGCACAATTTAAAAAACTATCCTATTATTTAATACTAATTAATTACTGCAAAAATAAATTTATTACCTTTGCCGTTTACTGTTATAATATTGTTTAGAGAACGATTTCCTTAGAAAGAAAGATTTTCAGAAACTGAAACTAAATTTTTTGCAATGGTAATCTTTATAAATCAAGTTGCTAAATATACCTAACTATAATATATATGATACGATATGAACCATTTAGGAGAGATTATGCTGGAGTAATAAATTGTTAATTATTGTATAGCGAATAATTTCAATGGAAAGATAGATTTTCAAAGAGTTTTTAATCTGAAACTAAATTTTGGCAATGGTAGTTTTTGTTGCTAAATATAACCAACAATAATAATTGTCGATATAAACTGTTTTAGAGAGATTGTGCTCGAGTAATAAACTGTTAATTATTGTTTTGCGAATAAATTCAATGAAAAAATAGATTTTTAAGAAGTTCTTAATCTATGGCAATAACAACTTTTATAAATCAAGTTGCTAAATATACCCAACATTAAGAATAGTCGATATAAACTAATTAGGAGCGATTGTTCTAGAGTAATAAATTGTTATTTTCGAAGAAGTTTTAATCTGAAATTCAATTTTGGCAATGGTAATTTTTATAAATCTAGTTTCTAAATATACCTAACTATAATAATTGTTAATATGAACTATTTAGGTGTATATGTGCTGGAGTAAAAATTGCCAATAATTCTTTAACGAATAATTTCAATGGAAAGATAGATTTTCAGGGTTTTTAATCTGAAACTAAAATTTTTATCAATGAAGTTGATAAATATACCTAACAATAATAAATGTTGATATAAACTATTTAGGAAAGATTTTGCAGGAGTAATAAATTGTTAAAAATGGTTTAGCGTAACGAACGATATCCTTGGGAAGATATATTTATTTTCAAAGAGTTTTTAATCTGGATCTAATTTTTCGCAATGGTAATTTTTATAAATCAAGCTGTTAAATATACCTAACAATAATGTTTCTCGATATAAAGTATTTACGAGAGATTGTGCTCGAGTAATAAATTGTTAATTATTGTTTAAAGATCGATTCAGGGCCTTGACTCTCAATAAACTGTCGTTCACTGAACAAAATTAATTATTTATTACTCCAGCACAATCTCACGTAAATCATTTTTATCGACAATTATTATTATTAGGTATACCTATATAGCAATTTGATTTATAAAATTACTATTGCCATAATTCAGTTTCAGATTAAACAATCTTTGAAAATGTATTCCTTTGAAATTATTCGCTAAACAATAATTAACAATTTATTATTTCAGCACAATCTCTCTTAAATATTTTATATTGACAATTATTATATCTAAGTATATTTAGCAATTTGATTTATAAAAATTACAATTGCCAAAATTTAGGTTCAGATTAAAACTTCTTCGAAAAATTATCGAAATCGTTCTCTTAATAATATTAATCAAATTATTACTCCAGCACAAATGCACCTAAATAGTTCATATTGACAATTATTATTGTTAGGTATATTTAGCAACTTAATTTATAAAAATTAACATTGGCAAAATTTAGTTTCAGATTAAAAACTCTTAAAATCTATCTTTCCAAGGAAATCGTTCCCTAAAAAATATTTAACAATATATTACTCCAGCACAATCTGTCCTAAATAGTTTATTTTAACAATTATTGTTAGGTATAGTTTTCAACTTCATTTATTTTATTTTTGACGAAGGAAATATGTTCTTTCGCGTTCGTGCGCTTGGAAATCTGGAAAAGTTGCGTTTTTTCGTTAATGATACTGGTAATTAATTTATGCATGTGGTAATTAATTAGTACTAAATATTAACATACAAATTACTATTTTTTTACTATTTTGGTGGTGTGCTAGCTTCATTGAGAAGCTGGCACAGCCACCCTTTTTTTTAAAACGGCAAGGGTAATAAATTTATTTGTGCGGTAATTAATTGGTAATTAATTAGTAATAAATAATAGGACAGTTTTTTTTAATTGTGCCAATATGGGTGTATCACCTTCACAGCACCATGCGGATTTTATAATCTCGGATTATTTATTGTCGTATAATCTAGGATTATCTGATTTTTGCGTTTTATAAAACAAAAAACCAGGTTATATTGCAATGTAATTTAGATTTTTGTAATTCGGCGTTCTCGGAGAATTAAATTGACAGAGGTCATCATTCCTAATAGAAAAAAATAAAATTTTTAATGCAAATTTTTAGAAACCTAACATATTCGAACGATTTATATTAGTATAAATTGAGGCAGCAAATTTCAGATAAATGTATATATTATGTATGTATACCTCTTTTATTTGTTTTTTTGCGACAAAATAATTCTGGCTGCTCAGTTGCCATTTTTGCAAGAAAATAATGTAATAATAATAACAATAAAACACTAAGTAAATAGGTGCTACAGAGACACAATAAAGAAAACCGTAAATAATAATAATATTACTGATCCTATTGAAGGTATAGAAGGATAACTGAATATGATATATAATATTAATAGTAATAATAATAATATGCAAACACTATGTAACAAAGTACCATACAAATAAAATATACATACAAGAAACTATATATTATATAACCATAAAACAGTATAAAGCATATATAGCAATTGCATTCCCCAATATTTCTGTTATACGAAAATTAGACCTTGAAGCAGTTTCACCCCCACCACTTACTGTCTGCTGTCATGACTACAAAAAAGTTTTCAATTCCAAAATTTTAATAAATATTCCACTGAAAATATTGGTTATAAATTAAAAATTTTGTTAATAAATATAAAATGTTATCATCCATGTCCACAGTTTCAAAAAAATATTTTTTTAATTTATTTAGAAGATTGTTTTATTCGTTTTTACATTTGTAAACATAAAAATATTATATAATATATATTTATTTATATTTCACCGTTTTTTATATATCTACCTATTCATTTAGTAAATATAATGCATTATATTCAACTATTTTTATATTTAAAAACATGTAACTTGTATTAATATTAATAATAACAATAAAAACTTATATTTCAATAAATTTAAAATGGAATAAAAAATATATTTTTATTTGCCGTTTACTTAAATTTACCGCATAGTCAGCCAAGAAGCGGAGTTTCCATGTGCTAGAAAGTCTGACATGTAACAGAACATATATAGATATTTATATATACTTATCATTTATAAATGCGAAATATAAATATACGTTTTGTTAAATATCCCGCTGAGCCACCGAATATTTTTTTGAAAAATAAGAAAGGGGCGCCAGCAGCGGTCAGTAGCTAACTATTATTAGTTAGCTACTGACCGCTGCTTGCTGTGGCGCCACTTCCTTATTTTTCACAAAAATGCTTACCGCAACTGCTTAGAAAATTAATATCTTTTATATTAAAACGTATATATTATTCATATATTCCTAACGAATGTATAACAATATACAGTACGGAATGCAGATAACGTTTCCATCGTAAATATTCACATTATTGAGAAATAAAATGAAAAAAACATTTTTTTTCCTTTACTTGGAATCTAGAAGTTCAATTTACGTAATTTTTTTATATGACATGTATAATAATATTCTTTAGAACATACATAGGTTTAAATCAGATATTAGGTCTAGTACTGGAGAAAAAAAATAAAACATATGAAAATTCTATGTTTTTCATATGTTTTTTGACTTTTGAGAAGGTCGTTATTTTTTATTTTTACATATAGGATACAGTATCCTATTTGAAATATATCCTGAAATTTTCAACAAATTATTAGGTCTACGATTGGAGATATTTTGAAAATTATATTTAAAAAAATGTTTTGGGTGTATAAATAATAAATAATATCATTTAAATAATATTATTTCAATAGCGAATTGATGTCTACTTATTTACATATATAAGAAAAACTTGTTACATTAAACAATTTTTAATAAAAAATTAAAAACTTAAATACTGGTTTTAAATTTCCCGCGCTGGGGTATCATTTCACCTTAAAGTGACTTTGCCTCGCATGCAAACTTCCATGTTCACTACACATGGTATCACTTTTACTCTTAATAACACAATATAATATAGATGAATAGTGACATTTGTTGCAAATTATGAAAAACTTTAATTCAATTTCTAGACGTTTCTAAGAAAAAGTTACTAGGAAATGTTGTTGCTCTCAACGAGTTCTATCACTGGTAAATTTATTGTACATATTTCAGTTACAAGTTGTATATTGTATATCATCTAATCGTTTGAAAAGTGACATGATCGTCACTATATTTAATTGGAGATAAACCAAATACAAAATATTTAATTAAATGAATACAAAAATGTATGAAATTATTTTTTTATGTTACATGTTTTTTAATAATAAATAAGTAATAAGTAAGTAGGAACCAATCCATTTTTATTTTATATATTATTTATTTTACAATTATTGAATGCTGCCTTTAAGAACGTTCTAATTTTGAGATCGTGATCGCATTTGACATTCATAAACAACTTTTACTCTGAATTGATCGTAAACTTCTTATAAATTCAAGACAAAAATAGTTTCACGTTACTTTCCCCACGAAAAAAACGAAACAAAAAGTAAATAAAAAATCTACGCGTTACTTGAATGCAAATCACTTCGAATTTTCAACGACCGGTGAATATTTCATTTACCGGATATATAGACCGACCAAATTATACTCAGAGAACGAAACGAAAGTGGAAGAGGATACGACAATTAACTTAACAATTTTTTGCCTGACTGGTTAATATTCTGAAGCTGATAATTACATACAATTTTAATGCAAAGTAGTATTAAATTTTTGTTGAAACAAAGTCCTTCATTCGTTCAACATTTATGAATTTTAACCCGTACGTTTCACAGTTTAATTTTAATCCATACGACATTTCATAGTTTAATTTAGCGATAACAGAATAATATTATTATATTTCAAATGTGCAATATGTCGCATAGCAGTAATTGGATTACCTATTGTCTATTTGTACGTCTACTAGATTGATACAATGATATACAAAATTGATTGCGTATGGATAGTAATCACTGAACACCTCAAATTCAAGTAGTATATTTGCTGCCGTGATAGTTTTACGATAATAGATATTTAACGACCGCTCAATTATTAAGTCGTAAACAATCAAATGAAGATGATACGATAGAATGGAAAACACACATCCATACTTCCGAACTAACCACCAGCCCTACGGAGTTGACCACCAAGGCAGTAAATAGTAAAAGTAAGAAGACTGGAATAACTTAATTAAAAAAATTAAGATAGTGAAAGAATATGTTTTCTAAGCCATAGTTAATTATATTTAAGTAAATATAGCTTAAATAAACATAAAACAAAAAACACAAGATTTATATGTTGAGAGATTGACGAGACAATTGGAACGTCAATATTAGTGACAACCGTGGAAATATATACAGAATGGTTTAGTTTCAAGTCACCAGGCAATATATCCTAAATAAAAATATTAGAGAAAACTTTTTCAAATAAAATTTATTCAGCATTAAGAATTTCAAGTAATTGCATTAACTAAAATTATTTAGTTGAGGCATTTTGTAGAAAAAAAATTTAGGAACATACACAGTTTGTGCAACGAAACGCGGAACATAGGAATTTAACATTGTATTTCAAAAAATTGAGTATACTCTTTCTCCTGACAGATTTAAAGCAAAACTACAAGAATACAAAGTTCGAAATTAAATTCTACGTCATATAAGATTATATTGATGTAACTATACATCTGCAGTAAGAGATATGTATATGAAATGTAAAATTTTATATTTTCGTTATAAATCAAACAGCCATGGAAATAAAAGAAAATATCCATGTCAATTGTGACAGTTAATGATATGTCATTATATATATTTTTTATTTTTGAAATATTTATGTATTATTTAAGAAACTGAATCTAAAGAATTAAATAATATTAAAATACAGACAATAAGTAAAATAATGAATGATACATCACTAAACGAATATTTTCTTTGGCTCTCTGATTTTTACAGAAAAAAATACATTTTATATTTAATATATCTCGTGCTGCAAATCGCAAATGTACTGTTACATCAAATGTGATCTTATTGGATGTAGAATTTAATTTTAAACAACTTTGTTCTATTGTAGTTTTGCACATGTTAAAGTCCTATGTTCCGTGTTTCATTGCACAGATTGCACACACTTTATATTTTTTACAATTTCGAAAAGGAAGTAATTTTCTGAATACATAACTATATAATACACTTATAGACTTACATAACAAAAATACTGAGAATAAGGCAATTAAAAAAATATTACATTTGATTTTAAATTTGATAGATACAAGAAAGCTTTGAAAGAAACAATTAAAAACGAAAAAAGTTTATATTTATAAATATTTTGAACAATACATGACGTAGTTATAGTATTCTTATTTCTATCAAATTTGAATTGACATAACAATTTTTCATTTGCATTATTCTCAATATTTTTATCGTTGAATCCAGAAAAAAACTTTTTTGGAATTTAAAAAAAATATGTACCTATGTTCCTATTCGTAAAACGAAAAGAAAATGTTTTTCTATAAAAATACTTTAACTAAATAAAAGCTTTTAATGCTATTGTATGAAATATGTAACTCTGAATAAATTAAAAATTAAAATTAAAGTGGTTATAAACACATCTTTATTAAAATTTGAATTAATGCACATTACATTACTGATAGAACTTTGACAACATTAATTTGTGAACGACATTTTTCAAGATTTTAACTGACCCAGTAACTAAACATTACCACTACTACGACTTTCTTATTGTGAACGAGGCTTCTTAAAGCAGTAGAAATCAAATTTAGCATTAGTAAGGGTTAGAATACTTGATACTTCATCCAAAGAGGATGGGAAGGTCGCTCGAACTTCAATCCCCTTCAGAAAACAACGCGATTCCCCAGAGTATCTCTTAAAACTCAACCCCAGTTTGCAAACACAGTTTCCTCACCTTCGTCGATGTCATTTCTGGCAGCGGCCTCCAGCAGTACGACGCTGTCGTTGAAGAAGATGTGTCGCTTGTTGGTCTTGGCCGTCCCATTACGCGGCCTTCGGAGATGTTCCTTCTCCTTCTGCGCCCAGATTTTAAGTTGGTGACTGCGGCGTCGACGGGCTAGCTGCAGCCGCTCCGAGGTGTGCATTTGTTCCACCTGCGGCATCTCCTGCACCAACTCCCAGTGCTCCATGGCGATGGTCTGAAACGGAGAGAAAAAATCAGCGTGGAATACAAAATTGAAAGAGACAAACTATTGATATTCAGGGTTATAGAGAAATTAAAAATAAACCATAATTCGGGTTAAAAGGTGGTGTATATGGAGACACCTGAGGAGTGGTTTCAAAAGTAAAATGACGACTTTAGGAAAACCGTGGATCATAAAATAAACCAGAGAATAGAAAAAATAATTAAACGACAGTTTCAGAGAAAAATAATCACTTCCAAAAAAGGAGATCAAAAAAGAAACAGAAACAACAATTCTCATTTCTCATTACGAAGCAAAACAATAAGGTATCTATATCTACGCAGGGCCGTAGTCAGGAGGGACTGACCAGGGCTAAGCCCTCGAAAAATTATTTGAATCCTGGTAAAATTAATCAACCCTACATTTACAAAAAAAAATAATAGTACTTTGTATATCACTGTTTTTTTTTTCTATACTCGATTTATTATTATACATTAACTGTTATTAAATTTTACTAAGGTACCTAAACTTACATATACATAAAAGATGGTGCCCTTAATTATTTTGGGTAAAAAGGCTTCCAATAACAGTTGTAGAGCATAAAATTCTTTATGCTAGAAATATAGTAATTTTATTTTGGTTTTATATTTTAAATTCAAAATTAATTTATGTAATATTTTGTTTACATCAACAATATTTACAAATAATAAATATAAACAAACGCAGCGTAATTTAACAGATATACTGTCAAACATTTGTTAATTTTTGTTTCAATTCCGTTATTTTTGAGGTGATTTATGTCATTTACATTACGTAAATATGGTTTTCCACGTTAAACTCCTATGTCCTGGTGTTTGGGTCACCATCCTGTATATGTACGTATACATAGCCAGTGGTAGCTTAGTTGGTTAACGCTTTGACTCGCTGATCGGAGTATGAGATCTGGAGTTCAAAACCCAGTGACACTAAAACTATAACTAAAAATAAATACAGCTGTGTCCGAGTGGTTCGGAAACCACTGTTAGCTGTAGCTCCCCTGTCCTGTAATTGGACTTCGGTCTGTTGGACAGTGTAAATTAAATAAATAAATGTTCATTAATGCTTTCTGGGTAAGGCCCTGTATCTATGGAGATAGCTGAAAGATACTTTCAGAAATTAATAACGGTTGCACAGTTAATGTAAGACATCGACAATAGTGTAAAGAAAAATAAACAAAATTTTCTTTTTTTTTTCTTAATTAATTATTTTTGCCATTAACTGTCGAGATTTGTGAATTCTCGGAAAATTTTTACTTGCATTTTAATGCAGCGTGTGTCAGTCAATAGCCTCCAAAATTGTAAATCACAATATAAATATAAAAGTGGTGCACGTACCGAAAACCGAATACTGTATTTCGCATTTGAATCTAGAATGCAGGGTCCAGGTTATCTAATCTAAAATTCAGTAGTTTGTTTGTTGTCGAGTGACGAATTCCGGTTGACATTTTTTTACTGTGTGTAGTTTTTTTTACAGCTTTTCTGTTTGTGAATGCCGAGCGAAATAAAACTTTCATAAGCTATTATGCGTGGAAAATGGTGTAAATTCTATTTTCTTTCGCTTTTCCACATGTTGCTTCGCTGCTACATCTGATCTTTTAAAACTGCTATAAATATTGCATGCCGGTGTCATGTTCTATAACATTCACTTTCAATAATAATATTTTTTAAATTGAATCTTCGTAAAGTGTGAGAATAGAAACATTCTGAATTTTCATATAAAACTTTTCAAATAGATAAAATATATTTTATGTAAACGTCACAAACTTTCAAAATAAACTTCAGAAATAAAATTTGAAAATAAGTAAAAGATTTATAACCTTGCGAACACAAATTTTAGTATTAAATTTCTTATTAGAATTTATCTCATTTTTCCTGAATGCACTTTTTTACTTTTTGTAACATTTGTACCGTTTTGTAAAGAAATATTTTTGAAATATTATTACATGACATGAACATAGTAATCATAAGGTAGATTTACTAAATGCGAAATTTTTTTTTGTAAATTAAAGATCTTCAATTTAATTTGAAATGGCCAGTAATTTATTTATATTTAATAATCCTATTACATCGTCCATAAAACATGAGTTAACATAAGAAATTGTCTTCAAAAATGTCACTCATAATATTCTAGATTGTTGCAATGGGATATGTGAAAATAAAACCACTATAGCTTACCATTGTAATACTAAACGAAACTAATCATTAGTTTGCAATAATACACGAGTAGTTATTAGCAATTTAATGTTTTGAAGATATGTGACGTCAGCATGATAGGATCCTGAAAGGAAACAGGTACCTAGAATGTGTCTTTCGCTCCAGTCTATCTGTATTCTTTCATGATGTTCAATAACAATAATAATTTAATATTGTCTTGTCTTCCTTGGGAAGCCACATATAGTGCTGGAGACGGTTCTTCGTATACTCATGGCAGTGCTGGAACTCGCATGCTGGAATCAACTTCAATTGGTCGGTTACAGCCGATTAAAAATTTGAAGTGTTCAAAAATGAGTTACCTTCAGGTGATTTTTTCAATCTCGGGGAGAGCAAAGTTACAAGAATTCAATAAGAACATTAAGGAGGTTAAGAAGCTACAGGAATGTTTTTACTGGCCAACATCTCATTTCTTTAAAACTATTTTTGCGCAGATTTTTCTCATCCTCAATAAATCATTCAAATTCTAATGAACTGTGGTGTGAATCAAATTTAATTCTTCCCCAATAATTCGGTAATGTCAACTGACGATCTGAATGAACAATAAATCAGATTCTGTTGACATTTTCATCAGTTCTTGAATATGAAAGGCTTTCCGTTGCGTGTTTCATATTCTATCTACTCTTTTCCTCCTGAAAATACCTAAAACCACCGAAAAACATGTTTGCCTCCTTTCCAAATCCCGCGTCCCAATTGTTACCAGATTGAACGCTTCGTTGTCAGTCTTATTATTTAATTTACACACCTCGTATGTATGTGAAAATCAAAATATGGTCATGTACCACATATATATTAAGATCTAAGCAAAAAATAACTTTCAATAACATTGTAGATTAGTGTTTTTGTTAAAATTAATAAATAAATAATTTAAAAATATTGAACTGCATAAATTATAGCTATGCCACTTATTTTAGTTTAAATAGTTTGTAATGAGTTCCGAAGAACTAAAATTTTTGTATTCAAGATAAGGACGCGCTATAACTCCGGTCATTTTTCTATCCAATTTTTTGTACTTATATTTATACTTCGATGTACTCGCTTTCGCATCATCTGGGTTGCGAAGATGAATATAAAATATTATATTTAAAACAGTGGATTAAGTAATCATTTTATTAGTTAAGTTACAACATGATTTTTCAAGGGGATGACTTTCAAAGATATTCTGAAATAGAGTATAGGTAATGAATCTAATACTATTAAAATTTTTTTAATATTTGTAAAAAAAAATAGTCAAATTAAAAAAATGACACTGTCTCTGTGACGTCGAATTCTCTATCTACTATAATGTGACTAAGGATTTTTACGAAATGAGTATAATTTGTGAGTTAATTTTTATGCATGTATTCATAAAACGTTCGTTATAGCTATCACGTTTCGTTAAATATTTTCTCCAACAAAACAACTTGTCTTTGAGGAAAAATAAAAATTTTGGTTTGTCGTGGGTTTGTCTACTGTTTTATAATTTGTCAAAAAACTTAACGAAACGTTATAACTATAACGAACGTTTTATGAATACGGGCATTAATAATAAAAAAATATAATCTAAGACACCATTATTTGATTTGTGCAATAAGAGTTTTATGAAAGTATGAATTCCGTGTCCTAGAATAGTATATTAAAACATAAGTTGTAGAAGGCAACCTTTTCAAGCACGAGTTTGAATTTCGGGAACGAGCGCGAAGCAGCGAGTGCCCGAACGAACGAGTGCTCGAATTGCCTTCTATAACGAATGTTTTATACTATTTTCTCTGTTTCGGATATTGTTTACATTATTTTTTATAATAATATTTAACAGTTTCCATTAAGGGATTTTTTTGATAGAATAGTTAGGTTGGTGACAGTGATTTCTGTTTCGTCTTTTACCTAGGTAAATTAGAATTACTTTGTCAGTTGCCTAGATATTTTGTGTATTTAATGCAGTCATGCCAATCTCAAATAACAAAATATAACCAAAAATCGTTTAAGAATGCAGCTCCTTCTAACATCAATAAGCGTGCTGGAATATGATGTTCTAATTCCGAAACAGAGAAATGTTGTACTCGGTATGAAATTCCTGGTGTCCAGCTATTCTTTAATTCATCTAATTACGGTATGTTGAGAGGTAACCCGGCAAAGTGTACCCATCCGAGAGTTCCCGACACTTAATGTATGTTCCATGTAGGTGGCGTGTTCGAGGTTGTCCCTCCGGACGGAATCTCATTTTAGACCGGCGACATTAATGCGTTTTTATGTAGTTACCACCGCTAGAAATTGTCTGAATCATTTCTAATTTGTGGCGACACCGCTTCCAGAAACTTCTACATGGGAAGGGTTTTAAACATGGAATTCAAATTGTACAAATTCAATTTATTCGCATTTAATTTGTTGCTAGCATTACAAATTAAAATTTAAAATATTTTTGGAGTTCGTTTATAGCATAATTTATAGATCATTTATTTGGCTAACATTTTTTAATATTTTTTAGTCAGGATAAATAATGAATTCTCAATATAATATTGTATTTTGATCCCTATAAATAATAATATTACAGTAATTTGCTACATTAGATTAGATTATGTATTTACAAACTGATACTTTATGAACAGTGACCTTTTAATTAAAATACTGATCCAATAAATAACAGCCTATAAATTATAGGGCTTTAATTGTTTGAATGGTTAGCACACCATTAATAATAACAGGTATAAAGTAGATTTAATATACCCAGCAATGGGAAATAATCGCTTTATATATTTATTTCAAATTTCTGAAAAGCAAAATTTTAGGGTAATAATAAATTTTAAAATTTGTTTTAGTTCTGTGCATGTAACTTAAATGTGTGACATTTGGCGTGTTTTATTTTTCTATCTCTTGGTTGCTCTCCAGAAGCTTAACAAAAATAATAATTTAGTTGGATTTAATTTTTATACAAAATATTTGATTTCTTGCTAATAAATAGAAGATGAAGCGACGAAATATCTCACTAAAATTTTTGTTTTTTTAAACGAACAGTTAGATATTATAATTGTAAACATATTGAACACAATATTAACTTTTATTTAAAAAAATATATAGGATTTAAGAAACCGTTTTTATAGTCCCTTAGGTTACAAAAGACGTAGGTAAATGATCATAAATTACAAGTTCGATAATAAGTATTCAAATAATGATTTTTAATCAATACCCTTTTTCAACATAAATAAGTGTATAATTAATTTAAGATAGAACTATAGTAATGTAGATCACATAGAACATAGACTCACATATTTGTTTTTGAAACTATTTTTTATAATGTAAATTCAACTAATTACCTACAATATAGAACATGAAAGCATAAATGGTTGCCTATAACATTTATTGTATATATCAATTAGTTTAGGGAGCAAACACCGTGTGGCGCTGAAAGCAGTTCAAATTGATATCACTGCAGTTTTTTGTCTATAATAGTAAAATGTATTATGTATAATCTACGGTTGTACTTATATCGGTAAAAGATTCGATATCACTTTTGGCATAAGAAAACCGTAAGTCGTGTTCGTTGTTGTTATGATGTGATAACGACATTATCCTTACCCAACTTTTTGCTACATTAGGTTATGTTATATTAACAGCACCCCTACATCAACAATAGCAACTAATGAAGGATTTTTTATTGCCATCAATCAATCCGTTGTAGCTGATAAAGTAACACTACAGAGCAAAACAAGGAACTATTAAGCTCAACAAACTTTAAAACAAAACAACAACAAACTTAACCCCACAAAAACATCACAACCGTCAAAATCAACAAGGGGAAAAGTTTTAAAATACTTCAAAGTTACTTCGATAAGAGTTTAGATTCTCCGAATATAGAAATAATTAAAAGGATGTTGAAGGAAACTTCAACAGTTCAATTTGAAATCGAAGTAGAACTTTTTAAATTTCTCAATTTGTTTTTTATTATTTTTATTACAATAAAAACTTAAAGCGTATTTTAATAAAAGTATAAAAATATTACATTCGCAGAAAATGTATACAATTTTAGTTCTAAAATAAATACAGGAAATTAGAGGAAACATCTCATTAACAAAGATTATCTTAAATATATAAAGGTGTAACAAACAGTCGATTTCGCTTGTTAGGTATACGTTCGGTATAATTTAGATTGACGCAATTTAGCGGCTCACGGAATTAAACGAATAATAACAAATTTTAAAATAAAACTGTGAAGAACTCTAATTCTTGCCCTAATATAATTAGATCAAAATCGCTCATCGTTAAAATTAGTCATCATCATAAAAATCGATCACTGTAACATTTACTGCCTGTGAGAGGTGTGCTCACTGGTTCTGAAGTAATCTAGTTATAAATTCCAATCGTAATAACCAGTTATCATAATTTAAAGGATAATGATATTGGAGATGGTAGGCTTGAGAATTTTCTTTAGTTTCAAAAGTCAGGCGTTTCTATCCTGGTGACCCAGTCACCTTAATGTTTACTACCTACCCCAATTAAACAACTAATTAATATTAAATCCTAAAGTAACATTGTGCAGAACTCCAATTATTGCCCTAAAGTAATTAGATTAGAATTACCTGTGAGAGAAGTGCTCATTCCGTGTGGACTATTCTAATTCTTGCTCTAATGTAATTAGATCAAAACATAAGTGTCGCTAGGTTTTTACTTTTTAGGGAGTTTGGTAACATAAATTTTTCCTTACAGATATAGATAAATAATAGTTTTTTTTACATATAAATTGGAAATAAAATATAAAATAAGTATTTTGAGTCATCGAAATACTAGAAAAATTAATATATAGTAAAGATAATATTTATTTTGTTTTATTGCAATAAAAATAGTTAAAATTTAAAATATAACAAATAAAATACATTCTAATTAATATTTCGTGTTTTTCATTATAAAAATTTACGTTAGAGAAAAATAGATGTACGAGGAGGTCTAATGAAACATAATAAAATATCTTCAGAAGTTACAACAAACAACAATATCCCTATGGTTAATTAGTACGGGCAGTCCATTTACTCGCGTATCACCCGTGGTATTCTTGAAAAAAACAGCAGTTTTTTAAGACTCTCATATTCTCTGGCGTAATTAGTTCACTGTGGTGCGACGGGGGTTTAACTCCCAAAAACTCCCTTCGTGGCTACAAAATCACTCTTCATGAAAATCAGTCTATAATATTTACTTCCTGTGAGAGGTGCGCTAACTTACTATGAAGTACTCTAATTCTTGTCTTAATGTAATTAGGTGTTAATAATAGTTTAATAAATAAATGAATTATTAAAATTATTAGTAGGTACTTACAGTATTAGTACAATTCCTTTTAGAGTATTCGAAAACTATTTTTATAATATTTTCACAGTTAATTACAATAATTGTCACAGTCACTTACAAAACATTTATTTTCACAGATAGATTAACCACAATTGAAATAAATTTACCAAATCATTCATTATTTGTAATAGTTAAATTAATTTACATTAATTTACAAATTTGTACTATAAAATTTTAGCTAATGACATAAATATTAAATTATTATTTACAAAAATTCTCCTTTATACATAATTTATTAATTTATTATTTCAGAAAAAAACACTTCAGATCTTCATGAAAACACCACTTCCGGTTGCACGATTAACACCAAAATCTAATCAGATCTTATCTAGGGTATCAGAATGTTGTATCCAAAATTTCTACTTTTTTTGTTCACTAGTATTTGAGTAATTGTTACGACAACATCCATCTACACATCCATCCATCCATCCATTCAATACGTGCTTATCCATCTACTCACTATCCGATTTTAAGCATGATTCAAATATCTCTCTTACAGAGTGGCAAGAGGTAAAAATATTAAAAATATATAAATCTAATATTATTATATTAAGACATTAATATTTATGTTAACATATTAATATGTCTTTGGAGACTAGTAACACATTGAGGCGTAGAAATTTGTGCGAGGAATTAGTGTCCACCAAGTAATATGCTTATCACTGACCCATAATTTCGTGTTAGTAATGTCGTTAGTGAGTGGTTATTGCACGGGTCACCTGTCTATCGATCACACTTGCCATGCTTGATTGACTTATTAAAAATTACTACCGACCGACCACATATTTGCGTGGGTCGTACAAGATAATTAAAATTGTTTATGGAGTTAAAAATGGAACTTGTAAACTATTTTAAGTGGATTAAAATAGACGCGTGTGGGTTGAGAAATACTTCCATACGAGTGAAAATTTGCAGAATTCACTGGTTTTGCGTAAGAAAGTGGAAGTAAATAAACAGTGTAAATATAGTAACATACCATCTATTCATCATTGATATAGTGTGGTTGACAGCATATCAGCAGGGGTTACAACACCTGCTTTAGTTCTAATACAATTGTAGTGATTTGACGTTTGGGAAAGTGTCATGACCAGATGACGATTGTCCTACATGTTTCCAAGTTAAATATATCTTAAAAATTAGAACTGAATTTTGTGAGAGTTATATAAATAATTAATTAATGTATATTGCAAATTAATTTGATTTAACTAATCAGAGTTTATAGATTATGTAAGGCATAGATGTATCTTTGAGGGAGCAGTTATTGTAGTGTAGTGATGCAGTTAAGAACTGTCATAAGATAAAGATTGCGTGTATAATTATGGTGTATTATTTGTGCGCATTTAAATATATTCGTATATATTTTGGATCTTAGTAGATTGGGTCTTGCTAACTAACACAGTTAACGAGGAAAATGAATCTACGGAATATTATATAACACTGAAACAGTTTTTACTGCTGATAGAAGGAAATGACTGGCGATCTGTTTAGGTGAGAGTAGACAGTCACCTCTTTGAAGCAGTAAATCTATTACATTACGTATAATGTACAATAGTTTATTTACATTCACTTGTAAATAAAATTAAAACCAAATACTGAAAGTTACTAAATGTTTCATACAGGGTTGCATTTATTTAAATCATATGTAAATCACATTGATTTTTTTCTTAAATCATTGATTTAAATTATTTGCTTTGCAATTGTTATTTACCAATCCAGATTTACGAAAATTTAGTGGAAAAGTATGTGGTTAGTGTTACTATGTGGAAATACTTTCAAGAACTACTGACTTAGTTTAACTTCGTGGGAGAAACGACTTTATAGTTTTGAATTTTGTAACACAGAATTTTTTTGCACTAAAGTGTGACTTCTTGTTAAATTTACTTTGAAATGTGTCTCAGTAAAATCCGGTTATAACGACATCGAAGGAATCCTAAAAATTTTGCGTCACTATAGCCGATATAACCGATGAAAATAAAATAACGTTAGCCCATGTGATCTTTCACACAAGTGGTCATAATGTCAAAGTTTTAACTAGTTTGTCGTTATAAGCAGTATCGTTATAAACGGATTTTCTGTAGTTTTTTATTGTTTCTTTAAATTTTTACTTAGTCTTTATAATGTTATTTTTCATAATAATAGCTATTTTGTGAAACACGTTTTTAAGATTATACTACACCTTTTTGAAAAAAAACTTGTTCTAGAATAAGAAAGTATTGTCTTATCTTGAAATTTCAAGACAAGACTTGTTCCAATCTTGTCTTGATAATGTAGACAAAATAAGACAAAAGTGTAGACAGTCTAGATCATTTGACTTCATAGAACCTTAGTACTCGTAATTAATATATCTTTCAAAATAAGAGAAAAAAAAATTGTAGAAATTACACGTAAATATTTCATTAAATTCGTTCTTATTCCATCGCACAAATTAAGATTAACCGATTCGGGGAATATTTTGATAAATTTTCACCTTCAATGTTCGGTAGTCGGTACAAAAATATACAAACTATACATATTATTGTCAGGGGTCAAGTAGGTGTGCATCATTTGATTGCATATGATAAGGTGTTAATTACTTTTTTTGACCATGCTTCAGATGTCTGCGAACATCAGCTTAAATTTATTTATTTCCAAATTATTGATACCTCTTCTTATTTTATTTCTTTGTAATCGTTTAGGTATTAACCTTTTATTTGTACATTTTCTAATTTGAAATATGTATAAATATAAATCATTTCTTTTTTCAAATATTGTCCCCTTCTTTTATAAATGGAATGTTGGGTCCAAGTGATAATTAAATAATGAACACAACGTTTTCAGCTATGATAAACTGCTGAAAGCTAACTGTAATTATTAAATTTCATGCAGCATATAATAAATCATCTAGGTATGGCAAATTCCACGTCAAAGCTAATTCTAAATTTAAATGAAAGTGTTTCATGAAAAACCCCACCCAAAAAAACAAAAAATATGTTCCACCGTGCGTTAAAATTATCTGCATTATTCTTCATGAACGCATATATTAATGGACTTTGCGAAAGAAGAAATACACGGAAAATCCGATTATATATCATCCGGGGATAATGGTCAACTGTGAGACCTGCTGTTGGAATGTTGGCGTGTTTTGTTTTCAGTAATTAAAATTGTCATTGGATTTCAAGATTTGTTTATTTTCTTTTGTTTACCGTTTTTGTTGATGTCGAACGTAATTTTAAAATATTGGAAATTCGAGAAGATTTGAAATAACATTTTATTTAAATTTACACTTCAATAACTTTATTATCAAATTTGCAATTTGATTGAGAGCTTAAATAATAAAAATGTATGAAGATGGAAATTTATTCGTAACAAAAAAATATTCGAATTTCAAATACTGGCGCTCTTATTTAACCTTTACTTTAATTGAGGCAAGAAACTTGTCAAGACTTGCATCTGAGATACTGAGTTACTTGTTGTATTAATATTTTTTCTAGTCCCATTGTAAAAATCAGGGACTTCGAACTGAACCCGAACATGAATCAAAACTCGGAATTTTTTACTAATCTGAACAAAAATCAAATCCTAATTTTTAAAGTTAAAAAAAATGTATAAATATTGGTATTTATCCTTACACTTTTTGAACTTGAATTCTAAAACGAACGTAAAAAAAATCATTCTCGAAATCGATTTATAATGCGATGTTGCTGAACCATAAAATCTCAAATTACATGTTTTTTAATTAGTCAAGCTTTCGGTTTATTATAAACAGTCCTCAGACTATTATTTGATATTGATTTTGAAAATTACATCAGCATACATGTTTGAAGGAATTTGTAGAATAATGGTCACATTGTTAATACATAAAAATCAAAAAATTGTTGTTCGGCCGACATAAAAATTTGGACGTATTTTTACTTTAGACCTTAAAATGTAACATATGGAACTTTAACATAGCTGTCTGATTTTGAACGAAAATGTTACATGTTATATTTAATAAACCTCGTAAAGTAGACGTACTATTGCTTCAATTATGAACTTATATGATACTCGTATATAATTTAATTTCGAACAACTTTGTACTCTTGCAGTTTTGCTCTAAATTTATCAGGAGAGAGAGAGAAGACCATTAATGACCAGCGCCTTATGACCCTCGGTTGTTTCGCACTAGGGACACAACGTTGCGCTAGGTCATTAATGCGAGTCTTCTCAACTTTGGTGTATAATTTACTATTATTGCGAAAAATAACTACCCTATAATATTTGTTATACTTATTTCAGTTCTACTGTCTTAATTTGCAGTCGTAAAAAATAAAGTAAGTGTTCATTGTTTATATATATTAGATATTAGACTTTTCTATATATGTGACATTAAAGTGTCATTATATTTATTGTCATCATAAATACAGGGAACATATTTAAAAAATTTAAAGTTCTACTGTCTTAATTTGCAGTCGTAAAAAATAAAGTAAGTGTTCATTGTTTATATATATTAGATATTAGACTTTTCTATATATGTGACATTAAAGTGTCATTATATTTATTGTCATCATAAATACAGGGAACATATTTAAAAATTTCATCGGAATTTATATTATCCCCATACATGTATAAGTATTCTCGTTTATATACGACAAAGCGTGTAATAATAATAATTATCAAACTTGTTTTATAGTATCTTTGTATTATAAATTTTATTTATCGTAGCGTACAGCTTAAATTTAACCATATCATTCCGTGTTATTTATTTATAAAATGTAAATTGTTGATTTTCCATTTAAAGTTGCATTTCTTTATTATCACTTTATATGTAAATAGCTCTACAGTTGACATGTTTTTATTTGACACAGTTTAGTTTTATTATTTCCAAGCTGTATATTTCAGCCTGAAAGCTAGCGGCTTGATTGTATAGTAGATGACTATTTTGACAAAGTTGTTTCCTAAATTTGTGTCATTTTGAAATATGAACGTGAAGATCAATTGGCTTATTGTTCTCGTTTTGTTAACAATGTATTGTCGACACGTATGTAGCACGTAGAGAAGAGAAAATCGAATGTTTGCAGAAAACAGAAAAATATATTTACTTATTGTTCTACAAGTTTTCTACATAAATCGACATTTATACCTTTTCTTTAACTCACAACTTATTACTATTACCTATTGCTATATGGGTCACTTTGCTTTATTGCAGATATCAGTGAAAATATATTTTCAAATGTATTTTTAGTTTAAAATTACGGAGTTATTTCGCATACTCCAATCTGTCTAGTCTCTAGTCTCACTCAAATAATTTTAGAACATTTCATAAATTTTAAATTGAACGTCAAGTACAGTATTTTACGTTCAAGTGCAGTTTACTTTGATTTTCAGACTTGAAATGCATAAAATAACACGTTTAAAACTACAGAAACTTGTTACATGTACTTCAAATATTGATGTAGGTACTGTTTCGTAGTTGCAGTTTAAATTTCAAACTATATTCCTATTAGATACACCGTATTAAGTATTAGTAGAAAGGAGAGCAATAATAGATAATTGAAATAACTTTAAACATACAACATACAATGTACCTAACAAAATATCTTTCGTTTGTTACATTAATAATATGATTAAATTAAAATTATTACAAATTAATATTGGTAGTACAGTTGAGAACAAATATTACAAAGGATTATAATATAATGTTACATATTATGGTTTCGAACCTATAATAGCTAAAGGATTTTTTTGTGAACTTTCTTAATAATGACTGTTCGCAAGTTTTTAAAATCCATTTTATTTAATTATTTTACGATAAAGTCTGTGTGAATGTGTCGAAATAAGTAATTATTTTTTTTTCGAACATTTCCATTTTATAATTTTAAAAAGACATTTTTTTTATATTTAGTATTTTTTAAGTAGAAATAAAAATCGAATAGTTTCTTTTAATAAATGGGAAACTGAAAATAGTACTCTTCTTAAAGCAGTTCATAGTTTATATTAATATTAAGAACGGAAAGAAAATCGACATTCCTTACTGTAATGATAGAGCTATTTTTTGCACGATCAAAATTAAATTTCTCTCAAAATCAGAAAAAAAATATGATGTGACCAGCACATAATCTCTTAATTATAATAATTGCCACAGTTAAAAATAAAACATTTACTTTCATAGGTAAACAGATTAACCGCAAATGCAACAAATTTATATGTTTAATGTTTTGTTAGACGTAGCAACCAGTAAAAGCAAATTACTCTCTTGGAAATCCAATCAATAAATCTTTTCTAATGCCCGATCGTGCAAAAAATAAGTTTATTAAATTATTATAGAAGAAATATATAAATAAAAATGGAAATTGCTTAAATTTCAAAACCAAAACGTTATTATTCTTTCTTTTGTTGTCCGGAATTCTTAGGTGGTAGGAAAAGTTTGTTATATTAAACTAATTTGTTATAGTAGTAATTTTATTTGGCATAACATTTCTATATGGAACAAGTTCTCAAATATCTAATTAGCGTATTTGATCTGTGAAAAGTTTTACCTGCATTTTATTGAAAAATCTTGTCAGACTACAGTCTTTGCAAGAGACCTATATCGTCTTCTAGTATCTAGTGGGTTCCGAACCACTGGAACACAGTGGTATTTACATTTGTTTCAATTCAGAATTTATGTTATTAGAAAAGGTAAAGAAACAAATTTAGAACTGATATATTTGTACTAGTTGTTCCATATTATTTATCATAATATAAATTTCATATAATGGATTATTTGTTTGTCTGGTAATATTCTAATTATGTCACTCACCAAAATTAGAACTAATTACTCTTTACTAAAGCATGAAATGAGAAATAAAACAACTTTCCTTTGAAACCATTTACAAAGCATTGATATTTGAATACAATGTATTGTTTACTCAAAAATAACAAAAGAAAAGTTATATCTTAAAGAAAAGAGTTCATTTCAATATCAAACAAAACTAAAACAAGAACTCTACAAACAACAAATCAACCCGCGATCAGTATTTGTTTCTGTGAAAAGTTATTTGTCGAAATATGATTTTAGTTTCAATCGCAAAAGTAAAGTGAAATGCGTCAAAGAAAAAGGAGAATTACAGATTTGAAGTTTTCTTCGGGAATAGAAATTGAAATTAGAAATCATCGAGAAATTTAATCTTTTATAAAGAGCATGTACATATAAACATATGCCGGGTAATTTCACTGATTTGAAATAAAGCAATGATAGTACGAATAGATTTCTATTTTAAATGGTAAATATGTGATTGGCCAGTCTACATTCTGAATGAATTCACTTTTTCTCTTTGAGTAAAATTTGATAAACTAAAATTCATAAATCATGTGGAATATGAATTTCATTTATTCATAATATTTTGTTTCATTCATAACGTATACACGATGCGCATATTCTCAAAAAGTGTCGCTGTCGGATTTTCAGATTATTAGATTAGCATAGTAAAAAAATCGTTATTTGTGAAAAATATGTATTGTATTTATTAATTTATTTCATTTTGGAATCATAAACTTGTTTATACGCCCTCAAATACCAGCGTAATTTGGCTTTTATCGCGCGAGGGCGTATAAAGTTGCTAATTTACTCAAACAAATTAAAATTGTGGATAATGAATAAATGTCAAACAATACAATAAATTTTAATTTTGATTAAGTAAGTATTTAGCAATCACAAAAATATTCAAATTTCTTTTCATGTAAATCTTTTGAGTTTTTAGAAACCAACTTGGTTTGTGCAGCTACAAATTCAATTAATATTTCGCCAGAATAATCACTACGTGACGTTACTTATATTTGACAGTGATAGTGACACTTCTATTATATTAAATTTGTTTATGAACAATCTAACAATGACAACTATAAAGAAATTACAGCATGAAATATATATCTATAGATTTTTTTCATTTCAAGCACCAAAATGAAATAAAATATGCCCTTAATATATAAATAACTATTACGTACACCAATTCGTTGCAAATTTGAATTCTCGCTATGGTGACATCTATTTAATATTTCTAATTAATATTTAACAAGAGCAATTGTTATTTGTAGTTGTAGTCGTGAAAAGAAGATTGTTCACTGTACTTACTATGACAACAGAACATTAAAAAGTTAGATGAAATATTTACCTCACTCGTGAAAAATTAAGATATCCTAGTTTTTTATTATTATGGTGCTGAATGAAAAATAAAAACAAAAACGATTCAATTTCGTTTAACCTAATTTTCGTTTATATGCATTTTATATTAAATTGAATGAGGTTAGGGAAGATATTAACCCAGTTTGTATATTGTAAAATATGCTTTATCATAATGTTTTCCTGTACTATGAACCATAATTTTTCATAATCTTTCAGCATGATTAATTTTATATTTCTTTTTCAGGCATGGAAGCAGCTGAAACGAATTCACAAAGGTAAGCACAAAGCAAAAACCATTTCAGAGTTTTCACTAATGCTCAACAATTCCCTTTAAGGTTAAGATTAAGAATACTGTAAAATTTGTTTCTAGAAAGTTGAATTATTAAGACTTTCCGGAAATAATCCTTCGCAAAAAAATTGATTAAAACTTGGGGAATCCTTTGACGATTTGAAAGACTTGATTTTATCTTTTGAAAGAAAGGAAAAGTAGATGTAGTCATCATTAAAACTTTTACGCGTATCTTTCTAGTCCATTTGTAAATTTGATTTTTAAAGAGATTAGCCGGAATATGCAAATGAATAGTTTTCCACAGAGATATGTTTACTTTTAATATACTGTTAGATACTTAAAAAACACTAAAGGGAATTTCACAATGCTATTAATAGTGCCCTTGTTTACTCATTGTTTTAATGGCTGCGTAGTTAAGAATTGTATGTGTTCCATATAAGTTTGAAAAATAAGTCGCAATAATGAAAATAAAGTTTAAGTTCTATAATTTTTCTTATCATCCTGATTCGTTTTACATTGTTATTTACTTGTTCTGCAGCAATTTTTTTTAATTCAATTTTTGATTGACCAATTTTACGAAGAGTAACTAATAATACTGCTGTGTCTGAGTGATTCGGAACCTACTGTAAGTTGTAAGTGTTTGGCATAGGCTTTAGAGTGACGTACTCCACCACAAATGCAAATATAAATTTTCATGAAAATGCGAATTTCACTTCTTAATTCACCAAAAGTTTGCAATGCCATTGCCAATGATGATGATATCCTTTGTCTTCATAGGTGGTGATTGGTAAATACTTTTAATTCAACTTTTACTTATAATAGTACATATTAGAAATATTTTTGATTTGTTTTAGTATTAATTTATTTAAAATAAATGGTTTAAATAATAGCAGTCATTATATATTCCTAATCTTTGAATAAAGAAAGTTCAAATTATATTGGAAATATAAAAATTAATATATAATCTTTATTGCTATAGTATTAATCAAGGTATTAATCTTATCACGTATAGATAGAATTCTATTTTCATAATTTATTTAATCTACTAGATTATTATCCATAAATTCTACTAACAATAAGAGTTTTTTTGGAAAAACGTTAATAATGCTAATCCATTTCAATTTAATATTTTGTAATCTCATATTTTTAAGTACGTACTGTATATCGCTATATTTGTTTTATCGCGTATTACCTACGTATATTTTCTTCAATAATAAAACAAATGTGGAATTACTAAAATCCCATATTATTAAGTACGTTCGAATAAAAAAAATATTGTCTATCGCTATATTTTCTTGAATAATAAAATAAATGTAGAGTTACTAAAATATTCTGTGTACTTTGACTTGATTTGTAACACTTGTATAATTCACATTGCAGTTATAGCGTTTTACAATTTCTTCGTCCTAGAAATGTCAGACACCACGTCATTCTTAGAGTATCTGACAATACTTTCCGTTTGTTAAACATGTCATTGACATTTCAGTTTCCGCTCTTGTGTCATTTTCCGATCAATGGAATGTAGTACATGTTTGCGAGCACAGGAATATGAAGATTTATTTTTGCATTGAAAACTTTTGTCAAAATAAAATATAAATTTAAATTACTTTTTTATTTTTTCGCCTAATTTTTAAATATAGCTCAATTATTAAAGTCGTATGGAGTCGAATGTATGTGATATAAAGAAATGAATTTGATCAGTAATGTCCAATTAATTTCAGTCACATTAAAAAAAAGGAAGTTTTTGAACTTAAACGTTGTAGGTTTTAATCTTTTACTTAAATAACTTCAATAAAAAATATGCTATATTTATAACAAAAATTAAATTGTTTTATTTATTTATATTATTTCCACAGTAAACAAAATAAAATAATTGCTGATAGTCAGATATTATTAAAAAATAGTGTGTAAATAAACGAAATTATAAAAAGCATATAACAGTCAGGTACCTACAGTTACTGAAATGTTTGAGAAAATAACCAGTTATAAATAAAGATTTAAATAAATAAATAAATAAAATATTATTTAAATTCAAAAAATATATAAGTAGTTAGTAGATATTTTTCGATTTCAATTTTATTCAGTAGTTTATTTTTGTTCAAATAATATTTATTTTAAGATTTCTTATTACACATCATTATATAAAGCGATGATATTTACGGAGCTGACAAATTTTCTTACATTTTGTATAACAATATTGTTTGCTGTATTATATTAATGAGGCTGAAATATGAAGAATATCCATACCTTACCGTTAGCACGTGAAGCGCGAGCGCTACCACCAATCCATATCGTTTGGACTAATATTAATCAAAACACAAAAACAGTAAAATAAATGGATTGGCAAGAATTACGCAGAAATAACCCGATTTAAACAAAAAAATATCTTATCATTTACCGGCATGATCAGTCTATATAAATACAAACATTACTTTTAAACTTTAAATAATATCAGCCCTTAATTTGTGATACATTATAATAATTATTAGTTTTAATAAAACACAACAACTTTTTAACAAAGCTACTTATTGAGTGACGATGAATTACGCATTGCACATGTGAAATATGCAGATGTTTTGAAACAGAGTACTATTTAATTCAAAAATTTAATTTTTCTCAGTGTGGGGCGCAGGATATGTATTATATTGTTACTTATGCTCAGTGCTTTCCTAAAGCCGGAATGGTCGGAAACGTCGTTCCGGTCTCTTTTTTATAATGGGACTGGTTTCTGAAATCATAGCACTAAAATTTTAAGGGCATAACAACAATATTTTGTTAAAAGATGTTTAGTAAACTTATCTTGGGACATTCCGCCAATATCATGTTTCTTAGATATATATATATATATATATATATATATATATATAATTTGTAAAATTAACTATTTTAAATTCATCATATTGTTTTTTGTCGCGACCCATTTTACACAGTTAAATGCATGAATCTATACCTAATTTACTGTTATAACGTATTTCTACTTTTATTTTATAGTCATTTTATTTTAAATCCAATAAAATTTATACAAATTAAATAAATATAGTGAGAAATTTCTAAAGAAGATACACGCTTCTGAAAAATACCGCACATGACATAAGTATGAAGAAATATGATTCTTTTTATAACAAAGTGGCCAGTTCAAATAAAATTCAATACATCACAGATTCAACGCGACAACTTGTGAAGGTTTTTACACCGTGTGACTTTGGGGTATTGAAATTTAAAATCCTCTTACAATGATAAATATTTTTAATTATGAATAAATGCATTTTTAAGTTATAATAAAAAGTGTCATAATTCCCAGGAGTACACGACCTAGTCATAATCTCCAAATCCCACACATGGATCATTCTTCGCGCATTTAAGACTCATATTCATATTAGTGAATACAATAAGGAGAAAAAGTTGTGAAAACAAGGCTTCCCACTCTATCGTATAATGCTGGGCTGAGAGGCAGCTGAGGTAATTAAAAACACCGCATTGCAACGTGAGAACGTGCGCCAGAATAGGCGGAATAGCAGAGGAGACGCTGCATTGTTGCACGGGGAATTCTACTATTTGCTACAAATACGCCCGTGCTCTGTTCAATGAATGAACATCACCCATATTCAGTGTGCTTTATATCCACCTAATATCGAAGAGCATCGCATGAAAACATCTTGGTACTAAAATTTTTCTTTTATTATGAAAATCCTAATGCATATAGCATGTGTTCGGGCGAATCTTCATGTTTGTGAAGCGCACGAGTAACGTTACTGAAATCATTAAAACTGTTTTTATTCCAACCAACACTAACTAAACAGGGCAGACAAAAATGTTTATTTAAATAATAACTGCTGCACTACCAATTGAACTGCAAATTCCATGATTTTATAAAGTTACAAGTATATAAACTTTGTCTTTTACTTTTGCAACTTTGTTTACATTTGATGTAGGCATAGATTTTTCGCAATTAAAAAAGTCTTGTCATTATTCTACCTTGAAAAAGGTGTTCCTAATAATATACATAAAGGATCATTCGAAAGAAACATTGCAAATGAATAGCGCGAACCTACGTACGGAATAAATACAGTTGAAGTAGAAAGAAAAGCTGTCTCATGTGATTCCCTACTACCACTGATACTGATGCAGGAGAGGGATGTGCCGAAGCTGCTTCACTTAAGAATTCATACCTGATTGTGATTCATACGATCGGGTGACGGGTTATTATAATTTTACCAAGAATCGATAGTTGTTGAAGAAATTAAATTTTCAAAAATTAGGTAATTGTTAAAAAAACTTTTGTATAATAAAAATAAAAATAATTTAGTAATAAAAATTAACATATTACTTTTGAAATGAGCCGCCACCGACTCATCTGTTAATGTAGACTTGTATTTTGTGTGAACTACATTATATGGACGATTATTATTTTTGGCGTTTTACCTGTTTGAGAGTTATTCTCATTCTCAAATGGACTAGATATACAAATTAATGATTAATTAAATTAAAAATTATATAGGAGAAAAAGTATTAAAAAATTAATATTGCATATTGTTTTACGAAACGGATAATATTCTCTTCGACTGGAACTGAGTGAATGATGATGTATGGTTAAGAATGTAAGATGTAAGACAGCCACATAACATGATTAGATTTATAAAATATAAAACCGGAAAATTTTACAAAAGATTCTAATACACATTTGTAATATATAATGCTGCTGATTTTCAAGAAAAATTAATTCGCAATTTCATTGCAAAAATAATTAGAAATACGAAAATTTTGAATTCACATTAAATTTTAAATTTGAAATTCGGAATTCTAAATTCAAAAATTCGAAATCGAAATTAAAAAGTAAATAGGTAATAAGAAGTAGAAAAAAAATGAAACAGAGAAGATTTTTTTGAATTATAAAATTATAAGAATAAAACAATAAAAAACTATGGAATATTTATACTTTACTGATTTTATTATACTAGTATTTATTTTAGTAATTTAGGATTTTTTTAAGAAAGTTAATATATTTCCATGTTCCCCACAGAGCCAATTTCCTTTCGTGGTTATTATATTTATATACAAACAAGCAAAAGCAAATTAAATCGAAAATAAAATTCAAAAGCCTTAAATGATTCCATCAGTGGCGGAACTAGAGGGAAAATGTTAGGTGGGCCACGCGGTGGGCACCGGAAAATCTTGGTGGGCCGTGTCATTGTTATATACCGAGTGTCTACTTTAATTTTTGAACATAGGAAATTCAATGTTACTTTTTTCATTTTTCAATATGTCTTTATTACCTATTAATTTAGAACAAACTGTGAGATGTGTATTTGTTTAGAAATAAAAACTGCATCCAATGAGGCAAAAAGAATTGTCCAAATGCCCTTATATATTTAAAAAATAATAAATAATTTTTACAATATACAAGCAATTTTCAGTAGGTGTTATGGAAACTGAACGACAGGTTTAAATTTTTTTGAAGTTGGCGCGAAAGAATCTATAATGTTACTTTTACTCATTTTAACTAGTACTAATCATCAAAATTCACATAAACTGCATGTTCTGAAAGACACGAAAACTACATGTACACTGATCTATTGTAGATGTAGTGGCAGATATGAAGACGGTCAGTTGACATCAATTATAAATCAAATCGGCATGCTTTGTTAAAGCGCGCGGCAATGACTATCACAAGTTTCTACGTAAAAGAGCGGCCTTATCAATCGGCTTAGCCCTTAGCGCAATTTTTTTGTTATACAAGCACTACCACCGTGCAGACACAATAATACCAATTAAATATTTCAAGACAAAGATTATGCCGTCTTTTTCTTTTTAGAAATTTTAAAAAAAATTACTGTAATAATGGTATTATATATTTTATTGATGCCTGCATTGTTTATGGGTGGGCACGAGGGTGGGCCAACACTTTTAAAGGTGGGCACCGGCCCACCCTGGCCCACCTATAGTTCCGCCACTGGATTCCATTCATCGGTCACAAGTTCTGTTAATACTTATATTTTTGTTATTTTTAATTTAAGTTTTAAAATATATATTACAAACAAATCGACAGATAACATATGTAAATTTAGAATAGGATATGAAAACAGGAATAATTATGCATATATGCATCCCGAGAAATACCGGGACGTACAACCTAAATTAGAACAACGCACTTAAAACTTAAAGTTTGCAGTTAGGAAAGTTTTACCACAAGTAATACTTTTACAGAAAAGAAAACAAAGACATTTATTACCAAACAAATGTATGTATGTATTCATATAGTTTTATATTTTGTTTGTTCTAACTTGATTAAATTGAGAAGTAAAGTAATAGCCACAAATAGGAATCTGTAGAGAGAAAGCATGTGTGGCATATATCCTACAAATGTATCTCTCCGTGGGTTACCCATTGGCGATGGTCGGGTGAAATTAACAGCTTGTAGAGTTGTTGGATGCAGGCGATATGACCACGGTCCACCGGAATGGTTATTGGATATGATGTAACACGAACACACGACAGAGCAACACTGTGGTAAATATGTGGTCATATGCGCAGCACACAATGTTTAGCTTGGAATGTTGTTTGCTCTACACAGGTGATATTTAGTTATTAAAATTTCATTTTAAACTTGCATACGCCGCATTCAAATGCACATTTGTAGTAGTTTACAAAGTTTAAACAATTTTTAACACTTTTCATTAAATAAGTTAGTTCTTCGCCAACCATCATATGATAAATTAGTCATGACGTTCAAGATGTTTTTTATCTTATTACACTTCTTGTATTGTAACAATTTATATTCATGACAAATTACAAAAATTTACATTACATGTAGTACTACTACAAAATGTTATATTTGTGATGATAAATTTATTATAGCAATTAACATTCTAAAATTACAACATGTCTAACAAGGGATTTTAACCCACTTTAAAATAAATCAACATTATATCTGCTGAAGATGACCCCATTTTGTGGTCCGAAATGTTCTATGTAGTAAAACAAGATTAAACAACTGGGATTTATAAGTCTAATTATTCTTCCATCATTTTGAAGTTCCCAAATAATTCTATTAATAAAAAAAGAAAATAAAAGTTAATAATAACAGTACAATAGTTAATTGTTATTTAACATGCAGTATATTAACTTTAACCAAGTAAAAAAAAGGAAATCTGAGTGATTTGGAGACCACTTATAAACTGTAGGTTTTTTCAGTGACATCTGAATGAGAAAATCAAAACAGATGATTGAGAAAAGAGAAGAATAAATATATGGAAAATGAAACTATTCCACCTAAAACTGAAAAAGCATCTAATTGAACAGTTAAACTTACAAAATTGATAGAATCAATAATAGTCTGCTACTGTTACTTTTTTTTAAATAATCTTACGAAATTGATAAAAGCAATTACAATTAAAATTACCATTAAAATTATAAATAACATACAAATGGAAGTCAACAATAAATAAAAAAATCATTATAAATATATCACAAAATAACTACTCAATGTGAATCCACCAAATGAAAGGGCTTATCCAGAAGTCTTTCTTCCGAAATTCAGTTTCTTCTCAACTGTGAAAACTACTGTGTCAGAAATTAACCATCAGCAGATTCTGTTGTTCATTTATTTATAATTTGTTAGGCAACGATTTCTTAATTTTTAACAGAAAAATCTCTCAAGGGGGCGGCTGTTACCTCTTCAACTGGCTCCTAAAAATATACCTGAGTATTATTGACCTAATGTTAAGGATTTAAAAGTCAAAAAAAAGAAATCTTCATGAAAACTGTACAAAATCGCCCATACTTAATAATTTTTTCTAAGAATGTGATCATTTAATTTAAAGTTAGTTTAAGAAAACATTGTAATATGTTGGTTAAAAAACGAATAAAAGTCTAAAAAATGAAGCTGTTTTCGCCGCATTTACAAGAAATCGATAGTGCGATGAAATTTATAATATCAACATCAGGAATTAAAAGCCTGATTTTGTGTGATAGTGAATATAGAAAATAACTATAAAATAACCTATGCATGTATACAATTATATCCGAAACAGAAAATTCCATTTCCTATTCGTGGAAAACAAATATCAATCAATCAATTATTCGATGACACATTAATCACATTTCCAATCAATGCAGAAACAAATGACGCTCACGCAACAAATGCACGGCTAACGCGATTTGATTCCTTGTGCTAAATTGGATTAGACTGTCATGTGTCAATACATGTAACATGTAAGTGTAACTCGTGTTAATGTAACGAATTGTGAAACAACCAGCCACGGCTACACATATGTAAATTGAACGTCGGGCCAACCTTGTGAAATATTTCTCTGGATAGCTAATTGATTTATGGAAAGATATTTAGAAAATGTGGAAGGTGTATTGTTAAGTGAAAAATGGACGGTTGAAGCGTATAAATTGAATTTTGCTGTTTCCGAAAAGTGAAGTTTTCCGAATTAATAAAAACTGTAAAGTATAACAAAAGTTGCAGACCTGGTGAACTAGTTAACAAAATTAATGTTTATGTCAAATTCAAATATCAGTTGTAGCAGTAACAATTCTACAGGGTTACGAACATTGCGCACAGCGTTAATTTAATTTGGTTAATCATAATGGACTTATTACTTCCTTGTACAAAGTAAAGGAAGTATTACAGTCATGAAAAATTTCAGTTTTCAGGATTCAGCCTAATTATCCATTTTGACCACCCATGTATCAGTTTTGACTAGTTTCGCCGTGACGTCTGTACGTACGTACTCAAAAATGATTAACAGTAAAATTTTGAAATTTTATATATGAGACTGCTATAACATCTAGTTGTGCAACTCAATAAAAATAATAATTTAATTGACTTTTAATTTTTTTAGGAAACATTTGACAATAAATTGACTTGATTACTGTCTCTTTCATTGCAAGTTTTTCGGCGATTAAAATAATTTTGTGTAATGCAATAAGGATGTGATAAACATTTTAATAAAATGTTTAAAAGATTATCCATTTCAAAGGGAAGTAGAAGAATAATTAGCCGTAGAATGATCTCACTTTCAAGTGAACTAAGTTTAATTGAAATACAGAAAAAAATGTGTAGGTATAACTTAAGCGGGGTTTATAATGACGTAAAGTAAGCGGTAACGTAAAGACGCAACGTATTCAGTAACGCAGACGCAAAGCAAGAAAATTTGTCTGATTTATAACCACCGCAGTCCGGTAACAGCTAGCCAATCAGAAGACGACATCTCGTTTATCAATTTCATACTAACAGTCTTTAGATTTTACATTTAATTGAGGTTATTTATAAGATTTTTTTTTGTTTTTGTGAATTCATTGACTTAGCGATGGAAAGTAATGAGGAATTAGCTGCTGTAGCACTACATTTATTATTTCTAAAAAAGAAAATCATAAAGAAAAAAAGAAATAGGAAATATTCTGTTCGACTAATCGAAGACGCAAAGAAAATGGTTTTTACGTAAATATGTTTTTACATATGAAAATTTACGATTCATTGATAATGTAGAAAAAACTTACCTGTAGAATTCATTATTGCAGCTATATCTGTCCATATAGCATTTTTTTTTATTTATTTTTAAACTCCTTACAGGACTTGTCATACAATATTTTATGTTGTTCTACAACTGCAATTAATTTCGAATCATCCATGATTCCTTTTTCAAATAAAATTATTTTAACCTAACCTCTGTATCTCTGATAAACAACTGACAGTTTACAGGTACAAGTATGAAATACTGATTTCTTATTGGTCAGCGGTAAAGACGCAACGCAGAAAGATAAAAGTTGGCCATCTCTTGCGTTCCTTGCGTCCCGTTAATTTCTACGTTACCGCTTTATGAATCATCCCTAGCCATAGTGCGCGCTCATCTTTCTACGTTACCTATTGCGTCCGCGTTACCTCTTACTTTGCGTCATTATAAAGCGACCTTTAACGTAAATGAAAGTCATGTAGTGTCCACATCAGATTTTTTATTACGTTATTGTTTGAAATTTTTTTCTTATCATTTGTCAATTCTTGATTTATTTGAAAACGATTAAGGATTTACATCAATGCTAAAATTTTGTATTGTATTAGACTCGAAGAATTTATGTTTCTACTCTTATTTATTATTGGAGAAACTGGATTAAATTTTAAAGCAGAATTTAATCCAGAACTGATGTTAAGTTAAATTTTTAAATCGCCAATCTTGAGTAATATGGTTCCGTTTTACATGTTCAAATAATATTAACTTCATGTTTGTTTCTTTCTACCATATTACATGCTACATTTTTATTATGAATTTTAATTATGACAACAAACATGGTTTTTAAAATTATCTTTGTTTTCATATATTTTTAAATATATGTGATAGAATAAAGTATTATGTTGGTGCAGTATTATGAAAGTATTTTTTAAATATTTTTAATCCGTTTTATATCTATTTACTCATAACAAAGAAAGCAAATATGATGTCATTTTTTAAAATAAATACCGCTTATAAAACCTCAAACATAGTACTTCCTAATATTGTACTCAGTTTTCAAATAATAAATTGGGATTTTGTGATCAAATTATTTGAATTTGAGAGGATAAAAAGAAGTTATAAAAATTATCTAATCTAAATCAAATTTTATTCTCCATTAATTTGAGTGACAATGGCTAAAAACTGTAACGACAGTATTATTTTAGTTTCGAATATATGAACTGTAAGCTTATATCGTCCAATAAAAAAGAAGGTTAATCTTTATTCTGTTGGGAAAATATGACATCCCTTATCCTGTAGAGGAAATATAGCATCTGTCCCTATAGGTCAACCGTTCATAAATATTGTAAATGACATTTGTGCTACGTTTCGATTTTGAAATTGTTAGATATATACTCATTTGAAGTCATCAATGATGATCGTTCTATCGTACAACTTTACTTTGATGATTATTATCCTTAGGAATGTCTAGAAAGCCACGAATTCCCAATACGCAGCATTATCCTTCAGTGTCCTTTTCGTGCAAATTTTCATCCCTTAAGAACAGGGGATGGCACGATTTGAATATCTCTGTTGCTGACGCTGACCTTTTCGATTCGAATTTCAATGAACCGACCCAGCGGGGAATCCGACAGTTAGTCATAGTTCCGATATTATATCCAGGGTATGTGTAAATAATTCCAATATCCAATGGAATGATAATTGAGAGGATGGAATTTTGGCAGAACAAGCAAATTACCAATAAAACCAATAAAGATTATATTTGGAAACATAATCCATCTGTTGAGATACAAATACTAAATACTTTGTTATTAAAATAGTATTCATTGAATAATTGTTGAATTTAAAATTTTGAAACAATATTTAATATATAAAAATTATTTATCAAATAGAATTAAAAGGAATATTTATTTTTGAGAGAATGAAAATTGAAGTTCGAACAAAATAAAAACAGTTTCATATGTACATCAAACATTATTTCTATATTACAAGCTAATGAAACATGTAAAAAATGGAAATTAATATTAATACGATTTATACTCTCGTATAACTAACTAAATATTTTTATCTACATGTTTTAAACTTTTAAATTATTTTTATTAATTTTATGATTATTATTGAAAATGTTTTTACCACGTTGTATTTCCCTACATAGATACACTGATGATAAAATTATTTTCATAAACATTTGGGACCTTTTTATATATTACAATTGTTCATAAACCTTAGACCAGACTTGTGTAATGAATGTAGGTACTTGCGGGCCGAACTAATAATTCGAGTTTATAAGAAACAAAAAAATTACATTAGAAAATATTTTAAAATTATGAAAAATGATTTATAGTAATAAAATAATAACATTTATAATTATCGTACTACAATTATAACAGTCTTTTCAGTAAATAGATAGTAATATCTAAAAACAGAAAAATATAAATTGCGAAGACTATTTGTCTACATATTACCGGTGCCCTCTCTAGCTTTTATGTCGCCCCGGACATAATGACAAATTGTCTCCCCGTTAAAAATAAACTTTTAAAAAATATGTATCATCAAATGGTTTTAAATTATAGTAAAAACGTATATTTATATAGAGGTAACATAAAGTTAACAGTCAAATAGTATAAAACCGTAAAAATAAAATAGTACCTCTTTAATGCTATTGCAAAGATTAATTACTGCATAATCAAATAATAACTAAACAAAAGTAACATCAACTGTGCTAAAATCACAAGAACGTTTTTTTTGTTATTTTTGGCACCTATAAACTTTTTTAAGTTTTATGTTTATTTGATTAGGTAGTAATTTCATTCTCAATCGCCAAAATGGCATGAAGTTTTTAATTAATTTTAATTTAGAGAAACTCCTTTTCCCACTTGCTGCATGCAGTTATTGGTAAACAATAGTTGCATGGGGTTTCAAGCTAAAGGAAAAAATCAACAAGTATAAATTTTAATGTTCTATTAACAACTAAAATGCGGGCCCTGATATTACTTACAAATTTTAGTTTTTAATAAATAAAATAAATAAATAAATACATCCCAAATTTACTAAAAACAATAAAAATCTATTTAAAAATTAGCAAAAAAAATATATAAAACAATATTCAATGCAACATAAAATTACCTACTTGGGTTTTTGGGGACCGGATTTGGAAGTGTTCTGCGGGCCGAATAAAATGTCTGCTTTAGGCTCTTTAATTTAGTTTATTGGAATTCTATCCCATATAATACTTTTAGTAGTATTTGTAGAAAATATAATTAATAACTGAAATTGAAAACTTCATTGAAGGAAGTTGATGAATAAAGTTTGTACAAATTATGATCGAATCTCAAGGTCGAAATAACGAGTAAAATTTTGTTCGGCAACTGGCGATTTATACGAATAAAAAATAAATGAATAATGTGTGTTCTTTTAAGTTTGCTTTATTTAAGTCGGGCTTCTTGGTTTGTAGATATGTTACAATCGAATGTTTAGTAGTCCCAAGCTTATTTGTTAGTTTAGCATGGCTGTAAAACCCTGTTTACAACTTTGCTAATACATTAAACATTTTATTTTCGAGCTGAGAACACTTGTTGGCGTTATCTTGTTTGGAAGGTGAATTAAAATTCTCGCGAACTTTGTTCTCCTGGTTTTTAATTTACTTCGGTGCGTAAAGAAAACTTTCACATATTTTTTATTTACAGCCCATAAGAGAAGAATAAACAGCAAAGATATGAATTTTCTCAAAAGAATGAATAGAAAATCTTGAATAGAGATGTCTTAGCACCTATATTGTCGTTGCCATTATATTAAATGTTTGAAATTCTTTTATTATTACTGAAAATCAAATTTACCGGTGCATAGAATGGCGTCTGAGCTCTTGCCGAGTCAAATTCTTTACATATCCAACAAAAAAAATAATCGCGTATTGCATTTACTACCTCTGCTAAAATATTTTGAAAATGACGTCTGGTATAATTTTAATTGCAAATATATCAATACCAATATCTGGGGTAAAGCTGATTGACTTAATCAAACTTCGTCTTTTACCTTTCAGTGTGGAGATTATTTTTTTTTTATTAATTTGTCTCTTTAATTTATTTTGTAGAAATACCTCTCTTCTTCTTTCTAAGATCGCCTCTGTAATATTTGCTTTTCCTGTTCGCTTTGGTCTTCCTCATAGGCGTAGTGGGGGTGTTTAAGTCCTTACCTAAAAAAAAAAAACAAAAAGTTTGTTTACAAAATAGAAAAGTATTTATTTGTTTAATTTATAAAAAAAAGTTGAAATAAAATCACATGTTAATGTCAAATAACGACGTACATTTATTATACTGTAACGATAGTTTTCTATTGAAAATAATAAATTATTGCAAAATATTTTGTATATTATTTTTTTTTAATTTAATTCTGCCAAATTAATAAGGCCAGTTTGTGTCATGGTACCTCTCATCCAGTTCTTTATGCTCTTCACAACACAGAATGATTTTGTTGCTGCGTTTATAAGCAATACGTGTATAATTTTATAAAATTTATAATATTACCAAATGTACTTTAGTTAAATATACTTTTAATATATCATTTAATTTTTGACTGCTCATCAAGTTCTTTATAACAGTTATTTCAGCTTTCATAATGTCTTGATTTACTCTAAAAGCAATATAATGATCTATAAATTTATAACTTTCATCAAAATTTTCTAAGGAAAACCGACTTTCTAGGTTTATAGTTATTCTATGATACGGTAGTAAATATTAATTAGAAATGAATCTTTAACATTATCTTTGCAATCTAGCATTATAAATTAATTTTTCTTTGTCATTCTATAATAATAGATGTATTTTGTCGTTTTATATCTATGCTCCCTATTACGATTAAGATAATCTTTATTGATATTTCCAGAATTTCTGTTTAGGGGTACGGGTCGGGGCGCCATGTTTATTTTTTTTTTAAATCTTTATAAATTAAGAAAAAATATTTTATCTTAAAATCTTTTAAACGCTAATCTAATGAGGAACAAATAAATACTTAAGAATCTCTCTTAGAATTTGTAGAAGAAAATGAACGAACGAAGTTGAATGTATCGCAGGAACTTCTACTGACGATACTCTCAATTTGACTAATAATAAATATTCCAAACACGATATGCGCACGATTCAAAGTTCTAGTTTTTCACAGGGCCGTCGCAGCTTTGTTTCAAGACATGCTAGAGGGATAATTTTGTTCGGGATACTTTAACCATTGGTTAATAAAAAAATATCGCATTGTCAGGGGCGGACCGTGAACTTTGGGGGCCCCGGGCTTATACTGTTTGGGGGCCCCACCTTAAGTTTTTTTTAATAAAAAAATATATAAGGCAATGGGCGTAGAACTTTTTTTATTTTATATTTTAAATTAACATTAACAAAAAACAAAAAATAACACTTATTCTTATAAATAAAATTAATTTAAATTTAAATATATATATGGGCAAATTCATAAAAATGATAAAACTAATCCTCAGTTTTTGATTAGAGAATTATATTTTATTCAGGTATTTATAATTTAGATTAAAAAGAAAGTGACGTCGAAATTTATTTAAGCATCCATGCAGAGAATGCTAATGTCTGTGAGGTTATTCTGATAGTCCCTTGTATCGCGGGGCCCTGGGCTGCAGCCCATAAAGCCCATGCCTAAATCCGCCCCTGCGCATTGTAATAGTATATAACGTATATTTTTAACAACTTACGACAGTTTTTGATACTTTAACCAAAGGTGAAACAAAACAGCGTTCAAAGTTGTTTATAATGTAATTTTCTTTTATTTTTGTTAAATAACATTTATTCATTAAAAAAAATATTGGTTTTTAAAACTTTGGGTGCCCACCCAAATAAAATTGGCTGGCGACATTCCTGCTTTTTCACCGCTCCATGCAAAATTCATCAGTACAAGAATAACATTATTATTACGAGTAAATCGTCTTTATTAACTTTTCCATGACTGGCCGTAAAATAGGAGTACTTCATTGAAAATTACTAAAAGACGACAATTTTTTTCGCACCCAGGAAACATGCCTAGCGCGCTTCTGCCTGGTCTCTCTACGCTTATTTTATCCGTTGCTTTTGTCTTTAACGCCTTTTTTACTACCTTTCGTCTGTCATTCGTTGTATATGTCCGAGCCATCTTAGTTGTGATTGTTGTACTATTTCTTCTACTGGTTGTATACATTGACTTCGAAATACATCGTTTCTTATTTTATCTCTTCTGGATTATCCTTTTATTTTTCTTAGTAACTTCATTTTCTTAAATTGTATCTTCTGTTTATAGATTTGTATACTGCTGCCTTTGCAGTTTCTGGTATTTCTTTTTTGTTTAAAATTTAATTTTTATAATAATAGATATTTCTATATCTCCGTTCTGATTAATTTGGCTTCCAAAGTGTTTGAAATTTTTAACCTGTTCTAGAGGATCATTTTGTATAGTAATGTGATACGTTTTGTTGTTTTTACTCATTACCCTTGTTCTGCTTTTTGATTTGTTTCATAATATTTACGTTATTTTGGAACTTTTTCAGTTTATCCCATGATTATCATGTTACTGATTAATACATCCAGTGATAAATAATAAGCCGCAAGTGATATATTTAAATTTATAATTCAAATAAAAATTCATTTGAATTTCTCACAAATATTTATGTTTATATTATTAAGTATTAATAGAAATTTGATAAATTATTCTTGTTTAAACACAAATTATTTATTAATAAATTGTGCGTCACATACTTTACTGTTCCTGTGATATATTTATTTTATTTTTACCTGTGAGTAGGTTTTGTAAAGCTACTACCAGCATCAATTCAATACTACAATGTAAAAAATATGAAAGAATGTGAAATCTATTGAAATCGAAATTTCCTGAGACGTAAAAATCTTGCACATGTTTGGACGAGAATTTTATTCACAGAGATCTGGACATGAATATGAGTGAAAAGCTCGGATGATTCCTGCGGCCGGTGGGAGTATTTAGAAGTGCTGTGTTGGTCTATTTTTACTTGTATCGATTCGGTGTCTGCTAACTGCCTCACCAGCCCAATTTCATAATTGGGATTGTTCATTAAATAAACGATATCGACCCAGTTATTTATTGCCTTGTTTATGATGTTGTTAATAATGCATAAATTATCAAAATTAGAATTATGAGATACACAAGTTACCAAAAACATTTTTAATATAATTTATTTTCTAAATTATTACTTCTTTCCCCAGAATCATGTTTAATTCAATTTTATTTTTATTTTGAGAAGCATTGAACTTTGACAGTTCTCTATTCGTTTACAAATTTAACTTGTCTGGTAAACATTCAATATGTTTTAAATAAAATAATTTTACAATTTTTCTTGTAGAAAGCTGTTAATCATTTCCGATCTACCACTTCTAAAATTTGATATATTAAATGAATTTATTACCATAAAATGTTTGCAAAAGGCATAACGCAGAGTTAATTATGTCTTAATGATCGTATAATTAGAGGAAGAGAAGAAAGGGGTAAAAATGGGGTTGTACTCGTCGTGGTTAATTAAAACAATTTATCTTGACTTGAGATGAGCTGACGAGATTTAAGACGTGAGCGAGATTACAATTTTAAAATTTATTAATTAAAATTTTATTAACATCATGAAGCTTTAACTTTAACCTTTAAGAAAATGTTTAAGTTTTGCAATATAAAGGGTTACATTGTACATAAACTATAAGTATTATAAAGAAACTACGTATATACTAGTAGAACTAGAGGAAGAAGTTATTTAGAGAAAATAGTGCAACTTTAATAAAAATTTGACCTTTACATTATTAACCGTTCTTATTAAAATATTTTCTAATCTTTTATCAAAAGAGCTACTTTCAGAATGTGCCAAGAATAAGATCACTCTACTCTGATTTTTGATCTACTGGAACCATAGCTCATTGTAAAGTATCAATAACTGCTCTGAATTGTGCGCTGGTTTCAATAAGACAAGAATTAGAGAATTTTAAATTATTTTGTTCTGATTCTTGACCTACTGAAATACGAGAACATTTAAGGACAATAATTTATTTCAGAGTTTTAGCAGGTTTAGAATTAGAGCAAATATTTTAGGATGATTCAATTCAACAATTACTCTACATTATGCTCCGTTTTCAGACGATCAGGAATCAGAGAATTTTAAAATATTGTGCTATTGAAACATTGCAGATTGTTTTAATTATTTTATTCTATTTATTTTACTAAAACCAGAGCTTAATCCAGGAGAGCCGTGTACTTTAGATTGTGATCTAATTTTAGGTGAAGAACTAGAACAAACACTAAGTACGTTGCAATTCCAGACTCACTGAACTAGATCACATCCCAGAGCACGCATTATCCGGAGGAGTACAGGCTTAAGTCCAGGCAACCTTCCCGGACTTCTGCTTGAACAAGAATTAGCTATCCTGTCGCAGGACATCCCTTATATACCCGACGTCGCGCATTGTTAACTGTAATGTAGTTCTTTTGTTAGTGGATATTCAGTTTTAAATTGTTCCTAAAAACTCAAATTTATAGACGTATATATTTTAACCCGAGGAATTCAATGTGATATCATATTTCACAACTATTTGTGGGTTTATATAAAATATTTAAAATATGGGTGAAATATCCATAATAAGGTGTAGGGTTGCATCGGTTTAAATTATTTTATTTAAATCAGATTTAAATACCATTGATTTTTTTTTTCAAAAAAATCATTGATTTCAATCAATTGTTATTTAACATTCCAGATTTACGACAATTAGGGGAAAAGCGTGTGGGTAATGTTACCATGTGGCAATACGTTCAAGAACTTCTATATCTGTGTAACTTCCTCGGTAAAACGACTTTACTGGTATATTATTTTGAATTTACAACGCAGAAATACAATGTGTTATCTTTTGTTAATTTTAACGTTAGTATATACGGGCTTTCAAACAAGTGGTCACAATTTCGACGTTAACCAGTTTGTCGCTAACGATACCATCGTCATAAACGGATTTTCATTTTTTACTTATTCTTAACAACATGTTATAATTTTTCTTTTAAAATCAAGAAAATCTGGTTTAAATAAAAAATATCCGATTTAAATAAAAAAAAATCAGATTTTTAATTATTTTTAAAATCGTATTTTTATGCAGTCCTCGTAATAAGGATGAAGGTATTAATAATACAATTCCACAAATCGATTCTTTGAATTTTTTATGTGTATGTATTGTTTCATAATTTTTTGACAATTATTATATACAGATATTGTCTAGGTTGTTAACCTGAAAACACTGTAAATTTTATATTTAAATATGTACATAAAATAAAATTGTATTTTGTATTTTGTTTAACAAACAAAATATAGTAGCATAAAATTCATTCACAAATTAAATATGCAAATATTTGCGAAATAAATTAAGGCAGGCTTTAATGGATTTATTTGATTGGGAGGTTTATTTTAAAATGAAACAGTGTATTACATCCACTTTAAACAATCATATCATTAGCATTGCGAGCTAAATGAAGCGGCGAATTATTCTGCTTTCATGACGAGTAAGCAGTTAGCAGCCCCCTGTCTATTTATAACATTTATTCACTTAAATGGAATGAATTCGTTACATTTAGCGCGAATTGATGTCAGACCTATAAATAATTTTATGGAGATGGACCAGGTTATTACTTCATTCTTTTTCTTAGCAGCAGATTCGTCTTATTCTCGGCTCTTGATTACCTTCAGACATGCAATCTTAATTGTTAATTCCTAACGCGGTGATATCATAACATGTATTATTCTTCAACAAAAATATTTGAAGAAAATTATTATCTCTTATAATTTCACAGACAAAACATTTTCAAACAATACCTTCCATCAATATTTTTGTAAGGAATTAAATATTGCATAAAAGATTTTTTTATATTTTCTTAATATTTTATTTTTCAATTTAATAATTTGCATTTCTCGGCCTTAAGTGCTTTTTAATTACTGGCCTGTTAACGAGAAAATGGAATGTATTTAACTATTTTTACTTCTGTTTATTTTTCCCATAATTTTCTGCAGGTTATTTAACTCTTGATCTAGTTATTGCCTCACATTTTCGCCTTAATAATTACCATAATTATTATTTTTTGCTCCAGATGGTCCTCTATTTTCACCAATGTTTGCATTTTTATTGGTTTCAAATTCAGTTCAGGTTGTAAATTCTATTTATTGCATCACATTATTGCTTTTTTATATTTATTGAAGTACTACTGTTCTAATTGCTCTAATTATTTATCTAAGTTTGTCTCACTTTGTTTAATTTCCTTATCTAATTAATGCCGCACATTCTCGCTCTAGTGTATATTCTCTATTTTATATAATAATTATTGCCCTATTTATTACCTCATAAACTTGATCCGGTATTTTATCTAATTATATTTTCCTTATTTGATCGAAAATAGTAATACCCTACTTTATCTAATTCCTCATCTATTTATTATTATTATTTTTCTATCCTAATCTATTTATCAATATTATTTTTCTACATTTGTCCTGGTATATCTCGTAAATGTACTGTAATTATTGTCCTATTTCTTATTATTTTGCTTAAGAATTTATTGTACTTCATGTATTTATTTTTATAATAATTTAATTTTAAATTTCAGCTCTTTTAATTGTCCGTTTTTAATTTCTTTTTCAGTCTAGCATTTATTTCATAATCTTAAAAGCTATCTAAACTACGTATTAGCAAAAACATTATTGCAAAAATGGTTTAAGGATTTACAAGGCATAACTGTAGCTCACGTCACATAGTACCCTCAGCAAATACTACGTATAGTAATCAAATGTACTAGCGATAAAAAAATGAATCCTTTTTTTCCCATGTCCATCTGCTTTAGAAAAGTTTTTACCTACTGTGTTTTGAAAGTGGCAGTCCTATTTTTATACAGCAAAAAATTTCCCGTTTCTTTCATCCCTCATTTGTTATACGGAGAATCGGAATAGAATTCCTTTTGTTTCAGTGACAGTTTTATTGTATTTTAATGGTATTGCCCGTCAGGTTCTTTACAGAATCTTCAGCTTTTAGAATAACTTATGTCCAGTGCAATAAAAAGACAATTTTGAGCTCCATTTAAAAACTTTGTACGAAACAACAATGTTGACAACTTCGTTTGATATTTAATAACACTGGCTTAAATGATAGTGCGCTTATATTAAAAAATATATTAAATACGCGCACAATAAATATAAGAAGGAATAGATTGACTAAATAACGACCAGACGAATAAAACTGTGGAAATCAAAATTAAAAGAGATATTTTTTTTATTTTTGAATTATACATATTGTAAATGTTTTACTTTTAAAATCTATCTACATCTATCTAGGAATCTTGTAACATATATTATGACTGTTGCAAACGGTATTTCGAAGGAATTAAGGCTGCTCTGGGACTGTTTTCTTTTCTATTCAGTACAAATTAGAGTTGTTGTTTTTTGCAGAATGTACTATTCAAAATAAATTTATAATAATGTAATTAGTAGTAAAGAAGACAAATTGTTTCTATTTCGGTTTACAATATGACAAATACAATTTAAGTATATTGACATTGAGAATACGAGGTGTGTAAATTAAGTAAAAAGATTGAGTTAAAAAAAAATGTTCGAATACAATTACGATTCAATATCTATCGTCTCCCTTAAAGTAACTTCCTTGGGAAGCCACGCAGTGCTTCAGCTGGTCGGTTACAGCCGTTTAAATGTTTTAAAGTGTCCAAAATGAGTTACCTTCAGGTGATTTCTTAATCTCGGGAAGAGGAAAAGTCACAAGAAGTTAAGGAGGCTTATGAGCCACAGGAATGTTTTTATTGGCAAAAATCTAATTTTTTAAACCATTTTTATGCAGATTTTTTTTATACCCAATAAATTAGTCAAATTCTGATGAACGATGTTCAGTACTGTAAATTATATGAATGCACAATATACCGGACCGTGTTTCATCTTTTCCTTCTGAAAATGCCGAAAACCACCGAAAAACCTGGCCCCTTGAAATAACACTGTCTATGTAGATCTACTTAAGTTTTGTAAAAGTTTCCATTGCATTATGCCAAAGTCTGTAGCAAAACCTGATAGCACATCGATGTTTGAAATTGACGTTACTCATTTTTAGAATGCACAAGAAAAAATCGCTACGGACAACCAAATGACTCTATCAAAATCAAACTCATATTGAAGACATATAACATGTTAATCTGCCTCCTCTCCAAATTTCGTGTCCCAAGTGTTACCAGATCGAACGCTACATTGTCTGTCTTATTACTTAATTTATACACCTCGTAAAGTGTTAATACAATGTTTCAACGATATTACACAAGGGGGATTTGACCTATAAGTTGAAATAAGCATATGTATATGAACTGGCGTGACACGTGCCCGCCAGTTTTTATTATGGCTACTCTATTGAGTGAGCGTTTTGTCATAGGCTTATGTTTAGTAAAATAATCGCTATTTTTTGTTTCTATTTCACCTATTGTGTTGATAACTAACTTTATTTATCTATAACTCGTTTAGTACTTGAATTTTTTGCGAAATAAAGAATACATAAATAATTTTATTTTTGAGAATCAATATATACAAAATTAAAAAATAAATTGATAACCCTATTTTATATTATTAGATAATATCAAAATGTTTTTAATGTGAAACTCGTAAAGTAAATATTTAGGCAAGCTACCCGGCATCATAATGAAAAATGTCGGTCTGCATAGAATGAAGTTTATTAGAATTAATCTTGTTTGCAGCTCTTATCTAAATTCCTCAGTTTGTGCGAATGGTGGCATTAGCGACGCACAGCGTCTAACGCAGCGTGACTCGACGCCTGGGACGCACACGACGCCCCCCTTTGGGGCTGGGGGGCCGAGTTACACTTGCCTCGTTACGCACGATTTCAAAGGGTGCCAAGAATAGAGATAGGAGCTTTATTCTTGGAGCTGGAGACAATACTTAACGCTAAATATGAATATTTCCACCCCTTTACGAGAATAGATCAAAATTACTATAATTACATGTAGTGACAATACGAATGAAAATAATTGACAGCAGTAATATGTTGTAGTAATATAGTTCAACAGTTTTTTGTTGGGCTGTAAATCAAGTACTACAAAAGGAATATATATTAGAATAAATTGTTGCCGAAATATTTGTCACCAAACGTAAACTTCTAAATAAGTAACTTCAGAAATTTACAACTGTGGCTTGTTTCGTTAGCACACTCCGACTAAACTTAAACGGGGTGTGAGATCTGAAATTCAAATCGTAGCGTAACCAACGATTAACCAAATAAAAATACTGTTGCTCCAAAATGTTAGAAATTCTATTAAGGATAATAATGAAATAAAGATTTATATAAGAAAATGATCATCCATTTTCAATAATAAGACATGACACTATTATGTTAAGTGATGGAATTTTTTTTTGGGATTACTCTCAGAAATATTTCTATTGAGGGAATTTTCATTTTATTGCTATACGAGTACAGTTCCTGAGGTAGATGGTTTTCCATACTCCTCTTTTATAATTAAATTTTGTTTCATATGAATATTCCGTTCACAATTTAGCTACGTACACCAATATCTTGCTGGTATTATTAATGTTTTATTTGAGGTTGCAGTATTTTCAGTAATACACGGTATCATTATTTTTTTGGATCTGATTCAAATGTTTATCCACCCTTATTCACAATCAAAATAATTAACAATTTATTGCAACAGTTTGCCGGTACCAACCACATCAACAAAACAATTAAATAGTAAATTCCCTAATTATTCAAGGTTAGGGAATATTCCCAAAAGGTATATTTCCATGTCCCATCACTACCTAGGTACTTTAGCTATGATTGTTTATCTTTATCAAGCAAAACACAGTTAAGCGAAGATATATTCATGGTGAATAATTTAACATGTTGGAATACATTGCAAGAACAATTATAATAAAGATATATAATTATGTTTCAAAGTATCTTCGCTATTTATTTTTGAATTTTTGGTTATTAATTAATTATTAATTGGCGACCTGATTTAATTTTAAAATCAAAGAAATTAAAGTTGACGAGTACTATAAGAATGACTATTCCACTATTCAACCATTATTTTGCAAGGCTTGAATTTATTTTCATTTCTAGTCATATCTCGTACAAAATTAAAAATATTTATTATCCTTATAAACTTCTCATAGATATGTTACCTCCATCCCACGACTTGGGTTTTTTTTTCAAGTCGTTAAACGAGCAGGACAACGGGCCATGGGAAAGTAGCTTTATGAATAAAAATTCCGTAGGATAAATCTTGTGGAAATTCAGGTCTACTCCACGTGTCTCTGCCTTCACTTTGTGCGTAAATGTCGCCCATTTTTTATCTCTATGATGATGTCTATTTTCTCGGACCGTTAGGCCTAAGGCGCGGGTCCACTAGTAACTGGAGAGTGGTGAAATATTAGCCTTTTGTTCTTATGTTCTTAAAATGTTTGAGAACCATATCTAGAATTGATGTGGAGGAGTCAGCACAAATCTAAGAATAGATTTGTAAGCGATATTCTCAGTAATATTTTATCAACGTTGTGGTTTATATCAAAATATCATTTGATATTTGATATGGAATTGGTAAGTAATAAAATACATAATAAAAATAGGAATAGGAATGAAGAGTCGTCATAGACCTGAAAAAATATTATAAATGTAATAAAACTTGTAAAAATAACCAAGTGATACATATTAATGATATTTCCAATTATTTTAAAATGATTATTCCACATTTCCATTTTATCAAATTAAAATGCTTTATTTATTGAAAATGGGTAGTTTCTTAGAGTAAAAAAGCTGATAAAGGCATAATATCATAGTCATGGTTAAATTTCGTTAATATGAAAAATTTTATGTATGAAATGTTGTCATTCGTGAAAAAAGCATGCAAATATTATTTGAACTATAAATTTAATTGGTAAAGTTTGACTAATAATTTCTGCGAAGTAACAACTCGTGTCAAAAATTATTCTTCGCTGTCGTGATTTTTGACATTCGTTTGTCTGATAGTACGCAACAACTATTCGTAAATATTTCTAACAATATCATATATTATATTACTTATATAAAAAAGTTATTTATGCAACATTGTGTAAAATAAGTGTTTCTTAGTCGAGTGCTGATTAACGCATGAAGCATAGCCGGATACGGAAATTATAGAATGCGATTAAAAACACTATGTTACACACGTGTTGCATACAACATTTTTTCTACAACCGAAATATTAATAAAAATTAATTTCGTAAGTAAATTAAATCACTGACAAATGTGTTGGCGTTGCCTAGCAACGGTTACTTTTCACGAACTAGTGCGTGAAATGTGTAGGTAAAGTGATTCTTTACAAACCCAAGAGTACATACTTTATGACGGGTTGTAGGAAAAATATTTTTTTACAGAAAGGTCAATTTATTTAAAATACTTGTAATACGCTTTTTAAATATACGTTTTGCATCTGTAGAGAGCAGTAGGTATGGAATGATTTAATGAACATATAAACATTGTATTTCGTGACGTCATAGTCTAGTTACAAATATCGATGACATCTCTTCACTTCTCTCAAATTTTTGAGTATAGTACCTGGTTTACATAATGAAAAAAATGTTGAATATTAAAATGTGTTTTTAAAATTATATATGTCATAATGGAATATGAAAGTTTTATTTTATTATAAATTATAGACTTTATGTGAACAATATTTATGAGCTCTTAGCTAAAAAGACTTAAAAGAATAAATACAAGGATAAATATTTATATATTTTATTTAAGAACATGAAATTTTATTTACAAGTATATTTTCTCATATATGGCCCATTCTATAGCTGTATTAAAAAAAAGTTTATATAAGTTAGCACGTACTACGTTGTTGTTAAAGGTACATCATATTCAGCAAGCACATTTAATTTTATACCATTATACGATGTGAAATGGTAAGAATTAATATCTTAGATTTTTGTTTTTTTGTAAAGCACGCGTTAGAATTTATACTTAAGATAAGCACAGTCTTGGGACCAAAAACTAAAACTATTATACATTACGACTACTACGCTGTGTAGTTTCTCAGGCTATATCAATTTTATTACCTTTCCACTCCATTAAAATTTATGCTTTAAAATGTTCTTTCTAGTTGAACAGAGGAAGTTACGTATATTTTCTACTTTATATGATTACTATTGCAAATATAATAGAGGAAAGAACTAAAATCCAATTTTCTAGACAAATAATAGTTATGGATATTATACGTGATAAAAATTGTTATTGAATCTAATATCAAGAAAAAAAGCATTACAATTTTAAAACTGGTCGTATATCCAGCTTAGGAAACTTTTGAGATTATTTGCTACAATGTTTTTTATTATTGACTCGGATATGAGGTACATTACAGAATACGTAATCTCACGGTCATTTAAGTTGTAGTAATAATATTTATAAAGACTAGTAAATAAGTAGTAGTATAGTTATTTTTGTATTAAGTGAGCGATGTATGTGTTTTTAGAGAGTGACACGTCACTTTTTTGTCGAGGCTCGCCGAGTCAAAATGTCAATCGAACGCACTAAAAACATTTCACACACAAAATACAAACAATATTTTTTCTACAACTAATTTGCATTATTGATTAAAATATTTTTATTTATCTATATAAATTAAGTGCAGAAATGTTTTCCATCACATGTTAACATTTTAACAGTTCTAGAAAATAGTAGTTTATGATAAACGTGCATAATGTAGGTCTTTTTTACACCTGTGGCTCAGTTTCAGAATTTAAAAAAAATCACATTACAATTGTTTGCATGACAACAGCCACCGTCGATCCTCAAAAGAAAAATAAAAAATTCTTGCATACAGATATAAATGTCAATTCTACGTAAAATCTATTGTTGTTTTGTGGTAAAAACGAGTTCAAAGAGTGACGGTGAAATATTACAAGGTACTAGAAGTAAGAAGAAAAGCCATTGATGATACTTACTGATGGAAATTTGCTTCCAGAAAAATTTCAAGCAGTTTCTAACAAACAAGAAGTTTGAAAATTTGGAATTAATATAAATAACAGTACTAAGCACATCCCAATAAATAATAAATAAATTATTTGATCGTTTTACTAAAATAACACTAGAAGTGTAATAAAATTATTTTGAATAACCTTTAAAAAACAATAAATACAGTTGCAGTGACAGTTTCAAAATGTCAACATTTTAATTGATAAGTTACAAAATAGTTATTTATGATACTAGTGTGTGAAGGAATACTTTTAGGCATGAATTACGGAGTTTAAGGCACGAGCGAAAGCGAGTGTCTTAACCGTAATGAGTGCATAAAAGTACTTCACACATGAGTGTCATACAATATTTTATCTACGAACCAATTAGAAAAATAAATAGAATTGTAATAATTTATTATATTTATATAATATGACAGGTAGACAGGTGATGGTAGGTTGCGTTCAGTATACTTCTGAATGACACCGATGCAATGTCACCAATTTGAGATAAAACTCTTACATAAAATCCAAATACGATAATTTGTACTATATTTTTCTGCGATACTATAGCGTTAGCAGTACTAACCGGTGTTTTACATTACCATTCTTTCAAAAACATGTTTTTCATTTGTTAAAAGAAATGTTATAATAATGAAAGTCCCATTTAATTTACATTGTTCTTTTAGGCATGATTTAGTTTCATTATTAAACGATTTCATTAATGACACACTTCACATGCAATAACTTGCAAAATAATGGAATCATTATAGGGTGAGAGTAGATAAAAGTATTTTTCCTACAACCGGGCATAAAGTACATACTTTATGCTATCTTTTGAGTTTGTAGAGTTACTCTTCACGCACTAGTACTTGAAAAGTTCTTTTTATTGCAATAGTAGAGCCATTGCTAGGCAACGTAAATACTATCCATGGTTTAATTTTTTTTCGAAATTAATTTTTATTAATATTTCGATTGAAGGAAAACATTGCATGCAACATGTGTGTAACATTGCTTTTTATCTCGCTATTTATAATGTTAAACAGCACTCGACTACAAAACACTTACTTTACACATTAGTTGCTTAAATAACTATTTTCTACCTACAGTTCATCTAAGTTTCTCTAACGGCCTTGATTTTTTATTTATCGAAACTATGTAAGAGGTACAAATAAGAGAAAATTAAATTAAATTATTTAAAATATTATGACTAATAAAGAAATAAACAAGAAATGTATTGCATAGTTTTGTTTTATTGGATTGTACATTTACTTTTTAAAGGATGACAATTTGATGTAACTGATTTAATGCTATGTACATAGTTGGCTAAAGCCGCTATTTACTAGTGGTGTGTAAAATATTTCAATATAGTGAGTGATAGTGGTTCTAATCGAAAACCATCAGTATGTAATATTGTAAAGCAATTATGCACTTGTAGAATTACAAACTCATTGTTTTGCTGCTCGTGCAAAACTTTTCCACTTCGTTATCCAAGTATAAATACCGATGTGTACGAATGAATTGGCTGCACGTTGGCAGACAAGCTACTAAAATGCAAGCAAAGTCAGTCACGAAAAGTCTGTAAGTTATTTGAAGGACAGTTTAATGCAGTGATATTGTGGAGGCAGGAGGCATTTGACAATTTCTTACCTCTGGATTTTTTCCTAAAAAATTTATTCCTCCAATTTCTTTTAAATCCTTCTCGATATCAAGAGCAGAAATGTCTATAATAATGACTCCAATCGTTTATTTACGAGAGGATGTGGAAATCTTAGTATTATCGGTGAACATAGCACCGTCCACAGATTTTTTTTTACTTTTTCTCCTAACGATTCTCGTGAAGCACCCATCCGCACCGGATGCGTATTAACGTTTCCTATCTCCCTACAGACATTGACACGCTTCCTGGCCTGAATTGGAAGACTAAGGAAGGAAGTCATTGGGAGAAAGAAAGAGATTTTTAAAGGAGATTGAAAGACGTTCTTTGTATCAAAAATGTCATTAATTCGGAAACCAACTTTTGTGAAAAAAATACACAATATACCTTTTTTCTGTAAGATAAACATAATAATATTCCTAAATGGAACATGATCTCAAATACCTGTAATACCTAAATATTAGGTTTGTGTCATGTTTTACTTGCATTTTAGTAGTAAAATTGTCAGCCTATAGCCTCTGCAAAGGACTTACAGCGTATAGTGCAGCGGTCGGCAACCATTAAGTAATCAAGTGACATATTTTATGAACTCCTAAACTAAAGGAAAAAGTAGAAATATTCATCACAATATATATCTTTTTCCCAAAAATGAGGATTTTTATAATTACTGCACACATTCATCTAAATTCTTACGAAAATAAAACTTCTTGATTTTTACAATATATTGTCAGAAGACGTAAAAACATTAGATATGAAAAATTTTAAAAAGCAACTAAAAAATTATATATTGTGTAACATGGTCAATAATAATAATAATAAAAACAAAATCAGGATAACTATTGAGCAAATGATGAATTTCTAAGAAACGCTTTCCAAATATTTTAGGAAGTCTAAAAATCCTTAAAAAAGTCTGTAAGATTTTTTCCTAAATGGACATAGTATATTCTTAAAATTTTAAGTAAATTCCTGGAATCTGACACTGATTTGGGCTAAAATCTTAGCGTGTCATTTTAAATGTCATATCGTGTCACTTAATGGCAGGCGTGCCGTTGGTTGTCGACCGCTGGTATAGTGGATTCCAAACTAATCGGACAGAGCAGTACAATTTATTTGGTTAATTTGTGGATTAAACCACTAATTTCACACCGCTCAATCCGAGTTGAAGTATATTCAGCAACTAAGCCACCGCTGTCCATAAAAAGTTTTAAAAAATTGAATATATTTTTCATATTTTGATTTGCTTCACTTTTCTATGTGCATGTCTACACTGATTCGAAAGTAAATGTTGGTTTTTTAACTACTCTAATTTCGTTACAAAATAATATTTTCTTCAAATAACTGTTATTTTGAAAAGTATAAAATTCCACAAGAATATTAAATTTGAAATCAGTTATAATGGAAGCAATAAGCGTGACATATTATTTGTTCGGAATTTTTTAAATGGATTTAATGAAATCATTGAAGTGCATGATCGCGTTACACTGCTAAATAACAAATGAAATCATCTATAACAAATCGATAATTACAAATAGTTAATTACAGTATAATTCAGTTAATTGTGTCTATTTATTTCACAAAACATTGAACAAAAGTGATGTACGGTTACCAATTGCTTGCCGCTATTTTTAATTGTTTGTAATTTTCTCGAAAGACGTACAGTAATAATTGCCGCATGGCGTTAAATTGTACAATTCTACATTATTACTTCCTTAGTTGGATCGAATATTCATTTAAATTGCATCCTTGCTTTAATTAGAATATTCATTTCAAACTTACTCCGTATTAAATTTTCTCCATATACAATAATTTGCTGTGTATGCGATTACCTGCTGCACTGGAGCTTTTAGTTCAGAATCTTTTCTTTGTAAATTGTATTGCAATGTTCTTTCGATGTTGGACAGGTATTTCAGCTTCAGTTTTGGTTCTGACAGCTCTATTTATAGATCATGATAGTGGAACTTAGTTTGTAGTATTGTTGATAGATGAAGTTGTAGTTCATGTTTTGACGAAAGTTGTACGCGTAATATTTTCTGCACTTCAATTAAATTTATTTCACTTGAAATTGAGATAATTATAAGGCTAATCATTTTTCAACTTTCATTCGTTTCATATCTCTGAACTTCCCTTCGAAATGTATTATCTTTTGAAAATTTTATTAAAATGTCACTATTCCTTATTGCATTACACAAAACTATTGTAACAGTTCAAATCAGGGGCGGATCTAGGGGTGTGCTGGGTGTGCAATAGCACACCTGGAATTTTTCAGGGGCGGCATTTTAGAAAAGCAATTTGTAAAAATTAAAATTTTAATTAATTATTCATCTTTGTTTACACTTATTTACAAACTTTTGAAGCATTTATGAGATCATATCTAGCATAATTATTTTTTATTACAATTGTTTGATGTATGTAGGACCACATACATATTGGCTTGGTTCCACAATTTTATATTACATGCAGCAAGCGGCAATAGGTATTAGCGGCGGGTTGTTTGTTTCGGCATAGATCTGTAGTGTCGGTAGAGTACGTTATCAGAACACCATTTTTGTTCAATTAGTAAATAACTCAAGGAAGGTGGACCTAACAGTTCAGCGCAGGGATACATGTTCGGAACGTGTACATTTATTTTCTGATTTTCTGACTGTGAAGTTCAATTTGAAAGTGTGCTTAACATTCAATTAATAATTTGTGCAATAAGTATGTTTTCATTTAAAACTTTACCATTAAGCTTGAAAACTTGAAGGTATAAGTAGGTAGTTGTAGATATATGTAAATTACTATAAAAAAAAAAATTTTTAAAAATTTTGAACCTATTCTGTTTTTATTCTTATATTATGTCAATATTTACATACTTATATAAATATTGTTATAACATATCTACCACATCTTACAATTTACTAATCATTTTAGCTTCCAAACTATAATCATATAAATTTATCTGCACTGATCACAGTGTTTTAGAAGAGGCAAAGTTTTCTCTTGAAATACATGTTCGAAGAAGAAAGAAAATGTTCAATTACGAGCAGTCAGACAAACCAATTTCTAGTGAAAAAGATAAATTTAAAATATCAGTCTTTTATACGTAGTCAGATGCAGCAATTAATTCACTAATGTAAAAATTTAGAGTTGTTGTTTACTGATAAAGATACCAAAGAACGGAATTTTAATGCAGATGAGCTTTATACGGAACTCAAATCTTTAACTACAATTGTAAAAGACGATATAACTCCTAAAGAAATATTAAATTATATTTATAAACAAAACCTTACTAGTCTTTTTCCAAATGTCATAATAGTTAATTAATTAATTAAACTGAAAGATCATTTTCAAAGTTAAAATTGATAAAAAATTATTTAAGGGCGGCAATTTGAGGTTTTGCACACCTTATCTTTCCACCTAGATCCGCCCCTGGTTCAAATACTTGCAAAGTAAGAGATATTGTATTCATTTATTTCAAATATTCAAATAGTCAAAACGGATATTTCTGTTGAAATCTGAAAACCGAAATATTGCGCGATTACAATACTTTATTTTGTACAAGGAAGAAAAATACCTGTGAGCCTTATAATTTTCATTGGAATTGTTGATATTTATATATTATATTTCTTAGAACAATATGTATTGTTTTTCATTCATTTTATACTGTTTTGACATCCAATGTTCTTTCCACCCTTTAAGGAATTTGCTTGTGGATCTTTTGATGTTTACTTTTCTTTATACGTGGTTTCCGTCTTTCTGTAATCCATTAACTCCACGTGGTACATTATCACATTTCTCTCTAATTTCAGAGTTTGCTATCAATTTGATTGAAAGGAATGGAATACAAAAATTGGAAGAAAAAAGAAATTAAAATCTTAAAATAATCACAGATAATATACAGGATGATCAATCTCAAGTCACGTAACACACGTAGTTCTCAAATTTTATTCCTCGGATATAAGTATGTAATCAACGTGGTAGTATTATTTAAATTTTATAGATCCATTTATTTGTACATTTCTTTATGTAGGTAAGTCGAAAGACGTTTCAGACCATAAATAGGTATCTTCAACAATTGTTTGAAGTTCATGTATGTACATAGATACTTCGTAATATTAATATTGATTTACAATTTCAAGAGGACGTAATATTGGAAATACAATTTGTTGAAAGATTACCGTTTATAGTTGGTAAAGTTTAATTAACAATATATCGAATATAATATGTTGTAAATCAGAAATACATTTATTTAAATTTTAACAGAACAACAACGACAGAAGATAAAAAAAAAATTAAAAATATGTGTAGAAAAGTACGTGCTGGCCGTGTTGGTTCGCGTTTATTTTCTTTGCGAATATTTCTATGGTTAAAGTGCCGGTTATCTTAAACATTCGTTAAGGTTAATAGAAAAGTGACACATCGAAAAAATAAATAACGTATACTTTTGACTTACGTCAGGTGTTTCGATATGAAAATTTATTTAAATAGGTACATATTTTGTATTTGATCCATAATTAAAAAAATATTTAAAGAAGGTTGCTGTAAAAGGTGCAAATTATTTAATTAGTGACATTTTACTGTTTAGTATACATATCCTGTAGCAGTTGATTTATTCTTTTAAGCATTTGTATTTTCGTGGTACAGGTTGCCAATTTACAGACTTAATGGGCCATTGTCGCATTGAAGGAAAAAAAAGTATAGAAACTAAAAATTAACCATTGTGACTACCAATAATGACGAAAATTATATATTACCTTATAATTTCACCGAAATTAGCATTTGACACTCAAATTTATGTAACGGTGCCATATCTCTGACGTTACGTAGAAGAAATGAGAGAGCAGTATAAGATATAAGATATCAATACAGGCAATTCATAAAATATAATAAAAATATTTTGATATTACACAATTGATTGTTTTGGTGTAAATTTGATTTATAATGTGTTCCGTATCGAAGCTCACACATTAAACTTTGCTCAATTTGAATCAGACTATTAACAACCAGTATTGTACCGACTGTGTATATTTGGTAATTTCTGACCATGTAAAATATCCAGTACGGTTCTGGCTTGAGAGATAAGCAACAAAGCTAGTCCATCTCCGCCTTATGAGTATTGTTTTCGCAACATAATAGAATACGTCCACTCCAAGAATCAATATTTCAACATCGACATGCTGGATCTCCTATTCAGCAGTTTTGTTTCATCAGCGTGGCCGTGAGTCCTGCACAATCACACAACCTATCGCCTATCGCTTGTATCTCTCCAAGAGGACCCTCAACCCTCCGACCCTCTCATTTTTTGCCGCTCGCTGCGTTTTCTTTGTGATTTAAAATAAAGCGTCCGGTGTTTGAGATGTTGGAGGTCATTGTTGCCATAGAGATGTAAACAGTGTTTGTTTATCGATGGAGTAGTACGGGAAAGTTCCTAAACCCAATGGAGTTGAAACCGAATGTAAATACTCATAAACTGCTTCACTGAACACTAAAATTGCTACGGGATTTAATTGCAAAAACTACATGCGAATATAGATGAAATGATAGAGTATTAACTCTGAAGTGATCTTTATATAATTCCGTAATGGTGTAATATGCAATATAAACCACTATTATTGCTACTCTTACCAGTAATGTGTTATATACCAACAATATTACTAATGTTATTATTTTACGATAACCGTTTGAAAAACACTTGCTGTTAATATTGTTTTTTTGTTTTAAAAGTTGATTATTTCGTTATTCATACTTATAACTATCGCTAAGTTAAACTTTTCCTTATACGATTATATCTTTATTTAAAGATGTAAAATCGTGAATTGAAGGAATTAAATAGTGTACTAAGTATTAAGAACGGTAAGGAAATCCCTCACCGTTAATGATACTTATAGTATTTTTTGCACAATCTAAATTAAGTTACCCTCAATATCGGTAAAAAGTATCCAAAATGAGTCCGTTTCCGTGGTATTTTTTAAACATTCATTTAATTTTGAAATATATCAAAGTACAGTCATTTATGGTTGTATTTATCAATAATTTTAGTATTAGTAACTGCACATTTAATTTCAATAGTAATAATTGAATTTACTATATCATTTTTGTGCATTTGTGCTAACCACGCACCTACTTACCGTTCTAGAACGGTATGAAGTTCTTACCGTTTTTTTAGGCGTAGCAACCAGGTTTATTGATTGGGTTGCCAAGACAGTAAGTTGACTGTCTTGGCAACCCAAACAATAAACCTTTTCTAATGCCTGATCGCGTAAAATATTTTTTTTTTGCAGTGTTTGCAACATCTAACAATCCGTTTATTCAAATTCAGACATATCCTTTAAGGACAAACAAATGCTTTGTAGTTCATAATATTTTATCTAATGGATCATTGACTTTCGAAAACAAAACAAAAAGTCAAAATTAACTATTTGATAATGACATTAAAAAAACTAAATCAATTTTGTTTAAATTTATTATATTACAATGGAGAAAAATAGTACATTTTTGGATTAAAACTTATATTTGATTCGCAATTTTTTCTTTTGCTCAGCTTCATAGAGCTATGAATATCTCACAAAAGCATCATTGCTCTTGAAACGAAATAAAACTTTTAATCCTTATAACACAATCATTATTTTTTACTCTCATTGTTAAAATATGACTGAAAGCACTGATTTTCATTGCGGTAAATAACATTTTATTCATTATTCAACTATATTTGGCTTCGGAACGGAATATCCTACACTCGGCCTAAAACTAAAGACCACTGACAATATTGTAATAACCTATTATATTTTGTTTTCAATTTTTGATCTCTTAAGTCGTAGATAAGTAGGTATAGTATATTGTGCAACAAGTACAGAAAGTCTCCCATTTCCCACAAGGTGTGACAGTTTCGGCACGAAACTAAATCGAGTGCTGGAATCACACAGGGTGGAAAAAAGGTGATTCTGCACGAGTGGCACATTATACTTTTTCTACGACCACAATGCTAAACGTTACAGAATAAAAATAAATGCACAAAAGGTACTTGACATAAAGAACTATAGCGCACGTAACCTCACAAAGAGTACCACGCATACGCAGTGTTGGCAATTACTGTGAGAAATGACATTTCCCACACTGCACATGCGCAGTGTTGGCAAATACTGTGAGAAATGATTTTATATAGTGTGAGAAAAGTGATACTTTTCATAGTGGTCACTTACTTCCTGTAATATATTTAGTTCAACCGTTATTGACGTTTATAACAAGCCAAAAGCTGCTACCTTGTTTGTTGAATTGAAATATTTTAATTATAGGTATTAATGATCAAAACATCATGACCTTTCTCAGCAGAGGCCCTTTTACTTCTAGGAATAATATAGCAATTATAATGATTAAGAAAGCAAATTTCTGTAGAATTTTGTATTAAGCAGTTTAATGGAAACAAATTCATATGTAGTCTCGAGAGTTAAAATTAGTAGAATTCCTGAAAGACAGTTACTGGAAATGAAACAAATTAGTGTCTGTAAACTGCGCTTGAATCCTGAAATACGCAACTCCAGAAGATGATTATGTAACTACAAATTAAACAACTTTTTCAATTTTCTTATTATGCTTCTCGTGAATGACAGCCTAATTAAATTTTCTTCACTTTTTAAAAATGACATTCGCGATCGCATTAAAAATTAAAGTTTCAGTATATTCAGAAATAAGGTATAAAATGTACATTTAAGTTCTTAAAATAAATAATGAATAAGACGCCAAAAGTTGAAACTTATAAATTGTTAAACATGAATTTTAAATGTAAATCTGTTGACGTCGAGAAAGAATTTTGAATCATACATGAACGACATTATGAGGAAGGATGCATACAGAATGCTATAACCCTAGGCGACGTCCTGTACCAAGGATTCAATTCACTTGAGATTGAGATTAAATCCTTTTCTATATTGAGAATACTTTGGACTACATAATGCCACATTTTGTTATCTTCCAAATTGGGAAGATAACATAACCCTATTCATTCTTCACGAATATATAAATAAGTAACAATATTTTTTAATTTGTTACTGGTTGTTCTATAATTAGTAATTTTTTGTAGACTATAATAAAAACTTTATTATTAAATATATTATATAAATTACATAATTGTTTTTACATTGAATTTTCCATATTGAAAATTTTTTAAAGAAATTATATTTATAAATCAATTTTACGGTAAATAAAGTATACTTATGTATAATGAAGTTAAAATTATTACAAAATGTAATATATTCATAAGATAATTTTGAATATTAAAAATGGGAGTGTTATACCTATGACGCAAAATCCATATCACAAAAGAACATGATGTCATACTTTTGCGGTCACAAAAGACTACTTCAAGACGATTTTGTATTGAGTTTTTATGTAAAATATTATTAAATACCTATTTAGAAGTGAAGTTAAAAATGAAAATATTAAAAACTATATGCTTATTGCGACAGAAGAATGAAAGAATTTAATGGTCTGTATCCCGAGCACACTTTATGAGTGCTTTTGTTAAAAGTGACGTTTGACCTCATAAGATTATAATATAAAATCAGGCTTTCTAAAAGCGATTTTATTATAAAAAAGATTAAAGGTTATGATATTTGCTGATTTCAGTTTGTGTAACTACGGGTCCCTAATAAAGTCATCACTAATGTCTCTCAAAAAAAAAAGTTCTCTGTCTCTTATAATGATGGTGATATCACCAACATTATTACCAATTTATTCATCATGTACAATGAAGTTGTTTTATAACAAATTAAGCAAATAATAGTTAGAAATAATACTTTAAAAGCATATAATCCGACATTTATCATTAACCGAGCGAAATGGCTGCTTCAGGGCCCTTTTTTTATTTTATATAAAATATTTTTTAATTAATAACAAAATAAAAAGTACTAACTAGATCAACTGATAACAAAATTAAGTTGAGTGGTCCAATTTTTCTTTGAAATCAATAAAACTATCACCCTTTAAACTAATAGCTGTATTACTTGGATTTGTTTACAAAAATGTGTTGCTGATATTAAAATTACATGAACAAAATTCAGATCATGTAAATTCCACGTGCTTATTAGAAACTAGATTAAGGGCCAGTTTTTTATTACCTTAACAACCAGTTGATAGAAAAGTATTGCATCGTAGTAGTAAATTATATTTTTTATACTTAACGTTAACAATAGCCCTATTGTTACATTGAAAACAGTTTGATAATACAAAATATTGTAAAACTGTTTTTGGTATTTTTATTAAATAAGTGAAGCAAGATACATATAAAACATAGTATATTACACTCGTTTTAAACGTTTTATTGTTCCATTCGTGTTTTTGGAGAACACATGGAACAATATGCAGTCTTATAAAACTTGTATAATAATACATATAATATTTTGAAAATTTAAATCAGTGTTTTCTTGCGATATTTGTCTATTAACAGGCATTTAAGATAACCAGCACTTTAACCAAAGATAAAAAAAATCGGCGATTATTAAATTGATATTACAATTACAAAGGCAAATACCAGAAGAAACATAATATGGTGAAATCTTAACTTGCTTACATTTAGCACAATTTTATGAAAAGAAAAGAAAGGTAATATACCTATTTTTTATTATACCTTATTTGTCCCGAATTTCATTGATTATTCCCTTATTTTAGATTCTACTCCAGACATTATAATCATTTTGACCATGCTTTATATTTAGGTATGTTTATGTAGAAAAAATAATACAAAGATTTTTAGGTTTAGGTAGGTACATGATAAATACATAATGTACAACAAAAAAATAAAATACAGGGCCCAAATTTTATAACCGGTTCAGGCCCCAAAATTCTTAAATCCGACTCTGCCTGTAATTTAAAAATAAAGAGTTTTCATAATTTCTTATTATTTCCAGGTATTTCATTTTCATTTTTATTTCTTTTTGGTGATGTATAAAAGTTGAATAATCCTTTCTTAATTATTGTTCGCCAACTATAATTAAAACAACAGTTTACTTAACTTTGAATTGTTCTTAATTTCGTCAAACTTTTAATCAATACAGCCAAAAAGTTTGCGAATGTATTATTAATTTTCAAAAACTTGGTAACCTGATTAAAACTCGTGGAAATGTTATTAAATATTTAGATATTCATTTCAAGTTGTGTGATGATTAAAAGCGAAATTGTCGACTGTTTCGCACATGATCAAAGCCTACCTGATGGCACATTCCAATTTTGATTTGTGCTTTGCAGGAATCAAAACCTGCGACATTGCATGAGGAGAAAGAGAATTTTAAATGTGTTGTTGCCAAACCGATAGAAAGGCATAATTAGAATCAGCAGAGGAGGAAATTATTCAGAAAATATTACAATGTCGGTAATGATTCATTTGAATAAATTTGCACGAATATGAAAGTAATTATACAAATTTTGTAATTAATAACATGATATACAAATAAACAAATTGGTAATGCATATTACTCATTATAAAATGTTTAAAATTCATTTGATATGTTTTAAATTAACTAATGATAAATATGTTTTTATTAATATTGTTTTAACATTTATTATAAATATTACTAATGCCTGATACATTACTATGATAAATTAATAAAAATTTTGAAATAAATATACCTCCCGAACGTTAAGAGTAGCCAATAATATTTATTTGTAACATGTCGATGAAATTTGTGTTTCGTAATTATATTGTCAGCCTTAAAAATAATAACGAATTGTGCAAACTATGTGAACAATGGGTAATTGTTGATTTTACGCAAATTTGTTATTTAAAAATAATTAATCATTTTTTGACCTTTTTGCTATTGAATCTATTGTATTTTTTTCTTCAAATTTCTTTGATATTGTGATGACGAATTTTATATAATATTCGATGTCGGTACAACCGGATATTACTGTAACATATTTCAAAGTAAATTTAATAAAAATCACTCATTAGAGCAAAAAGTTCTGTGTTATAAATTCAAAATAATATACCAGTGAAGTCGTTTTATAGACGAAGTTAAACAGATTTAGTAGTTCTTGAAAGTATTCTCACATGGTAACATTACAGACACGCTTTTTTCCACAATTTTCGAAAAATATGGAATGTTACATAACATTTGCAAAATAAGTGATTTAAATCAATGATTTTAAAAAAATCAATGTGATATAAATCAATGCCATCCTGGATTTGGAATTATAAATTTCAGTCATATCTATGGACCTTTTCAAATAAATAGCCGAAATATTAAACATCTCACATGTTGTGCATCACTGTTTGAATACATAATATATCAATTTTAATGTATAATGCAAATATAATCTGTTTCTAAATAATAGGAACATTCAAATGCATGCATCTTTAAATTTCTCATTTCCTCCAGGGAATATGTTCCTGGATTCAACAATGAATGTTAGTATCATGTTTATGAATTATGAAACCTGAAATCATCCTAGATCACATCATTTGCATACTATCGTCTGTTTTCTTCATCTTTATTTGAATTTCACCCACAGATTCTCAATAGAGAACATATCTGATGAATTACAAGACCATAATTTAAAAATACTGCAAAAAACAGACTAGTACAAAAAATTTATGATTAGTGAAATGCTACGGTTTCATAATACCAGACCTCAAAAGAATTTGTAAAATGCTAACAGATTCAATGTTAAAGTTTGAAATGATTATTATGATAGGAGGAAAAGAGGAAAAATTTGTAAGTTAATTAATATAAATATTTTTAAGTACCAATAAATTAATTCAAAACCAAAAATTGCTTGGTGTTCATGATAATTTCCCTAGGGTATAATTTATATTGAATTTCGTACTACTCGAATACTTATAGCATTTTTTTGTTAGTAGTTGACAATTCAAACTTACTACCGCAAACTTTTTATTCACTGCTGTCTATTTTTAATTGCATAAAATGTATAAGTATTATTTTTTATTTTAATAAATTAAAACATCATCACCATTAAATAGATATAAGGAAGTAATTTCAACTTTCTCTCGCAATAAGCGTGAAACAAAATCGAATCTGAAATAATAAAAATTTTTACCCGTTCAATTACTTCGCACACAAACAGAAAAAAATGTTTGCCTTCGGATTTCAAATAAAATGCGGTGTTGGTTTTACGACCATCTACAGATATTGAAAACAAAACTTGGACACTGGAAACGGAAAATGGTTGGCTTATGGATCTGGATTGTTACAACGGATTTAAGTTGGAGAAACAAATTATATTTTCCAGGAGAATATTTTCGCAACATGTTTTGCATTTTTTAATTTAATTCTAAGTTTAAGATTGGCAAGGAAATATTTTATGGTTTTCTACAAATAAATTTTACTATTATGCTTGCATGTTACCGTTCATATTCACAACTTGGGATACATTAAAACAAATGTACTCCCATGATTTAAATAATTTTTATTGTTTTAACCACAGGCGACTTTAGTAAGGGAGATAAAGGTATCGAGTTTTTGAGGAATAAGCAATTTTCAATGTTCCTTCAATAAAATTTTAATAGAATTTTGATGTTTTCTTTTAAGGGCACAAGTTAATTAATGGTACTTTTATCAAATTACGAAACTGTATTTTCTGAAAAAATACCTGTAAATATAATTTTTGCGTAAATTATTATGGGTTAGATGCTTTTACAAACTAAATATTTCGCGAGTTGATAGCTACTCTATAATTTTAAATCGAAAATACTGTATACTCATACACATGTGTGAAACTCAATATTACAGGATTAATGGACGATAATAAATCCAATATAGCAAGTGAGCAGACCGTGATTACACTTTTTTTTTTGATTAATTGTAACAATTGTTTCTTCTTGACGTTCCATATTTGTGTTATCTTAAGGGATTTTTACTTGCAGCAAAAGTGTCGTTTGTACTTTTCTAATAACCCATTTTGGATACATTTTAGAGAAAAATGTTATTAGAAAAAAGTTTTAAACATAATATTCTCAACATCGAACTGTTTTTAAAATTTCGATTTTTTTATAAAATATAATTCCAATTTTAGTTTTTATTTTTTTAGTTAAATTTCAAAATACTTTTGAAAAATATATTAACAGTCCAATGTTAAGATAGCATGCCAGAATATGTGTCATTTTTTTAACATGATAATCCTTTATATAAAAGAGCTATTAGAAAACTACGATTTTTGCTTATGAAAACCAAAATTTACCAAAAAATCAAAAATTAAAAGTCAATTTCATGTTAAAAACATTATTCTAAAAACTTGAATTAATTCATAACATTACCCATGGATGAAGTTGATACTCTTCAGAGAATCACTCCTTATTATAGAAAGGACTAGAATGTGTACTCAGTCAATTAATTAAACGTATATTACCTCAAAATATTGTAAACATAATTTTTTTCTTATGAATAATTACAATGATTTTATTCAGTTAGCTATTTTACAGGTAACATTTTAATGCTAACATTTTTATATATTTATATTTATATGTAATTTTTTAATTCAGTATATAATGCATCAAACACTGTTACCCAACGTTCTACATTTCTTGGAAAGTAACTAGATTGTGTAACAATGACAACAACAATATATTATAGTATTTTACACACAGTCATAAATTACTATTAATTAATAATTAATACAAACGCGATTTGGTCGTGTATCGTGAACTATACAGGAAACTTGATCTATTTGCATAAAATTTTGGTTGGCAGAATTATTTATGAATTTTAATAACATTACCGGAAGAGGAAATGATAAAATAAAATGATAAGGAGAAAGAAGTTTTTTTAATCAAAAAAAAAGCAAAAAACTTTTATTATTTTAAATTATAATGTCTAGTCTAAAAATAAATAAATAAAATTTGCTAATGAAATATTTTTTAATAAATTAAATTTTAAAATGAAATGTGTACTGCTTATTAATTATAACAAAAATTGTTTTCAAATATAGCCGAAACAGAATTTATATTGAAAAACAGGATGTTTCTTTTTTAACTATTTATGTTTGTGGAATAATCAAATATTCGGCCAATTCATAATAAAGAAATGTGTTCTTTGAAAAATGACGCATATATTATGCATTTGAACTATTCAATGCTTTTTGTATGTAGGTAAAGCTCACAAAATTATTCATAAAACTAAGTTTAAAATTGAAGAATAGAGTCCTTTCAAAAATAATATTGAAATATTAATGACGGGATCATATCTTTAAGAAATAAAATGCAATCGCTTTTTATGAACAAAAAAATATTTTTCTTATGTAAATTAAATAAAAATAAAATGTATGCAAGAAACAAGTAAGTACACAAAATTATTCGTACACTTATGAAATTTTTCATACATATAACGAGTCAATATTTATATTTATAAATATAAAACCTCAATGATTGCGCAAATATCAATTATTTGAGTAGTTTGTATAATGTTTTTTCAAAAATAGGTCACAAAAAAGAAGAAATTACGCTAGTTGAAAGGCGAATATGTTTGATGTGTAAATCTTTAACGTATGTTGCCGAAATTGAGTGAAGATCGCACTCAATTATTCAGATCATTATAAGTAAATATATAAATGAGGATCAGTTGTACAATATATCCCGTGAAACTGTTATTTTTTTTAAATCAGCAGTATAAAATGGAATTAAATAAAAAAAATCCTGAATAAATTGGCATATCTGAAATTGCTGTACGGTCTATTAGAACATAAACAGTTCGAAGAACTTTAAGAAATTTTGGTATTAATGAAAATTAAGAAATATTTCTGAACAATGACATTGAGGTAGGCACGTGAGTGATTTTTCATTCACGCTCCCATCCAGGAACGATTGAATAATTTGAATCACGGTGTTTGTTCACGCCCGACCAAACTGATCACGTTCGTATCTCCATTTTAATTGTACCTATATATCCCAATTTTTCAGTTTTTTTTCCATATAAAAATTATAATCTATATTCTTACTTTCTATAAATTAACATTATTTTTTATTTTGTCAATTATTGTTACAGCTAAAAAACTGAAAACCATACGAAATAAATTGAATTACAAAATGAGTGAGGCAAATTTGCAAATATTCATGATCCCGCACGATCACGACTAAAAAAAGTGAAAAACAGACATGCTCACGTGGGTCACGTTGTGATCCACTGTGGCCCGTAAAAATTTACCTCTGTATTGTGGTTGACACATTCAAAATCCACGATTTGATAGTCAGAATTTTCCAGTATATTTTTTTGGATACAGACTACTAACAAAATGCATTCAATAAGAAAAAGATATAATAAATCGTCATTAATATCTATCATCTAGTGATAGTTATACGTTATTATTACTGCTTATTGCTATATTATAATATCTTGTCATAGTGATGATGCATATTATTCCATTTTTATCTACAGTAATATCGCTATCACATTTTTATCACTTGTAATTAATTGAGTACAAAATTATAAATTGTTATCAATAGTAAATATTGCTAATATTATCAGGGATTGTATAACCAGTGAGCATATTGGCAATTACATGAGCTGTGAACTGTAAATAGAGCAAATAACTTTCTCGAATTCTTCTAGCTGACCAGTTCTCAAGGCCGCGGTTTCAGACACACAATACCTGAGAGGTTTCTTTTCTTCGCCACGCCCATATCCCAGAGTAATTGTCTCACCTGAAATGAAAGAGAAAGAGTTAGAAAATGATAATTAGTGATACACATGAAAATATAATAATTTCAAATTAATCTTTTTGAAATTTCCCGATTAAAAATGGAGCCAAAAATTTATAAACATATATCTTTACATTTCCAAACTATTTCCAATTATTATAAGTTATCATTAAAAAATGGAATTTTGAAGGTAACGTAAAAATGTATAGAAATATGGAGTATTTCAAAAAATAACATTTTGACTTTAGAAAATAGTTGTGACAAGGAAAAAAGAGCTATGCGACAGGGAAGAGCTTTATCGAATACGTCAACATACACAGTTGGTGAATCATTTTTTATCGGATAAAAACATAGTACAAAATAATGAATGTTTAGACATTAGAGGTAACTTTAATCAGTTACATTTTGCTTCTTATATTCCCTAATGATACCTGCAATAATTTCGTTACATTCTTTCGGTACTTCTATTCTTGTTGCCAATACTATACATGTATGTATTGATGTACTGATTTGAAAATTTTAAACATAGATTTAAATTATTTCCTTTTGTTATTTTAGTATAAGCCAAAAGTCAGTAGATACAAATTAAATTATTTGAAAAAAATTTTAAAATTCGTATTCATATTGTCGCAACCCTAAATGTAACCTTTCCAAAGAAACAAGAAACCTAATTTTTTAGTATAATTTTTAAAGCAAATATCTAACGAACATATTTCATCTGTTTGTTTAAAAATTTAATGTCAGAATATATTTGTTCTTAAATACAGAAAACCACATTTAGTATCATAATTATATTAATAATTGAAATTTTATTTTTTCAATTATATTTTTTTCGTAACGGTTTCAAACAACGTATGTGTGGAGAAAACATTTCATAACGTAACGTAACTTTGTCCTTAGAAGCAAATGGAAAAGTTGATGAGATTGTATCTGTAGCCATTTTTAGAATATATTTAAAAACAGTCGGTAAATATATATTATTTTTTAAAATCATTTTTTTTTTATAGAGAAATAAGTATTTTAAGAATATTTCAGGTGTGTAAACAGTGAAACATGAGTTCACGTTCAAAACATTTTTTTAATATATTTGTAATTGAAAGTATTTTGAGAATGCAAAATATTAATCTATTGATTAATTAATGTTAATTTTAATTGATGTGTACATATCGAAATTTTAATCAAAGTTTAATTATCTTTTTTTTCTTTAGAAAGTTGTTTTCATAGTTTGATCTATATTGGCGTATGATGTACAGACTGTGGATATCTTAATATTTCTAGAGGTGTAGGAGCATGTTGATGATTTTATATAATTAGTATGTATTTATGTAAAGCATAATAGGTTCATCTCAGTAAATTTTCATCCAAGTAATGTATGTGTACGTGTAGTTGGCTGTTGCTACATATTCATATGCAGGATACGTGTGTTTGTGAATACAGCAATGCAGACATTGTGTGATCGCTCAGCATGCTATTTGCTGGAGCGTTACTCATCATGAAATATTAGATTCTACTACATTCTGTATTCATTTATTACATAAGTTATTTATAAACTTTGGTTTATTCATTTATTAACCGCACTTCATAATATATTACTCACAATTGATCGAAAGTAAACTGTTTAAAAATCGCTGACATGTTTATCAAAGAAGCATTTTCAACAAACATTTCAGTGTACCTACGTTCGCGTAATGTAAGGTAAATTTAAAGTATAATAACAAATAATATATTAAGTAATAACAACAGTTTCGCTTTTTTATTGTCTGAGATCAGTAGTTCGTATCCTTTGTAAGGCTTGTATTATTTTTTGCACGATCAAAACTAAATTTCCCGCAACATCATTAAAAAGTTGTATTCAAATGAGAGGTATTAAAATTCATTCAAAATTGACAATACGTTGCATTATATTTTTCAAACATTTGTCGTGTCGTTTATAATGATGTTTTTCTAGAAGAAATAACTACTATTTATTATTTATCAATAATCGTAGTATTATAAATTGTACTTTTAATTTTAATAGCAATAAATGAATGTACAAAATTATTTCTGTGCATTTGTACTGTATATAAACTTGCTTACCGTTTTGTTAGATATAGCAACCAGTAAAGGCAACTTTCTATCATAGAAACAGGAGTAAACAGCGAAGTAATTAATTCAAAGAATAGACGCTTGATATTTAATTTATTTTTCGATAACAAAGTAATACGAAAATAGCAATTTCTATTACAAAACATATAGTATTGTAGCGACATTTTGGTAAACGTTAAATAGCGGTCACATAGGAAGACTTGGAAGAATAAAAAATTATTTGAGATGATACACGATTAAATGGAGAAGCTTTGCTAAGTATTCATAGATATTGTTCACATCCAGGTAAATTAAATTTTTCTCTACATAGTTGTGTATAATGAAAAAACAAAACATTACTTAGAATGTATTTCATTTGTTATTTTTTAAATTTCAACTATTTTATTGATATAAACGAAAATAAATGTTATCTTTACTATATGTATATTATTTTTTTAGTTTCCATTTTTTTGTAAAAAAAGACTAATATTTATCTATTTGTGCAAGGAGATATATATTTTTCATTTTCTATCTGTAATAATAAATAAAGGAAAAAATTGAGCGTAAATGAAGGAGTATCTTGTACAGGACACAAACACAATCAAAATAACTACTGACCATATGGTGAAATTTCAAGAAACGCTTTACCTAATGTTTATAGACAATGAATCCTCCTACGATATCTAACTCTAAAATCCTTAAAAAATATTTACTGTAAATCTTTTTCTCACGTGGATTAACTAAATTCTTAAAATTCTAAGGGAATTCTTAGAATCTAGCAACACTGATTTGAGCTAAAATCTTAGCGTGCCACTTCAAGACTCATCTCGTGCCACTTAGTGGTACGCGTGTCATTGGTGGCCAACCGCTGCTGTAATGTATCCAAACTTCACCAATAATTGTTCCAATATCCCAATAAAAGTATTTTTAATTCCTGGTCTTTTTATTACAACTGGTTCTTGCTCAAGTATTTATTGTAGTTCGCTTTAATTTACAGTGTTTATTTGTCCCAAAAAGTGTTCTTATTTTTCCACGATCTTTGCTAGTTATTTGTTCCAAAATTTGTTCCAATTTATCTAATTTCTGATCTATTTGTGGTCCCACATTCTTGTTCATTTATTACACAAGTTATTTAAAAACTATGATTCTACAAACAATGGTTTCTCCCTTTATTTACCATACTTATATACTGCTCACGCTTTATAAAAAGTAAACAGTTTAAAAATCGCTGACATGTTTATCAAACATACGGGAAAAGTATCTTGAACAAACATTTGAATATATTTACATCCAATTCCTAACTTAAACTGCAATAGCTTTCGTATAAGACACGCGGAAATAAACACGACAATAACGATTAGCATAGAACAACAAACAAAACGAAAATAAAGTCTTCTGTGGCTGGTTTCACAGCAGATAATTCCTACGAAGTGAGTCACAATTCGCGTAGGTGAACTGGCGGTAATGTTCGCGCTAAGTGCGTTATTTTTCATTGATTACTCGCCTGACTCACTAGAAAGGAAACACTTTCGTTTCTTGAAAAAGATAATGACTTTGTAAATATTTCGTAATACTAACAATACCGTCATCTATTTAGTTGAAATATTACTCGCGGAAAGTCTAAGCGAAAATAAGGTTCAGGTTCAGTTCTCGGTACTAATTTTGTGATTAAGGTTTAAGAAAAACAATTACTTCTGTTTTGATCCGCAATGAATAAGATGTTTATAAAGATTTATGTTGGAAATACTTTATAGCTTTGTGATTGAAGCTTTTATTGAGCTATGATATATTATTCTAAATTTTTGTTTTGTTATTATTCCATTGAGAAAATAGGAGCAAATAAAATTGAGATGAAACTTCCATCTGTTTCTCAACAATTTCAATTGCCTTTTAATGGTATTGGTTGTCAGTTTACAGCCTCTGTGAACTACAAAGGACTCGGACACACCGGTATTTATTTATAGATAGGTGAAACTGGGATTTGAACCCTAAATGTTATACTGCACCGTTGCTCCTTTTTAGAATAAATAAGGTATATGTGCCAAATAAGAACCATTATTAAAAAATTTTAAATTAAAGAAATCTGCAATCATTTAACCTCCTAAAATCGTCATTGAGCAGAAATGCTTATAAGCTCCATATACGACACTATTAGATAAATTTATATTTCGCGATAAAACCACAATGTAGTTTTCACTTAAGTGAGTTGGGTTAGATGTAATTATACAATTCTTCAAAATTTACTGAAAATTTCTTTTTGAAGATAGCATTGCTATTTTCTATGATGTTTTCTTTTTCAGTGCTTATATCCAATTTAATTCGTTCTTTGTTCATTTTTATATTACAACTTATGACATAAAATGTGTTCTATAATATAAGGCCCAGCAAAAATATTTAAATATATAGTGGGTACAAAAGGTTTAATGATTTCAAAACCGTTCACAAATTATTTAGGACTGAAAATGATTATATGTGTAGTTGTGTGAGTGAAAATTGATTTTAGTTCAGTATTTTTTTTAAATGTAGTATACTTTTTTATGTGGGCCTTATTAGGCACGTTGTACATAATAAGGCCTATAAGTAATGTTTATTTGAAGAAAAGAAATATAGTCTGTGTAATAATTTTTTAATGCATATTGTACGTAAGTATGTTACAAAAGAATAAACATTAATTTGAGAACCCAGAAATTATTTTTTTGTTTTCTATTTAACTGTAATTTAAAAATATAAATTAGATGGGCCTTATTTAGCTCAATCTAGAATATTATTTTGTGAACAAAGTCAAATGTTGTACTTTAACCGTGTTCAAAAAAGTTTCACTGAGTGCCAATATATTTTTGTTCTTTTTGTTTCGTTTCGGTTTAGAATATCAAAATGAATATGTTCAGTAACCGATTTGATTCAAACCATTCGAAAGTAAGAATTGCAACAATAACCCGTTAACTATTCATTTTACATTGCTGCCATTTATAATTTTTATTTGTATGGTGACATAACAGCAATTTTCCACATGTGAAACAAGTGTAATGTACTCCAATTCCATTTGCGGAGTATGGATAAGAGACACAGTTATCCATTGTTCGCTGGAGGCAATGAATTATCTATGACAACGGAAATAAAATTGCAAGGTCTCGTGGATCTGTCACCATGTCAACTTGTGTCACGTTATGAATTTATCCCATATTTTAAGCTTCAAACTTTATTACAAAAACCGCACTTTAAACTTGGAATTTTTGTGCTTTATATCAAAACTTTGTTTGCTGTCATAAAGATGATAAACAAAATGAATATTTTAATATCGTATTGGCAGGCAGACAACTTTATAAACATGAAAAGAAACAAAACAAAATTACTTTATGCATCACCAGCAAAAGTAAAAACGAATAAAATAATATTCTCGTTTTTTGTAGCAAAAAAACTATATACTCTTAATTTATTTATTGGTATATCTGAAGTCAAGCTATATTTTTAAAATATGCTGACATATTTTCACTGATTACTTTTTTTTCAACTGATGTGGAGTATTCAAACAAAATAATTATTTTTCTGTTCCCTTCAATAATTAGTATCCATTACACAGAGACGGTTGCACCAATATTCCTTAAATAAATTTCCCTTGTCAAATGAACTATTCAACATTGCTGTCAAAATGTTGATTAGTATTACTTCCTTGAAAGGAAATATTGTAATCGCGAAAAATTTCGGTTTTCTGGTTTTAACGGAAATATCCATTTTAACCATCCCTGAACCCATTTTTAATAGTTTCAACGTGACCTCTGTATATATGTACGTACGTATCTCAAAAATCATTAAACGCAGAATGTTGAAATTTTATATATAGGACTGCTGCGTAACCTCCCTTTTTTATTTCAGTCGGCATTGCTAAAACGGCATTTCGCTGGTAGTTTTTGTTTACTGTTAATTTTTGTTTTAGCTAGTTGCTAAGAAGTAGTGAAATGAATACATCTTTATTATTAAAATATAAATGAATTAGGAAATAAAATCGTGGTCGCAGAAAAATAGTGTACAACTCGCATGGAATGACCATTTCATACTCGTATAATTTGTACACAAACTGTCATACTCGTATGAAATAAATACCATTTCATGCTTGTTGTACAATATACCTACTATTATGTAATTACTATAACATCTTGTTATACACCTCTTTTTTTTGTTCCAATCGGTCTTTTCAAAAGGACAGTTTACTTTGACAGAAACTTATTAAAAATAGCAGTTTTAATTTTTTTGTAGGAAAATTTGAGTTCTTGTTAATACTTTTAATAAAATTTTCAAAACATGATCCATTTCTAACGGAAGTTCGAAAATTTGAAACGAATGGAAGTTGAAGAATGATTAGCCGTAGAATGATCTCACTTTAAACAAATAAGTTTAAATGAAGTGCAACAAATAATGTGTATATACTTCAGCGTACAAAGAAGATTTTTTTAAAGATATAATTTGTTAATACATGTACGAGTATGTAGTTAATAAAACCTAACAAATGTAGAAAAAGTGATAAGTTTATTATATGATTAGTTTTAGTTACATATATTTAAAATTAAATTAAAATGCATTGAATATTATGCGCATTAATGTATCAGGTTTAGTAAACCACTAGGGAAATTTATTTAATGTAATATTCATGATAATAACTACATTGTACGTGAATATTTGTACTAACTAGTAAATAGCGAAAAACAATTAATATAAACCACCCACACACCTGTGTTCATTATTAACATCGTAGTATTTTCCGGAAATATTTCATTTATAATTAACTCCCTTTCTGGTGAAGAAAATGAAAAACAATGAAAATAGAAAATGACTCGGATGTAATGGCCGCTGACATGTTAATGTTCAGGCATTAGGGTGCAAAAATGTCGCTAATGATTTCACGCCCAAATCATGTTCGGAATGGCCCGACCCAACTCAAATTAACCGAATTGACACACGCGGACTTAATAATTGGACAGCAACAATACACTGTTTGTGTTATATTCATAAGCTGTCATAAACAATGCTGATGTGATTAAATTCATGTTTGGCTTTAGTTTACTATTAATTTTGATTTCAGTTTAGGTGACTGATATTTAATTATAAGTGAGGCATCAGTCAACAAAATTACATTCGGTAATGTAGTTCCAATTATAAACTTCATTATTTGTTCATAAATAGGGAACTTAACCAAATATTGTTTTTAATTTTTCTTAATATATGATTTTTCCATTTGTATTTGTTTTAATTTAGGAACTCGGAATTACTGGATTTAGGGTGCGTTTGATTACTACAGGAATGTGCTGATTTTCTATATTTCTGAGACATTTATTTGCTCCAATTTAACTAATTCCTGACCTATTTAGTAGCCTATATTCGTTCTCTTATATTTTTCTAAAATGTACTGGTTTTTCTTCAGAAATTGCTCTAGTTATTTCAATTTCTTTTTATTTGTTGCTTCATAATTTTGAATTTGTAGTTATTCTAGTTTTTAGTGCTTTTTCTATAGTTATTTGTCTCTGAAAAGACGCTATATTTTTCTTCAACTTTCTAGTTTCTTATTGCAGAATATTCCTAGAGATTATCTATTTAGTGACCCTCATTATTGTTGTGTTATTTACTTTAGTAATTCCAATAACATTCCTGCTCTAGTATTTTTATTAGTTTTAGTTTTTTTATTTATTTATTGCTCTAAAAAATCTCCTTTATTTTTTCTGTAATTACTTCGATTATTTTCTCTAGATTTCCCTAGAGTCTACCACAGATTGTGTCCTTACTTTCAGCTGTTTTGACCAAGCCGAAATTATAAAATCTTCTGAAGATTTCTAATTTTGTTTATAAATTGTGATATATAAATTGTGAGTCATAAATATTGTCTTGGAAGGGATTTGAGGTTGAGATTTAGCCCTTGAAGAGGTTTAGTGATAAAGGCACCTGTAATTAATTACCTCCCATTGCCGTGGTGTTTGGTATTTACAGCTGAAAATTACTCTAAGTTTAATTGCACATTTATCACTGACTCTTTCTGTTGAATTTTATTTGATATGTTTTGTTGCTACGTAATTGAACAAGTGAACATCGCGACGTAGCTAATGCCAGTGACAAATGACTAAGGCAGACAAAGAATACGGCGACAAATGAAATTTACAGAGGTATTAAAATGTCTAATTCGTAAAAACAAATTAACCTGGAAATTAATTTTCTAAACTGCGTGGGATGTGGAATTTTATATACAGGAAAAACATTTTTCAACGGTGAATTGCACGACGCTTATAAAAAGGCTGTCACATATTGCGATAAAGATACTGACAAGTTGATATATTTGTTTTGGCGAAATAAATCGATAAATCATTGGATTTTATACTTGGTATAAAAGATGTTTTATTATTTTTTCAAAATTTTATGATCCATCTCGATACTCTATAATTTTCAATCTATATTTTTAGAATATATTCATATTACACACTTTGAAAACAATATAAAAAAGGTTTTTTGTTTAGTTGCAATAAAAACAATAATTCTATTACTGTATAATACATAAATTATGAAAACATATTTTTTCAATTTTTGTACGTGCGAAGTATACATATATGTATATTACTATCGAGTATTCGGCACGATGAGTTCTATTGCGTGGTGTATTTGTTTTTAGCTTACCTCGGAATAATTCGCTGTTTGTATAATATTGGTGAAAATGTGTAAAATATTGATTTTGAGTTGATTGTGTCAAGTTCTTTTGTGTAAAACTGTTAAATTATGTGCAGATTATTGTTATAGACATGAATTTCCACATACTTTTGGATATCAGCTGATGAGTCTGTTTCAAAATGTGAGGTTAGTAACATTGTTTTTAATTAACTTAGATAATATCAGCAAATTGGTATTAAAAAGATTATGAAGTTAATATTGATCCAGTAATTAAGATTAAACTTTATCACGAAATTCTATTACATAACAAATTTATGACTTTCGCATAAACAAAAATCCAATACTCTCACTTATTCCAAGAAGTTCAAACAAGAAAAACAAATATGTTTGCCACGTCTTGCTAATAAAAATCCAGAAATACAGAGCGTAAATTGCAAACGTAAACAAAAGTAAATCAACGCTAAATATAACATGATCTCCCGAGTGACGTCAGTAATTGAATAAAGAGTAGAGCAAGTGATTAGGGCGCGTAATTATCTCATTATGAAGTTAGTGCAATCAACAGTTGACTGTGGTTGAGCTGCAGGAAGATTTCAAAGGAAGCTGGATGGTAATGATGCACTAGTTAATTAATACGAACGAAAGGATTAGGATAAGCCGATTAGCAGTAATCCTTGATTTTTTAATGTACTTACAGTTTCTAACTTTAACTACAGCAAATATCAGAATAAATTATTCGGGGGAAAATTATACCGTGAGTTTCAGCTAAGATGCAACATTTTCTATAATAATAATAATAATTAAATACAACAAACTATTCAGTTTTAAGTTCTGTAGTGTGACCATAAACTGTTGCCTTCTTCAAAAAAATTCTGCTGCAAGAAGTATTAAATTTTTATCTTGCATCTTTGTCGTATACGCGTGGCATATATCAGACTTTTATTCGCTATCTCATTATCGTATGTGTTACAAAGGGGTGTGTGTAACAGTAGTGTAACCGTGGTAACGGATATTTTCAAATATTTCAAAAACTAGAATATGTCATTAATGTCATTCCTATCATTGATTACTTGATTTTGGAGTCGACAATTTGTGCTTCATTGTGAGTTGGTAATTTCGTTAGTTTATTCTACAACTCTTTTTGTACGTTTCATCCATTATTATATTTGTATACAGTACTGGCAATTTTGACATTTATTTACTTCGGAAATCACACGATTTCATCCGACAAGATGATGTCATCAATCTCCCTTCCTCTCCGATTTGAATCAAATGGTTACAATTGATGATGCGAGCATCACCAGAAGGAAATGGAGTGTACTTATTTTTTCTATTGCTCGTAGTAAACTATTTTTATTTTCTGCATTTCTCGTAACTATTAAATTTTATGAATATTCTCGAAATTGGTAGGATTTAGTGTTATATCGTGTTCCAAAAATAAATTAAATATCAAACGCCTATTCAATGATTTAATTAGTTCGCTGCTGGAGGGGATTTAACTCCTCAAACCCTCTTCCTGACTACTCCTACGCACAAAAATGAATAATGACATATTACAAAATATTGCACTTTAGCTAAAATATATGGTATATTGTTTATGATAGTTTCATACAGTGGTTTTGAAACTTTTTCGTGTTATGACCGCTTTCTTAAATAGCTACAAAATAAAGTCTAATATTGAATTTTTAACTTAAATTTTATTTAGCCATTAGAAAGACTCTAAACATGGCGGTACCCAATTTAAGAATGACTAGTGAACGTAGTTCAACGTTTTAGCCATAATAGTAATAAAATATTTAGTATTCAGGGGTTCGTGAAAAGTGGGTAAAATTACCATTGAAAATGTTATGTAAAGAAACAAGGATAATTGAATTTTTTCAATGAGTACTCCAAATTTTCTTTTTAATTTTCGTCTTCACTTTTTGCAACGCCCAATCTTCCGGTCCTTGCGTTCCATTAGTATTAAGTACATCGTACATCTTGGGATATTTTTTGTTGTATAATCCGGTCATTATTCCCGAACTGGAGCTAAAAACCGTCGTTCCATCAGTGCCGGTGCATTGTCTGTGTAATATGTCCTCTACTAATCAACATTAAATCGGGCATATCTCGTTAAATTTTCATTAAATGCACCATGTAGATACATCCCTATAACAAGCCATATAGATAACCACCAGGGTAGAGAAATTCGTAGTGCTTGACATATTAAACGTAAGATGGAGACGAGAAGAAACTGCGACGTACAAAATTAATCTCGAGCAAAATACTTAGCAAGAAAGTCGTAGAGATTATGAATATTTTAATTAAAACAAACTAATATGTGTACGGAATTATCTTCTGTCTGATATAGAGCCGTAATATGATTTCTTTAAAACGTATTTCTTTTTAATTTTCTTTTTTGGTTTTGATAATGATTTTTACTTGACTGATTTCATTTTTAATTGATTCATTTATTTTTAATTAATACAAAAGTTAAAATTAAGGTAAATTAGACGAGTTTTATTTTTGCACTTCAGCTGTCACGTGATATGCAATTTGTCCTTACGTTTTAAGGAATCACAACAAAAAACTTGCTGTATCACAATTTCGTCCATATTTTTATTTCTTTCATTTTAACTGTAGGGCTTTATTTTGTAAACATCTCAATAGTAATCGAATATTAATTACTACTGTTTGAGGACATTTTCTTTAGCGCAGTATTTTTATACATGAGTCATAAAGCTTTGAATTGTTATTATTTTAAAGAATAATTGTACCTCCTTCCATTTTACCGCAACATAGATGTGAGTTACACTCTTAAAAATGTTACCGATGAATTACTGGCATCAATGTAACTATGCATATAAATTTTTATTTTAAAATTCCCACTAGTACAGCCACAATTACACACTGAATATCAGCCAATAGGAATCGATGTGATCAGTAATAATGCACGCCTCAGGATATACAGGGGATCCTGAGACGCTAGCATTTAGTCCTACTCAGCGGGTCGCCGGGGCGGTAGTGGCCCCTTGGGCCTCTGCCCCGTCTGGTTAGACCGCCTTCCTGGGCATCTGATGCCCTGGAGGTAATCTAGTTCACTCGGCCGGTAATTGAAGCACGCTTCTGCATATGCTCTAATTCTTAACCCAGTGTAACCAGAGCACATTCTGGGGCAGGTTTAGCTGCTTTGGTTTCGGTGGGTCAAGAATTACAGCACTTAAAAGAGTTTGCTCTAATTCTAAGTCTACTGAAACCGGAGCAGATTTAGCTGCTCTGGATTGTGCTTTGATTTTGGCGAGTCAAGAAATAGAGCACTCAGAAGTGTTTGTTCTATTTCTCCGTCTACTGAAACTAGAGCCCATTCTGGAGCAGATTTGGCTGTTCTAGATTGTGCTCTGGTTTTGTGGGTCAAGAAATAGAGCACTCAGAAGTGTTTGTTTTAATTCTAGGTCTACTGAAATCAGAGCACATTATGGAGCAGATTTAGCTGCTCTAGATTGTCCTCTGGTTTCAATAGGTCATGAAATGGAGTAATTATATGTGTTTGCTCTAATTCTATGTGTGCTGAAACCAGAGCTAATTCTGTTCTAGATTGCGCTCTGGTTACAATGTGTTAGAAATTAAAGCATTCAAAGCATTTGTTCTAATTTTCGGCTTACTGAAAAGGAAAACATTCTGGAACAGATTTGGCTGCTTTGGACACAATGGACAAGAATTAGAGCATTCTAAAGTGATTTCTCTAATTCTAGGTCTGTTGAAACTACAGGCACATTTTGAAGCAATGAAGCTCTAAATTGTGTTCTAGTTTAGTGAACCAGAAGAGCAAGTATTTACACTGCTCTTTTCTAATAACTCATTTTTGGTACATTTTATAGAAAAATATTAGAAAAATGTTTTTAAAATAGTATTACATTTTTATTTAAATTTAAAAATATATTAACAGTTCGATGTTAAGATAATATGTAAGAAAACGTGTATATTTTTTTTTAATGAAAATTCTTTACCTGATCTGTTAGGAAAGAAGGGCGATTTTTGCGCATTTTAGAGCACTGAATGTTCTAAATGTTGCTGTAGTTTTAGTAGTTTAAAAATTAGATCAAGTATTTCAAAATGTTCTAATCCTTGACCTACTGAAACCAAAGCAAATTCTAAAACTATGAATTGTATTAATATACTCAAGAATACCAATCACTTAAAGGGAAATATTTACAAACTGTATCAAACTTTATTTATTTATATATAAATATTGTATATTTTGTCCTGATATTTATTTATGTAACTCGCTTTACATATTCATAGACCTATCTTGATGTACGAATTATTTTTAGCAGCGAAATGATCGAGTGATCGCTTACAAAGGAACGGACATCATCCGGAAATTTTGACGCGTTAATAGGAAATGACGCACAGGCTTATCTGTTTGACATGAATCCTATCTCTAGCCTCTAGGCTAGGTAATACCTTCAAATAGATTTCTATAGATAACATGTCCACATGATCAAATCATAATTATACAGACAACATGCATTATTGAAATGAAGTGAAATTGTCATTAGAATTGATATACAACGCTTACCGTTTGAAATGTGAGACCTCTTTAGTATTTTTTATTTTGAATCTCATTTATATGTTTACTAATAGCAAAAAGTAAATAATAAAAATTACGATATTGTAAAATTTACTCAAGTTTTTACTCATCTAAAATCACCTTTTTATCTTTTTGAATTAAAAGGATTTAGACAGGATTTCAAGTACTTGTTTTGAGACAATTTAATAAGAATTGTAGCGGTACAGTTTGTTATAATAGGTTCTGCCTCTTTAAACCCTTCGATATTGTTTGATAATAATTGTATCTAAGAATCGACTATCAGAATCTGCGTTCCAAGACAACACTGTTCGCAGAACCTTTTTAAAAATAGTAAGTAATCTAACATCTCAAATACAGCATCGTCTTACTCTACTATCAGTGATTCCCGCTAGGCGGCAGCACCAGAGCGTGTCGAACGTCTTCCGGTGCTCGTCTTAGCGTCATTCCGGAAGCGTCTTGCGAGTACTTCAAGACGTGCGACATCTCGAGACAAATTAATCCTCATACAGACTACAGATGATATGCTGTTTACTTTGTTGTCACTAGCGACAATTTTGATGAGAGAATCTGGAGAGTTTTGTTTTTGTTGGATTGGGGTGTTTTATTATGGAGCATGTAGTTGGTAATAAAATCAGAGTGATTTGTATAGTGCTGCATACAAAGTAATACATTTAAATAACTATGTTAGCATGGATAAATCAAGATGAGAATTCCACTTGACTCATTGTCAATTTTATTTGCATATTATCAATGCAGACTGTTATGTTCGAGTCTTTGCTATCTATAATTTAATGATACAAATCTGTTATTAGATGTACATCCCGAATTATATTTCACATAGTAGCTAAGTGGATTTAGAAGTCATTTTTGAAAGGATAACACTAGACCAATAAAAACATAACTAAAAAAGGCACAAGTTAAATTATTTGAGCACATCAAAAGAATAAACTCGGATATACTAGTGAAGGTAATTGAAACAGGAAAACAAAAAGAAAAGAGCCACTCTAAAAACTGGATATATGGAATAACAAGAATAGAAATGCGAAGATAAAAAAACATTACACGATATGGCACAGAACACAGGATTTGAAAGCTTGGATGACATAGATTAAAGAATTTAGCGCAATATTACGCCATATCTAACATCTTAAAGGAAATAGAACTGGATAGAAAAACAGAAATAGATAAGTAGGAACGAGAAGAGGAAAATATAATAATCTTACAACCATGGTACCTGAAGCTTAAAAGAAATGGAATGGAGATTTTACCAATATTACGCTAAATACGATGTTTAAAGGAGAAAGACTGGGATAAATAAACACAAATAGGAACATGAAGAAGAAATATAATTAAATGTTCTGAAAACCTTGGCATAACACCAGAAAGCTTAGTAGATAAAATTTAATCATATAGAGGCAAATCTGATGCCTTAAGGATCCAGATAAAGAAGAAGAGTTTAAATGATTTTTTGTACAACTGTCAAAAATGTTAACATTTCTATTCTAATAACAATGCATAAAGTAGGCAATTTTTTTACAGTTGTTAGGTTACCTTGACACTGTGCGTAGCCGAGAAGAAGTTTTTAAACACTTTTGGAAAACGTTTTTCATGAATATTTTCTTTTATTTCCATAGCTGTCTGATTTTTAACGAAAATATTACATTTTATATTTAATAAAAAACTCGTATTGTAAACGTACTGTTGCATCTATCTTATTTAATGTAGAATCTAATTTGAAACTCTTGTAGTTTTGCTCTAAAACTATCAGGAGAGGGAGTATCTGCAATTTTTTGCGCGTTTCGTTGCACACCCAGTATATACATATGTTAGTACTTAATTAACTAATACATAAAATGTAATATAATATAATAAAATTATATGCACTGTACACGAAATAAAAAAACAAATAAAACATGAAATATATAAGAACGGTAACAAAAACATAAAATAATAATGCTAATTATAAGCTTGCAGAGAATAAAATAATTGCGCAAATTTTTAACTTTAATAAGCGCAAATTTTTCCTCCCTCTTAGTTGGTGTTTGTGACGTGACGAGTTATACGGCAAACGACACGCATTTAGCATAAAGCAGGGCTCAGACGAGCGTAAATATATTAAAACATTAAAACTACTCGTACCCCTGGAGGTCGCGGGCAAAGGAAAGTTTTGTTTTATCTCTAGCTCAGGATTTAACCATGCTTCATGTAATATGAGCGCGCGCTAATGGATGTGAATTATTCACCGCGAATAACTACTTGCAACTATCTTCACATCATAAAAACTGACACTCTGCTAATTTCTCAGAAAATTCTCAGGTGTCCTATATCACTTCTTCTATGACTTCATATCTTAAGAGAAACAGGACTTCAATGGTATTGTCCCAAAGAAAAATGTTACGATTTTTTTTAACTTGAGTGGTATCGGCGGAATTTACAATGACGCAACGCAAGAAGTAACGCAATTTCAGTAAAGTATGAAGTAAAGCAAAGCGGACTAGGCCATTTATATTAAAGACATATATTCTTAATGTCAACCAATCAGACGGTGTGCCATAATTTTGACAACTGTCGTTCAACTTTGACATTTTGTATCGACTTGACATCTAATCATACAAAGTTTGTAAAGGTTTCATTATTATTATTTAATTAATTTCAATTAATTAAATTAAATTTCTATCTATTTCAATATTTTATGTCACTGCAATTTTATAGAATTTAATGCAGTTGACAGATAACATAATTTTGAAACAATGTTCAAAATACTAAAACTTGATTGGCCTGCACTAACGAATTGTATGTAACGCAACGCGGATAGATGGAAGTTGGCCAATTCTTGCGTTGCATCCCTTACGTTACTGCTTACTTTACTTCAATATAAATCATCTGTAGCTCAAACATAACGTTCAACTTTTTACTGTACCTATTGCATTCGCGTTACCTCTTGCATTTCGTCATTATAAATCCAGTTTTACAATGGATATTGCATTAAAAAGTATCCAAAAAATATAATACTTGTCATTCATAATTTTCTTAAAAGACATTCCCGCTCCGTATTTCCGTGACGTCATGAATCACAAACTCACACAGATATACCTATCTGACACATATACATACAAAATCAAACGTAAAGTTAACTGTCATTTCTAAAATTATATAGTGTCATAGGAAAAGTACACAGTATTCTTTCGTTTTTTTTATGTGAATATTTTATTTGTGTATAACCACAGATTTGTATGCAAGAAATAATAGATAATTGAAACTAGACTTGAACAGTGAGCTGAATCATTGTGATTTGTGACGTTTGGGCAAATGACGTTCTAATGAGATTTGAAATCGAAGCATATTTTCAAAAGAAATATATCTACAAAACAACGTACATATATGGCAAGAAAATTTACATATATTGTAGTATTTTAGACTTTCAAGAAAAAAATAAAAATGATCAAAATTGTAAATTCTTAAATGGTATGATTTATTAACTTCTAAATTTTTATCCCGTTATCATAAAATATATTTTCCTGAATTTGTTTGATATCAGATTTGTCAAATCTGAAAATATGTGTGGGGTGTAGGCCGTAACATATTTATTCTCCGAATGAGATAAACTCCAGATAACCTCCGAATCATTCCTGGAGGGACACTATCCATTTTGGCAAAAAACATTTCCGCCGGAAATACAAGTTTCACGCTCCAGCTTATGCCTGTGCGTGACTCCACACGAGATAATCTCAAATCGACGCAAGGATAATGAAACAATATTATTTTCCATCAAATTTAAAATATCCTAAAATGTTTATCTCTATCGTAAAATAAAAATACGCTTTAGGAAAATGGTTAATGTGGTGTTAAAAAGTTTTGGCACGATCTCGAATATTATAATTGGCAATTTAGTTGAATTTATAGCGAACTTAACGATTTTCTGTTCTGCTTAATACTATCATGACGTATTGAAATGACTCTCAACCAGTTATTGGAAATTCTATCAAGATATATTTTAATACCTATTAAGCTAAATCACGTTGCCGATAGTACGAATTGACGTTTAAAATGGTTCAAATATAAAATTTTCATCGTAAAAATAAAAAAGTTGTCAAAAAGATTTAACTATTTCCCAAGTTCGCCTGACCATAAGTCATAACCCCTACAGCTCACAAACTCGCTGACAATGCGGATGTTTCATGGCATCAAATATCACAACTGTAACATACCTTAATCCTCAAATCATCCCTGTATACCTTAGAATTTAACAGTTATGATATATGACAACTAGGAAACCACAGTTCAAACAATTACTCTAAATTCCCCGTAGCAAAACAAAACCATAATACGGAACATCTCTAGCAATATGCTCTAGCTGCACTAGACCAAGACTTTATTTATTACCTAAAAAAATCACCCATTTTAAGAATTATTTTATGTCTCAACTCTCAAGCAATTACTCTAATTATTTTTCTTTAAACAAAAAAATACTTAACAACTCTCAGATTCTTGTCTTTCTTTTCTTGATCAGCGAGTGAATTATTATCGGAACGAAATCACACTTTCAAACACCCTTTTTTACCGCAGGGCTCAAGTACTGCTCTAATTCTTGCTCTACCAAAACAAAATCACAATCCGAAATAACTCAAGCAATGTGCTCCACCTTCACAGGTCAAAAATTGGATTATTATCACAACAAAATTAACCTGCAGAAAACAATGCCTCAGCGCGAAAGCATTGCTCTAAGTTTTGCCTTTTGAAAAACAAAACCACAATACCAAATATTTCTCGGAATGTGTTTTACGTTCATTAGGTCAAGAATTAGATTATTATTTTATCATTCTTCTGTGTATAATAACGTTTGTAAATTCTGTTATATCTGTCATTGACAATTGCATAGAAAACAAAATATGAAATAATCATATTTTATTTCACACAAATTGATTGAATGCAATATCATTAATTTATTAATTAATATTTCACATGTCATTTTCACCCAATAAGAATACTTCATTTGAAAGTCATAGGCAGTTTTCTAGTGAAAAAATATAAAAAAAACCATCGTAGCCATCGGCGTAGTTATATTTTGTCGATATGTAAATTTTATGTTTGAACTGTTGTCATTCGTGAAATAATCAAGCGAATGTAATTCGAGCTATAAATTTAATTGGTAAAATTTGATCATAATTACTGCGAAGTAACAACAACTCGGGTCAAAAATTATTTTTAAATCACAACAGTAAAGCTGGAGTGGTTTAAATGTCATTTTTGACGCTCGTTTGTTTGTTACTACGAAACAATTGTTCATAAATTTATCCAATAAATTCTTGGTTCTTCTTATATTACTTATGACACTAATGCATTGCTACCATAGAACGACCATATTTCTGGTTTTCAATTGTTTACTGCTCTAGTCTAGTATGTAATGATTTGATATAGATTCTGAATAGGTCCCATCAATTCTGGGAAAAAAGTAATTAGTAAAGTAATAATTGATTCATAATTTGGTAACAAGAAAAAGTTTTCTAATACTCATGTGTGGCAGGCGAATTAATTTTGATGGATCGATTGAACTATGAGGGCAAAATGAAAATTCCTTCATTCTCCAAAGTCTTAAAACTAGAAAATCTTTAGTAAAATGTGTGAAATTCTACTTTACCTGTCATTCCATTTCCTTCGTCAATCTTCAATTTTCCACATATCGCTTCCAATATTTCCCCGCGCATTACATTTGTCAGTTTAACTTTTAACATTTCCATTTTTACTGAGTAAGTTGTGCGATAAATCTAGCGAATGAGGGAAATATGTTAATTTGCTAGTCAATAAAAGTTTGGTCCAAAACGGGAAACTACCATCAAAGAATTTTAATTTGTTGAGAAGTTTCTCCATTCTTTAATCTTGATGAGAATAATTTGCTGAAATAATTCGATTCTTATCGAGAATTAAAACGTCAGAATGCATAAAATGTTCAAGCAGCAAATTATGAATTTTCGTCTATTTCGTTGCAATAAAGTGATATCTTTTCAAGAAATATAAGTTAATACACACTTCAGTACGTTATTCTTATGAATTTTAAATTATGGTGAAACGTTAAATATTTGTTTTATTATTAACAGAAGTTATTTGCACACAACTTTATGATAAAAATTCAGTATCAGTTTCATGTAATCAGAAAGGTTCGTTTGATGGAAGAAGGTATTTTTAATGATTATGTCACACACGTCATTTTCTCACAATCAGAATTCTCTTCATTTGATGGGCGTAAGTAGTTTTTTAGTGAAGAAATTTGATAAAACCATAGTATCATAGTCCTGATTACATTTTGTTGATAACAAAAATTTTATGTTTGAACTATTGTCATTCCTGAAATAATCCAGCAAATATGATTCGAGCTATTAATTTAATCGGTAAAATTGACACATAATTCCTGCGAAGTAAGGACAACTCAAGTAAAAAATGACTCTTAGATCGTGCTTAGATCACTCCAGCTTCGCTGTCATGATCTAAATGTCATTGTTGACACTCGTTTGTCTGTTACTATGCAACAACTATTCGTAATTTTTACCTCTCGCCATTCAGTAATACAGGTATTGGAATCATGCTAAAAGTCGGATACTGAGTTTTGAAGTTTCTAGAACACGATTTTAATATTTTACTATGATATCTGTCCGTATGTGTGGATAGATAAATGGGTGTGTCGTAACGATTACTCAAATACTAGTGAATAAAAAAGTTGAATTTTTGGGTATAACATTTTAACACCCTAGATCTGATTTGATTTTAAAGTTAATCGTGCAACCGAAAGTGATGATTTCATGAAGATCTGTGTTTTTCTAAATATCTTAATTAATTATGAATATATAAAAAATTTTGTAAATAAATTAATATTATGTCATTAGCAAAAATTTTATAGTTCAAATTTATTTCTACCTAGCCCCATTTAACTATTACAAGTAATTAATTATTCGGTAAATTTGTTACAATTGCGGGTAATGTGTTTACCTACGGAAATAAATGTTTTATATTTGATAGTTACAATTATAATTAACAGTGAAAATATTACAAAAATAATTATGTTAATACTTAATTTTACCTTATTAACAGTCAACACACGGATTCGCATATAATACAATTCATAGACATTGCAAACCTGAGAACCAAGAGAAAATCTGCGAAGTAAAAAAGGTAGCAAATAAGAAATATAAACAGAAACAAAGAAGTGATCCTGATTATAATGGAAAATGTAAAGGCGAGAAGTTATATGCTGCCCACAACAGATTTTTTCCAATAAATTCATGGGTCTTCTTATATTACTTATGAAAATGCTGAACAGATTTCTTGTTGATTAAAAATTATTGAGTGTCTGATATATAGTCCTTGTACGTCTTAATTTAAATTATTATTATTGTATATTTCATCATAATTTCAAGCTCAAACAACGTGTTCTACAAAAATTATACACATTCTTTCTAAACATATGTTTTCCGTTGTGACAATCACTACATTATTAATTTTGTAGTATTTAATTAAATGTAGAATAGTTTAAAATTAACATTGCCTACGGCAGAGAAATTAGGATTACAATTAATCTTGCATTGAAATGAAACCCAATGTTACCAAAGTGCAACCACAACCAACCCAACTGACTAATGTAAACTGATCAGAGATCTTGATTAGTTCAACATATCGGAATCGGAACGGAACAATTGAATTAGATTCAACAAACAAGACCGACAATTTAAATATCAACGTAGGGGAAGACGAGAATGAAATATCGGTTAGTCGCCTAAAATTTGAAATCTTAACTATTCTGAAATTCTAAAAAAAACTATTATATTCGAAATCCACTATAACAGTTTTGTTTCAAGATTAACATATATAAAAAAATAAGTGGATAATGGTGTTTTCCGAGATCATTTTTATAATAATTCTCATTAAAAATTATTAAGGTATGTAGAGGTGAAATAGAAAACTTTTTGGAAAAAAAAATATTACTTTAATAATAATGAATAATATTACTTAACATATAATCTAGGCTTATTTAAAAGAATAAAGAAAAAAAATTATACTATTATCTCCTCCACTATATATGTGAGACGGATCAAGGCTGTGAGGAGATGAACTGGTTAACAGATTGTTGTCATTTGTCTTATATGGTACACTCTTCGTGTAAACAGTGACCACAAATTACACATTTTATCCATAATCATCCTTTTTTATCGTTTTCTTAAATAATTTTCCTTGCATCCCACATATTTGTTTTCATAATCTTCAACTTTATTTATTTATTATCATCACCCTCTGATTAACCATTTAACAATAGTTTTTCAAAACTCATGGAATAGCAACCTTTTCATGTGCGAATGATTGTTACCTGTTTACCGATTAATTGATCTTTTTTTGCAATAACTATCCTCCATCTCTCCTCAACATAGGTGATCCATCTATCATCAGAGCAGAAGTTAAATAGACCACTAAATTACTTAGGACTATGTACAAATAGAACCACATTGTTAGGTAAGGTTGTCTTATACACATGTTTTCAAGTATGTACATAAATACATAATTAGTTTAAACTTACCGAAGTAGTAATTAACTAAGAATGTATATAAGGCACAAACATTTTTTGGCAATTTTTTAAGTAAATCTTGATTTGTTCAGTGTTGACTGCATCAATTTTCAAGCTGCTACTTACACTGTCTAATAACAAAATTAACATTTCCTGTGAGAGATATCACTCTAATGTACTTTTAAGACCAAAAGTCCACCTCTCTTACCGGTCCATCTCTCCCCCACTTAAACTATAAAATGCATAAAACATTTTTAAAATTAAAAGAAGTGGGCGAAAGGCGAGTCATCAATACTTCTGTTTCTGTCGCATCTATTGATAGTGATGTCTCGAAAGTTTGATTAATTTTTCTAGTATTATCGGTTTTTTTATTACGTAAATAGATACGTGTATATAATATTTTTATTTAAGACCCCATTCCATTGCCGACTGTAGAAGCGAGCTGACAATTCATTTATCATTTCCTATTCAGGAACTAGTAAATTAATTATAAACCTAGGAATTCTCCCTCAAAACATTCCACTTTCGGCTTGAAGTCGGTGATTGTTATCACAAATACAAACCGCTCGTTGCGCTAAATTTGTTAATTAAATCTTTGAGGTTAGGAAAATTGGAAAATTGAGTCGTGTGTCTCTGCGATGGTATTGGAAAGCTCTCGTAGCCAGATGTTACCAGCTGGAAAACCGCGACTGACTTGATTAATACACTTATTTATTGAACGTGATTCTCTTCCAAAAGACCAGAATATATATGGAAGATTAAACGATGCGTACTTGGAAAGATAAACATTGAAACACTTTCGCCCCAAATTAAATAAATGGAAATAGAAACAGCCGACTCAGGAGTTAGCAGAAATTAATAAAACACCAGTGTATCCAATTGATTCAGACCCTCACTGCAGTATTTTTTACATAAAATCACTAAAAGCATTAAAAGGTCTGATCAATAAATTTTTAAAAATATAGTGTTGAGTAGTGAATTCTGAGTAGTGTAGCACATGTAGCAACTGTCATATCCTAAAATATATACAGGAAATACATGAAATAACATATTTTCGACGTCAATAATTTATAGCATTTCTTATGAACAATATCGCCTTTCCTATTATTTTGATCCATATCCTCTGTATCATAAAATGACATATTACCGTCAATAATTTATGACCAGAACATCTAAAGATAAATCTTTTAAAGAAGGTAGTTACAAAAGTGTAGGTACATCAATTCGAAAAATTTGTACTTCATTTTTCTTTTATAGCCAAACATAGTTTAGTTTATTTTATTATTATTTTAAATTATTATTGGTTTACATTTATCTTTCCTAAATATTTGACTTTAACATCACTATACTGCAATAATAGAAACTAGCAATATGCTTTCAATAATAGAACGAAATTGTGAATGACACTTATGGAATTCTCATTTTGATTTCTCTTTTATGCTATTTTGTTTCGTTCGAAAGGAAAATAAACTTCATAATGTTGGCATTCAGGGAAAAATTCTTTCGTTACGTCCTATTTAGCAGGCTAGTAACTCAGGGCTAAAGCGGGGCTAAACAATCAACAATCGATCACGAGGTCTTTCACCTGTTTCGTGTCTAGGGTACGTAGACTCCACGAACACGCCAACTAGGACTGCGCTATGCAAAACATTTATCTGATAACCCCTTGTTCTGGTTTACAAATTCACTACATTGTAATGAATATTTGTATGAGAATGCATTTTCTAAGTTTGGTCAATATTCAATTATCTATGTTGCCTAGTGGGTATACCTTATAGGTAATTAAATAAAATGATTGATAAAGTGAGACCATTTTTCTTTGGGGTTTGATCCAAGAACCATGGAGTCGACAAGTTTGTTAATTAAGATGATCTATGGACTTCTTTAGAGTTCTGCAACGTCGGTACCGCGAAAAAGAATAGCCCGCAAAGTCCCCGTTATGAGGAGAGTTAATAAAAATGTATTCCTTTCTTTCTGTTCTGCGAAGCGTTCAATCTCTATTTCTTTCAAATCCATCTATAAAACATTTGCCAAGCAGAAATACCATCCTGCGTCCAGGTTTTTGTTGAAGACAAACGTAATTTAGTTGGAATCACGGGGACATGAAGAGTTTATAAATTTTTACAATTCGCTCAATCGTAAAAATAACCGACAAAAGAGAAAAAACCCTACAGTAAATCAAACAGGAATGAGTCACCGCTTAGAAAAACGAACTCAAAGGAAAGATTTGTTAATAGTTATTCCGGGCAGTGAGCTGATTAAATTGGAACAAAACCGCATCAGCAAAATGCGCACGTAGCAAAATAATACCCAATGCACATTTTATAGTTTATTGCTTAGAAACAAATATGAAAAATATTTCCAAATTCGAATATTGTCGACGTCGTTGATCATATGCTTCGCAGTTGTTGAAGGTTCATATCATACGGAGGCCCCAATGTGTTTATTCCGTCGTACTCTTTTCTATACTGCATATGAACTTATTAGTGGAGCAGTCAATAAAGGATAAAACAGTTGATAAAATAGTTGTAGGTTTTATCTTGAACTATTGCTTTCAATGTAAAATAATTGTATTAGTTAGAAACTTTTATTCGTTGCATAGTCTAAAGAAATCAGAATGTTATCAAAACAATAAACCTTATTCAAAACTGCAACAATTGTTTCAGAATTCAGATAAATTGTTCGAAGTCACTAAGTGAATATTAAAATCTAATAATGTCAAATTTATTATGATTACAATATCTTCCTTATTATTTGGAGTAATCAAGAAAAATATGAGACTGTAACTTTTGTCATTACTATAGTAAGCTCTCACGTGACCAAGCCAATCATGGATATTAACTGTCACTATCAACGTGGTGGTTTAAATTACTTTTGTTTTATATTTATCTTCTCTTTATATGACGCTTTAAAACCACTACTTCAAGAGTAAGCTGACAGTAAAATGAAATCTACACTCAAACTGACATGATCAATCTTACAATCTTTTCGTGATTATTCGTGAACGGTAATTTTTCCTGTTTAGTGTTTGGAGTACTCCTTTTTCGTGTTTCCGTTCCTAATTCGTAAAGCTTTAAATCACAATATCGGAAAATGATTTATGTCTTATTTTGTTGGCAGCTGAGTAATGTATACGGTGATACAAAACAGATCAATGCATTATCATAAACGACATCTGTTGTTAGTCGAGTTGTCAGTCAAAAAATGGCACATAGTCCTAATGGCCTTCCTATCGACCTGAGAAGTCGGAAAATGATATTTTGAACGTCATTAGGACCTCATTCGTAAAAACAAACTTTTCTTACTTGTAGGAAAACCTTGGCGAAACTTTTTATAAGAAATCAGATCTCATTTTCTTTTTCATAACTTGATTAAAATTTTCCCTATTCTTTTATTAAAAATGACATTTTTATGTATAAATATTTACAAGAGTATTCCTGAAAAAAAACTTCCTATTTCAAACAGACAAGTAGTCAGTCATTATTATTTTTCTAATTTAATATCTCCCAAAAGACGAAACGATCTTCACTATATATCTTAACGATTTGTAATTGGCAATATATTTAACGACTGACAATTAAAAATTTTCTTACTAAAATCATCATTGAGACATCTTTCGTAGAAAGAACAGATTTGTAAGTAATTTACATAAATATCTACTATCGGTAAGAAAAATATTTGCAATGTAAGTTGAATATGTTCTTCATGTAATTCCTTATTGGGCTTTCGTCTTTCCTTGTACAAATTTTTGGTCATCTGTTCTAAAATATTGTATTTGCTCTCATCAGAAAATATTACGCATTGTCAAATCTCATTAGGCATATTTATGTGAGTTATAAGAAACTACAATCGCCTTTCCTATAGTTTTCAATTGAAAATGATTTCTTGTTACAGTTCTATCTTTCAAATTCTACTATAAAGCATATTTCTTATTGTGTGAGAAATATTTTTTTGTCAGACGTTGTTACAATATTACTGATAATATCTTAGTACGTATCAATGAAGTTTTTTCTTACTTCACTGACAATTTAACAATGCTCTCTTTCAGGTAAAACTTTCAGACAGCCTTCTCTTTTCTTTTCTTATTTCTGATAGTTCGGGTTTCTTCTACTGGTGAAAGTTGGATATTCATATAATTGAATAAATATAGAATGTCCGTTTTAAGGGGCTAACTATTGGGATATCGAGAATCGTAAGAGATACAAGTTCGGTTAAATTGAAGTAAAATTGTCATATTAGTTGGCCATTCAATGATGTATTTGTTTTACCAAAACAATGCATAGGTCACTAGATATGAACAAAAAACTGATTTTGACCAATTTGCTTTTTGAATTATAACTTTCTTGTTTCAATTCATACAAGTTTCTAGTTTGCACATTCTACAGACACTTTTTTACGAGGAATGGACAACATTCCTCAAAATTTTTGTAGTTAGAACTCTTTTCGAGATATCCATACTAACGTACTAACTTTCAATTTTCGTATGTGGCTCAAAGTTGTCTTTAGTTCTGTTGACTAAAGATTTTTTTCTCTTTCCAATAATATAAAATACATGCACATTAAAATGAAAGTAAACTAATATATTAGAAATTTATTGATTTATTCGTTTCGATAAAGTGTGCTTTGGAAACAAAATCGAAAATCTTTTGTTTCCAATAAAATCTTGACTAATCAATTCAATTAGTTAGGAGTTTAATATGCTGCTCACCGAAATGAGCTGATTACTTTAGAAACATATCTTCAGCTTTATCCAAAAAGTTTGTTTAAAGAAATTTAAGCAAATATTGAATGAAATGTATAGAAATATTGTGTCATAAGTATTTCGGTTTTTGGAAAGAGGGTGTAGAAATAATAAAAGTTTCAAAAAGTAAGAAAACTCAAAAAGCTGTAATAATTTAAGTCTAGATTTCTGTTCTGAATTTATAAATATTATATTCATTAAATTATGTTTGTATACTTTTAAATCTGTGTGAAGTTTTCGATTTAGGTTTCATTTTCCGTTTTTTACGGTCAACATATGTACGTATTTGATTCTAATTTCTGTTATCATCCTTGTATACAAGTAATTTTGCAAATATGAATTCAGTTCGTAGTTGGCTTTGAAACTGCTACGTCATACAAAAGTTGCAAATTCTAAACTTCTGCTCTGGTATGAGAATTGTAAAATCAACTTCACACATTTGGAAATCATTGCAATGTGCATGTATAATGCTATAAGACTCATTGTGTGATTAATGAAATTTAATAATTAATATTTCGGCTACTGCGATTTCCAACATTCATGAACTGCGTTCTAATTAATCATTTAAATTCTATTACTAGATGTCAGAATTAATATATTGTAAATAGTTATGGGTGACAATAAATATATCAACACCCAACCACATATAGACTGCAATATTAAATCAATTAATACAATTCAATAAATCATATTGACTCCGATGATTTGTAATTGCTACATTGTAGGGGTTTCGAACGTGAATAAATTGTCATCGAAATATTTATTATCAAGCCCATAAATGACTGCATTAGTTCCACATATTTAACTAACTTTTGTCTTCAAATGAACAACAATTGATTAATAAATAATTAAAACCTTTTTGCCTCTCGGGAAATCGGTTCTCTGCATTATCTACGTTTAAGCCAATTTGTCGCTAAAATTACTGATTTGTCACCAAATAAAATACAATACCAGAGAAGGTTATCTCAAGTGAGTTTTTGCATACTGTTTATAAATGAATCACGTACTAGACTTTTTCTACGACTGTAAAATAAAACAGCAGATAGAAAATCCGCTTTGGCCATCACAAAACCGATCGCCACTAATAAATATGATGATTTGTTAAAAATATTAAGACTAATTATCACTACCAATTGGTCGAATGATTTTAGAAGTCTAAATACAAAGTTTCATTATAATTCGTTAATGCGAATTTACTCTACATGTACACATATACCGTGTGTTCCAAAAAAGTGTTCTGATAGGCATTTAACATGGAAAAACAGTTTTTGGTAGATAAGTAACCATATTACTATGTATCCCTGGTCCTATATATTATCTAATACGTATTATCATTATCATTTTAATTCTACAATTCAACTAAATAAAAAAGACGTATTTCTTTCGTCTGTTGTTTTTACTTCTCCAAACGCAAAATGACATGTAAATTCCTAGTTAAGAGATAGGACAACAGCCTATGGAATCGTGGATGGTGCTTTTTTTATAATAATTTCCGTATTTTATATTTCAATAAAATTATTAATGTTTTGTACAAATAATAATGAGATAATTAAAGTGAATCAAATTATTAAGATATAAAAATACATGCAAATGAACTGAATATCTTTGATTTTGTTAGGCCGTTGCCCTAACCCCATAACCATTAATTGACAGCTATCATTTGGCGTGTAGAGCAATAAAAAATTTAGGTGAAAAAAATTAATCAATTTTTGTGAATTTTGTTGAATTACCTACAGTAATAAAATGAACTATTCATTATCAAATTACATGTAGGAATAGGTGTAGTATTGTCCTGTGCAATATGGTTACTTAATTGTTAGTTGGACAGTTTTTATTTACCAAAACTGTTTTACCATGTTAAATGCCTATGAGAACACATTTTTGAAACACACGGTATACATTCAGAATCGGTATGATGGACGGACACACGTAAAAAATATCTAATAAGTAGTAACTAAAAAGAAATCAATTCGTAAAGATCTGTCAAAATCTTAAAATGTCAAAATCGGCATCTTTATTATATGCGATCGGTAATATTATAAATTAGCTATTTTTAAACAGTTACAACTATTCACACTGTGCTCTGTATATAATAAGTAATTTGTCAGTAACAGGTAGTTCAGACCATGTATAAAACGTTTCAAAACCGCAGCTTGTAAATTATAAAAATAATGTTATTTTTTGTCATACCTACTAGAGCCTCATTTTTTAGCAACGTGAGTAGAAAAATATACTACTTGACTTGAAATAAAAATAAATTTCAAAAACTCAAGCTTTAAGATTGAAACATTGCCGCCAACAAACGAGTTTCTCGCGCCATTTTGTTTATGTGAAAAATAATTCACTTACTCGTTCGCCACGTATATCATCTGAAAATTTCATCTCTGAAGTGTCCTGTTTGAATTGACAAATTCCGACACATTTTTCCAACTAAACTCGTGCTTTACTCATCCCTGCAAACACCGCCGTGCCCGGCAATCTGACAGCCGCAATCTTGAATAAATCCGAGAGCAAAAAGAACAGAACGAACTCAAAGGAGTATCAATCCGGTGCACGGAGTACAAACAAAAGTTATACATTCATATTGCAAGCGCAAATTAACAAAAGATGAACTTTGTTCCATGGAAATTCATATTTTCATTGTCAATTTCATTTTGTAGTTTACAAACAATGAAAATTTTTAAAATAAACTTCCAGCCCACAATTTTAAATGGTTTGTAAATAAAAATATCTGTATGCGTGAATAACAAAATTTTTCAAATTACATGGAAAATTATTTTCACAAAAATTTTGAATATACGATTAATAATAAATATCATTTTTTCTATAGCAGATGTTAAAGTGCAATTTTATCAACTCAAAATAGTGGATAAAGTAGCACTTTAACCGCAAGGGTAGATAAAGTAACACTTTAACAGCAAGGGTAGATAAAGTACTTTAACTTTTGTTTATTAGAAGTACATTTCCATAACAACGCATACTACTGACATTTTAAAATTGTTCTTAAATAATAATTTAATTTTTCTAATTCTTTTCTCTTCAAAACCTGCTATAGAAAAAAATAGAATTTTATACACGACGATAAAATTAAATTATCGACTCGCGAAAAATAATTCACTCGCGATTATATCGCTCGTGAATTAACACTTTCCGCTTGTCGATAAAATATTATTTTATCGTCTTGTATAAAAAATAACTATTTTAATTCTGTACCATATATTGGTATGCCTCAAAAGGGGGAACAGGGAGGGTAGCTCTTAGAGACTCGAAAAAATTAAGAACCTAAAAATATTTAATAATAAAGTAAGCGAAAAACCCAAGAAGATTATGTTTTAAGATAAATTTTATTAAGATATTTATTTTCTATATGAAATACATACTCATTAATATAAAAATAAAGTAACAAATTTGAAAATGATAATTTATTTATTTTAATTTTTGATTTTATTCATTTCGACCAACTTCGAAACAAAATCGATTTTTTTTATTATTATTATAATTACTATCACATATCACATATCTAAGTACGAATTTTATATGCCTCAATTTAATGCCTGGTAGCTACACTGTTACAAACAATATTGCCAAGATTAGAAACATTTTGGTACCTATATTTACTTCTCCGGTGCTTTATCCTTAATTTTTTAGTAATTTTTAAGGACAAGAATCAATAAAAGGTGGGAAATTAATGTTTTATATTTAACAAGCACAATTTGCCTTATATTTCCATTTTTGGGTAAAATTGCCATCAGTTTGCCGGCAATATTGCTTCCAATTTATATTGCCGGAAACGGCACATTGCTACTTATAAGGGTGTTCGAATCACTCGAACATAGCGGTATTTTGAGATTTGAATCCCATACCTCACACTCCGTTCAATTTGAGTCAGAGCGCGTTAACAAAGTGATCCGTATAATTTACCATTATCCTTGATATATAAATTAATTAAATAACTATTAATTGCCTGATCTAAAACTATCTTTATAAGTGATAGTCGGTGAAAATTAAGTAGTTATATAAAGATCTTATTGCGGATTTAATTGAAAAAAAATTATAAATTGAAAAATATAAATTCTGAAGGTGTTTTAAAATGAAATATTCTAAGCAGGAAAATCCCGAAGTTATCAGTTTCTGCCACGAATCCAGGCAGATTATTCTGTAAGTAAAGGATTAGCGTCGGAGGGTAGTTCGTAACAAAGTTACCCAGTAGATTCTATTATACTTCATACCCGATGACACATAAAGTTTGTGAACTGTTTTAGGGCGTATCACTGCATGTCGCTTCAATATGCATGATTGTGGATCCGACCAACACATGGCCTGAATTGTGAATTCCAAATGCAAAGTTTGCGCACTTGTATTGTCGATGCAAATTCGCTCATTACTTTGTGGCTTTACGAATCGTAAAATACACTAAGTGCTCTTTGCTGTTCACTTTAACAAGAACTAAACTCATCTGTTTTCATTTATATCTCACGTAATTTCATCTTCTCTTATTACAAATAAATTTATTAATCCCAAAGAGCCACTTTCAATAGAATGCACTAAAAATATCTTACACCATTAGTCTAACTTAACTTAACTTATCGAACAGCAATATATTGCTTTTAACATTTTTGCAATTATGTTTGTGGAATACATGGTAATACAATTTCTACAAAAAAATATATAAAAAATATTATTTATCGGTATATTATATTGTAAACATCAATAACTCTAAATTGTTTTTCCTAGAAAATAATTTTAAATAAATATTATGTTTTCCAATATTCGTTTGTTTTTTCTTTCCGCATTAGTGAACTGAATACATTTTCTCATTTATTTAAATGGTACTGTATGGCTTTTGATCGAGCTAGGACTGGTATAGGAACAGAATTGTTTATGTCTTTCGAAAAACAGAATTTTATTTGAATGATGTGATATCAATGATCACATGCCAATTTAATATGGTGAAACTTTGAAAAAAAATTCGTATGGTTCAGTGAAAAACGAAAAGTTCACTTTTTCAATTAAAAATCAATATCTTTTCACATCTCCAAATTAGTTCCAATCACAGTTAAACATGAAAAATTACAATTTTTAGTTTTTCATTCTAAAATTATTTATATACAGCCGAAATAATTAAAATATAGTAAATTTGCAACCTAGGTGTTTAAATTCAAATCCTGCGGAGGCATGGATTTATTTTATGTTATTTCTTTAATAGTAATACAGTGGTACGTTGGAATACAAGTTTAATTCGTTCCGTAATGGAGCTCATAAATCTCAAAACATCTTTAATTTTACTTAACTTAATTTTCTTCTCACTAGTTGTTTCCTTTTTTCCACGCTTTCATCACCGAAGCTGACAAGTAACAAAACAAAAAATCGAATTGCTGACCTCAAGAAAATCTTATGTTGGGATACTCGTACTTCAAGGTACCATTGTGGTACTGTCATTAAACTTTCTTTGAGGACGCTTTTAGCTTGAAACTACAAAACAAATTTCAATATCCTTCTGTTTCTCTATTGCTCTAGGCTTGCAGTTTATTGTTATAAGATGTCTTTTATTTTGTTGTGTCTCTTTTGTTAATAAAAACTTTTTATAAAGTTATAAAATAATTGGTTAATTTTAAATAAGAAACGTAAAAGGTGGTGAATTTTTTCCATAAAACTCTCCAGTCCTTAGTTGCTGGGCAACACATGGCCAACTACATACGTGCTTTCAACTTTTGCCAACCTTTTGTTTTTCTTGCCGACCCTCTAAAATATTAACCATATAAATTTTTACGACTTTCTCGTCGAGTTTCTCATAGCGGCTATGTATTTTTTATCCTTGTGTGTTTGGGGTGTATTACATTAGCTGTTTGAGCGATTTCTCTACAAGAAGTGTTTTTGCACACCCCTCCAAATAGAATAAAAGAGATAATGAAGATAAATGGTTTTGTACGGGAAAAACTTCATTATTTATTGGTTTTACAATTGTGATCATAAATTTGCTAGGTGCAGAAAGAAGCAAGTGTTGTTTATTTTTAATGCCGGGAAATTTTATTAATCATATTTTACTTCACGAGCACCACGCTTACAAAAAGTTCCAACAAAATTGTGCAGAGACATCTATGTTTAATCCTGTAAGAACGAATCTAGTTTCTCTTCGGGATATGGTGTGAGTGTACTGTTCTGATGTAATGTATGTTGACTGTTAGACTAATATTATGATTGTCTGCCATTGTCTCATCGTACTTTCACTGAGAGAATAGACGAATAGAGGTATCTTTGTCCAAGTGTTTCAGTAGCGTATTGAGGACTTAAAGTGTTACTGGTTCAGTGTACGATAGAGGGAAACCGGAGTGCCAGAAGAAAAATTCTTCTACTGAGTAATACATTAACACTCTATTTCCCGCAGTTGATTCTTACATCATCAATTTCTGTTACAAGAATTATTAAACCTCTATCTTGCATCTTTTTTATGACGGTGATTTTGGCGTCGACAATTTGTGCTTCATTATGTGTTGGTAGTTTCGTTAGTTTATTCTACAACTATTTTTGTATGTTTCATCCATTATTATATTTGTATAAATACTGTCAGTTTTGACATTTTCTTACTTCGCAAATCACACGATTTCACCCCAAGATGATGTCATCAGTCTCTCGTCCACCCAAAAGATTTAAATCAAATGATTACAATTGATGACGCGAGGACCAACTGCGGGAAATAGAGTGTATATACAGGCTGGTGACTCGATTACCCTACCTACATTCGTAATTTTCTGCTTCCCTAATTATTTTAGGTAAAAAATCTTCAAATAACAGTTGTCGATCATAAAATTCTGCATTTGAATCAATAAGCAAAATAAATTTTACGTGCCTTGGAAGCTCAGAAAAAATAGCAGTATCCATGGAATTGAGACAAAAATTAACAGATGTTTAATGGTTTATCTGTTAAGTTAGCTGCGTTAGTTTATTTTATTATTATTTGTAATTACTGTTTTGTCAAGTTAATGTCAAGTAAAATATTCGTCCATTGTTTAGCATCCTTTTAGAAGTTATCAATATTGAAATTATAAAAGAATATGTCAACTTCTCATATTTTTTAATTTTAAATCATATCTCGATACGTATCATTGCGTAATATTTCACCGAACGTCCATCTTTTAGTAACATCAATAATCTGCCTCAGTATTCTTAATTTTCATGTGCTTCTCAATCCTACTCTTTCTTCTTAAACTTTTTATTTACTGACATTTTGGATTAATATTTTTACTTGTCGATTCTATTGCGCAGTTGTTTCCGTTACCTATATCACAAAATTTACCAATGTTAATGTTAATTTTTTAACCAAAACAATGTATAATAGCATTAGTTTCACAAAATAACAGCCATTCGTACTCTTCTGTTTTATTATTTTGAATAATTATTATTTTGTAATGCTGAGTTGTAATGTATATTTATAATAACAGTGTATGTTAAAATAAATAAATATTTGCGAAGGATAATGATTTTGCTACAATAATTCAAATATTTGCCATTCTATTTTTGGAATTTAGTAATTAATTAGTGATATTAAAGAGCTGTACCTAATGAGAAGATACTTCAACAATGTTGGGTTATTCATCAACTACGAGTGGATACTCCATATTCCGTACAAATCCACATTTATTGGAATAATAGCAATATTTCCATCTATTTTACAATCACACAGATAAATTTAAAATCGAATCGGCTCCTTAAAAGCGGATTTCCAACGGGGTAATGAAATTTCAATTTATAAACGCTAAATTCGGAATTTGATAAAGCTGCTTTTAATGGAATACTTTACGAGCATTTTTTATTAAATTTGATAAGCATTAATAAATTCAGCATTTGCAGTAAAAACTTTGTTATAATTATAAATTATTTTTAGACATTTATACATTTTTTATGTGACTGATTCATGGTAACGACGAATTCTCGGCATCGCAAAATATAATAATCACTAAAAGTTTTATTTATTTTGGCATAGCTTTAAAATTGCAGGATGTTTAATAATCAATTTAAAAATTGATCCAATCAAACAGTTCTGTAACATACTAACAAATTATACACCGCTCATGGTTCACAGCGTATTTCACATTACTGGATATACCGGACTGTTTTATCACAGATGTCGCTAATACTTATGTATATAGAAGATTAAGTTTTCAGATTCTGGCGTAAAGAGTTCACCACAGGGGGCATTTTTATGTAAGAAAATAGTTGGTAAAAATATAGTTTCGATTTAAATTCACATTGTCAGTACGACGGCTAGTCATTGTTTTTTTTTTAACCATGAATCCGGTAATTATAAATTATAATAATTTCTTAAATGACTAATTAAAATACATACTTCATTTTAAAACAAAACAACAACAGTTTATTTCTGACGTTTTCGTAAATAGTTATTATGATATAACGTTAATATGTTATAAGAATTATTATATAATTAAATTCACTTTTTTCTCTTGTAAATTTATCAGTGAGCCGACAATTTTATACTTATAAAATTAGATATTTTTATATTAGGTATCGTTGGCAGACCAACGAAATATCAATTGGTTTTTATTTTATAGTATCAAAGATAAAAAAATGCTTATTACATATCGAGCTTGTAAATGCTTGATTTACAGTCAAGCCCATTTAGACGACGGAGGTGCGTAGCGATAAGTGCAAGGCTGGAAAGTATTCCCGTGAGGTTTGTTTGCTATTTTATTCAAAATCAACTAGTAATTATTTAATTCTAACAACAATTCATATTTTTTAACATTTTTATTATGATTTATTTATTAACTTAGATATCTACGACAGAAAACAAAACGTTTACTTATTCTCAGCTTATTCTGTTAGTTCAGTTATCACAAGGTTTATTGGTTTTTCAATAATTGTGAGTATTATTTTCAAAATCATGTTTCATAGTGATTTAGAGAGTACTTCACCAGAAGTGTATGAAGCTTAAAAAAATGACTGAACGTTTTATTATCTATAAGTTTGACTTGCCAAAATAGCAATGACTTTAAAAGGTTAGATTATTTAGCCGGAAATATCTTTCCCGGCTAACCGGGAAGTGAAGTAGGTAAGTAATGTGCCACTTTCCAACTGTTTGGTCGCCCAGAAACAGACGTATATTACTAACCGATTGTGAATAAAATTATTTAAATAATAGTTATTTATATTACTAGTCCAGAAACTGAAGTTTGCGAAAGCTAGTTTATATTATACAAAAGAGTTTCTGGGCGTGTGATACACAAGATTTTTTGCGCCGATGCCACATTTACTGTGTATATTCAACCATCGAGAATTGTAACCTAAGAAATAAATCGAATGTGAATTGATATTTTGCAACAATAAACGAAATCGTACAACACGAAATAATAGGAATAATAAATGTAAAATAGTGGTTTTAATTAACGTTTCGCATTTTCAATAAAACAAAATTAAATTTTTTTACGTAATATAATGCTAAAGTTAGCATTTCTACATTTTACCGATCTAGGCTGGCAAACAGAGAGTTTGTGGATAATTTTGAGTTTTACAATAATAGTCACAGAACGGAGACGCGAAAAAATATTTTCCTGACATAACTTTTAAATTTTATTATTTTCGATGTGCCTTAATACAACATCAGTTGTTGAGGCTTTTGGTAATAAAGCACCTTCAAAAACAAAAAAGCAATCTTGATTTTCGTGAAGGTCGTCCGCGAACTGCTTTTGTTCCAAAACACATTGATGCTGTGCGTGATGTGATAGTCTTGTTATACACTGAGATTCTTTCATCCCTAGACATCGACATGAAACAAATATCCACAATATTCCATGAACATTGGCATGTAAAGAACTCTGTGCTCGTTGCATTCCCCCAAATTTAACCGAAAATCAAAATATAAATCATATGGAATGGTATGAAAAAACGTTGATAACATTTTTCCTATAAACATATATAATTTTTTGTTTTTGAACCCCCATGCCGGGGTGTATTCTATAAACTAAGAAGAGTTTTAGGACAGTTTTTATCTTTAATAGTAATAATATCCCAGAGGTATAAAATATTTAAAAATATTTAAAAGAGGTACTTATCGGAAACACTGTTTTAAGTTTTTCAAAATGAACTTCAAACCAACAAAATTGTTCGTATTGGCTTCTGGCTGAAAAATTGTTTCCAAATTGGTTTGAGTATGTGAGAAAGTGCATAAATGTTAAAGAAAAATATTTTGAAAAACAATAAGTCGTGTGTCTAAAAATGCTGAAAATTTGTTATTACTTTCTTTAAACTTTTACAGCAACCCTGGTATTAACTCTTTTGATAGAAATTGAAATATCAGGATTTAATATTGTTGTACAGATACCGAATCACCTGTACAGTTCCGCAAAGCGTACGATTAAAATTGTGTCATGAAGGAAGCAAAACATAGCCTCGAGTAGGATTCCATCCACGGTGACCGTGAAAGATAGAATGTATGAACGTCTCTTCTAAATTGGGAAGAATACGCGACCTTCCCTAGGAGAACGAGTTTCAAGTGTTGGTCATCTGATTTCACTCAGATTTTCCGGTTTGCAATTTGTAGGTCATTAGAAAGATGCATCAGACAAACAAAACCATCGCTTTGCTGTCAGACATTTTTCTATAAAATTGCAACGATGGCAAGAATCGAGTTGATTGATTTAATACTGGACTAATTACCTCAAAAGAAAAAAGTACTTGAAAGATTTCAATTTTTAATAGAGTCCGTGATCTACTGGGTAAAAAAAACTAGCTGTGGTTCTCACAACCTGAGCTCGATTCTCGCCGTGTCAAATTTTTTTCTATATTTTTTCCTCTATTATAAATACATACCTATATCATGAATACCTTCAATAAAATATATTTAGCATATCCAGCAATAAGTAAAAAACCGTTCTACTTTCGGTTGAAAACGTAACCGAAACTCATGTAGTTAAGTTAAAAATTAGTTATATTTTTATAATACACGGAAATATAGTGTTTTCTTGTCTTTTAAGGTATTATTCGATTATTAAATTAAATAAAAGATTTCAATTTATTAGAAAAGTTTTATTATTGTACAGAGATCCATATTACGAACGCTCTATAAAAGTGAGCTCGTAATCTGAGTCACTATCTTTACTAAAAAGTAAAAACTAGTTATCTGTCTCCATCTCACAAATATCACAAATAATCAGTTGTCTTTTCAAGAGATATTTATTACTAACTTGTTCTTTATAATGAATGCAATTCTCTTAAAATAAAGTTACTTTTTTTTTTAATTCTACTGTCTCAATTCTACAAATTAAATTAATAACGACACGACACGACATAAACACTAGTTTCGGCTGGAGCGAATTTATTTGGATTCAGTAGATTTTTTTGCGATCATAAGAATTAAATTTAACTCAATAATAAAGTTCTTCCAATAGTCTATGTTCCAATAGATCGTTCAAATATTTCAGATATTTCAGATGACAATTTATTTAGCCTTTTTTTATTGAATTTCATTTATCGCTTAATATGTTGTTCATTCTGCTGATTTAAAGTTATTTTACGGCCCTCACGGAGTATATTTTTCATCTAGTCCTTATTTTTATATTTATTAAAAATGTTCTCAACAATTGACTCCAATCTCCGTACAATTTTGGCATCCCTCTTAAAGATTTGCACTGACAAAGTAATATCAACCCAATGCGCCTTTTAACTATCGTAATATCTTGTTTTTGAGACCTATTTTTGAAAAATCGTTATACAAAATACACAAATAAAAAATTATTTTTGTTTTATATTTATAAATATAAATATGGAACAAAACTGAGTTTTAGGTTGGAGAGTTCCTTATATCATTCTTTCAAGGGCTCAAATTTTAAAATAGTTTAATAGTTCAGAATAGTATGGTTGTTATTATGACAGCATGGAATAACTAATAAGTAATTTCGTGTATAATGTATGTATCTCGGAACAGGCACATTAAATTGCTAATTATGTTTGTAATACAGGAAAACAATACAGCAATCAAGTCATTATGAAATTGGTTCATAAATCAAAATTGGTGCAACAAACAATTAAATTGTTGGATAAATATTAATTAGTTTTTCATTCATTGTAGAAATTATAAATCAAGCAATTATTGACAGCAGGTTTTGTGGTTTGGATCCTCTTGGTTACTTAGCAACCATAACAATGGAGCCATTAAATCGTAAACAACTTCATGTTAATTATATTTACTCGAATGTCAGATGTGAACGTACAATGTAATTTTCAAAGGACACGTAAAATACTTTAATCACAAAATATTTGCACCCACAAAGTATTAAACAAAATGAACTTCAAAGACTGTCTCTCTCCATTTTTGTGTGATATTTCAAGCAGAAAAAACTCTTTAAATTACTGTACAACCAACATTTTATTGATAATGATTTTCATTGAATGAAAATTATGTATTTTTCTTTTGAAAATGTAGCTATACAAATGCCGGTTTATTTGCCGTGCAAATGAGTTTTCGCAAAATCAATCCAAATTGCATGTGCAATTAAAACTGTTGACTTTTTTCTTTAAACACACATTAGCAAATTGATGCTTCATCGTGTAACAAATTTTCACAATTTATATTCATTGCTGAACTGTAAAAAGCGACATAACGTGCGTTAGTATAATAACAATAGTAAGTTATATAATAAATTTCAGTAATTAATTATAGGTACTCTAATATTTGCTTTATTTTATTTAGAACATCTATATATATCATTTATACAATAAAATTTCATCATCAAAATATGTCTAATTTTTTTTTATATTATTTCATAATCAAAGATAAATTACTTAAATTTCATTTCTGTTCAATTTGTACCAATCCTTTCAGTGTATTAAAAAAAAAAACAGATGAGTTGTTCTATTTATAGAAATTTCTTTATAAATTTTTTGTTAGTTTTAATTATAGGATATTAATATTAAGTAGGTAACAGAAAAGTCTGTGACAATTAGTAATACTTAATATTTTATATACCTACGAAATCTGCCTACGTTCCATACATATTTATGTATGCATACTCGTATATTTTATATTGTCAGGTACAGTTTATGTCTTCTGTAAATCAAGTCAATTAACTGTGTATAATAATTGAGTACTAGTGCCTACTGTTGACATACTCTTGTTCCGTTTGTCTTTATTATTTAACTGTATATTTTCCAGTAAGTACGCGGCTTATAGTTCCATACATTTTTATTTTGTGTTTGTAAACCGCAATGTACACATAAGTTTAATTACAAAAGTTTGATGAAAAGTATGTTATTTTACTTTTTATAAAATTTAAAAACTTTACTGTGACACATATATAAATGAGAAATTAATTAACATTGAAATCCCTATGCAACTTCCTTTCAATGCAGCACTTTGAGAAGTAATCCTGCAAAAGATAGTGGGCGGTAAACAATAGAAAATTACATAAACTTAATTGGGTGTTAGCATTCAGTAACACATTTTTAAATAAGGTTAAATGGAGAAAACTTATATTTCTTGTTTTTGATGAAGAATTTTATTTTTATTATTTACTGTTACACACAAAAAGAACATAAATTTTTCTAAGAACGTCCACTTCAAGCACAAGCAATCTTGAAATTTTACGAATATCAGATAGTTTTCTTACGAGGTTTTGTGTGTTGTTTGGTGCATATGATATTTCTGTCATACGCAGATCCATTTCTTTTTCTTCTAAAAAGCTACATACAGTGACTCCCTTTCAAAATAATATACATAATCTCTTAATATTCTTTTTCGTAAAAGTAATGAACAAACAGTTTTAACACAAAAACTATACATAATTTATTATCTTTACTCTTTCCTTAATACAAAAAGATTAAAAAATAATTAGAAATATTACATCACTACACAGAAATAAATGTTTACAGAACCATCAAACTTAGAGACACACTGAAATTTATACATCTATAAATAATACCTAAAAGCATAGACTTAATATTTAGTTGGACCTCCTTTATTTTCTAACATCATTTTCAATCAATTTGGAATAGATTTTACCAAATTTCTGCCGTTGGCTTTTGATTTTATGGACTATTATATTAGTATTTTACCGAAATAATATCGTAATTTTTTTTATTTGTCATTTGTTTAATGTATTAAATTTTGTCTTCAATTTGTAGTAGGAATTTTTAGGGTGCCATAACGCTTCCTCATTGATCACTAAATCTATCATGATGTTATAAAATTCATCTTTTTCTATTTTTACTGCCATTTTAATACTTGCACTATTAATCACTGTTTCAATACAAATGTCAAACAGACTGTCTAGGACATTTTAATCCCAAACAATTTCAGTACGCATTCGCTGCTATCTGCAACTGGTTTTCAAACAAAATGTAAAACTAGTTGCATAAAAATAGTCGCGCTATCTCACTTCAAATTTGACCGCATTAATCTTTAATCAAAACAAAGAATACAATTTATGAATGTAACCACATAATCTTTCGATAGTTTAATAGCGGAAACAGCAGTCGGAAATATATTTTTCGCGCCTCCGTTTCATTACGACTTGTACGAGGACTTGTATTACAGAATTCAAAATCGTCCAGAAACTCTGTTTGCAGGCCAAGGCCGGCAAAATGTAGGGATGCCAACTTAAATATTTTAGCATTACATTCTGTCAAAAATTTTATTGGAAATGTAAAACGTTAATTAAAACAACTATTTTTGATTTATTATTCATATTATACTCGTCTTGTATGATTATGATTACGATAATTGTTGAAATATATCAATTCACATTAGTTTTATTCTTTAGGTTAGAACAAATGTAATTAAATATTTTGAATAAAACAAGTGAATTGTTTATATATCCATGTGAACCGAAAAGGTTTCTGCATAAAACCTGTAGTGAATAAATTTTAAGTAGTAATAATGTTTCTTTAATAAATTAAAAGTGTCATCGGCACAAAAAATCTTGTGTATCACACGCCCAAAAACTCTTGCAAGATCTCGCATTATTAGCAGGTCTCGCTTTCAGCTCGGCCTGTCAAAATAAACTCGCTCTCTCAAAAGTTTTGTTTCTGGACTAGTGATACAAATAACTATTGTAAAAAAATATTTTCTTTTTGACCTGAATTAGAAAATTAAATTTTGTGAAAAATAAGGCTATAATTATCCACTATCCGATCGCAAATTGCGCATCCGTCTGTGCTCGGTAAGTATCATTTGTAGCCGATGTTGGCCTAGTTGTAGAGCAATGTTTCGATAATCGATACAGTTTGCGCTGATGTACGATTATTAGTAACCCTCAACTTAGCCCCAGTTGTGCAAAGTTTTTCAAATGGGGCGTAAAATACAACAACGGCCTTTCCTTCGTCTGGAAGTCTGGACTTGGACTCTTAATTCGATTGCTATGTTTCTCTACAACTTTCCTAAGGTAAAACTTTCACGATTCAATAAGAAAAATGCGATAACGTAAATTGTATGTGATGAAAAATATAACAACAAAAAGTTTTGTCTGTTTTAAAAATACTAACAAAATATTAAAATAGACAATAAATAAGTAACATATATAGGAATTTTATGGTTATTTTGAATTCACAACAACATTAAAATCTTGTTTATGCAGCATAGTCATAGTCATAATCACAATCATAGTCTTAAAAATTAAATCATGTTTAACCAACAACCACGTTTATACAACTGTGTCATAATCACAGTCATTGTTATAATTATAAGCATAACATTAAATCAAAACTATTTGATAAACGATTTCTTTTCTTATGATTATGAATACAACGACTATGATAATACTGCATACATCAGGTTTTATTCAACTAAATGAATAACGATATTTACATCTAATTAATATGAACCAAAACATAGTTGTCCTTATTTTATTATAGCCAATCTTCGGTAATAGTAAATTCATGTCGCCAATAAAAAGTTGCTGAATTCATGAAAAACGAATTAGGAAATAAGGCAGAATTGTTTTATATTTTGTTAAGTGTTGAATTGTCAAAATCTACCAAGTACGTATTATAGCATGTATTATGGAGCATACATATTAGAGCGAAACTACTACTTTTGAATCAAATTGTGATTTGTGGTTATAACTTTTGAATCACTGTGATTTTAAAACATGATTGTGATCACAGTTTATTGTTGGTTACTTTAGTATATGCTACTACACCTCCTACCTGCTGATATTTGTACATAAGATTATTAGCGTTATAAAAAGTTCAGTATCGAAATACAATTTTTGTTCCTAATCAAAATTGTTACTTCGTGAAATATAGAATGTATATAATTGCTATAATAACGAATAATAATTGTCGCCACGAATCACGGCTTTATAAAATATTGTGCAGCAATTACGACGATTTGTCAATATCAATGACTTAACCATAGTTAGTAAATGTCGCTCATCAATATATTCTATTTTTATAAGAACGAAGTGTGAAGCAGATTGGACCATAATATTATATAAAAAAACTATATCAAACAGGTCTATTTTCTCCACACTTTGTTCTTATACTCGTATATAATAGTCTATAATACATACCAGACATATATTAATTGAATACGTTAAAAATTAATATAAAATTAATAACAAATAAAGAATTAGTGATTTTAAAACCATTTTTCAGTCTGAAATATTGTACAAATTCAAAAAAACATTTCGTGGCTAACAGTAATGATTGTCATCCTTCCAAAAACAACATTCCAGTGTGGAACAAAACCGCAAATACATAAAGTATTAGCTATTGCTAATATCTTTTTACCCGCGGGCCGGATGCAATATTAACAAAAAAAAATCAAAAATACAAAAACGAATAATTTTTAAGTAAACTCATATTTGGAATATTAATTTTAAGTTATAAATAAATTAATACAAAAAAAAAAATTAAGAAAAATCTAATTAGATATTCAGCTTGTTTTTTACTGCTTTCTTCATTTAAATTTTGTACAGAACTTGCATGTTTGGCTTCAAATTGTATTCTTTTAAAACCGCTACACTCGATTTGAAAATAAGACAAATTGCTTTATTAATGTAAATTATGAATTTCAACTTCCATTTATCATTTAAAAACTCCGCATTCAACAGCTATTTTGTTATGTAAACAGTCTCAGCTCGTCGTTAACAATCATTAACAACCAAACTCAAAGCGCGTAAGCTTCCAACCCAACGCAACTACGAACCCCTTACCATGCTGCCACCTGCTTGGCGCGATAAGAACTATTTTACTTACATTTTGTATACATAAATTCGGGAAATCCCAGTTTCTGTTTTTCTTATATAAATACTGAGCCGCACAGGAAAAATATATGAATATATAAAAAGTATATAAAGTTCTGAAAGTATCTAAAAATGGTATAAAAATATTTTTGAAAATATTCAATATTTAACTTCGGGCCATATGTTGGCCATGCCTGCTATAACCTACAGCTTGTGGGTTCCGAACTACTCAGACATAGTGGTATTTATTTTAGGTTAAAGTTTGACGATGTTGAGATTTGAACCCCAGATTTCAAACTCCGCTAACGAGTATCAGAGTGCGCTAACCAAATGAGCCACCGGTGACCATAATGGCTCTAATTACTAGTAGATATTGGTACTAGCATAGATTACCATTATCGTAAATTTCAAATTTTTCGTGTTCCCTTCCCTGTGTTTGACAGCGTCGTCTATCTTTTGTACTAAAGCGATTACGCCTACTGAATCTAATAAAATAGGAAATTTAACAGAGGACTGAAACACGTATATTAAGCCTTGCTTGTAAAGCGGTCGAAACGGTAATAAATTCCCAATACGTGAACCGGTAAATCATTCAGCAACGAGAAAAGCTCGATTTTGAATTGCTGATAACAAATTACCTATTGAAAGAAATCATGTTTTGTTTTCAAAATCAAAAATGTATTGTTGGAAGTTTTCATGTTTTTTCACAATCACTGTTTGAAGTAGAGTTTTCATCGTTTGTTTTTAAAATTAAAAATGCCACTTATATGTGACACTTGTATTATGTGATATGATATATCTGTGAAAAAAAAAATGGAATTTTCGAAAGAACGATTTTTAATTAAACATCAATTTTAGGGTTAAATAATGTAGAGGAATATAAGAAATATGAATGTTCATGATTTATAAATAAATGATAATATTTAAAAAGTTATCGTGTTTTTGAGTCTTGTTCACTAAAGGAGGATGTCACTAGTTTTGTATCTCTTTCATCTATTGAACTGATAGCTAAGTTTTTTTTAAATAAAAAATGTGTATGCAATATTCGCAATTTTATTAGAAAATTAATATCTTAAAAAGTAAAAAAACATGGAAATGTCCAATGTCGTCTGTCTCGTAGTGTTGCCTTTGACTTCATAAGTAAAAAGTATTACTAATAAATATTGGAATATCTTGATTTTGAATAATTTTTAATTTTATCATATCTTTCTAATTTACGAAAGCGTTGTGTTTGGTTTATTATTATTATTATTTTGGTAACTTTAACCTACTAATAATAATATTTCAGAAATAGAAAAATAGTGCATCATATGTGTTAAAAGAATTTTTTTCGAAATCGATACTAAAGTACACGATATCATTCCGCGAAGTTAGCCAAAGTAGCAGCTAAAGTAAAACTTTACAGACATGTCAAAATTTAACTTTACGGACTCATCTGTCAAACGGAATTAACCTAAATTTTAATAGTATTATATTTTTGCAGTTCATTTTAGCACTACTTAAAATAGCAACATATCATTCTATAATATTATTGGTGGATTTATTTATTTACCTTTGATAATAATTTATCTGATTTCATGCAGACCATGTCTAAGCAGGTGTAATCATAAATGAAAATTATAAAGAAATATTTGACACCTTCGCAGTACGTTTGTTATCACAACCATTTCCGTCTCAATAGATAGCTGACGTTTTACAAACCCGTAATGCTATTTATTTATTTTTTTTTTATTAATAATTCAACGATTTCTGAAAAAATATAACGTATATCTAAGGACTAAAGTATCACTGCGTAGAATAAATTCCATATGCGTAATAAAAAATTATATTTTAGCCCCTTGATATACAAATAATCATTATATAGAAAAGATGAGACACAACGTATACATAAAATAACACATGAAACACTCACATCGTAAATAACAATTTGAATATATAGGAAAAGTCGTAAGTCTGCCATATTGTTCTCGTCTCCTAATATTATAATAATGTACGATATCTTTATATCCCATTTGCTTAATATATTTCCAATATTTTTACATCAACTTTCAGTACCCTATTCTGTTCCTACGCTTCACACGGTAAAAGCAGTATATATAATATTTTACAACTTAAAGAGTTCCTACTAGACGTTTGTTTAAACATTAATCACAACTAATGGTAGGAAAATGTTAATTATTTTAATTATTCCACCGTGGCATTCTTTCTCAACTGGTTCACCTTTGCAGTTCTATTCTCCCATCATGTGTACTTGAACTAAGAACTTGTCAATGAAAACTTATAGAAAGTTGTTAGATGCCATTTTTGGAAGAAATGCATTGGTCAGTGCCAAATAATTGAAATGTCATGCGCGAAAATAAAAAAACAATGACTAATTAATAATCTTAATTACTTTAAGCTAGCTATAATTATTGCATTAGCTTTGATTGGAATCAATATCTTTTAAGTGCCCTGTATTATAAAAATATCATCATTAAAACATAATTTTTATTTAATAAAAAATAACATTGAGATAGATTTTTACCTTTCACGTAAGTAATATGTACTGCATTAGTGTTAAAAATTGCATAAAGAGAAATACGAGTTTTTAAGTAATAAATTTGATTTGATATTCTTAAAGTCGGATTTTAACGTTTTCACAATTTCTCAAGTACTTGCTATAAAACCAAAAGTTAAACATATTATTTTAGATTTAGATATTGATTCCAAAAGCTGATTATTTTTAATTTCAAAAACTTGTACAAAGTAAAGGAAGTATTGTAATCGCGACAATTTTTGGTTTTCAGGTTTCAATGAAAATATCCATTTTGATTATCCCTGAATCCATTTTCACTAGTTTCGGCGTGACATTTGTACGTATGTACGTATCTCGCATAACTCAAAAATGATTAACCGTAAAATTTTGAAATTTTATATATGGGACTGCTATAATATTAAGTTGTGCACCCGGCAGTGCCAAAAGAACACTTTTCTCTTAGTGTTTTTTTGAATTGCTCGTATAACTGCAAAACGATTAACCGTAAAATGTTATAATTTAATTTATGTAGTTACTATTATATCTAGCACCTCCATTTTTTGTTTCAATCGGTTTTTTCAAAGGGCAATTTACTTTTGACAGAAACTTAATAAAAATAAAAATTTAGTTGGATTTTAATTGTTGGAAAGGAAACATTTGGTAATAAATTTACAACTATTAGAATATATTTCGTGAGAAATATGAACGAAATAAATGAAAACCATATCTCTTTCTCTGCAAGTTTTTTAGCAATTGAAATAATTTTGTACCTATATTGCAATAAAAGTGTAGTAATAAACATTTTAATAAAATTTTCCAAAATCCATTTCCAAGGAAAATTCAAAGATATGAAACGAATGAGAGTTGAAGAAAGATTAGCCTTACAATGATCTCATTTTCAAGTGACATAAGTTTAAATGAAGTGCAGCAAAAAATTTGTATAATTTAGCCTATAAGGAAGTCATGTGGTGTCCAAATCAGAATATTTTATTTTATAAATATTCTAATAGTAAACCAGTAATAAATTAATAAAATTTTCCTGACATAGGTACTAGCACAATATGTAAAGAAAAGCAGATGTAATGGCATAGTATGTGGGAGTGTACGCCCCCATATTATAAAATTAGTGGGCCGAAAAAATAATTTCACCCCCACAGATTTTCGGATTTTTTTTCAAATATAATCTGCTTTTTCAATTTCAAGAAATGTTAAATATAATTTATAATGCATGGTCTTATTATTCGTTCGACCATGTGTAGCTATTTTACACTGAGACGGCAAGCTAACGCAATTTATGAGTATGTAATATCATTGATTGAAAAATACTTCCATATAGACAGGCAAGCCTTTATAGTTTTGTCTTTTGTGTACCGCTGTTTTGGAATCAAATTCGACAGAGCCATCTAGTTTCGTGATTCCATTCCTTTGCGGAATTAAATTGACAATGTTTTACATATTTACTCATTTTTTTGTTTCTATTAAAATAGTTCTTTATATAATTCAATGGTAGAAACGCCTGATACTCGGACTGATATTTTATTAACTCAAATGTAACCAGACTCAAAGTTATGCAGGTAAAACGAATTTTACTATAAGCTACTTATCTATATGTATATTTTTCATTCAACAGTAATATGTAATGTTGCTTAATATTAATAGACATTAAATATTAAGGCAGTGGGAAATTATTGAAAAATATAACCATTCGGAGAAACACTTTTGAAATTATTAAATGTGATATATTTCACATTTATATAAAAGTTACTATCTCGAACTTGTAGGTATTTTTTTGCACCTATAATTTTTATATGATTAATACTTGCTTAAAATAAAAAAAAATCTGCATATGGAATTTATATTGTTCCTCCGAAACCAGATGAATTCACCGATTAGGATTCAGATAGAAAGATGATGGAGGTTTATTAGATAATTTGCCAGCTCGTTAGTTATCAGCCACCAATGAAATTAGATATGCGGGTAGCAAAAGGCTTGTTGAAGATATACATAATATGGAAAAGAAAATCAGGGAGAGAAGGAACGTATGTTCAAAGATTAGAGGTTTGGAAAAATCTAAATCTTTTCCGATGACGAATTTTTCTGAATTTAGTGTTATTTGAAATGTTTATGAATGGCAGTGTTTTCAATTTGCTAATTACATATGAGTTAAAAATATGCATTATTCTTGACAATATAAGCCATTCGATTCAGCCAGCCAAAATTCAAGAGCTTGTGCAAGCAAAAGGTCCTCTTCAGTTGGAAGAACTCAGTGCTGAAAGTGCCTTTGAATTGAATGCTTTAAAATATTACATGCACCCTAAATAGTTACTAAGAAAATCTTATTTTTTATATATTGCGTTTATACTCTATGAAAGCGTAATGTTACCATAAGGTAACATCTTTTTTTCTGTTTTTTAAATAGTGAACAATAATAATTATAAATAATATGCATTTTCGTCATTTAGAGCACCTTCGCTAACAATTTCCATAACTTTTTCCAGAAAAAAAAGCCGGCTCTAATGGGTTAATTTATAAATTTATTCTTCTGTGTACGTAGAGCTTAAATGTTTGATTCACTCTTCAGCCTATGAAAAAGCGTTCTTTTTTAAATATTACATCTCTGAAACTTAATCCCTATTATAATTTATTTTAGGTACTTATTTATAAAATTTTCTAATATGTTTTTGCATGATATTATATTTTAACCTACAATTAATTTTAGTGTGTAAATTTCTTTAAAAGTTGTCTCGAAAAACCATCGTCGAATTTAAAATTTCTTATATAACAACATTCGAATACTTATAATTTTTTGCGAATTATATTATTATAAAAGATAAGCAGAATTAAATTTTGATAACATTAGCTTCATTTTTTTCTGTATAACTTTTGGTTTAACATAAAAAAAAATAAAACAATTTTCTACATCGTATTTATAATATGAAAACTGTTGAGTCATTTTTAATAAAAGACAACTAAATTTTGATTTATTTGAAATAAGATTTTAAGAGTTATATAACTTCAATTTATACGATAAGAAAAGTACTATTTGAACTGAGAAATCGGAGTACATGCATCTTTTGAAGGATATTAGAACTTAATTATAAATTGAAAATTAATATAGTTGTATGGTAAAAAGTAACTAGAAAATTAATGTAATATCTAAGAAATTAAATTTTATTTTATTCTTCTATTTTTTTCCAAGAAACTCGTTCACATAAATTTCATAAACCATTTTTAGACTGCATTTGTGAGTTTTCCCTTTGATATTTCATGCATGTGAACATGCAACAATTTTGATGAAAATTAATTAGTGAAATTTGTTTAATGAACTATTTTAATGTATTATTTTTGTTTGCAGATGCTCTTTATTGCTTCAAATATAGGTGAGTTGCATTTCATTTCAATCATTATTTTAATATAATATTACTAATTAATAATTAAGTGATCTACATAAAATTTAATTTCCAAATGAATTCATTAATTATGTTAATTTAATATTTACGTTGCACTATACAATAGCTTTATTGCAAATTTTATATACTTATACATAAAATATTATATTTTATTGTTTTTTTTTTATATATTTAGTTCGCGATATTTATTAAGAACATGAATAAAACATACAAGTGAATCAAAACTTTCTATCAGCTATATAAGTCATTTGAGAGGCTGTAGGCCTTCAACTATTTTACGATAATGCAAGTATAATCGTCAAGATTGTTCTAGAAATCTTGTAGATATAATTTTTTATTTTATATATATTTATAAAAGATTTTACGACCGATTGCAATATTGTGAAATTCTTCTACTTTTCTAAAGTAAAGCGAGAAATAAAATATGTAGTGTTGAAACGCAACAGCTCTTGACAATTTACAAAATAGCACGAGGGTAGCAAATGGGTAAATACCCCAATTAAAATTCAGGCCAAGCAAAAATGTCAACCATTAAATTTTACGACTGCAGGGGTGTTGCTAATGTCATCATTTCATCTCCCTAGCCGGGAATCGAACCCCGGGTAATATCAGTTACAACGCCTCTGCTTAGGACATTTGATGCTAATGCGGTACATCTAGTAAACGGAAATTACTGCTGTTTACTAACAACCTTATTTTAAGAAAAATCACCATTTTGTTATAAGTTAAGAAACTAAATAGTTGGTATATTAAGTATAAAGAACCGTAAGGACATTTTTCCAATTAAATATAATTATTTGGTGGAGGAGTGAAGCGACGACTCCGATTATTGTCTGAGATCAGTATTTCTTATCGTTCGTAATGCTTATACAATTTTTTGCATGATTAAAACTAAATTTCCCTCAACCTCATAAAGAAGTATCCAAAATGTGATGCATTAAAAATCATTTATGGACATTGAAAATCAGTTTCCATGATATTTTTCAAACATTCGTTTCATTTTTTTCATTAGTGCTTGTGTTTTGTGTAAGAAATGACTGCGAAAGTAATTCGTGCAGTACCATTACTTATCAATAATTGTAATATTAGTAACTTCTCTTTTTTAATAGCAATAATGAATGTAATATATCATTTCATTAATGAACGGTAAGTAAATACTTATCATTTCGTTAGACTTAGCCACCAATAAAAGTAACTTACTGTCTTACAATCAATAAATAAAACTTTTCTAATGCCGAATCGTGTAAAATAGTATATAACATATTAAGGGCCGGTTTTTCCACCTTTGGTTAAAGTGACTGTTATCCTAACCATAGGTTAAAAGAAAAATATCGCATCGAAATAGTAAATAACGTATATTTTTGACTACTTACACCAGTTTTTCGATGCGATATTTTTCTATTAACTGATGGTTAAGGTAACCGACACTTTAACTAGAGGTGGAAAAACTGACCCTAAGAGTTGTAAGATGCGTATTACGCACGAAGTGTAAAAGTTGCACAAGAGCCGCAAAGCAAAAAGTGCGTAATTGCTTTAAAATTCGAATTATTTATTATACTTTTTCTACGACTATATTTCATTGTTTTTCGATCCCACCGCGGTCAAGGAATCACTAAAGAATTGATAGATCACTAGCAAATAGCGCCAACTACAAAACTTAAAAACATCTATGTTAAACTGGCATCCTCTAAATAATAAATTGAAACTATTTACAACTCAATAAAATAATAGTATGTAGAACATTTCTTGTTTATTTCTTCAATAGTCGTAATGTTTTAAATTAATTATATTTAATTTTGTCTTATACTGCTAACATAATTTCGATAAATGAAATATTCTCTAAATGTGCGATGGTATACTTTACACAGGATCTTCTGTAATGTGTAATTAGTGGAAAAAATATATTTTATTCACAATCACTATTGTAATATGTCAATTCCTAACCTGTCAAAGGTTGGAAATGTATGTCATTTTTAACTGCAATGACAATCTCACGGGTGGGAAATACTTTAAAATCCCTTGGGGGGGAAGTGTTTACTATCGTTGCCTAGTAATACTGTCATAAATCTCTAAAAGTAAGGTGATCAGTGCTGTCAAACATATTAAAATAAATTTAAACATTTGTTTTCATAGACTACTACCGTACATTAATTTAGTTTATTGGAAAAAGGCGATATACGAGTAGAAGTTAATTTGGATAATTGTGAATAAAATAGTATACATAGTTCGATGGGAGTTTCATTACAGCCTTGCGCTATATCTGAGCCTCGAGGCTTCGCCTCTCGGTCATATAATAAGCCCTCGGCTGTAATGAAACATTTCCCACCTCACATGTAATATACTATTATGAAACGCTGTTCACAAAAAGAAGATTTTACCAGAAAAAAGACCTACAATTGATTGTTTATTGTTACGGACATTTCCTCCTTTTGGATATCATTAGATGATTGTGATTTTAAAAGTAGACATTTTTAATATTATTTTTCGAATTAAAAATGTCATGTTATAAAGTATCATTGCCAAATTTAATTACTTTTAATTTAAATGAAAATATGTACTTTTGTGGTCTTTGCACAAAACATTTGTAAGCGATGTCGTAATGTTACTTTTGATTTCATATTGTAAAAAGTCTAAAAATTAATTTAAGCTAATTTATAAATATTATATAAATGTCAATTTAAACCAATTTTCTGCTTAACTACTATTTTAACAATGGTTACTTTATATAAAAGCCAATGTACTTGTTTCAGAATTCGTAGAAAAATAGTGTTAAAAATGATTTTATTTTGTTCGTCGTGTTTTAAACTTCTCACGAAATAATAATTTGCTTTTAACACTTATATCATAAATAACTATTATTTTTTATTTATATGGCACGGTTCGAATATGGTCTCTGTGAAAGACTTACAGCTTATAGTTATTTTAAGAAACTTTAAGAGACAAAGTCGATAAATTTTAGAAATACGTAGAATTTTTGTGTCACGTTTCGTATAGATATACGCAAAAAGAAAGTTGATAATAAAAGTAATAAAACAGGGTAATACATAGGGAATATAAAAAACAAAAAATAATGCATCAAAAGAATTTTCTGCATCAAACAGAAATATGCGTATTTTCCTTTTAAAATTAAATTTGAATACATTGAATAAAACATATACGATTCACAAAAGATGTGTCATTTTACATTGAAATTTTTATTTAAATTATGTCCAAATAACTTAATACAAACAAAAATACGTTCAACGTATCAAAGTAATAAACAAATAAAATGTATACTCTTTGTTATTAAAATAACTAACTCGTAAATGAATTTTGAATATTAAAAAAGGGCTGTGTCCGTAGATGTCTATGAAGTAACATCACTCACAAAAGATCATAACGTCATGGCTCTCTCAGTTTCAAAAGACACAATTACAACTACGATTTTGTATTATTGTTTTTCATAAAATATTATTGTATAAAAATTAAAGTAAAAATAAAAATATTAAAAAGCATATGTTTATATTTATTATTATTATAGTTTGTCTGTCTCACACAAAAAATTCTTTTTCTACGATCATTAAGATATTTGCTTGTTATATGTTTGTTATTATTACGGATACGTAGCAGATATATTGTAAACACATTTTCATTTCCCATGGTAACCATAGACAACGTTAAGGTATAAATAAAAGCATATTTCACAGTTTTGTCAAAATTCGTTTTGTTTAATTTTTATTTTATACCTATAGTTGCTAGGAAGTAGTGAAATTAAGACATATTTATTATTAATACATAAATTAATTAGGAAATAATATAGTATGGTCGTAGAAAGAGTAGAATGTATAACTCGCTTGGAAGGTCCATTCCAACTAAGTAGCATAAAAAAAGGAAAATCAATGTAAAATTAAACGAAGAGGACATTTTAAAGTGACTTTTTCTTGTACATGTGAAGTCAGATTATCTTAGAATGTCTAGGTATAAATAATGTATGTATTCCCAAGTTACACATTTTGCTCTTAAACATTTGGGACATTTTCTGCGATTACCATTGTAAATTTAGAACAATGTAACAAATACAATAAATCCCACAAAATTGAATTCCCACAACAGTCTTTTCTAATATTTAAATTATGCGAAAGCCCAATTTAATACAGTTACTAAATATTCATATTTCTATTTGCATGAAATCCATATTTGTTGTTAACTGGAGTAAACGTTTGGAAAAACTAAAACTAAAACAATTGAGGGGAGCGCACAGACGATGCGATTTTTAATTAAGTCCATGTATAAATTGTCCTTATCTTATCTCCACTCGAATTGCTGCAGATAAGTGCCGTTCTGAGGTAAATATTTACGCAGTAGGCGTTGTTTCGAACTCTACCTAGCTAGAGTTATGTTTATCTTATAGTAATTACTCCAGAGAATAGTGTTTAACCTTATAAATTAAGTATTTGGGGGAGGATTGTTGCAAATTAGTTACAAGCTACAGCAAGCAACTTAAATACAAGTTTATAAAATTAATAATTAATTAGTATCTAATTAACTAACGTTGACAGATTGGATTAATGCCTTATAAGCACGATGTTTCCTAGTTTAATTATTGATCTTTTATATCTTTTGTCGTTGAAAAATCAATGCAACAGGTATTAAATTAAGTAATATGTTCATAGACATAGAAAATTGACTTTTGATTTAATTTGTATTACACTACATGTTTTTCGGTATTTCTAGTTAACGTAATACTTTGTTATTTGATTATTATTAAATTTAACTATATAAGAAAAATTTAATGATTTACCACCAAACATAACTAGGGCCAACTTGGGTAAATTTAAAAATTAAAAAATTGAGGTAAATATGAAACATCTACATTTGTTTTCGGTTTATATTACAAAAAAAATTATTATGAGATAGCGCAAACCTTCTTCTCTGCAGTATATTAATTGAAATTTGTAAGTTCATTTATCCAGTCTATAAAAAATATTTTTTATTAGTCAGTAATATTGGCATATAAAAATTTCAATTTTCTTTGAAAATCTTTCTTTACATTTCATGTAATATTTAAAAATATGAAATAATTCATTCAAATTTACAGAGGAAATTCTTTACATTTAATTATGCGATGAAGTTTTTGTTTTAAATTATGTGGTTTTTGTTTTAGGGGCCGTTCAAATATTACGTAAGCAGATTTATTACAATTATTTACCCCCCCATCCCCCTTGTCAGCAAAAGTAAGCAAAGCTCTTACCCCCTCCCCCCATGCTTACGTAAACATTTTTCAATTAAAAATTATTTTTTTTAATATTATAATTAAAATGTTATAATTATAATTTTAAAAATAAGAAAAGTTAATATCTACCGATGACGTAATCATCATCTAGACTCCCCTACCCCCCATGTCATCCAAAATAAGCAAAACATAGACCCCCCCACCCCCCTATAGTGCTTACGTAATACTTGAACGGCCCCTTATTTAAATAAAATTAAAAGGGGAAAAACTGAAACATAATTCAGTGTAACAGTCTTCGGGGTAAAAATGCAACACTATGTAAATGGAAAAGGTTCGAGCTCGTTTATACTATGTGCACCCGTGGTTTATTCGTGTTGATTTGTGTTATTTGTTTTGAACGGGTATGCTCGATTTCCTGATCAAAAAATTAAGAATAATGCTACGAAATTATTAAAAAAAAGGTAAATAATTGTTGCATAACAATATATTAAATATTTTTTTTATTTGAAATATATTGCCATATAAAAAAACCCAGAAAAAGTAGGTGCTGCAGTAAAACATATTACAGGGAAGAAAATGAAGTTACGAAAAGCTAGTCGTCAATATGCCATATATCAGACGTACTTATTTCGACAAGTCCGTAATAAATATCAAGACATTACAAGGCCGAAAAACCATGCATAAGTGTATTACTTTTCCCGACTTAAAGAAAATATGAATATTATATTAGAATTGTTTAAAAATATATTTTTTTTCTCAAAAATTTATAGAAAGAAAATTACATTATGTAATTTACATTTTCTAAATTGAGTTTATCCTTTCGGTTTTGTATTAATTTAATAAAAACTTTATTGTAATAGTATATTTTATTTTTCAATTCAGAAACCTTACTCTTATATGTATATGAATGTGATACCTACATGATGTTGGTGTATTTTTCCTGTTCTTTTCATATTTGCCCCGATCTCTGAGCCCCAAAGTCAGGTTAAATGTGAAACGTGATTTTTCTTTATTTTTATACTCAATTTCACGTGCAAAAAATTCAAAATATTTGTAGATCGAAGGAAACGGATGCTGTGCATCGATCTAATACATTGCATATAATTTTTAATTCTGTTTCATGCGTTTTAAACACAAAGTTCTGTTTTTTTGTTGCATATTTCCTCACGTGACCCTAAATAAATTTTAAAACTTGATCAAGACACCTAGGTAAATATGTTTAAAATTTATTAACTATAATTTTATAATTTCATGTAACAAAAGAGAGTAGTACAAAACATAAGGGCTTCGGGGCTGTAGTCCCCACATAAAAATTTTTAATACCAGCAAAAATTAAAAAATACATTCATTTTGAAATACAGTAAAAGCTTTATTTAACGCTAACGTACATTTCTGATAAGCGAACACCCTTTTTAAACGGACGTTCCTGTATGAACCAACCTATAAAGTTTCCCTAATAAAGTAGGTAATCTTTGTTAAACGGACTTTGTCATAAACGGTTACGGACAAAATTTTATTGCCCGATTGAACCTAAAAGCTATCTTGTAGGGACAGACACTCAGATTAACGATAAGCAGCAAGCAGAAATAATAGATTTATAATTATTAGGACAATTGCATTTCTCTCTTCGTCCAAGGAACTCTCTATCTCTTGGTAAATATTTAAAATTATTTGTATATATAATACATATAAGCCTGTGTCATTATTCCTCTAAATAGTGCAAAAGTGTGATCGTAGATATACGTTAAAAATAATTTTTAAAATTATAGGTTTGTTAATATTTATAAGTTCTCCTGAAGGGAAATTCACTTAAACGGACAAAATATGAGTGACCGTTGATGTCCGCTCAAAAGAGATGTTACTGTATTTTTAAATACTATTTTATAAAATTTTAAACTTGCTATATTATCCTTACATAGATTGAAATCTTATTTAAGATGAACTATGGGTCAAGAAAGGTTGAACAGCATAATGCTAAATGCTCGGCTAAATATAACTAATAATATCACTGTATTATATTAATATTGCAGGAGAAATTATTAAACGTACAACGGTTTGTCATAATAATTTTGCTTTAGAACTATAAATGCATTTTTTGTATTAGTTATTTTATCTTTATTTATAATTATTTTCTAAAAGTCTATTTACTAATTTTAAGAAATAAAGTTTTTATTTTGAATATTATCTAATTAATAACTAAACACATATACCTTTTGTTGAAAATTTATTTTCTATAATTATATTTTTTAATGTAATAAAGCAGCGATATACTTCACTTATTTCTTATAACCGAATATTCTGTATTAAAAATATGCCGAATACCGGTTTCGACCCCACAATTTTACCTGGGCAAAACCCATGGGGGATCGAAACCTGTCGGAGACGATATAACGCCTATCCAAAATTGACTAATTTCCAGAAATTTTTGCCTTATTTAAAATTCACGAGTAACAAGTCATAATAAGTAGTTACAAGAATTTGTGCGGAAATGTTTGAATTCCATTCTTTTCGCAAAAGAAAACATTGTTAGTGCATCTTACATTGGAGGTAGTTAAATTCATCATTTCAAATTCAAAAGGGGAGTGTGTCCACATCCAAATACTCCCTTTGGTCACGCTACTGGTTTGTCTTACATTTCGCAGACCGGCTTGGCTGCAGATGTACAGTAACCCTCGTTCCAATAGAAAATTCCTTTTTCTGCGGGTCAGGGCAGAATCAGATCAAATTTAACAAAAAAATTCCCTAGGTATAAAGAATCGGCTTATATCAATAAGAACGAAAAGAATTAAGTATTTCTATTTTTATCTTACTACAAATTTCTTCTTATTGGTATCTGGATTATGAAGTCAAGCTAAATTTAAAATGTTAAATATATTAACGTATTTTTACAAGTTGCCATATTATAAAACACAGGGTTGCATACAAATCCGATTTTTTTTATCTAAATCAGATTTTTTAAAATTGTATAATTTCAAAAACGAATTTCACAAAATATCATTTATTATATAAAAAAAACTACAGTAACATCCTTTTATAACGCCACCGCTTATAGCGACCACTTGTTTGATAGCTCACATACGCTACCTTTATTTTACTCTTATATCGGTCATAGTAACTTCGATTCATTCCTTCGATGTCGTTATAACCGGATTTTACTGTAACACATTTTAAAGTAAAGTTGACAAAATATCACGCATTAGCGCAAAAAAATTCTGCGCTATAAATTCAAAATAATATACCAGTTACCAGTAAAATTGTTTTATAGACGAAGTTAAACAGATTTAGTAGTTTTTGAAAATATTGCCATACGATGATATTCTGACATTTTATCCACACGGTTTTCCCACAATTTTTTTTAGCAAATATGGAATATTAAATAATAATAGCAGTAGTGATTTAAATCAATTATTAAAAAAAATCAATGCTACCCTGATAAAAGACTTACAGCTGATGTAGTGTCACCAAGTATGTCACTTTTATAATTGATATAAAATTTGGTCATATTTAATCTGAAATACCCGAGGAAATACCTTAATATACGACTATGAAGTAAAACAACATCTGTGCTATGTAAAATATTTGATTATTTAAATTTTAATTCTATTTTGCAATACCAATAATCGTTAAAAATCAATATGGAAATCAACAAAAACTTACTAAACATAATTATACATTTATCATATTAAAAATAAAGAGGTAGACAGTATTACCTACTTAGCAATTAGAATAACACGCGAAAACGACATGAAAGAAGAAATAAAAGAGAGACTTACGAAGGGAAATAGAGTAATAAATAATTTAATAACAAGTAAAAAAGTTTCAAAAATGCAAATAAAAACGATTACACAAAACCGTAATAAGACCCACAATATTATACGGATGCGAAACTTGGACTCTAACTAAAAAGAGGAGCAATCGCTACAGATGTGGGAAAGAAAACTATTGCGACGAATCTACGAAAGTATCCAAGAAGGAGAATAAATAAAGAAGTTGAAGAAGTCTACGGCAATCCCGACATTACAACACAAACAAATGCAAAGAATAAGATAAATAGAACAAGTACATACACTAGAAGAAGGAAGAACATCAAAAACCATACTAAACAGAAAACAAGAGGGCAATAAGAAAAAAGGTAGAGCGAAAAAGAGATGATAGACGAAGTCGAGAAAGATCTATAGAAACCATAGGCCTAAAGAAGTGGAGAACTAAAGCAAGGAATAGAGGACTGGAAACAAATTGTTAAAATAGCCCACGGTCTACAAGGCTTGATGTGCTGATCAATATATATAAAAAATGAACAATTATATTTTATATTCTTTTATAAAACAAAATTCATTTGAAATGTTTTATAAAAATGTATTTCATTTAATTTTGAAAAGAACTGCACGACGTACCTACATCGAGTTACGAAGTATAAAATTCAATATTTTACTTTTTTATTTTATAAAAAGTTTGACATGAAAAATAAAGTATGACATTTTAAAATACAAACTTTAAAAAGATGAAATTGTAACAAAACATTATTTGAGTTATAAATAATTTTATTTGTTATAAAATAAAACTAGTTTTAAATAACTTTAAAATACAAAAATAATTATTGAACTCGTAAAAAGTGGACGAAATATAATATACAAAAGAGAAATATAATGAAAATAAAAATGTATTCTATTTTATAAATTTATTCACAAATTACATACGAATGAAAAGTTATAAATATTTATAGGTACATTATATAAATAAATTTATTGTTCTATAAACTGTAAACAAGTGAACATGGAAACTTTAGGTTATAAATTAACAACTGTAATTATTGTTCTCATCAAATTGTACATAGTTAATTACAAATTGATAAATTCGACTTTGATACAAAAATTATTGCGGCATTATAATTAAGGGTTGTCCATCACTTCCGGCCCGTCAATTTCAACCGGAAGTCGTTCCCGACCTCAACCGTCACCTGTCATCTACAGGCCTTGGAACTTTCTTCGTTTCTTCACAGGTCCCGTACCTGCTGTCTTCATTTAATTGTGGATTAGTTTCATATTTTGCAAGACATTAATTCCTCGTTATAGAAAATTCTAAATGTGAAGGAACTTATTTACTACATTTCCAAGGACAAGTTAGATACAAGATAATTATTATTTATTTTGACGTGTGGTGCTTAACACTATCATTGTTTAAATTACTTTTTCGATACAGACCAGACACAATTTAAAACTTACCGAAAAGTGTTATCCATAAAAATTAAATTTCTTATTCTACAAAATAATTATTTTAAAAATTATTTTTAAATACTGTACAAGTACAACAAGCAAGTAAATTTTAAGTAAGAAAATATTAATTTCTTTGAAATATTTTAGTTCTATCTATATTAAAAATAAAATTATATTAATTAATATACCATATACTAATATTTTCTCAAATAAATGGTCCCTGTGGTGCACTTCCTATTTCAGCTAGTACCCGGGAGATAACCTCTAGAAAACGTCCTCTAGTTATAAATGTCATTACTGTAATCTACGATAACGCAAATTGGCATACCTAGTAATGAGTTATATATTTATTTAAAATTGAAAAAAAAATGCAATATAAAAATTTGACGTTTAAATTAAATCTTTATTTGTTAAGTATATAGTTATGACAATAACTTTGAGCAAGTTTAACAATAATAGTAATATAACTTGAATAACTATGGTTATTATTGTTAAAACTTATGGACGAAATGCTTAAAAAAACTGCAGTAAAAATTAACGGTGTACAACGTAATTTAAATTGTTAGAAAACAGGTGGATGACGGAATTCCCTTTCCTTTTTTGCAAACAGTAAAAATTTGGTTGTACTCATTTAATATTAAAAGCTAATCAACTTTTTTAATTGTTTCAATCAACGTATCATTGTTGTAATCAGAGTTTTTATTGATACGTACACTTTTAATTATTGCAATCAATGTTTGTCCTATTTGATGTTTCAAAACACGCATCCGTAAAATAATCTACTTAATATCACTTTGCATTGAATATTGAATAAGATTCCCGCAATTTAATTTGAATTTGAAGGTGAGTAGGATTTGTTTGTACATTCCTGGCTGGTAAAGTTGTCTTCAGAGTAGAAGGTCTTTCTTTTCACAACTTTCTTAAGAATAAAGAATAGTTAAATAGCATGGGAAAGAAGTAATCAAGTTTGAGAAGTCGCTGTACATTACAGTTAAGTTTACGGTTTAGTTTCCAAACTTTTTACCTTAGTTAATCCTAGTTCATATCCAAGTGAATCACAGAACACTGAGTAAACTACACAACGAATCTACCATGATGTCCACGGAACTGAGTTCAGGTCGAATGCATTTCGAACACGTAAACTTTCCGGGCGACTGTACATGCAACTGCTCTGTGGAAAGACCGCGCACGAACTGACTGTTTGTTGAGGCACACTCTCAACACAACGGCCAATCACAGGCCAGCGCATTCAGTAGGAATTCCGTGATTCTGAGAGGGAATTCGGAAAGATGGAATTTCAATCGGATCTGATAAACTCATTGACGTGGAGGGACTTTAAATTCTTAAAAGATCTACTAACTTATAGATAACGTTTATATAATCTCTTTATCGCCAAGATAAATTTTTCAACCTTCAGTGTTCGTAGTTCCCACTAACGATAAATTGTATTAATAGTTACTTACATTTTAATTTAACCTTTAGGAAAAATAAAAATTTTATTTTTCTTCTAGAAAAGCACACAAACATTTTTTTTATTATACTGTATGTTAGTACTAAAATATAATATTTTAAAGGTACTTTCTCCATTTCATGATGACTTCCTGTTAATTAATATATAGTAAACCATAATTACAGTATACTTATCAGTAAACAAGTCGCAAATTTACTTATTTTTTATGTATTTTGAAATGACTACAATTATAATGCTACAGAATATGATCTGCATAAATATACTGCTTTTGTAAGTAAAACAATTAAATATTTGAATGACATCAAAGTCAATTACATATATTTAAAATATGTCAATTATTTATGTAAAATAACATAGTGTACTTGTGTACCTTATTGTGAATGCAAAAGTACTGTGATATGTTACCAGAGATTTGAATTTATTGTAAAATTTGATGTCAGTGAAATCTAGGGACTTTTCATTGTTGTTGTTCCTAAACGTCATTCATATATCGTATCGTGTAAGGTTACATTCCACAAAACATAAACAAATACAAGGTTTACAATAATAAAACAATAAAAAAAAGAAACAAATATTATTTATTAAACAATAACAGGAAATGTTATTACAAACAAATTGTTAAAACATAGTTACATGTAAACAGGTGCGTATATACTATATACCTGTGAAAGTATCCATTATTGTAATTTTCACACACGTTTTGCAGAATATAAACACGAAATGCATTTTGCTCTTATTTCCGGATTATGTGCCTCTTTGGCCAGTTTATTTGGAAAACTATCAGGCTTACCAACTCTCGAGGTTAGTATACAAAGGAGTTACCGTGCGGCAGCAGCTGTCAATGGCTATACAGGACTGGGCTAAGGAAGTTTGTAGAGGACAGAGCTGCATTAGCCCAAACAGACACTATATTTTTTTTACAGAATAAGAGATTTTAATATATTTTAGGGGTTATGGCTCGTGAGAATATTGTGTTTTGGGCTCATGCTAGCCTGTAATGCTTGCGTATGGACTTTTTATGTAAAAGCATTGCATTCATCGGATTCTACTTTAAGTGCTACAATTGTTAGTACTGCTTCAAATTATATATTTTCGGTGAGAATTTAATATTTATTTAAAACATATATTAACAATAAATTTGTAGGCCGTATTTGGTATCATTTTGTTTGGAGAAACTACTTCACTACTCTGGTGGGCAGGGTTATCTTTAGTTTTATTTGGTTTAGTTTTAATAGTTAGAGACGAAAATAAAGAAAAAGTTTCATAAATATTTTATTGATATAAATATGTAATATGAAAATATAAACAATTGTATATCTACTCTGTTATCTGAAAAATAAACATGGTTATTTTTACAGCTATATTGATTTCATTGTTATACCTTTTTGTGAGCAGTATAGTCATTTATTATATCGTTAAACTTTTTCAAATTACTAACAAAGTTTTCCAATAAAAATTCAACATCTTCCGTATTTGATATCAATGCCTTATCAACGTTAATACCTAATTCCAGTCTGTCAGAATAACTCAATATAGACACACCTATACCTACAATATTCCAAATAAATGTACCATAGATATTATTTGGATGCATGGGGTATACCTGTCAAACCCCTATGGGGTATCCAAAATACAAAATCTTTGATTAAATGTCCGTCACATATAGTTACTTCCTCTGGGCCATAGATGTTGCTGACTACCATAGTACTATGAGCTGAATGCAACATTGGACGTAAAATTGGCTCGGGTAGTAATTTGGATACTACTTTTAATAGCCAATAATTGATCTGTACAATAAATTAGAATATTTATTTTAGTATATTTTTTCAAATTACCTTTTTCTTCCTTACCTGGTATTCTGGTGACGCAAATTTAAGTATTTTTGTTTCTCTGTTTAATGCCTTTAGATTTTCAATTATTTCACATTCATTTCCGGTATCAGAGACACTTACAACCGGATGTAGAGGGAGGTTCAACATACCTACAGAAAAACGATTTTGTAGATGGCAGCAGTCGTTTAAGACGTCAAGATTTAGTTTGTCCACTCTTTCTGGAATTACGGTTGTTAGAAATGGAGGAACAGACGAGCTTTTCTAAAATTAAAAAAAATAGTAACAATTATAGGTAATATATGATCGCAAATCCGATCTGTCTTTAAAATAGCAATAAGTTTCTTTTTATTTCATGTATAAAATTTAGCAGTGGGTTATGTCAAAAAAAAAACTATAAATAAAGTTTGATTTTATATCAATCTGACAAATATTTTTTTTTCGAAAACTGCGTAAAATGTTATATTTACATAACTTCTACGAACCCTCGAAATGATAGGTTTTATGATATACGGAATTGTTAACGTTTTATTACAGAGCTATAATTTATAAAGAATGTTCTAGGAGCTGTTAACAGTTGTTGTGCTAGTAGCTTATTCGCCATATGTTTTGAAAAACTATTTCCAACAAATAATTTAATCTATTGTGATGTATACTTTAATAAATTTTTATTAAATTATTTGTGATTCAATATACGTGGGAAAAAAACGTCAAATTCTGCGTACTTTTAAATACATTTTTTAATTTAAAGATATAGTCAGCGTCTTAAGAACGCAGAATTTGACGTTCGTTTCCTATTAATTCATGGCAACTGCTATTTTTAATTTAAAAGTATACAAACTTAATGCCAACATAGGTATTTTATTTTTAATTAAAAATTAACTTCATACATATCACTGAATTTGCAATTTTATGTAGAGTTCAAATTTGTAACAATATATAGAAAATTTCATTTAAAAATAAGAAAGTTGGGCCCCATATCTAGAGAACCACTGGTTTAGAAAAAGATTTGTTTAGCTCATTTTCAGGGAGTTGTAAAATAAGAATTATTTGCTAATTTATCTGACCTTTTAGCTCTTATAGTTCTCGAGATAGCAATATTGAACAAAATAAAATGAATACCCTGTATTATAAAATATTGTACAATGTTGAACCGTTACAGTCTTATTTTCAAATCTGACACAAAATTTAAATATTCTTTTAAATTAACTTTTTTATTCCGGTTTTCATTCTTATAATAATTCCAAATTCCATATATTAATAAATATTTAAATACATTTTAAAATATTTGAGGATATCAATTTGACATTTATCGTGGAGCGAAGAACTTGCAATTAGGAAGTATAAAAAAAATACAACAGTACAAACAATTTAACAAGTAAACATTTCCTATATTATTAAACCGTTTTCGTCAGAAAAATAGGGCAAAGTATAGAAAAAATAAGTACATTAAGTAAATAAATTAATTAGAAATAGAATAATGAAATTTTTTTTTAATTTGAGGTCAATAAACGTTTCTATAAAATAACAAAATGATATAGCACGATTAAAAGAATTCGAAGTATTCTAGAAAGTAAATCATGAAAGCATTATTAATTAAAATTGATGAATATGACAAATTTATAATATCAATTTCAAAAGAAAGTAATTCATAATAATTATATCTAAGATATATATCTATACATTCTACATATCAGTTTCTTTTTTCAATAATTTCAATTTTCATGAGTTATATAATAAATTAAACAATATATACCTGATCAAAATAATCGTGAAAACTTTCCGACAAAACAGTTAAAATAACGTCTGAAAAAGTAACCCCTGGAAAATTCGATTTAATATGTTTTACACTTTTTAATAGAGAAAAATCTTCGTCTTCAGCTTTCCAAGCTAAAATTTTTTCTCCACTTAATTGTTTCCCATGTAAAATATTGTTGTCTATTGCTTGCATTAAATTCATATGAAGCAAATGCCCTGGTACAAAAATAATCGACAAAAATGTTTGAAAAAAAGACAATAACTTTGATTTTTTTATTTCATTTATTTGGTTGTCTTCTATTTTGTTATCTGCAGCTTCCAGTAGAATTTTCATTAGGGCTAAACCGTCCCCTACACAATGGTGGAAGCGGAATAAAACTGGGTGGTTGCCATCTTCTAATTTTTGTTTTCCAATTAGAATTTCCCAAGATGATGTATGATTGTTTGGTAGATCTTTGTTGCTGTATTCAGATATTATTTCTAGCAATTGTTTTTTATTTAAACAAATGTCTGTTGTTGGTAAGTAATTTATTTGTTTGGTTATATCAATATAGTTGTTTATCCAATAATAATAACCATATTTTTTTTCTCTACTGTAATTTAATTTTGCATATTTATCATTGCTTATAATATTTAGTAATGTTTTTGTTAATTTTTCTTTAAATTCATGTATATTATTTATCTTAATTATTGATAAAATATTTATAACACACTTTGAAACATCTTCTACAGCCCAAACTGCATCAGTACCTTCTAAAAGCCCTACATAATTATTTTCTTTATATTTTAATATATATTGAACTATATTTCGATATACGTAGCATATTGTAAATATAGTAAATATTATAGGGCTTATAATTATAGAAATTAGTAAACAAAATAATGATAATAATTTTGATAAAATATATGTCTCAAATTCTCCTGAAAATAAAACTTTTGATGCAATCTAAAACAAAAAAGCAATATTAATAATAATTAAAATTATATACTAATAACTTGTACAATAAATAACAGCAACCAACAATACATATATGAAAACCATAGTATCATTTAGTATTATTTGAATTTTATACACGGCAGGCCGTAATTAAATACTTTATTACCTTTTTTACAACTTCTGTGTCGAATATTAATATCGAAAATAATGTGATGCTAATTATCCATAAATTATTTTTAAAATTTTCATTTTGTTGTGTGTTTGAAAAATAAGTAGCATTTAAACACTGGTCTTCTATATTTATTTTGTTGTAACAAATATTCATTTTCACATGCACCTCTAAAACAAAATTGTAGTAATAACAATAAGAAAATAATAATTTGCGAACTAACCAATTGTCCTATGCACTTATACGAACAAGAATGAAGACTGAAATTAAAATTAGTGACTAACTATATAATACAGTTGAAGCCGTACTCAAAATATAAATAAGATTAAATGTAAGCTAATTCATAGGTTAGGAATGATGTAATGTTATACATTTCTGTCTTCATATCAGCTTACTAAAATTTACAATGAATCATAAATGTCTGCTAGTATAAAAATCGTAAAAAAATTGATTTGTAATAATCATATTTCTTTGATAATTTTTTGACTTTTATATCAATAAAATATTTAATTGTTTGTCACGGGTCTATGTTTTAACCTATCCTGTCATTATTATACTGCGAATAAAGCTCTAGAGATTATTACCGAGAACAATCTCAGTAGCTTTTGATTTTATTGCCGTTAATCAGATGTTTATCTATATAAAAATAACCTGATCGAAAAAATGTTATTTTAAATTTGTAATAATCTAGTAAATTAAAACGCGAGAGTTCGATAAATTAGAAAATAAATTATCCATGTGTATTGTATAGGTATGTATGTTTTTCGGCTTCGGTATTGAATTATAAAGTCTCTGGTTTTAATAAGAGTTCACTTTTATAGAGAGCTTATGTTAAAAGTGACGATGTCTTGGCAATATCTACATTTGATTGATCAATCGGGCCCTCATATTTAAAGGAATATGTGATTTAAATATAGATATTTAAAGGAATATGTGATTTAAATATGAGAAAATAATAAATAAATGAGTTGGCTAATTTTTATAATTAAAAACATCTTTTTTGAAATTTCTATATAACTATCGAGAGAAGAATTTATTAAATAATTCCACTCATAATCTGCCATCCAATTAAATCACAATATTTTGATGAATTGAAGTAGTCACATTCCAATTACACTGACAATTTTCACTAGTGCAGATTGCTGCGGTAATTTTACCACTAAATAAGTTGATTAGATACAATATTTGTCAAAAATTTTAAGTAATTAATTGAAAAATACATAATTTATATATAGAGAATCGAATCATCGAATACTGTTCGTCACTATACATTTACTTTTAATTTTATAATAAAAAATCCGAGCCCACGAATTTGTAACCCGACCAACCAAATAACTACCAGGCAGCCACTGATAATTTTTGAATAACTGATACAAAATGCATATTTTAGAAAAAAAAGTTTAAAAATACTATAAGAAAATTTTAGATAATTTTGTCGTTGAAAATGTACTAAAACTAGTATATATAATAAATACACGCAATGAAGATCATAGGAAAAGAAATATTTAAATAATTAAAAAATATAACAGCTTTGTTTAAAATAATTTTATTATTGAATAAATATTTTTTACATTTTTGTTATAACAATAATAATAGGCATACGGCATATTATCACAGGAATATAGCATATTAAAATGTATAACGCTTATCTATTAATACTAGAAATATTGAAGCTATTTTTCATTTGTTCACATTACAAATTAAAATTACAACTTATAAAAATACAAATTATGAACAAAGAACTTATATTTCTTTTAAAATATTCGACATTTAAAAAGAAATATTTTTTAAAAAAGAATTGAGCACTACCAAATTGTGGATTTAAAAGCTCTGCTTAAGAGTGGACTTATTACAAATCTTACAAAATCTCATCCAGAAATCCTTTGGCAATCTTTCTTATAAAAATATTATTATTCGGGTATCGAAAAAGAGTACATTCAGAGTCGAAATATCTTAGTCCAAGAAAAATAGAATACAGTGACGTCAAAAAAATAAATCTCTGTTAAGACATTGCAAAAACAGTAATCCATTTAAGATTGTTCTGTTTTTACTTGACTTATTATTTTACCCTTAGATGAGGTATAACATAGAGATATGGCACACTCCTATAGCTACGTACTACTTGGCAAGCAAAACCATGTATGTTCGAGAATCGCCTAAAGCCAGTTGAGTAGTGCACACTTACAGTTAGACGAACGAAATATTGGTCATACTGTTAGTCACCTATCCTCATTATTTGTTTGGTTGAGTTTTCCATATAACTATTCCACTGGTCCACTGTTCTCACACTGCTGGCTGCAAGCGATTTTAAACCTTAGATCTTTCGACAATATATTTGGATAATGCCATATATCTATGTTATACCTCATCTAAGATTTTACCCATACAAATTTTATTTACCTTTCCATTCTTGAATTAGAAAAGTGTTGATTTTTTGACGTCACTGTTTTTAATTTCAATAGACAATACTTGTGTCCCTTCAATGTGCTTTTATAAAGACAGATCTGACATCAGATCATGTCAGGCTTGATTGTCGAGTGACAGATCGTTAAAATGTGCGTCGCTTACATCTAGTTACGTATGGAAGCTCGTGATTGTAGCGAATTTTGATACAGACTTTGCCATTTACGTTTCTTTGAACATATACAAAAATATAAAAACATAATAAACGCAAACACAATTCACAGAAGTAGGTAAATTATGAGGGAAAGTTCACTCATTTCAATGAACATTGCTAAAATAGTACGAGTATTATTAATATATGCAGCACAATTCACAGAAGTTGACGAGTGGTAAAGAATTTTTTAGTCGGTAAAAACAATTCATTTGTTATTCAGAATTGCTATTCAAAAGATAGCGAATAGTTGGTTAATATTTCAATTTTCATTCATTGGTCGAAATTTAAAATAAGTTTTTGCGCATTTGTACCACTCGAAAACTTCTATAAATTTATTAATGAAGAATTAAAAATAACATGTTGAATTGAAAACACAATAATGTGAAATTTGTTGAAATAAAATAATTTATCTTAATAAAATATTTGGGGAACATTAACATATCTATACAGGGTGTAACAATAAAACCGACCACCGCCATTATTTTCTTTATTATTATAGTTACAAAAAAATATTATAAAATAAAGTTGTAGGAAACCAAGGCGAACATAATTCTATCAGAGAAGAAAATATTTTTTTAAACCAGTGGTTCTCAAGATACAGCAGTTTTTTTTCAAATGTAATTATTCATATTTTTTATGCCTATTCGATAGTATTTTTTTCAGAATTCAATCATGTATTAGTTTTATATATTTACATAGAAATATGGGAAAAATGCGAAATATAAAAAAATATTTATTTTTATTATTCATATATTAACGGTATGAATGAAAAATAATTAAAAAAGAACAAAATAATTAACAAATATTATTTTTCTAATTTAAATTTATCACTCTTCTTTTTCATCCATAGCATACTGTACATTAATATGAAAAATAAATATTTTAATATAAATTTTTGCTATCGAATAAACGTAAAAAACATGTATAATCCCATTTGACAAAAATTAACTTTTGGTTGTACCTTGAGAACCATTTGTTTAAAATATATTTTCTTCTCTGATAGGATGTCCCCTTTAGTATCCTAGAACTTTATTCTATAGTATATTTTTGTAACTATAATAATGAAGAAAATAATGGCGGTCGTCGGTTTTGGTGTTACATTCTGTGTTCCTAAATAAAAAAATACATATTTTTACAATAAGAACTACATCACTTCTTGGATATTTATAGCTGGTGTGAAAAGGGCACCATATACATTTCGTGGGACAAATACCTAGTTTTAATTGACATCAACTGGATTTGAACTTGGATTGCTAGAACCACAGTTGGTTACTCTACCACTAAACACAAACCTTACATTTTCTACGTTAAAAACATAATTAAAATGGCAAAGTTCTGCTTAATAATAATAAGAAATTTTAAAGTGATGCAAGTTGTAATTATTAGATCAAGGAGGCCATTGCAAAACTCGCTATTATTAAAAATTTTGTCATTCTAAAATTCGGATTCCTTTAATTATAAAAAACATACTAGCAATTTAAATTGTTTTAAGAATCTTGAATATTAATTGGAAAAGGATCCAAACTGTCCTTGGACAAATATAAAATAGGACTTATTGTACATTCACGTCTTCCTTAGTTCTGCTTCTTGATGAAGCAAAGGATGTTGGCCCACACGAACGCGCATGATCCGATGTAAACCACCCGGAAGGTAGGGGGGATGAAGATGAAGTTAACACACTGTGCCGGAAGCCAGAACATGCAGCTCTTTTCGAACGTCGGGAGGAACTTCCGCCGGCAGTCTTCCAGGATGTCCTTTTTGCCTTCCATTATACTCATCCCTGAAGACAAAATAATTCTATGCCTCACATATTTTTTAAAATCGTAATATAGGTCAGTGGCGTATTCAGATATGAGCCTTAGGGGCGGAATATAAAAACAAAAAAGTGTATTGCAAAAGAATATATAACCCAAATTAAAAGGACTTAGATTTCGGGCAACTATAACAAAAGGATATTACAAATATATATAATATAAAATTTAAACGTCTGTGTTTTTGGGCGAGTTCATTTATAACAATATTCTATAAAATTGATTATATTTGATAGATTGATAGCATTGCTAATCTATTTAATCTTATTTGAAATGTTGTATTCCTGAGATATGTTTTGATTCTTTTTAATGTTGAAAATGCCCTCTATGACGTTGCCGTAGAAACAGGAAAAGTAGTAGCTAGTGGCATTGTTTTAGATTTCCGCAAAACAATTTAAACTTCAAACCTTTCATTTCATTGATATCTAAAAATTTACTCTTCAATCAACAACGTAATTTTTTAAAATGAAGTGTAAAGATATATTTATTATATGTTTAGTTTTTAACTGTTGTTCGATATCATGATATACCACCCCTCTCTAAATACGCCACTGATATAAGTATATTTATTATAGAAAATAACTTGGCTTCATAAAACCTAAATTTATACTATACGATAGGGCAACAAATTTCTGGAAATCAGTCAATTTTGGAAGGCATTATTTCGTTTTCGATCAGTTTGAACTTCACATGAGTCTTCTTCAGGAATATAAAATTTTGTTAAAGTGAAAAATGGTAAAACCTGGATAGAATCATGTAGTCTGTCTGTTGATAAAATGGTTTTAACATAAACCAATCGTGAACTGGCATACAACACTTATGCGATAGTTAATGTATAAATACTTCTGCTTTTATATTTGTAGCAAAATATCTGCAATTTCATTTATTGCAAAAAATATGTCAAAAATGTTTTATATAATATTTTGGCGAAATTTAATCTCAAATAATAAACAGAACATTCCGGTAAAACAACATCTGCGTAATATAATTGAATATTGCGATAATGGAATCTGGTTCTATTAAAATCTTTTTAATTAATCGCCTGGTTATAAAGTCATTAAAAATCAATATCTTAAGATGAGATAGAATAATATTCATTTATAAATTTGGTCACAAGCATAAAATCATTTTTGGTCATTTTTTCTGTTATAATGGATCAGTTAATTTTAATCATCTGTTGTTTAACATTCTTTGATAGTGAGTGACTACAGACAAGTTTTACTTGCATTTCACTGGTACACGTTGTCAGTTTCCTTAAGGGACCCTATAGCTTATAATGGTTTCCGAACCACTCAGTTACATTTTTATTAGGATAAAGATTGGCAAAGTGGGATTTGAACCACAGATTTTACATTTCAATCAATTCGAATCTCAGTGCGCAAACTATCGATCAAGCTACCGCTGTCCGTTCAATTTTTTGTTATGATAGTATATATAATCATTAGTAGAATTTAGCAAAGTTCCTATGAAATTTGAACGTACTGTATTACTTTTATTTTATTTGAAATATTGTAATGATTGTTTAAATACAGTAGTGTATTGCTATTCATTTTTTTTAAATAAATTAATATTTTTTTTGTTATTCTTACCTATGAAAAACATACATAATAGGGGCGGTGTCAATAAAAATTGATCTAATAGCAATTTTTTTGTTATTACTTTGACAGTTTTTGCTGCAAATTTTTTATCAAGCCATTTGTACCTGCAACAAAAAATCATTTTAAAAACAATGAAATAATAATACTTTGTATGACATATAGTAATGACATTTGTTAGTAGATGTAACATACCAGTAATAATAAACAGGTGGATATAAAGTTACACCTAATACACCAAATCTAGTTATAGTGTGCGGATCGTAAGCTGTAGGTTTTCCTTGGTGCTGCATTCCATAGAGTACGCAAGGAAAATAGTTATTAAATATTAATATTTGACAGATATTGCAAAAGTAAAAAAAGATGTTAGAAAAGTTGTAAGTAGAAGCAGGTGTTATAAATAAATAGAAACAAAAAATACCATAAAGTTAATGTAGGACTGTAAATGGCAGACCCCATAATAAAAAACCTTCCCAACTGTGGCCAATCGTAATCTTCAGGCTCATTTTGACTTTTCTACCAACATAAAAATCTATATGACAACAAATAAAACATATATTTGAAATTATTTTTCACTAACCAAAAATTTTCTGTTGAGAGTTTGTTGAGAAAATTCAGCTCCTACATATAGGCTTCCATAGAACACACTGTTCATCAGGATGGGGTACTTGGTAAAAGCCGCCCGTAGCATTCTAGAAACAAATAAATTGTTAGATAGCTTTCCTTCATAGATTTTGCCAATAGAATATTGTTTGTTTATTAGATTAATTAAAATAAAATTGGAAAAGGCATTGTAAACATTTATGTAATATGTAATATAACATAACATTTTATTTACTTATTTCATTTACTCTCTCCAACAGACAGACATCCAATAACAGGACAGGAAACCTACAGCTTATAGTGAATTCTGAACCACTCGGACACAGCGATATTTTATTTTTGTTTATAGGTTTGTCGTTATTGGGTTTTAAAACCCAGATTCCTAGATCTCACTCTGATCAGCGAATCGGAGAGCCCTAACCAAATGAGCCACCACTGCCCGTTAGTAAACAAAAATAAATAATATGGTACATTTTTTTGTAACAATACTAATTTCTAAAATTATTGTTCCTTAATTTGATAACAAATTTAAATTTACTGGAAATTAAATATTAGTCGCATTCTTAATTAACAAATTCTCAGTAATCTTTGTTCATATCAGTTGGCTTACTTATTTTGACCGTTCTTTTTGATACAATTAAGCTGGGATAAAATTATTTCATTATTGAATTTTTATATATTCTTATTTCAATATTAATAAAATTGACGATATATTATAGTAAGTTTTAATTTTATTTATAAACAAATAGTTTTCAAAACTAAATTTTAATTTTTTTAAAAATGGTTTAAATTACTAGTTAGGTGAAGTTATTCAGTAGAGGCTCATGAACTAAAATTTTGGTGAGGCAGGCGATAGTACCTAAATAAAAATTAATTGAAACGACATAATATATTATCTGTATACCAGAAGAATCTGTTGCTATTTTTTAAAAGTAAACCTAAATTTGAAATTCAAAGATATCCGGTGTACAGGTCCAGTCGTCCACCTACTTATATTACATTTTGAACAATTGAAAATGCAACGACCACTTACAAACAGACCTATTAGAATACATTAAAGGTATGCCTCAAGATTCTTTTTTCTAAAGCAGGTATGCAGCGAGAAAAAAAATCGATAAACCCTCTGAGCATTGTAAATATAACATAGTCGTATTCACACATTGAAGAAATTTGAGGCAGGAGAATTTTTACCTCTGCATTTCTGTAGTAGGCATTGCGCTGGGCATACGAATGCTTTATTCGACAGTATATGTAGAATAGGAAAACAGTGAAAATTTGAAAACTAGATCTTGTGGACATATTGCGTGTTACATTTAAAATACAATGCAAAAATTCTTCTCCCCTAATTTTGTATGGTGAGGCATTGCCTTACCTGTCTCCCCTAACGAGAAGCCACAGTGTTATTAAATGATACGGATGTTATTTACTTATTTATATATAGTTCAAAGAATGATACAGATTTTCAGAGGTATAGTTTTGAAGCAGACAACAATTGTCGTTCTTTTTACTACACAAAAATCTCAGTTACACTCACTTTACTCTCATTTTACTCTAATGTGAGGTAAGATAAGGCAGATGGCAAAAGAATGTTATTATTATTAAATATAAAACCGTATTTAAATTCATCGTTTATAACTTTTATAATATAAATCTATTAAAATAAAAATTATATTACTTTCTAAAATATTGGGTATGATTTATTTTCACTTAAATTAACTTGAAACAAATATTGTTAAAAATATTTATTAATGAAAAATAAATTCTGGATGAACTCTCTATAAAAGATTTTAGAATCTGTGAAGTAAATAGAAATATATTTACATTGTTAGAAAACGCATCTTAGTATTGCACATAATAATTTGTATTCATTGCTGCAGGGTTTCACATACTTCAAGATTCTCTTCTCGTGCTTCATAAATTTTTCATTGCATTTTTGATGCAGTTTATTAGGTGTCGTAAAGTATAAAAATTTCATAACCTAAAAATAATACTGCGAAAAATAGCTATTAAATACAGACGACAATATAATAGATGTTGTTATTGGATTTTTGATTGCCTTATGTATCTGACCTTTGATATTAAAATTCGTGCAAAATCGAAGATTCGAAACAGCGGTTTCTATATTTGTGTTGCGCAATTTTCCTGCATGTATTTTGCAAGGCGTTTCAGTTGTCAGTATGAGTAATAATAATAGTATTTCAAGTTTAACTTTTTGCAGGATGTTATTATAGTAATATCTTTTTATAAATAATAATTAACTGTATCAGAAATCATTTCAAAATTAATTATTTCCAGTAACTTTTTTAAAAGGAAAAAACAAATTGAAATATGTGATATATTGCAATGAATGGAATAAATTTTAAAGTACGTATATAAAAAAACATGTTTTTGTTCAAATACTAAGCTTATTAAATAGAATATTAAAATAACATAAAATGTAACTCAAGACTACTATTTGAATAACAATATATTTTTTGGTTACACATACTTGTTTAAAACTATTCTAGTGTTTCTAGTTTTTATAAGTAAACAACTTTTTTCCTTAAATTTCCAATTTTAAGACCGGCTTCCAATTATTTGAAAAACATTTTATCATCTGTGGCACAACATTCCTATATGGAACAAGGTCTTAAATATTAAATGTACCTGTGTCAAGGCTTAATTTGTATTTTAGTGGTGTTAGGCATTATTTTATTTATTATTTTTTATGGTAAAAGAAACCCAATGTTGTCATTTATTAACCAAATAAAAATAACTCTATGTTCAAGAGGTTCGCAACCCCCTGAAAATTGTACCTACTTTTAGGTTAGTAAAACTTGTTATGAAACAAGTGTCTTAGATATTTGAGTTCCTGTTCTATCAAGGAATATTATATCGTAATAGATGATAATAAAATTTGTTCGCCTTCAAAAATACTAGCAAAAATTTCTTATGAAACCAATGTTGTTGAGATTACACCACATATGGTGATAAAGTATAGCTTGTTTCTATTCTACGCTAGTTAGGGATGAAATCGCCATACGTACATGACTGCAGCCACAGTTGTCCGCGAGCAACTCACTGTCACCTGCACGTCTTCACCGATGCCATGGCTCTGCCGCAATGCTAGTTGGGATAGGCAGCAGCAAGGCACGAGCGCTGTGCGGACGGCGCATGGCCAAGGCTATTGATTCTGTGATTAAGTGCTGGTGAGTTGAAGTCTGATCATAATCTGAGCAAACACCATACTGTTGCATACACTATTGTTGACGTGACGGCAACAACGACTAAATATATCAATAAGTACCAACTGTATAATGCTGTATTTTCAACTTGTTTTTGTTCGCAAATTTAGGTCCTAAAGTGTTTTTATGTTTTATTATGAAATGTGTCGTATTACACATTTCTGTGATCTATTTCTTTGTGCTTTATTTATTTGATGTAGAATATGTTCTTATTTCTTAGGCAAACATATTGTAGCAATCACAAGGTCAGACAGGTCGAAATAAGTTTACGCACCCTTCTATTGTACTGACGCATCGAAGGTATAAGATTATATAAACCAAAGCAGAAAAGATCACGAGAACTGTCTGATATTAATATAAGTGGTGAACATAAATAGTTGGTGATATAAATATCGCATAAATACATAGTGCAAAGTATTAAGTATTTAAATAAATATGTTTAAGTCTTTAATAATTATTATTATTCTTAAATTGGTGTTTATATTTGTTTATTCATAATGTCACTTATCTTTATTACCTTTTTATAATTTATTATTCGTTCATTAATATTAGCTATATAAATATTCGCGTTGCAATAATAATTTTTACACTTCGCCCAAATAAATAAACATTACCTACAATATATTGAATATGTTTTCAATAATTTCCTGTAAAACAATGTTAAAAGTACGAGTTTATCTAAAACCATTGTCTATATAGAAGATTCTGTTGTTTTAAATTTATCCTTAACAATTGTCTTCTCAAAAATAGATTAGATCTTGTTAGGTGAACATTCTGTTATTTTTAATTTATCCTTAACCACTGTCTACTAAAAAAGTTCTGTTGTTTAAATTTATCCCTAACCACTGTTTTCTCAAAAATTGCGGTTAGGTTTTGTTAGGTAAAGGTTCTGTTATATAATTTCTCTTAGAAAGTAGGAAATTTTTCCCGTTATTTGGATATGATGGCCTGTATAAAAAGGACAGATAAAATGGGAGAGAAGGAGGGCGAAAGAGAGAGAGGCACATAACATGGGGAAAATTTTTGACTTTTTATTTGTAAACAAAAATATTTTGTTATCATTGTCAACAAGGAGAACACGGTTCTTATATTTGTACATAAAAATAAATTATATTCTTATTCCTAGAGTTTAATTCTTAAAACAGATGAAAATATGAAAAATATTCATACACGAATAAATTGTAGGAAGAGTCCATTGCTTTTGTTATAAATAAATCAAAAAAATGGCGCAAGACAGACCTAGATTTATCCTTTAGCTACAAATAAAAAAAAAGTTTATGCAAATCGGGTCAAAAATAGAGCCAATTTTGTGGCCCTAACGAAAACATGTATTTGCCATATTGAACAAGGGGTATGGATTCCTCTTAAAATCTCTGAATTTGTTGCAGTTTCCATAAATTCTGGATCTATTTATTGCGTCACATTTTTGCTCTAATATAGTTCCTAGTTTTCAGTAATTGTTCTATTAATTTTCCTCAGAATGTGCTCAAATTTCAAATATCCCTAGAAGCTGATCTATAGTTTTTTGCATCATAATTTTCTCCAATTCCAACATATCTATATTTTTATTAATTTAATTTATATAATTGTTTTCCCTGGCATATTATATTTCTCAGAATATTGGTAATTTTCTACAGAATTTCCTTTTAGAATTTGCTCCAGTTTATTTAATGTCCTATTTATCGCTTTATATTTCGCTGTAGTATTTGTTTATCTTCTGAAAATTGCACTATTTATCTGCTCCAATTTTTTGTATTGATATTTGATCTATTTATTACCCCTGAACCTTGATTATTTGTTAAATTTGTTTAATTAATATTTAATTATAAATTTTACAGAATGTTTCATACGGAATATTTTTATAATAAAAGATGACGGTGCGGATATTAAATTATGTATATTATCCTTAATTATTACAATATAATTATTTTCCTTTGTATCTGCATATGAATATTTAATTTTTATTAATTTTATATATTTTCTTAGAAATAAATGTCAATATATGTAGCTAAAACAATGTATGTTTTCTACCCATAAATTTCTAAGCGATAGAAAATTGCAAAAATTTGCATAAAACATCACGGAATATCCACTTCCCAGTCACACGGAAAAGTAAATATAAATATGTATATCTATCATTTTAATGTACCTACATGACAGAAATTTGTACATTGCATTCTTTCCAGAGAAAATTCTGCACTAATGTGTTATTGTTAAAACGAACGAGATACAAGAAAAAGAATTATTTTCATTCTCACATTAATATTATTTTCATATCTTAAAATATTCCACGGAAATAAGAAATAAAACTCAAATTTTTAGTCCAGACATACATACTTAATCTAAAAAATACAAAGTTGTCCTTAAAATATATTTCACAAAACTATATAATTGTTGGGAAAACTTTCTCATCATCAGTAAAACTAGAAATATTAAAAGACAGAGTTCAGATTACTCAACATATGCCAGAGGTCTAAACTAAACGACTAAAATGTATATCATATCATGTAAACCTTAGACTCCAATTAATTATCTTATAACAAAAAGTTATTAAATTACTAGTTAAACTTTCCTGAGACATGTGAAACCGGGATTAAATATCCACTTGCTTTATTACAATTTTATAAGTATTAGTATCGTCCTTTTTGATTAAGCTATAATCACTTTCAGAAAACAATTATTGCATTGTTCCAATGTATTGTATTTTTAATTTAAATTCGCAGCATCGACAAAAACGATCGGAAAGCATAATTTTGAAAATAGTTAAAAATTCCCCAATTACTAACACAACTCCTTTCTTTGTATTGTAACATGTTCACCTTCTGAAATTATTCTTCCTATGCGCATAGGCGCCAACTACATGGGGCTCATGCCCCTAAGGAAAATTTTCCAGGGGGCAATGCCCCCAAGGAGACATTTTCCTTAGCGCAGCACTGTATTTAAATCAGTAATAAAGCCCTCAATTGCCATTATTTTAAAGAATTCTTGTATCTCCTTCTATTTTTAAGTAACTAACTATTAGCCTAAAGTGGAAGTGAGTCACACCCATAAAAATATTACGAGTAAATTCCTCGCATCAAAGTACCTGTTTATATAAATTTTCATTTTAAAAATAAGATTGAATTCAGCCAACAGGAATATGATGGGTAATAATATGTGTCTAGGGATATACCGGGAATTTTGTGCCGCTAGCACTTATGGTTTCTGCAGAGTATGATTAAAACTAAAACGGTATATTTTTAAAAATGTAGTCAGTTAAACGTAATTGGAGAACAGAATAATCGTATTACAAATATTTATCCCAAATTATAATAATCCGCTCTAATGTTGTTGTATTGCAACCTGTTACAAGCCAAAGTAATTGCCCTGTAAATCTATAAGTATGTACTATATCTGTGCTTTATTTATATTAATCCGGATTATACTACATTAGGATTAACGTTTCGTTGAATTTGACCTGTAATGACAAATGTAAAGCAATTCGAGGTAAACATACTTACATATTTCTTTGTAATTTTACTATAACATGAGAACTTTTTATGGTTTCGCGTTCAAAATTTTATATTAAAGTACTAACAAAGCAAGGTGATTGTAACTTTTCAACTTACAATCTCATTACACCAGGAGTGTACTGACTATGCAGGATATCTTAATATCAAACACATACTCATTTTACGACAAAGTCACATAAAACGTAGTATACATTTTCATGCGTTTTTTTACCTATTTTATTGTCGTTATTAATGTTAAAAGCACATAAACACAAATATGCATAATATATATTTATATCTTTCTTACCTTTTACGATGTAAATACAAAAGGAATAGCGAGAACGCGTGAACGACATATGACTATACGTGACACCGAATACTGTTAATGTGTTGAGTGCATACATTATCCTCACGCGGTCTTCGACACGTGGTGTTCTAACTCATTATATTATAAAATCTGATTGAACCAATTTAACTGTGGACGGAACGGACATAGACTCATATGGCCATGGCCCCATATATAAGCAACATAACCATGTAACATTGAACATTGACTAGTATAGCTTAGTTATATAACATCATTTTCATTTACTATTTGGGAAATGAATAGGTACTTGATTTGTAGAGTGTACACAGAAACGTGGAACGTAGGACGTTACATGGAATTTCAATAAAGTGGGATTAATCTCTTTCCTGATAGATTTAAAGCAAATCTACACTAATGCAATGTTGTTAAAAATCAAATTTTACATGAGATAATACCATGCTTGGTGTCACAACTGATCTATAGTAAGAGATATATAAAATATAAAAATCAAGCAGCCCTGGAAATAACAGAAAATATGTGATAATTCTCATCGACTACATTTTAATATTACTGAAAGATGAATTTATATTCTTTTATTTGTATAATATGCCACTATTCAAAGAAATACTTGAAGTAAATAAACTAAATAAAAAGCAAGGTACATGAATTTTTTTTTTATTATTATATTTAGGTACTATTATTCCAAATTTTAGACAGTAAGAAAAATTAATAATTAATATCAAATAATATAATTATACTTATATGAAAACAATAATATACTCGTACAGTGGCGGAACTATAGGTGGGCCAGGGTGGGCCGGTGCCCACCTTTAAAAAAAATTGCTTGAATATTGTAAAAATTATTTATTATTTTTTAAATATATAAGGACATTTGGCCAATTCTTTTTGCCTCATTGGATGCAGTTTTTATTTCTAAACAAATACATATCTCACAGTTTGTTCTAAATTAATAGGTAATAAAGACTAACTGAAAAATGAAAAAAGCAGCAATGAATTTCATATGTTCAGAAATTAAAGTAGACACTAGGTATATAACAATGGCACGGCACACCAAGATTTTCCGGTGCCCACCGCGTGGCCCACCTAACATTTTCCCTCTAGTTCCGCCACTGTACTCGTACATAGATATTTTCTTTATTTCTGTCTGATTTCTAATGAAAGTGTTATATTTAATATTTAATGTAAGTCGTACTGCAGACGAGCTGTTGCATCAAGTATGATATTATTATTTTATTATTATTACATAAAATAGAGATGCTTTATTTATCTATAAAATACATAATTATATTTATTTACTGATATGCGTAAAACATATGTGTAATAGTATATTAATATGTTCATAAAATATAGGGTAGGCCATTATATTACCATATGTGCTAAAAATAACGGCAATTGTGAGAAAAGGCACCCCTAGGGTAAAATTAAACTCACCCTTAAATTCACCTGTTAGTCATTTTTTGCAGACATTCTATTGTGTGAGTATTTTCCCACCCCTTCAAGGTATAATGAGATATATAAGGGATTGACTTTTACTTCCTATTGTCTGTAATAAACAATGTGAATAATTTATTTTCTTATAATGATATTACATTTTTATATGATATCGTAAACATTTTTTAATATAGTTGTTATTAATGAAAACATTGTATCTATATGAAAACTAATAATAATTCTAATGAGGAATGTATATTAATTTTTATCTTTTCAACAATTTTCTACAAAATTATTTTTTTGTATCTATAAATTCTAGTAGTGTTAAAAATATAATAGCTACATATGTTAAAATATTTTTAATATCTGCAGTGACTGTAAAGTAACAACTTACACAATTAAAATAAAAGTAAAATTACCAGGAAACGAATGAGTACCACTAGTACTTGAGATCCCAGTAGCGTAGACATTGGGAATAAATTATATACTATTTTTACATTACAAGAAAAAAAGGTTAAATTTCGATTTATAAATATTTTCTTTAAATTGTTAAAGTTATTATAATTATTTGTTTCTGTTAAAACAATGAATTGTATATCATTAAAATTTATTGAATTCTTCTTCCGAAATCCATAATTTTAAAAAAGTCAGTATAAACCTGCCTATTAAAGACTGAGATGGAGTATATTTTTGAAGTAAACAACGAAATATATTTTTAATGTACAGTGTTTATTATTTATTTATAAATAGCGTACAAAATAGCTACGCATGTATCAAGTATTGAAACTTATCTTTCTGTTCTTGTTTTCTTTTATTTTTTTGTTGATTGTCATTCCCATATACTTCTTTCTCCACCCTCATTACCTTATCTGTATCTACCTGCAACCCCACATTTTTTTCGGCTGGGCGCATGCGTGAACTAATAAACAAAACACTAACCGGAAGTACGGAAGGGGACCAAATCGCGCTTCGATACTTCACAACGGTCAACCAGTCAGTCGACGGTGAAGTTAGCTGTGCATGGCCCGATGTTCACTTGTTTACAGTAGTGCAGCAACGGCGGGAGTGTTTGACAGTTGACTGTCTGGTGTGCTGTGGAAAACAAGTGAAGTGCGGAGTGCGACTGTGGCGTCGTAGGAAATTGGTGGCAGTTGCGATATTTTTTGTGAGTTTTATTTTTTAACATAAACACAGTAATTTGAAGCTTTAAAAAATTAACAGATTTGGTTATACCACTATTTATTATTTATTGTTACGATCGTTTAATCCTTTCGGACATCTTCAGATGATACGGTCTTTCATTTTTTATATTGATTCATTATATTCTATCCACTAACACAATTACTATGTATTGAAATATTTTATAACAAATATATTAACAGAAAAATAAAAATTGACTTAAGAAATTAATTAATGATCTATATGGGTTGATCGATATGTAAGAAGTGTAATATCGGGTAGTCACTATCACTTTACCGACTAACACACTGATATGCATATTATAAAAATATTCATCCAATAGCTCGCTTCGCTCGACCTAAAAGTAACAAATAATTTTCAAAAATTTGATATTATTGTCATTGTATATGATTTTTGTATATATTACATTTGTTCATGAGTTATTATTTGTATATCTCTCACGGTTTATTACCAAAGGTGCAACAGTTCCTGTGTGGTGCACTCTCCACGCCAGGTAGAGTTCTTATTACGTGTTATTTCATAAATATCTTGTATCTATTTCATTATAAATATATCACTTTCAATAAAATATTAAATAAATTTAATTTTCTAATGGATCACATAAAATTTAATTTTAATAAAATAATGGCGCATTGATTTATTTATGTATATAATTTAATGTAGAGCGTTTCCTTTCAAATTGAGTGCGGTATTAGATTTCGGGTTCGATTTCTAGAGCCATCAATTATTGTTTACTACTGTATCCTAGTGCTTCAAAATCCACTATAATTTGTAGGTCTCCTAGAGATTTTAAGCTAACATTAAAATGCATTTAACAATTATAATTAAATTAGAACCATTCTTCGTAGGAATGTTGTGCTATACAGATAATAATCATAATGTATTTATTTAATAATACGTAAAATTATTTCTATTGATATGAAAAATATTTTTATTTGTGATTTAAATTTCTCCATTTAAACAATTTAAAATTTCTAAAACATATCCTATGCATTATGTATCTATTTCTATCCTAGATTTCACAATTACTTTAAATTTGATTTCGTGTTGTAATACAATTATAATAAAAAACTTTTTTTTGCAAAAAATTGACCCAAATTCAAAGATTTCTTTTGACAAATGAAACCAAACACGACAATCATAACCTATTATTAAAAGATAAAGCAGACAATCAATATGAATGGAGATATAAATATATAACATTGTGTGCGATATGCATACGGAATGAGCAATTTACTCCTATTACAATATTGATCAGGATAAAGTCAGTGAACTATAGTGTTATTTGTTCAAGAATGTTTCGTTTTTATGCCTTATGATCAAGAACTATGTTAAGTTGTTTTGACTGCTTAATTATAGGTTATTTTATAAATGAATTCAACTGTAGAACTCTTCAAATTTACATATTTTACCGCATCATCTTAAAATCTTCAGTTGTTAAAGATAATAACCAGATGTTCTAATTTTTAAGATACATTTATCATATGTACAAAACTCATGATTTATTACCCATTGCTAAGTGTGCCAGATATTCTTTATCGCAGGTACTGGTATTGATATATGTTTTGGTATCATAAATATAATTTACCAGATAAACCTATAGTTGACAGGGGGTATGCAACAGAGATGCAATTTTTATACAAATAAATGAAAAAAAAATGCTGATGTGTAAAGTGCATCATTGGGAGAATCAGGTTCTCACATCAGATCCGGCCATTCTACCCTTTAGAACACAAATCTATATTATTAGCACAAAATTTCTACAAGGAATAGGAACTATTTGAATAACTTTTACAGCTGAATTTTTTTGTTTTATTAAAAGAATTGATACTTCAAGTTTTTCTTACATATTTCTTATTTTTATTTATTTTTAGGGCCGGTTTTTCCACCTTTGGTTAAACTGCCAATTACTTAACCATCGGTTAATAGAAATATATCGCATCGAAAAAATTATATAAGTTGTCAAAAATATACGTTATTTACGATTCCGATGCGATATTTTTCTATTTAACTGATGGTTAAGGTAACCGGCACTTTATTCAGGAAAAACTGGTCGTATTTTATTGCTTTATTGTTAGCATTTGTTTTGAAAAAGGCTTACAAGTTAAAAAGCACTCGTTCAGAATTACCCACATTCGACTTCCCAATTGCGTAATTCCAGAACGAGATCTAGTCGAGTGGAAAATTTTTCTGCACTTGTTGCTCAATATATTATATATCTCTATTCTTATAACAAAAAGTTTGGTCACGTCTTCCGACGTGTTGCTTGTAGTTGATAATAGTACAATATTTGTTTATTAATTATGTATTTGGACGTTTGGTGATAAGTAAAAATGATGTGGAGAAGAATAAGATTGTCTGGATTTAAGAGAATAACTTAGAGTTTATTACTACTTCTTAGGAAGTGTAAGTTACACTCCTAGAAAAAGGCCTAGGAGAGGCCGAAACTAGTTGGAGCAGTAATAAATTGTAAATTATTGATTAAAATCCAGACAATCTTATTCTTTTGTATCTCCATCCTAGAAACTGGTATATAACTTCAGTAAAAGTGATGTTCTTTTAAAAAACAAAATAATGTGCCTTTGTGAATTAAGATATAGTGTTTTACCTTCATTAATCATTTCTGTTGCATATCTTTTCATTTGTCTAATTTGTCTGTCATTATTTCTCAAGTATGCAGCAAAAACAATGTGCTCCAATTTTTGTGATATATGTATGTGAGTATCACATTACGTAATTTTTACATTTGCTTTCATTTCTGTGAATTTTCAAGGATGCCAATTATAATTAAATAAGTTAGTCACCATATAAACATAACAGCCTTAAATACTTATGAAGAATTATACCTTAGCGAAAATTTGCAATTTAGATTATTTATTGTGAAGTCACTGAAAAATTGCAGTATTTTATCTGCGTTGCAGTAAATAAATAATGAGTCACACAGCAATTGTTTTTTTATATTTTCCTGTTTGTTATTATTACAGAATAAATGGATTATAATGTTTCTTATATAAACTATCATATAAAATATATATTTTTATTTTTACATATATTTTTTTAGTATTACTTTCGTGTAAATATATATTTTCTGTATAAATAATTTAATAATTTGACAAGGCAGACAATTTTTTGTTCCACAAACATAATGACAAGATGTAAATAATACATTACATTTGAAATATTCTGGAAATACAAAAACCATTAGATAAATAGTACCATAATGACTTCTATATTGATTTGAATAGCCCTGAGACATTATTATACTAATGTAAATACAGAATAATATTTCCATAACATTACTTTTATTTTGAATATGACCTACAAAGTAATAACTGACAAAATAATACATTTAAAAATCTTATTTTTAGTCTGTAACGAAGCTAAGGAAAAAAGAAAAAATGTAATAATTCATAAATTTGCCAAATTGTCTAAATTTTTTCAGGCATTTTATTTCTTCACGTTTTTATTTACTTTTTCAATCATGGGATCACATACACCATGTCTTTGGCGGGATTTGAACCCACGATTCAAGTATTGAAGGTAGCTGACTAAAAAATATATATTTATATTACATTGTATTGTTTTTGACAACTTTAACTTTTTATTTTAAAATTTGTGGAACCGACTTAATAGTGTATTTTAAATAATTGTATTAAAAATTAAAACAAACGTAAAATTAGGTTACTATATATTATTTTTGACAGCTTTAATCTTTAAAACATATATTAAATAAAGTAAATAGCGCATTAGAGGTTATTTAGTAACGTCTATTTTATTATATTTATTATTATTATTTATTTACTCTTGTCAATCGGCTTGGAGATTATTTGTGTTGACTGTTTAGTTATAATACAAAATATGTATACACTCATACAGTCATACATCATACATTAAGTAAATTCTTTCAACCAGTGTTGACCTGACGCCAAATCGTCTAACCTCTAACAGAATGTCTTCTCTTGTTTCTCTCAGTTTCTCTCTGAAATTCCCTGTATCCTGCATGATATCCTAGATGCCTCAGAGATTCATTTTCTTTTTCACGAAACCTACACCTTCTCTCGTCAGTCGTCACTTGATAGCCACTATTTGTTGTTTCTCTCTTCATTCGAATTTAGCAATTATGTTGATCACTACGCTGCTTATGTTAACGTTATACCATCCCTGAATTTATCATTAAAAAAATCAATGATCAACTGAAATTCCATTAATCAAGCTTTGATCCTTGTTTTGACATATGTATAAATGTACACAAGATTTTGGCTGTTACGATTAATCTAAAATATTTTAATTTTCCCAAATCTACATGAATCGACGTAATTTCTCCCTTTTTCGTTCTTCTTTTTTTTTTCATCTATGAAAAAATATAATTATTCGTCATAATATGTCAATAAAAATGACAGAAAGTTTAATTTACACTCGCAAAATTATATAAACTGTTAAAAACATAAAAAAAAGTGTTAATCAAGTTAGTGAATTAGAACATATGTTAAACAGCTTCATTCTTGAATCAGTTGATTATTAATCATTAGACTAAAGGTAAATTCGGCTGTTATATAAATTGTATTCATCAGAAAAAATATGATTGATTTTTTATGGAATTCTTACGATTTGTGCACATTATCAGAACATTTCATTTTTAAATTTTATAGATTACATAGTTAAGTTGTAGTTACAAAACCTATAACTTTCTGGAACATTACTTTAAAAGTTTGGTATTAGAACTTTCTTTTGATAAATATACATATAGAGAATTTATTTCTTTTATATGTACATTTTAATTTGTACGCTTTTTATATAAGGAAATATTTTATCAAAAGATTAACAACATTGTAAAAACCATCTTCAATTTATTATATATTAAAATAAAAACGCTTGCAAATGATTGCTTTTTAATTATTAAACAAAAAGTGTTCCTTATGTAAAGACAAATTTCCTAACGTACAGTTTTTTTGTGCATTCAATTGTTTTCACTTCCGCATGTGTCATTTTCTTTTAATTCCAATTATCAACCATCTTCACCATCATTATGTCTAGATCAATAGATTAATATATAGAATTACTGCTTTCATAACGTACAGAAAAATAAATTTAATGGAGACTTCTCTATTGTTATTGTGAGCGAAAGTTGAGTTTGTTATATTAATATTAAATTAGAGTCACTGACCGGTGATATCGATTTAAGTTTTAATTTTACTAATGCTGGGATTTGCTTCTACTTCCCTTCGAAAAACAGTTCCGGGTTGTTTATTTTTAATTTGAATAAATAGATCAAATTAATGATTTATCGCAAATTTTATTCTACCTCTTCAAGAAACGGTATAAAAATATAATTGTATTCATTATAAACTTTATAGAGTTCTTAATTTGAAATTAAGAGTTATTCTGTAGTCAGTTGTGTATTAGTGAGGGGCGTTTTTGTTTTTTTTGGTATTTATTAATACACAAAATCATTTAATCAGTAAAGATTATTACCGGAGTAAATAAAAAATATGAGCCTCATCAGAAGAACTAAATAATCAAATTTAGACGATGACTTTTCGTTGATGCGATTCGATTCAAAACTTTCTTCGGATCCAACTCCTTATTGTGATGCAATTGCAAAGGGCAAAACCATAGGTGCCGGTTTTTGCAAATATGTGTGGGTGCTCTAGCCAAGGGCGTAAACGATTAAATAAAAAAATATATAAGTAATAATGCTGTGAACTGGGGGTAGAAGAAAACCGTCTAAAGACAATTGCAAATTGCAATACACATTACTAATAGAGAAAATTGAAATTTGTAACAGTTCACAACCTACTGAAAGTATTTATAACATTATACCAGTTACGAAGGCTTTAATTGATCGCTCTTTTTCCATTCTGAGACGACTACAAAACAAACAGAAATTGTGATTATAGCTGATAAAATTCTTGATGTATTAGCCAAGAATTCAAGAATGCATGAATTGGGGTTTATGCAGTTGTAATACGTTTAATGTTATGTTTTTGTTGCATTATAGTATTAATGTGTTATGTTAATTAGTTTTTTAAGTTTTATTCTAAACAATTCACTCTAAAACGCGTATTATGTACCGTACTCTTCTGGTCAGCTAGAATACCCAGGAGGTGATTTCTGGTAAACGCCCTCTAAGTTTCAAAAATATATCATTACCGACATCTGCGATAAAGTAGTTTTGTTTCACTTAGCAATGGAAAATAATCCTTGTGTAATAGGTATATTTATTTTCTAAAATATAATTTACTAATCTGAATTACAAGTGTGGTTCATTGAAATACAAATTAATACAATTTTTGACTGTTTCCTATGATGTCATATCCCTATTAATTGTACAAACTAATTTATGCGAATTTTGTATTTTAAAACAATGGTACGGCCGAACCCTTTATCCTCGATAAAAGTGAATCACATCATCACTTTATACAAAAACTTATACACTAAAAATCATTACTGTTTGAATTTGGGAAATGTAATTGTTAAACTTTGACAATAAATAATAATTCCTTCTCATTTTAACAATTTCAACAAGTAATGTCTGAATGTATAGACGTTTATCGTATGTTTACATTTATACCTATTGTAAAATCAGTTTTTGAACATTGTGTAGGTAACTACTAGAATGACAAAATAAAAGATAATATTAATCTTATTCTATCCCGCATAAAATAATATAAAGAAGACGTCATTACTTTAGCATCTTTTCATTGGAGACAAAAATCACTGTTATTGTGAATCGACCATGTGTATCCATTTTTATCTTTTTTTATTCAAATGAGTAATAATTTGTACCGTTAACAAAATGACTTAACTAGAGACTTATGTACAGTCATCTTAATACCTTGTAGGTGTAAAAACAATGTACATTGATTAATTTTTCTATTTTATACGATTATCATCATTATTTACCGTGAATTCAAGGATAATGTGACTCATAGAAACTTACAATAAAATTGTATAATCTACGGGAAAGTGTTAATAAAATAATCACATCATTATAGATTCTAGGCCATTAGAATTTTATTATTTAAATAAATATAAAAGAAATTAAATAAATATATCACTCATGGTTGATTACCCATTGCTGGGAGTGCTAATTTGCTTTATTGTAGATGTCGATTTTGATATATTTATACCGAAGAGAACCAATCGTGTAAAAAAGGTGCCGGAAAGCAATAATTGTTGACCTATGCATATTTCAATATTGAGTGTTATTGCATGTGGAAACCGAAAATGGGCGGAATTTACCAAGATAATATTACTAAACATCTTTCAACAGAGTATTGTTAAAATGTTAACGCCTTTTAAATATTAGCGCCCTGGTTTCAGAAACCTGTTCCGTTCCTAAAAATAGCACAGGAACAATGTTCCGGACCTCCGGACCGTTCCGGCTCTATGACACCACAACCACAAAAGAGAGCGTTCAACTCCACTTCCCGAGAAATCTAGCAAGCGTACATTTTGCACCATAGGCCATAGAGCCATTTTATGTGGTAAATATATGGTATAGGATTTGACTTGGTGAGACTCGACCTCAGAATCTCAGAATCACAGTTGGCCTTTCTACCCACCAGAGCAAGAATTTTTTCATAAGAATATCGCAAAATATCTTCATTTATTCATAAAACGGACAGCGGGAGTTCACTTAAGGAAAATTTTCCATGGGGCAATGCCCGCAGTATGTTATTATAATAAAGTAATAAAGCCCTGAATTGTTTTTATTTTAAAGAATTATTGTAAATCCTTCCATTTTTTAGTAACTAACTACTACACTAAAATGGGTGTGAGTTACAGAATTAAAAATATTAAAGGTGAATTCCTTGCATCAATGTACCTACGGATACAAATATTCAGTTAAAAATGCGCATCTCAAGATATACCGAGAATCCTGAGACGCTAGCACTCAGGGGCGACGGGGCGGTTAGTAAGTCTTTGGGTGATCTAGTTCAGCCGACCGGGAATTGGAGCACGCTTCAGCGTGTGCTCTAATTCTTGCCCTGCTGAAACCAGAGCACAATCTGGAGCTGATTTAGCTGCTCTGTATTGTAATCTGGTATCAGTACGTCAGGAATTAGAGCACTCAAAAGTGTTTGCTCTAACTCTTGACCTGCTGCAATCAGAACATGCAGGAGCAGATTTGGCTGCACTGAATTGTGAACTGGTTTCAGTGGGTCAGGAATTAGAGCACAGAAGTTTTTGCTCTAATTCTTGGCCTGTTGAAATCAGAACACATTCTGGAACAGATTTGGCTGCTCTGAATTGTAATCTGGTTTCAGTGGGTCAGGAATTAGAACACTCAGGAGTGTTTGCTCTAATTCTTGGCTTCCTGAAACCAGAGAACATTCTGGAACAGATTTGGCTGCTCTGGATTGTGCTCTGATAGAGCACAATCTGAAGCAGATTTGACTGCTCTCTGGATTGTGCTCTGGTTACAGTGAAGCAGAAATTGTAGAATTAATGTGAAACAGATGCTTGTAGTTAATTCCTCCTTAATATGTTAAGGTATTGGTGAGTTTGATTGTCCCAGTATACTTAAATAAAGTACCGTTCACATAGAGATTAGTGCAGTTGCAGTGCCGTTGTATTGTAGTGCAGAATGCTTAGCCAATGCAACTGAGCGAGAGCGTTCGGATTCAAACTTAGTGCAAAATGCGTTGGTAGTGCCGTTGTATTGCAGTGTAGAAGCTTGCAAGGTTCTAGATTTCGCACTACCGTTGCAATACACCACTGCAACGGGCCAATTAGAATGCATGTGGAGAATTACTGGTTGCGCGTAATCATAACGCGCAGCTGTCACTTGTTGAAATTTTTTCTTGAGGTTAGTTTTTTATTCAGTTTAACGTTTTTTAGTAAAAAAAACAATGTCTATTGATTTGGGACAAATGTTCTACAGCGTTTAAAAATAAATTAAAAAAAGAAAATTCATTTAAAGAATTAGCAGAAAAGTTAAATATAACAGGTAAGTTTCACATAAATAAATTTCTAGTAATTTAGCAATTGTATAATTATATATTTTAATGAAAACTTACTATGTGTTGAGATGCAAGCGCAAAGTACTACAAATACTACAGAAATGTACTGTACCAACTACAACCCCACTAATTTCTATGTGAACGATACAAATCTTATGCAAGCACACTGCCCCTACACTACAATACAACGATACAATACAACTGCACTAAGCCCTATCTGAACGCACCTTTACTGTATGCTGTAGGTCTCTTGTAGAATTTGTAAGATAAGAACATACACTTCTGAGTAAAACTTTTTTACGAAACAAGTATCTTAGGTACTTGAGGTTCTGTTTCATTTAGGATTTTTGTGTCCTAGATAATAATAAATAAATAAATAAATATAATTTTTTTTTTTCACAAATATTCCTCATTGGAATGCTGTGTCATTGGTGTAGGTTGACCCAGTATTTACTTCTTGTTTTGGTATAACATTTTTAGAATGTTACTAAGACTGATCTATATAATTCTTATGATGTTCAATTGTAGTTGATTATGTATTATTAAATTTCATTTGTTGATGCGATCTATTTATCAACTGATTTTGTTTTGCAGCTAACCAATCACAAGCCACACAATCAGAGCGTGATGTTGCAAGGTTATGAAACGTCCTCCACACCACATCCTTACACGCGCTTTACTCCAATATTTACTTACTTTTTCATTATTTACAAATAGTTACTATAAACAAAATTTTACATTCATTGGAATTTTATGAGAGAAATTTACAAAGATACAAGCTGTTACTAATTGTCTATATTTTAAACTTTTTATAGTAAAAGAAAAAATATAAATAAATATATAACTACGGGTTAATGCCTATTACTGGGTACCAATCTGTTCACATATTTTGGAATTGATGACATATTTGTATTTCATACCAAAAATCACTTTTTTATGAAACTTTTCTAATTATATTTATAAAGCATTCTTCTTTATAATTCAAAAATTTATTAAACAACACTTTAAATACATCGTTTTAATATCCTTCCATGACCTTAAACCTTAAAGCCACTTTACCGTATTCCAACTTTTTTATTGAAAACCTGAATGTTCTTCCCTTTTGTACATCTTTTGTAATATCCCGAAATAATCGAACCTACCAATCGCCACCTCCATGACGTAGTGCAATGTTACGGTGATGATGCCTGTGGCAAGCAGTAGTCCACGAGCAGCTCCCTCTGTGCAGCAGCTGAAGATGGTGTTCTCCCTATGTGACCCCCAGAGAACAGGCAGAGTTCGAGTAGATCATCTTCAGGAGCTAGCAAAGCATTATGCCAGGGAAGACACTACGGTAAGGTTTTTCAATGAAATAAAATCATTAGTATGATACTTATTTTGGAAAAGTTGGAATTTTTTTTCTCTCATCCCAAAATTTTTTTTTAAAATAAAAAAATAATAATATTGGAGACCTCTTATTCCGTGCCTGTATAGAAGGCTCAAAATTAGCATGTATATATCACGTCCAGAATTCATTTGAACAATGACTTTTAAATCCTCCGTATTTATACTAATCGTTGTCACCGTAAAAATTTTTGCATTTTACGCAAATATATGTAGTTTCTTTGCAGTATGTACGAGTATTATGTGTATAAATTAAATAGTAAGACTGGCAACGTAGCATCCGATCTGGTAACACTTATAGGATGCAAGACCTGAAGGGAAGATAGGTGAACATGTTATAAGCCTTTGTATTCGGTAGTGTCATTTGCTTGTCTGTAGCGATTTTTTTCGTGAAAAAGTTTTTTCAAGTGCTCTCTAAAAATGAGTAACATAAATTATAAACAACGATATGCTATAAGGGTTTGCTTCAGACTTGGCACAATGTAACGGAAACTTTTACAAATCTTATATAAGCTGATCTACGGAGACAGTGTTATTTCAAGAGGCTTTTATCTTCAAGAATTGATGAAAATGTCGACAGAATCCGAGATCTTATGCGATCAGATCGTCGGTTGCCTATACTAAATAATCGGGGAAGAGTTGAATTAGACTCACACCATCGTTTATCCGATTTTGACCAATTCATTGGGGATGAGAAAAATATATGCAAAAATGGTTTAAAAATAACTATTTTGGCAGTAAAAACAATCCTGTTACTCTTCAACTTCCTTATTCGCCTGACTTGAGTTCTTGTGGCTTTTTCCTCTTACCTAGACTGAAAAATCACTTTAAGGTACCTGAAAATATTAAAACGGTTAGTTGAAGGTGATTCCAGTATCCGAGTTCTAACTAGTATTGCCATAAGGATAGAAAGAACCGTCTCCAACACTGTGTGGCTTCCCAAGGAATTTATTTTGAGGGTGACAATATTGAATTGAAATTCTATTCGAACAAATTAAAAAAAAGTCTTATTACTTAATTTACCCATCTCATATGTCTATGAAAGTTCAAAAATTGCTTGAAACAATCTTGTAACTGCCTGTCACTACGGTCCTTCGGAACCCCAAGAAAAATTTTGAATACTTAAATTTTCAACTTACAGTGATATAATATATGAATTTGTAGATATTTTCATATTTAACTTCCTTGGGGTCACTTTAAAAATCATTTAATATGAAAAACCTTTAAGTTTGTTTAATACGTTTTCAGGAAGTCTAAAATGAATCATCTTACCAATTTTTTTGCGTTACAAGTTGACCTAGAATGATGTGGCATTGAAAAATTTCAATATATTTAGTTTTTTTAGAGGCCAGAAGTCATCAAGTTTGAATGAAAATCATCAAAATATGAAGTTCCCATTTTTAGCGTTACTTGGAGATCAGAAACCATTATTTTAAAATTGTCTCCACTGTTAATTTCATCGTAATAACTACTCATAGAAAAAAAGCGTACAGAAAATCACAAAAATGTTGAACTGTTAATTATTAATTATGTTAGGTTAGATCAGTTTTTGGGCTTTTTTCTATGTTTTCTCTTTTCTGGCAAACTTATATAACTAAGACTGAATAGATCATGCATTTTTTCAATCGGTTTCATTCACCTGAATCCACTTAAAGCAAAAAAAAAATAGTTATTTATGTATCGAGGCTATTCGGAAGATGTCTATACTCTAGTATCTATTATACAATATTGTATGTTTTAATAACCTAATTAATATTTTTAATATAATTCACGAAGTAGTCTATGAATACTTCTGCTCGTTTTCTACACTTTACCCCAGTGCCAATGTCTGTTATTAATATACCAATATACCCCATTAACCATTTACCAATCTTATCTTCATTCTCATCTTACGTCATTAATAAAAATAAAAATAAGGCACAAAAATTTTATAATATGTATATACATAGGTATTTTTCTTGTAATATTTCTAAAATATATAATTATTTTAATCTGAATTAAGTGTAAGAAATTTTGTAGGCATATATTACAATCTATATGGGCATGAGAAAAAATTAAATAACTGCTATTATATTTCATATAATTTAATCGTTAAATACATATACGGATTATTTTACTTCATTAATATAATTTATAGCATATTGTTAAAGAAATAATATTATTTTTATTAACATACTAAAGGAAAAAAGAATTTCTGTTTATTAAACACATTTTGTAACAATGACACATAAAAGTAACAATACGCAATAGTAATAATTGGTTAAGTAATTAGAATTTGTGGGTGAAAGTGATGCACAAATATTCATTATAATATTTTGTTGCAATTTCATGCATGGCTCTGTTATTCACATACGAAAATAATTATTAGGTGAAATAAACAAAGGAATTGTAATTTTCATTATGAATAAAAATCATAACAAATTTAAAGCCATAAACAAAAAAATGTAGACTATTTAAATTATATAAATAATTTACTATATTGTCAATATTACATTATATGAAGATAATTAATAATAAGCTAATTATTTCAAATTCTTTAAAATTTATGGAAAAAATCAGGTAGTAGGTACAAAAATTAAGTTTTCAATATTACATGTTTCTTGTTTTATGCTATCTCTCACGGTTGGTAATTGTATAATGTTTGTTTGTTATTTGTAAGTATCAATAAAGTTCTAACAGAAAAATAAATAAAATATTTGCTTGCTGTATGTTTGTTATTGCTATAGATACTTAGTATATTGAAAATGTGACAACGATACAGTTCTGTCAAAGCTAGTATTCTTTAAATTTTATATTATTATAGTAGTGAAATGAAGAATCTTTATTATTAAAATGTAAATTAATTAGGAAATAATATTATGCGTCGTAGAAAAAGTATAGTGTACAACTAGCTTGGAATGTCCATTTCATACTCGTATGATTTGCAAACTATTATACTCGTATAAAATGAGTAACACTCCATGCCTGTTGCACAATATACTATTTTACTATAAGTATTATCTTTTTTTGTTAACAAACATCAGCTTTAGTTGTTATTATTTTGGAATGTATATATGTATTTGCCTTGACTTTTATGATAAATTTGTTGTTTAAGTTTATGTAACATAAATTTCAATAGCATTTCCGGAAATATTTATCAGAAATCAGAAAATCATAATGACAATGAAAATAATTTTATACATACAACCTGTAACAAAATAAAAATGATGTTTTAACAAAATAATAATATTGCTTTAACATTTGTGTAACGTTAACTCAATACAAATTTCAGATTTAGACTATGAGTTATAATCTACTATTCCTCGTAAATATCGATAATGTAATTAAAGAAATAAAAAAATTATGTTTTAGTTTAATTTGGTTCGGAACTCAAGTTTTAGGTTTCCAGTCGGTCTTTTGCACAGTGTAAATTAAATAAATAAATCTTTTTACCGTATAATGCTGGTTATGTGTTGGGCACATTAGATATGTTGTGAAAAGTAAATGAGCTTAATTGTCTTTTGAAATCTATTCTATTGCGAAAGAAATTAACATAGGTAAACAGAACATGTCACTATTCTTTGTCCGAAGTTCTTTGTTTGATTGAATGGCTGGTAGATGCAACCAGAGTAGTGTAGAGTTGTACAGAGCAGGTGTATTGCAACAATTAGCACGCACACATTCCCGTTCAGGAATGCGTGACGTGTGTTTCATCTTCGCATTCTAATCGCGGCAACCTGTAGTTTCCGCTCAGGTGACGTCACCTTCCGGTCAGCAAGACCTGGTGACTCTTGCGTAAATTTCACGCTTCGGGAAAATAAACAAACTCGTGGAAAATTACTACGATTTCGTTTCGATTTTATTTAGCTACTAAAAATATTAATACATCTGTAATTAAATTGATATTATTTGTTCTAGTAATTAGTAGATCGGTTTCACCCGTCCTAGGGTGGTAACTCATTCGAAATTAGAGATTTATCATGTAAAATAATATTTTCGGAATTTAAAGCATCCCTAATTACTTTAAGTAAAAAAGCTTCAAATGACAGTTATAGAGCATGAAATTCTGCATTTGGACCAATGAGAATAAATAATTTTACGTGCCTTATAAGCTCGGAAATAAGGTATGAAAATAATGTAAATCACTCCAATACTAGCTGTAGCTATGGACATAAACATAAACAAATGTTTAACTGTTTTATTTGTCAAGTTCACTGCATAACTTTGTTTTTATTATTATTTGAAATTACTACTGAAGGGAACAATATTCCATAAATTAACTTTGAATTTAAAAACAAAAACAAAATATACTTTTAGCGTAACTTGACAAAACAATAATTACAAATAATAATAAAACTAACCCAGCTAAATTAACAAATACACCGTTAAACATATGTTATTTTTTCCCCAATGTCATGGCTACTGATATTTTTAAGGAGATTTAAAACATTTTCATACTTAATTTCTGAGCTTACAAGACACTCTGTATATTAGCAAGTCGGAGTAATATTAATGGCACAAAAAATATTAGATTACATAAGTTCGTAGTTGATTTCGCTTAATTGGGACACTTTAGGACACATTTTGGCCTAATTAAGCGATTGCTTCAATTAAATAATCTAGCACTTAATTCTAAAATAAAATTGTGTAGAACTCTAATCTTTATCCTAATATAATTAGATCAAAATCACCCTCTATTAAAGTAAGTACTCGATCAACGTGAATTAATCTATTTTTGTCGTAATAAAATTATGTCAAAATTAATCTTCGCAAAAACCAGTCATTGAATTTTAGTTCCGACTCATTCGCTGTAAATTACTCTAATTCTTGCCCTAAATGATTTAAATCAAAATTATCCTCCTTATAAACTAATCACTATCCTGAAAGGGATACTCACTTATTATGAAAATATGAAGTACCCTAATTCTTAGCATCTTGTAATTAAAGCAAAATTTTGCTCCGTAAAAATCAGACATCGTTACTGTTATCAAATTAAATATTTAAATTATGTATTAGCCTATTAGTTCGGTTTTCGTTCTTGGAGATTTGGCCTAAAAAAACGGCTGCCCCAAATTAACCTGTGAGCCAATATTTGTAGCTAAACTTAGGTATATATGCAAATTATTGTATTGTTGTCTGTTTAGTTAAATAAATAATTAAAATTAAATGGACTCATTCAAGAAATTCGTGATCTACGGAAAAGAATGACCGGTTTGTTATGGTTTTTAGAATCCAAACTTGAAAATAGTTAAAAAATCAGCAAGTGTACTAAATGATTTGAATACGAATTTATCTCCCAACCCTTACGTTTTAAATTCGATCTAGTATAATATTGTGAGCAAGGTCGTCTCAATTTAATAGGACGTAACAATCATCCATTTAAAAACGAGCTTTTTTGATACTGTTTTATATTTAGCAGCAATTTTTCAAGTAAATATAAATTATTTTAGGAAGACTGTGTAGAAATTACTATTTTCTATTATTGAAAACATGAATTGTTTGCTTTATTAACTGCTCTCTAATGTTAGTAAAGTTGAGACAGAATATATTAGCTACTTCAGATCCATTAATAAATAGCCTGAGTGTTATATTGTACGCGAGTACTATACGTGAAACTGGTTGCCTGTAGTATAGTACTATAACTCAATATCAAATGAAATACTTTCTAAAAATGTAAAATAACTTTATATTTGTGTAACATTTAACTATATATTTTTATTGATATCTTATCTTGTAATTAATGTTCTATTATAGAAAACATACAATCAACATTTTTTTGATTCTCGACATCTAATTCTATTAACGTTTCTGCTATCTGAGCAAATCAATTACACTCGCAGTCTAACAATTACAATTACTTTTTCTTGCATACCGATTGCACTTTTACCAGTAATGATCATCGACAATTACAATTCCACAGTGTAATGTAACTTTCGATTTCTTGCAGGAGTTGGAAGAGTTGTTGAAGTTGTTGGATCCGCAGGAGAAGGGAGTCATATCCTTTCGGGAATTTTGCAAAGGGGTACGGCAGGTTCTGTCCTCCAAGGAGAAAAATGGCGTCGGAAAAGGTAAGGATAAATATGTTCTAATAATTAATAAATAAAAGCGTTTATCGGTTTCGGGATATTAAGCCTTTGTTTACATAAACAAAAGTAAGCTGGTAACTTAAGTCGTAACTGTATTTTTACGGTAATATTATTACCATACTGACTTGTCAAAATAACATAGGATAATTGGATAATATAGTCGCATTGCTGTATCAATGCTAATGCTTGATAAATAAAATGATAACCAATAGCCATAATACCTCCTGTATGACAGTGACAGCAGATATTAAGGTTGTTGGTTATCATTTCAGAAAACATTGGTGCAATAGTACTGATGATACAGCTAGGCAACTAAATGATTGTAATCATAGCGTCATAATAACCCATACAGACTTGATCATGAAAGCGTTATTGACAATAAAATTTTATAAAATAACATTTATTAATAACTCTTCATTTTCTGAAACCGGTAAACTATTGAACAAACCAGCGATGTTATAAATTATACCGGGCCTTATTGACAGAATGTAGTGATTTAGGATTTAGACTTTAGTTCATATTGGCGAACAGAGACATCTACAGGCTGTAAAGTAAAATCTAATCGCCAAGTCACACAGAAGAAAAGTGAAAAATTAAAAAAATATTTTTTTGTGAATAGAATTTGCTCACTACATGTTAAGATTAAATAATTATTTTTACTCATTGACGAGCGAAAATCAATTGCGATATCTACAAAAACTTATTCCTCTTGGTCTTGGTGACATTGATCCATAAAATTTAAAATCAACAGATTTTAATAAGGACAAAAATAAGTTGCCAACATTACGTGAGGATAAAATGCTAAAATTAATACTAATTGTTTATTTTAAAATTGGGATATAATTAATATTATTTTTAGTAAAGGGAAATATGTTTTTAATTATTATTTTTACCAATAGATGATTTTCCTTACAAAATATATTGTATTTTTAACTCAACCTGTTTTATTAGAATTACAATTTACAATTTAAAAATTGTCATAATATATTTTGGCGTATATTAATTTTCTTTCGGAGAGATCTATTCTCTGCAGAGCGCGTACTCATAGATCAGTTTTTTTCCGGCAGTATTTGTCCGTTACTATTTTTTATATCCGGAAATCTATAAAATGACTACCCCTATCCTCCCTTTTCGCACACCCAAATACTGCACAAAGACTGGGCAGTATTACAGTGTCAAGTTTGTTTGTTCTCCGGTAATAAAAGTGAGTTTATCGTTTGCGATAGATTTTAAATGACTTCACCTTTTGAATTTAAGCCGTACGTTTAAAAATATTTCGTTAAAATATTCTCTTAGATATATTTTATTCCAATTCAAAAATCAGCTAATTTAAAGAAAGTATTTCTGAGTTTTGTTTGTAATATATAGTTGTTGCTCAGCTCAACTAGTATTCCAGAACAATTCCAGACGAAATATGACACAGTTTATAGGTCAACAATGAGAGCAAGGGTTCGTATTTTTTTATTTGTTTGGCCTACAAATTGGAGCACATTCTAGAGCATATTTTTCCTTTGAAATATGATTTACTTTACTTCTACAGTTAGAGCAAGATATTGTGTTGGCTCTAATACTTTAATTGTACACTTAGTAAACAAAAGCGGATTCAGGGCAGATATTTGCCCTAAATTTTTGGTTTCAGTGGTATTAAAAATTAAATCAAAAACACCAGTATGCTCTAGTACTAGTGTAGGTATACAATACATGATATTCCAAATACCAGTTACTTACTTATCTACTCATTGTCGGATTTTATAAATTTGAATATATTAAAATATAAACAACATTTATCAATATTTATGAATAGAGTACATGTCAATTGTTATATTAAATAGTTAAACGATTATCAAATTACCTTTGTATGACAATATCTATTGTTGGAAAAGTTAAACCGTAAATAATTGTTACTTAGAAAATTGTAGTTGTTCTTTGAAGTCCTATGAAGTTTTTGTACGAGGACAGGTTTTTACCTGAGTACTATAATCATAAATGCAAAGAGGTATTTTCAAACGGATAATACATAAGAAAAGACTTCAGACGCCAATATTTCTTTTTCTAGAATATTAGTTGGGAATTTTCTAGAAATCTATACGCACAAAAAAAACTACTACATGTTTTTTGATGTCTTTTTATTTCGTCTAAGGTGAAAGAATATTTTGTCTAACAAACATGTCTTTATCATTGAGTCTATTATTAAATTCGTTAGTCTTTGCGGTTCGTTACTCAAAAGAAGGTGAATCCAAATCATGTACAACCAGAGTAGAAAGTTCTTGAAGGAACTTCCTTCAAAACAAGAATGAAGTCATTTAAATATTTCTTAATTTGCGTGAGGCATATTTGCATTTTAAATGCAATATTTATATTTCTTCATTAAGGAACTTTCAATCAAATAATACTTCTTTACTTTTACTTTATCTTAAAAGGCAATTAATATATGTATACGACATTTTCTAATCTTCTACGGAAATTACGTTGTTTATTTTTTATTTTTAAATATATAATTAGAGCTTATTTCATTTTACTGGGTGCGACAATCTATTTATACTCTACATATTCGCATTTAAAAATCATTATTTTTAGTTGTTCATAATTATAAATCAGACAGCCATGGAAATAAAAGAAAATATCTGTGACAGTTGTGACATGTCATTATACTTAATGTAATTTAATATAATTATTAATATTTGTTATAGTCTAAAATTAATTTAAAAATGGATATTCCGTTCGTAAATATAATAAAAAATTTTGATTCTACTTCTTAAATAAAATATCAATATTACGAAAACATAATCTTAAAAAAAGGTAGTAAATAAAAATAAGAGAAGTACATCAAAATGTACTTCAAAATTTAAGTTAAATAATAATGAAATACAGATAATAAAAATTATAATCAGTGACACTTCACTAATCTTGTCACATATGTATGTTTTCTTTTATTTCCATAGCTATCTGATTTAGTTCGAAAGTGTTACATTTTATACGTATATCTCATACTGGAGATGTGCTGTTGCATGAATTGTGATTTTATCTGATGTAGAATTTAATTTTGAATAACTTTGTACTCTTATCGTCTTATCACTTATTCAATAAATTTAAAAAACATACATTTCTTTCATTTTTTTAAAATTAATAATTACAATAACTCTAACACTTTAAAAGAAAATATTAAAAGAAATTTTATTCTAGTTACTTTATTAAATTGAATTTATAATGTAAAAAATAAGTAATAATTTATTCTCAATGTGGTTGGGGGAGGGGGTCTGTACTAATAAAAATTAAAACATACTTACTTCTAAAATAAAAATCTAAAAAACTGACAATGGTTCAAAAATCCTATAAAATATATACATAAATATATGGACTCTTCTACATTTTCAATGCATTGAGGTCGAATTTTTTTGGAACATTGTAAACAACTTGCATTGAGCACATAAATAAGCTGTTTCCTCAAAGTTAGAATCTGTATATTTAATTTTTTTCTAGTTTTGGGCATAGTCTGGAAATTGCAAATATGACACTAACTGCGTCGCGGAGTCCAACGTCTTTATTTAACACATTTGGCGCAATTACAGACTAAGCATATAACAGATCCACCCACAGTAGGAAGCTACTGAAAAACGCAAGCTCTCTGGTGGACAAATACAAAAGTTATTAAACATTTTATACTTGCTAGAGTCCCAGGGACTCCGCAGAGGTTAAATCTGAATTAAGATCAGATGCACGTTTTTATTTCGATTGGGGATTTTTTGGACCAGTAGATGCGAAATTATTGTTTATCACACAAGTACAATCCTTAATTACTGTTATGTGATAAAGGTAACCAGTAGGTGTTGAGTCCATGTTCCTTCTAAAAATGCTGTGCTAATAAAAGAATACAAAGTATATATAGAGAAAATTCTGGTTCAGTAAGTAACTCATAAAACTTTCTTTGTTAGTGTACTAGCAACGTTTATGTGCACCCCGGAAATTCATTTCCTGTACCACGTGGGAAACTACAGGTTCATCCTTTTATTCAAACACTACTTTATTTAAATCGTGTGTAAGTCAAGTGTCTGGAACATTAGAAATCATGACATTTATTTATAAGGGTGGGAACTGAAGGAAAAAGTTAAACATGCAAGCGAAAATTCAAAGCGAAGAAACACGTGTATATATTATTGGATAAAAGCTAACACGACATAAAAAGAACACAAAATATTTTGTTTCTTTTAATTAAGTAGCGGTAGAATGAATGGTGAGCACGCTTGCACTTAAAACGGAATATGATACATGTGTTTCTGTGGTACTAGAAGCTGTAGTTCGTTTGAGTAGAAAATTGCAAATAAAAGTGCTGTACCTGAAACCACAATTATTTATTTTTGGTTTATTTTTCTTAAATTATAATCGTATGACTTTTGCTGGATTACAGCACATGATTTCTTAAAATTAGTGTCCAACCGAAACATGGTTTTCACTCGAAACAGTAAATTCGGCGCCTCTTTTAGTTTCAGCCGAAAACGTAACCGAAACCGAAATTTATTTAGTTAAATTAAAATTTAGTTATATTTTTGTTAAACACAGAAATCTAGTGGTTTTATTATCTTTTAAGTTATTATTTGATTATTGAATTAAATGAAGGACTTTCAATTATTAGAAAATTAATTTATTTATACAGAGATAATGGCCCGTATTCCGAGTTTACTTTTATAATAAAATCGCTTTTAGGAAGCCCAATTTTACATGACAATCTTACGAGGCCCAACGTCACTTTTAACAAAAGCACTCATAAGTGCTCAAAATACGGGTCACTAATCACTACCTTTACTAAAAATAGTTAGGACTTTAGTTATCTATGACCACCTTACAAATATCACAAATAATGACAATCAAATAAGTATAATCTTTTCAAGAAGAGTTTGTTACTATATCAATCAGGTTCTTTTATTATATATGCTATTCTCTTAAAATAACGTTACTCTTTTTTTTCTTATTTCTACAAATTCAAATATTGGAATCTTGCATTTGGCACCTTTGTACTAACGGCCTCAGAATAAAGATAATAAAATAAAAATTATTAATTATTAAACAAAATAAAAGGCGAATGAAACCATTCCGAATTAACCCGAAAGCGCCACACACGACACAAACTTTAGTTTCGATTGGGCTGAAATTTCAGCCGAAACCAGCATTTTTGGCCGAAACCGAAAACGAAATGAAACTTCGATGGGACGCAACTTAAGATATAATATTTCGCGAGTTCCAATATTTTATTTAGTAGATATTGCTCTACTTAACAGTTGTACTTTAATTATTCCAGATTATATTTAGATAAATAAATAACCAGTGGAGTAAAAATATTTGCCGGGAAAACATTAAAAACAAATTTTTGAATTTTGGAAAATAATATACCTACCCTCAAAATATGGGATCACTGTGTATTTGTTTTTCTAAAAAAATGTGTGTACGTATATTGACTTAAATTAGTAATAAGTCGTAGAATTTATTTAAAGATAAAAATGGGAATACTTAATTTTGTTTATTCTTAGTCAACAAATTAAGATAAGTCGATTTCTAATAATTAGGGAAATTTTGTTAAATATTTACTGATATCCGTGGTTGTAGAAAATCTTCAGCAAAAATGTGAATTATTGTAGACCTGTTTACTAAATGTTGAGACAATGGGGTCCTCCACTACAGTACCGAATTAGGAAATTGATTACTTATAGTCAATCCAAACCTTAATTCTGTATGATAGGAAAAATCAAACTTTTAAAAAAAGTTATGCGTTTTTAAGTTCTTGGATTTTTTAGTGCCCTTTTAACAACTATGTCACAATATTACAGCTTTCTCTCTCACACATCTACCTAATTCCAAATTCTTGCTATGTCCAACCCTATTGTCAGTATCAGATGCCATATTTCACAATTAATCTATAGCTGGTAATTAAATACAAAACAGAAAGCATATTTCAGAGCTGATTTAAATTTAGAAAAAATAGTGTAAAAAATGTGGAAATGAACGATTATATATTATTTACGTTTTTATAACATTTGAAATAGACCAATTTGTGTAATAGATTTTATTTGCAAACCTCACTGTTTGAGAATCGAATTGCCTTTTAACGTCTTTGTCACAGAATATTAAAAAAATATTCTACAATTAAGATCTTCTGAAACTACACCTCTCTTTCAAATTAAGTAAAATTTCATATAAAAAAAAAATTAAAAATGGTGGAGGACTCCATTTTACCAACGTCAACAATATTGATTTTTTTTCTTAAATTTATACAAAATAAGAGCATCTGTAAAAATTCGAATTTAAATTTTTCGACATAAGGCAAATATTAAGGTCTTTTTTAAATTTCTTGTGACGTATAGTTGCGGAAAGTAAAGAAGGGCTACGCGACAGGGGACAGGTTTATCGAATACGTCAACGAACACAGTTCGAGAATCATTTTTATCAGATAAAAGCATTGCATAAAATAATTAATGTTTGACATTAGAGAAAACTTTAATCTCTTTTATTTTGCTTCTTCATATGCCTCAATGATACGTGTAATAATTTCTTTATATTCTTTCGATACCTCTTCTCTTGTTGCGAGGCACTATACGTGTTGTAAGATGCCAGTGATGCAAAAACAGTGGTAATCGGATTTTCGAGAAAATTTTAATCAAATTCAAAATAAGATATATTTAAATTAAAATATTATAATTCATTATTAAAAAAATAAAATGTACTATTGTAAGTAATTTATTTAGTCATTATTTTCTCATTTTACAGAGAAACATTTTGACAATTTATTGGTTTGGTAGGTAGTATAATGAAACTAATAAATACTTTCTTTGGCCCTAATGTCACCGACATATTACATATTATTATATACATGCTCTTTCCATTTCACAAATATATCAAAACCAAATACAATTTAAGTATCAAATAATAATTTTGGGACGAAACACGAAATCCGGTACGTCACCAAAACGACAACATGCCGTAACTATCTTTTAGAGGAGGCAGTTTTCAAAATAAGATATGACATATTTTATAGATATTTCTTAGTTACCATCATTTATATTTTCGATAAATTTTAAATATAAACTATGGTGGACATACCTAAGGTCGAATGAATTGTGACAAATATATCTACTACTGCAATTGTTTTTATTTTGTGAATAATGTCCTATGTGCAATTCGCACTGTTATGAAAACAAATGCAATTTTAAATTCATAATAGACACAGTTCAAATTATCATGTCATAGTGAGAACCAACGTTATATAAATTTGCTTTTTCCAGTATATGAGAAACAGGCTAACAACTTAGAATTCAGCACAATATACTAACAATTACCTTCATTAGAAAGCGAAACTTTGTTTTATATGATTGTACCCATAGCATACTACCCGTATATCTTCATTCCTACTTTTCAACTTGATCTTTGACAACTTCACAACTGCTGGACAAACTTTCATTGTGCTCAAAGTTTACATTTTTCCAGAATGCTAAAATGAAAGTTCACAGTTTAAGATGATGTGATAAAGACTGGATTCGCCGTAAAGGATAATCGTCTTAATTTATCTTTGCACCCTCTTCTGCTTTAATCAGTTACCCTCAAAATGTTTCACACATAAAATATTCACAGTTTTTTACGTTTAACGATCGCTCAAGTAACAAGGTCATTGTGTTGAAGAATAATGATACGATGAAATAAATATACAACACTAGTCCAACGGTATGGGCTATATCCCATATCCTAATTATCATCTAAGGCATAACATTCCTAGATTAGGGCGTCATATACCTATATAAATATATTATTAACAGATTTTATGTTGAAAAATGAAGATATATTATCAGAGTTATAAGATAAAAATGTTACTGGACTTAAACATTACCAACAATATAATAAGTTTCTACAATATTCATGTCAAATTTCCTGTAACACTTCTAAATCAAATTTAACGTTTAGCGAGAAAAATTTTTAATATTTTTTTATATCTGTGGTTTCTATTTGTATTTGAACATGAGTCATGACAGTTTTTACAATTAAGATTTTATTGGAGAGTCATAAATGTAGGTAGTCTCTTTGGCCGTTAAGGTTACTTAAAAAGTCCCAAATAAATACAGCCTTTGTCAACACAGGCAAGTTTAAAATTGAAAAGTGACCTGCGTTTTTCTGAAGATATTACGGAAATTTTTGTGAATATTCATTAATTAAATTGCTTTTTTTAAATTGTTATATTTTTCTCAGATGGTATTTAAAAAAAAAATTTTAATAATTATTCTGTAATTTTTTTAATCAAATTTTTATAACTAATTAGTTTTAATTAATTTTAATTATTTTTTTAACCGATATATTAACCGGTTTAAACCGGTTTCCAATTTTCAAAAACCGGTTTTCGAACTAAAACCGTTATTATTATAACGTTCTCTATAAGGGTTAACCGTTAACCAGTATTTTTTTCGGTTACATGCCCTGATTATAACGGTTTAGTTGAAAATTAATAGTCTCTGAAGGGAACCTATGGTTTATAGTAAGATCTAAACCACTCGAATAGAACGGTATTTTTATTTGAGTAAAGATCGACTAAGCTGGGATTTAAACCCTGATCTTACAGTTACAGTGTCATGTGTCATAATTCGCCGACGTGGAGTCGGTGTGTGCCAAACAATTGAGCTTACCTACATCTTCACATTCATCTTAATATTAATGCTATTTGGTACTTTCCACACCAGCTATGAATCTCCGAGAAGTGACCTCGAGTAAAAATCTTTTGTAGTGAAGAGAACTACCTTTGTGGAAATGTATAAAGCAAATTGTTACGCGCATTAATAGGTAAACTGTGTAAAAATTAAAAAGTTTTGATGATACTTTTAATTAATTTTGATTGGATTAAATGAAGCTAATTGTACTGATGACTGTAAATTATTTAAAAAGTGCAATGCTTATTAATTCACAATTGTAGGTTTTTAAAAATTTATTCGCATCGTGATTATAACTATAAAATATTAATGATGCTGGTGCCAAAGTGAAATCAGGAAACTTCAAATGATATACTACGGACTTCAGCTTACAAACAGTACAGTAGTAAAATCACAATTATTCAAAGTGGAAATTATCTACAATTGATTGTTTTCATCTTCGCCTTATCTGATAAACACAAACAATTAGATGATTGAAAAAGAAAGTTACTACTATGCAGCAAAATGGACTTTTTAGAATTTTGAAATTTAAATAATTTGTTTTAAAGAAAGGTTAATATAGGTAAATTAAAAAATTCTTCATGCAAAGTGGAATCCTGCATTTACGCAAAGACAAATTATTTAAAATAATGGGAGCTTTGAGTGATCGCTAGTTTTCCAGACCCAAAACATTTTATTTATCCACTCCATATTTTTTAAGTTTAAGTGTCAAAAAAGAATTGGCAGCATAAATTAACCTCTATAAAATTTTATCGGTTTCAGGATATTAAGCTTTAGTTTACATAGACAAAGTAAGCAGGGTAACTAAGTCATAATTAACTCCCATGTAATTTTGTTAAGTTAATATGTTAAAAATATACCCTACAGATTTGTCAAAATAAAGTGGGACAATTGGATAATGCAGATATCATATCAACCCATACAGACTTGATCACAAAAACATAATATATTAACATCTACAGCGGTTATTATATTATCCTAGGTATATTATTAGCTATTAAAATGCAGTACAAACGGAATATAAGTTTTCATCAAATGAACATACGAAAACTTGACTAGCAATAAACAATTCAAAGAATGTATTGGTCAGAAATGACACAATAAGTATATGCACAACAGAAAAACTAAACATTTTTCATAATAGTGTTACACTGATAACTTCATAATATTAAAATACTTTGGGACTGTAAAAATACAGTCATATCTACAATAGTTTTGCGTAAACTCCCAGTGGAAAAAAATGGTGTAAAATAATTATACCAAAAATATAATTTTGCAAAAAATATTTATTTTATATGTTAACTTCTGCTAAATATAAGATAACGCATAATAGTGAGTGAGACGTTAATACGTTACTTTTTTTGTTCCCTTTATAATTAAATGAATCATTATTTTGTATTATAGTGCTTTTAGAAGTTTTATATAATTTTAAATTTTGTTAAATATATATAATGTGAATATATTATCGTCCACCACAGCCTCTCAAAGCAAAATTTATTGATGGCAGACAGTTGCATTATATGAACATTTACTTATTTAAATTTTTAAATTAAAATATTTCCACATCATGTAAAATTTTATAAGAAAAGAGAAATTCTAAAAGAACTGAGTCATTTTTAAACCACATAAAGATTGTTATCAAACTGTAAAATTTCTACAGCAAAAAATGTACTGGCTTAGCGAATTTTTATAACTGTGTAACAAATTAAATATTGTTGTACTTTTAAATATTTTGTTATAACTGATGATAATTGTAATTAGTTACTGTTACATTTATCTTAAATCTAGATCAGATAATTTATACTTGCTTCTTGCTCTTGCCCTAATTTGATAAAGAAATAAAATACTTGTTCATAATATATCATTTAAGGAGATCTGTGTAAAAACAGAATTTCTATATTTTATGTAAATTGACATGAATACATAAACTACTTTTTACTAAAAACCATTAAATTAACAACCACTTTTGACATACTTATTATATATTATAAAAGCAGGTAATTTTTATTTTCCACAATTACAAAATGAAATAGTTGAGACAAAGTATAAAAGGTTTATTTAAATACGACAAAAATAAAAATCAATTATAACTAACACTAAATATAAAAGACATATACTAAATAAATTTGGTTAAAGGTTCTTACTTCTTTTGTAGTAAAAAACAAGAAAATTACGGAAATAACTCTACTTTCGGTTGACTGATTTTCACGAAATTAATTCGTGCCATTTTGGTTGGATGCTTAAATATAAAATTTAAATTAAAATACTTTTATTTGAATATGTTTTGTACTTATCCTCATACATCTAGATAAGAAGGACGGTTGGACTGACAGACAACACGCTTGTAGAGATTTGTTAATAATTTATTAATTATAATTTCGTTATATATTTGATTATGATTTATTCCGAAGAAGGTATTAAATAGACGTCACTTCTTGGGAACTCTAGGTCTCTAGATAATGTGGAGAGTGCAACACAGAGTTCTCCAAGATTCTGAGTTTAAGATTTATATATTGTTTTATACATGTTGAAATTATTTTAAGGTAGTGTACAAGTTTAGGTTATTTCTGAATTGAACTTTAAACGTAGTTTTCGATCTAAAATTTTATTATTGGTAGTTAAACACGCTACCATTAATTATTAATATACTATAAAAAGGAAAAATTCTTAATTGCTACAAAATTCCTTCATCACTTTCAACCTAATCGCGAATTTAATTACAACAAAAGAGAAATTAAATTTCATAAACATCTCCACATAAATCACAGAATTGTTGAGGGTCACTGGTTGGTCAGGTGAAATCCTACAGCGCGCATGCGCGAAGCGAGCCCGCTCCAAACACACCACTTGCTTCAGTTGTTTGCCGCTCGTGCAGGTGTTTGTCTGTCTTGTGTTGTGGATGCTAGTTCTCGTGTACTATGTGTATTTTATGACAATAATTAGTTAGTGTAGTATACTCTAGTGCCACTATATCCAAAGGATTAGCTTTTAGTCCATTCGAGGAGGTTGAAGAATACCTGAAGTTAGGTGAGATGAGTAGACATGTTACAGGTTAGGATGAACAACGAAATATTCACCTGTTTTGTTGATTTTCGTTGTTATGTCTGATGTAGTACAAAATAAATTGTCGTTGAAATGTGGTAAAGGTTATTGTGAATTGTTGCCTTGAAATATAACCTTTACCTAAACATACTTAAGAAAAGTCTTAAAACAAATATTTTAATTTACATATGATACTTATATCTATATTTGTTATCATTATGTATATTTAAATTATAAAATTTGTAAAATAGATTATTATGATTCATTGCAAATATTATTTATATAATATTTGACATTGAAACACAAGAAAATGAATACTGAAATCAGAATTTCTATTTTTCTGAATTTCACTTATGTACTAAATTCATAAGCATTAGTGCATGAATTCTGTCTTAATTCTATTGATCTCCATGTACAAGGATATACAAATTTAATTTTTAATTGCCCATCAATAGTTGTGAAAAATTAATCTGATTTGGAAAACAGGCAATTACATAATTGCTTAGTGCCGTATTGTTGTGTTTTTAATTATTTGTAGTTATTAAGCGTAACACTAAATATTGTTAAATTTTACACTATTTGCACATTCAGAGATGAGTCACGAAACGGGGAATGGTTTTGCAAAGACAGCAAAATTAAATGATTACTCATATACCTACTTATACTTTTTTTGTTTATTAATCATACAAAATATGAAAAGGAAATTTTACATAAGCTATGCTATAAATTAATCTATCTCGGTAAATAGACTGAAACGTACTTTCATCAACAATTAAAAAATAATAAACAATTTATTTATTTACAAAAACAAGAAATCGCGGTAAATATCTCAGTTGGTTTGGAATCTGCGCGCGCATCTTATCCGACATTCCTCTGTTTTAAATCTTGGTTGAGGTTAGATTCCACGGCACGCCACGATTGCTGCGAACCCGTTATCGGACATACCTGTACACTCAGAGATATACGGCTATTACTTTGTATTCCATTCAAAAAAATGTAATTTCATTTAAAAAATTATCAGAAAAGTTATCACTGTGGATTTAGAAATTTGTGTAGGTTGTGTAAAGAGAATAAAATGCCTTTAGGTTGTTATGTACAGGGATTACTGATTTATTAAAGATTGTCATTTCCTTATATGCTTGAAAACATAAAAAATCTGATATGGCCAACTTTTTGTCCAACAATTTATTTCTGTTATAATCAAAATGAAATATTTTTATTTACAAATTACTATCTCCAAAACGATGACCTATTGTAAACATCATTATAAAATTTGTAATTTAGGTACTTTACCTATTCATTTACAAAAACTTATTTAATCAAATCACTTCTTTTTCCGGGATGAAAAGTTGTCATTGTAGTTTTTAAATTTTGATTAGGCAGAAAATTAATTATATTTTTTTTGGCCGGATTTTTACGTTGGATGTCATCACCTTATATGTTTGTGTAGTACCTGGAGAGTGAAGGTACCGCGTGGTACAGCATGGTACGAATCGAGAGGCAAATGCCAGTGACTAGCCCCAGGTTACTGGATTCTGCTGCACTATTTGTATTTCATGTTTGATGTTTATACGATTAGTGAGCTATGGATAGATGAAGCAATCATTTGTTAGTTTTCAAGGTGAAGTTTTTCATTTGTTATGTTTGATTATTTATTATTATTATTCGTAAAATTATTTGTGGTTAAAAAAATTATGAATTATTTATTAGTTTCTAGAAATGAGAATTTATTTTTGTTGTTAGAAATTGTGTCGACGAAAATGTTAATAAATTATGAACAGTGAAATTCTAACCTAATTTTACATCTGTTAATATTTTTTTCTTTTGTTGAAATGTGGAGACTTTTGTCATGGCTAGTTCGATTCTATCCAAGTATTTCCACATGGTGCGGTAACCTGAGCCATGGGCGTACACAAGGGCGGAAAATGGGGCAGTAGAGATATCGGTTTACGAGTTAGAGATATGTGGATATCTATACCAAAACGCGGCTTGAATAATGGGAATAAGTAATTGTTACTCAGCTAATGTATACGTGACTGACATGATTATAGGTTTAGTTTATTAAAAATTAATTAACAGATTAATTACTTCATGGAAGAATTGTGCCATTTCTGGAACTGTGGATATTATTTATATCTTAATTATACGCAATTATAATATTAGGAATAAATTCTTGTCATTGTCCATAACTTACCTTATTTGTCTTATAATTAGTTATTATTTGATAATATTGTTTATTTATTGAGACAGTGTCAGAACTGATAATTACAATTATAAAATGCAATAACTGTAAATTATAATGTCTGACATTATTACTATAGGTATTGTATACTTTTTTTATTTCATATTTATTCATTATATCATTATTTGATTGACTGAGGTATTGTTTAAGAAATATATTTAAAAAATTAAACCGTAAAAGATTCGTACACATCCAACTAACACTATTTTCGAAATGCCAAAATCGGAATCACTATTGTACTTCCATTGTGATGGTGGCCGGTAGTATATATTTTTAAAAGGAATTGAATTGTTTTTCAAGTATTTTTTGTTGGGGTTCATCTCTGTTTATTTATCTATTCTTAATCGTTTTGCTCCAAATCTTCTCTGTTTTTTCTCCAAGAAATCTCCAGACCCTTCTTATAAGTGGAGTGTTCTTAGATCTTGTTCTTACACTTGTCACTTCGTTAGAGTCTGCTGTCTGCTTAATATCTTTTGCAGGCACTCTCTGACGTTTATCTACAGCTTAGAAAGAAACTAAACTTCTTACAAACAATTTATCTAAGTGTTACAGAGAAGAGATTTTGCCCTTTTTGTTTCGTTCGAGTATGTCACTTCGTCGAGTATGTCAGACAATTGAATCAGTTGAATTTTATATTTATATTTTTATTTTGCAAAATACTTAATTATTCATAAAAAAATATATGAGGTTCGTTGTCCAATCTCTATTGATTATAATAGTTGGCTATCTTTTTGAGAACATGAATTCGATTCCCGTCGAGCCAAATTCTATACCTTCTATTTATCACTTAAAAATGGCTCCTGTTGTGTACTCTCTACACCAGCTTCATTACACTCACAGCAATTAAATATAATTTGAAATTCTTGTGATCTAGCAGGGCTAACAGTTTACGAAGTTCTTCATATATTATTGAGAATCTGACGTCTATTGTTAGACCAGCTATGTCACGAGGTCGAATGAGTATTTTCCCAGTGAACTTTTGCAGGGTACTTTTTTTTTCCACTAGGTTGCCACCAGTTCATTATTTATAGGAAAACTTAAATTCAAAAGAGATTGAAAAAAAAATTCCACTGATTTTCGTTGTCAAAATGATGTATTGCGTACCTAAAAAAGAATAAATGTGTACATCAATGTCGCACCATTTTACATATCACCTTTTTGTTTTAAAATTTTGAAATTAAAAATTGACAAGATCTGTCAAAGGCACAGTTTCTTCGATCGTTAACAACGATACGAAACTTGTGCGTCATAATGTACACTATATCATTTGCGTTAAAAATACGCATGCGGGCATGCGAACATGTGTAAGACAATGATGGATATACCTTGCATGAACTGTATTTCTCGGCTCGCTTTTTACGTTCAGGGAACATATGGCAGTGCACGATCCAGTATTACTATACCGTCAGTATTTTTTAACGTGAAACATGGGGATTTATCATATCTATGGTTACGACTTGTTATGTATAATAACTTGTCTCATTTAAAATTAAACATAAGGAATGAATTTGACAGAAGTATTAAATTTTAATATTATAAGAAATTACAAAATAAAGAACTAATAAATCAATAACCAACAAGTTAAGTAGAGTTACGAACAATTAAACAATAATTTCAATAAATTTCCATCCATTAACAGATACGCAATGACTTAGTCTGCTACAAAACTTTTGAATTACGTAGACGATCATATTTGAACAATTGAAATTTTGAATATGAACTTTTAATAGATCTAAATTTTGAAGATTTCCCCCAGTACAAACTTCTGATTTTAAAAGTCACCAATAAAAAGAATCTAGATGTTGTAAGATCGAGAGATCTAGAAGGCCATACAAATATTCTACCATTTTCTTTAAAGTTATTGATGATTATTAAAATTGTTGTTGTACTTTATATAGATCTGTCAGAAAATTTTATAATATAAAAAGCAAATTTCATTTTAAATGTGACGAAACATAGAATTTCTCGTATCCATTGTTACGACTTTAACATTCGATTGACAGAAATGTATTTGCCTTTCTCATTTAAAATGAAATATAAAGAACGAATTTGAATTATCTTATTAAATGGTAAGCAACGTGATTAAAAAAATGAATGGGCTACCGCCTTCGATCCTACATATTTATGGTCGAAGGTTACCGCACAATGGCTCGGTGTGTATGACCTTGCATAGGCTGTAGGTTGACAACCTATACCACTAAAATACATATAAAACGCATCGTACCTCAACTTCTTGAGGCACTGAAGAAGAAGTATAAATATTTGTCAGTATAATTTTAGCTTCATTAGATAATACTCGTTTTACAATTGCGTAACAGTTAAATACTAAAATAAATATATATTGTGCAGGGTAACACACTATTTTTGTTGTGTTTTTTTAGCATTGCTCCCTGGTATCGTTATAGAATTATTTATTTTTCGACTCACGCACCACACGCATATACACACGTACTTCGTACATATACAAACAACACTGACAGTTGCACGTGACTAGCACGTAAACCAATACACCCTCTGGTTGTTAACACTGGATTAAATCCCAATTACATATTTCCCCAAAAAAGCTGAAATAGCAACAAAGTAGAAAACTAAACAAAAACAAAATAAATGGAACAAAAAAGCAATCGTTGGAAAACACGTTTGTTTATATCTAAACGTCACTACATTTTAAATGAAGCTGTAACCATAGCAACAAGACGTTAACACGTAACATAACCTTCAATGAAGCGGAAGCAGATGCGCCTGTTTTATTTCAACTTCCGGGAAACGATACACGTAGATATTTTGGTAAGAAGCCTTTAAAACACGGGGGTAGTTAAAAAATTCTTCCAAAGTTATAAGGTGTTGACCTTATTTTGAGATGAATATGTGAAGGAGGTATAGGGCGATGACATTGGTGAAAGATTTGTGACGTTCATTTCAATCCTACAAGCTGCCTACATATTGATTTGGAAATAAAATGAATAAATTATTACTAATACGGAAGAATTTAAATCAATAGAATACGAATTTGTCATTTACAATTGTAAATTTATTCATGCAAAACTGTACATTGAAATATTACATTATTGGCCTTGTACGTATCACTACGTGACATACACAAAAAGAATATATTATTTAATGATCGTTCAGCTATTTTAAATACAAGCGAAAATAATTATTACCCACTGCACTACCTGAATCGACATATTACTGTTAATAGAGTAATTATATTTTGTTAAAATAAATTATGTCTATCATATATATATATTAAAGTTGACATTATTTTTTATATTATAATTATTTACGATATGTGATAAAATTAAATTATTTTTTAAACAGAACATACCAATTTTTTGTACAAACAAAATAAAATTATTAAAGATGTTTATATAATTTTAATTTTTTCAAATCATTCAAATGTTTTACTTTTGATTCTGATGTCATAAAATTACTATTTAGCTTGAAAAACAAATGCTACATACCTACCATTATTATTGTTTGTAGAATTATTTTTAATATTTGTTTTGCAAATTTTATTGTTTCCATAACACACTGTACGGTACATACCATTTTTATTATCAAGATATGTGCCGTACAATGGACAAAGAAATGTGTACCTCGGCGTACATAAATTTTGGTGGGTGTTCAAGGTCTTAAAAAGAAAGCCATGGAAGCACCTATAAACCATAATGCTTTTTGCATGATTCATCTGTTCACGGATGCGATACAGAGTTCAAAAGTGTGTTATAGTGTTACTCTGTTACATATGCGTCATACAGAGGTGTTTATGTTTACATATTTTCATATCAACAGCTTGTTATAAAATAATTTCATTTGCAGATAGTGTAACAATAGAATAGTTAGACGTTGGGTTAGAGTGTAAGTTTCTACCTTTAAAAGTATCTTTTGAGTTTAAGATGACCAAAAATTTCCATCTAAGTTTTCATGTTGTGTACAAAAAAATTAAAGAGTTTTTTTTTTATTTCGAATTGCATGAGTTTTTGTTACTTCTTTTTAGAAAATAACTTACTTTGGGTTGCACATACATACAAAAGTGTACAGATTATTAGATTCAAACAAATGTTTCATAAAATTGTTTTTAAATGTATGGTATTTTAGTTTAAATGACGTTTTATTTGCAGATTTTTTTGATAAGACTATATGAATAATATTCTCTCCACATATTCTACTTAAAAATAGGGGAAAAGGAAATTTTTTTAATAACCCTGTTTTTGGTGTGAATAAAATTGATAATGTAAACGTAACATCCTCGATAACATCATAGTAATTTTCTTGGAAAAAAAACACCGTTATAAGAGAATAATCAGTGAAACTTGAAACGATTAATTTATTAGTAATAATCAAATAATTAAATTATAATTACATTATCAAAATTTTGTTGTAAATAATTTATCAAAAAAAAATAATTTTGTCGTTTAAAGCAGACTTCTAACAAGTTTATTTATTATTGCGTCTGGATAAATTAAACAATGAAAATTCATAAAAGACATTCTTTGTGTTTCTACATAGTTCTATCTATTTCTCACAGTTAGTCGCTTATTTCATAAAAGTAATTACCTATTCAATGTGTTAAGTTGATTTATTTCTTAATTCCATGTAAAGCACTTTAAAGGTGTATTTAAATAGCGTTCGCAAATAACATGAAGAGAATTCTTTAATTTTGTGACAATGTGGTTCATATTAAAATGTGACAACATAAATGTATTACCAATAACTGTTTATTTCTATTGCTCAAGATTTTCATTTTCTAAAAGCGATGTCTCTGAAGTCGATGAAAAGCATCTAAAATAGAAACAGAAATTTTATTGTTTGTTACAAAATTTATAACCTCATTTATGTTAAAAATAAACGTTACAAGAAGTACGATGTATTATTCCAAGGAGAATTCGTTAATTAATTCTTCGTTTTATGTGAAAATACTTTCGAATCAAAGTGTGTGAAGTTAACAATTATTATTCTACAGAATATATACATATATTAGTTTCGTTTTTTATTTCAAGTTGAACTAATTTTGGCATAAATTATGTACTTGATAGCCGGAAAATTTTAAGAAAACAATAAATTTTATTTTATTTATAAATAAATATTATTCTAAAACATGTTTCACTTTTTAAAGATTTTTGATGACGTCAGTTCTATTGGTAATGTAAATATTCTTATTCGTTGATTTCATGAAGGAAATTAGATGATTAAAAATTTAAGTATTTCATTTTAAATTGTTCTTGTTTAATGTTCTTATGTTAAAGCTATGTGAGATATTAAATGAAATATAAATCACGTCATTTATGAATTCCAACAATAAACAATTGTTTTCGCATTCCCAGTACTAATATTGCGTTTTTCTTTTATTTCTTTTGCAAGAGAGATCGCAGGCTTACCAACTGTAAACCACAAACAAATGAACAGCGAAATACCAAAACGTGACTGCACGCCTTCCAGCCTCATAATAGCAATCGTCGAGTGATTCGAGTTTGTTTTCTTAATACCACCTTCACTTGTCAAACGCGTTCTTTTGTTAATCGAACCAAGAGGATTACATTTCTGTCCTTTCGGAAATCTTTAGACTACTGGGATTTCCAAAAGGATAGACACTCGTGACAGTAAACATTGTACGAATAAACAAGTGTATAACTTTATATAGTTATTCATTTTATTCCATCAAGTTCTAATGCCAACTTTTAATGGGGTTTTCCATTTTTTCCTATTTTTATATAAAGAGATAAAAAAATATTTCCCCACAAGGTTTCTTGTTATGTAATTCAATGCATATGAGAACAATAAATTATTAGTAGTCTTCATATTCATGTACATTCATTTGATAATATTATAGACTAAGTAATATTATAATTACTTATTCAATAGTAATATCCAACTTTTACCAAGAAATCGGAGCTAGCGAAAATATGAAAAGATAGGACGTCCGAAAGTTTTGTGCTAATAGTATTTTATCCACCCTATTAGTTTATCAATAGTAAACGAATAATAAATACATTTTCCTGACACATAATGCTATTTATTTTTTGTTTTTATTAATAATTTAACGATTTCGCAAAAAATATAATGTATATTTAAGAACTAAAGTATTTTTTATTACTCACATGATTTATTCTCTTTGGCTATCGCCTCGTAGAATAAATTCCATACCAATGCTTAATAAAAAATTATACTTTAGTCCTTTGACATAGAAATAACTATAGTTTGTATACATTTAAATAAAAACTGTTTCAATGTAATAATAAGTTAATCAAAATTAATTATTCAGCCTTCCTCTTCCGCATTCATATTTTCTCTCATTAAATAAAACAATCCATTCTACTTTTATACTTATTATATTTTGAAAGACCCTCAAATACACAAAAACCCAGGAGGGGTTGAACTTTCAGTAATATCGGGGGGTTTGACGTCATAGAAACATGCTCACTTCTTTTTAAATTACTCCATTACATTTCTGTTATATTAATATATCCTAAAGGACACGACAATTTTAACAATGATAGTGGAATAGCCAATAAGTGTATTAAATTTTATAACTATACATCAAGTACCACCCACTTTTCTCATTTTCCGAATATCTATTATGATTTGTGAGTACATTGAGGCTGAAACTATATGTTGTCATTTCCTTATATGTGGGAAAGTCCCTGTCTAGGACATCGCTCCACTTTGCACTCACTATCCATCTGGTGGCAGTTTGCGGCCCTAGATCTCATCCACATCCACGTCTCGGGACGGTCACGTACCGTTCCACATTTCACCAGCTCCGAGTATATTGATTCGCAATGCGTGTACTTTTATAAACAGCCCGCCAGCCACGTTCGTGTCTCGTCCGTATTAGTTCCAAGAACTTGTGACACCCGAGAATTTCAGAATGGACGATAATTTACGTGGATGTTCATTGATTATTCTCGATACGTATCAATTATTAACGTTTTATATTGTAGGTCTAGGAAATATGTAATTTCTTCAATGAAATATTTGTCATTCATTTTTGTAGAAATTTGTGTTTAAATTATGTAATATGTTTCACAAAATATTAATCTAAACAATAATTTTGTCATTACTACCCAAGTCTTGTGAGTTCCTAGGAATGAATTTGTGTTTTCTTCTATCGTATCACCTTTTGACTGCATGAAATACTTCTGTTATACAACCAGATTTTAGATATAGACCATTGATTGCGTTGCAATTATTTTATTTTTTAATGAAATGGGAATAATATTTTTATTTAATTGGCTTAAAAGGTATGGCTTTTAATACTGTTTTTGTTTTAAACGTTGATAATTCAGTTATTAATATAAAAATGTAGCTGTTGCTAGGTTACATTTTTATTTACAGGTTTTAATATTGTATTATACACCAAGATTGAGAAGACTATATCATTATTTACCTATCGCTAAAATTGTGTCCCAAGGTTTGACCCAAGTATCCGAGGGATACAACGCGCTGACCATACATATTAATTTTTTCACGACTATTTTTTATTTATTTATTTACATTCAACTCAACCAGTAAAAATTTATATATTCTTGGTATATAGCTTTATACATTTCTTCAACATGTTATACCGAATAGTTTCATTGAACTGTCAACCTAACAATGATGTATGTATATACACCACTTCACAAGGCATGTGATAATTGTATTATTTAAAATTAATTTCACATTTTTTGCATCTTTAATCTATTTGTAATTTGTAGAAAAAACAGTGTGGTGACAAACGTACCTATTAAATCATAGATAACTTATAAAACGTCATAATTTTTATTCGATAACTAATAACTATTGTATTTGAAGTGTAGAGAAAAATTTAAAAATTTTACTTAACATATTTGAGTCACATTAAACGGATTTAGTAACAATAGTGTTTCATCTCTTAGACTTTCTAAGAACAGTTATGTCAGTGTTCAGGCGTCTATACCTTTTCTTAAGATGACTCATAGGTTGGCGAGGTGTAAAACAAGTCGTAAAAGAATATAGATGGAATGTGGTAAATTACATATGCATCCTGTATCCAATACAGTTTCATTCGCAGGATATTGAAGTTCTTTGTCTTTACATATTTTCTTTATGCGAGTTCACAAAGCAAGAAATTCCGCGGAATCAATAACCATTGCGTAAACTGCTCCAAAACGGCGCAAGCTCCATTTCGCAAAAGTGGACAGAAAATCGACTCGAATCTCTCCCACTGTCCCAATTCACCAGCGGAGATAAATAACAAACGATGAAAAATAACTCGCTGTGTACAAATATATCATCTTGTTTTTTATCAATATTTGCTTCCTTTGTTATTTATATTCATATTGTTTCCTGAAAATATTTGTTTTTATTGTCAATATAAAAATAAATCTACTCCTGGTTTATTAAAAAAAATATTTTTACCCTAGAGCAGTGTTTTCCAAAGTGGGGTTAAAAAAACATATTTTGGACGGTCACTACAGAAAATTATTAATTTTTATTCAATACACCATTTGTCAAAAGGAACAATTGCCCGCGACTTACGATTAGGCGACGGAAATAAATATTTCCGTCTTTACCAAAACTCTTCTCTTTATTGAAATAAGTGTTAAATAAAATAGTTTTTCCAAAATCGTTAGCAAAATACATCATTATTCAACTTAAAACAGTGAGCAAAGTAGCATATTGAATCACAAGTGAGCAAAGTAAAAATAATAACATTAGTGAGCAAAATACACTAACTCTGAGCACAATGTTTTCATGGGATTACAGACATTATAATACGTTTTACATTAAATTACCTTAAATTTAATTATAATTTATAAACATAATTGTACTGTTGAGATTTTCATTATTAAATAAAAAAGTACAATGTTTTGTTTTTTTTTTAATTATATTTTAAGATTGTGGAAAAAATTATGTTTAGCACACGTGAGCATGTCTTTTTCTCACTTGTCCAGTTGGCACACTCGCTTCGCTCGTGTGGCCAATTTCTAGACCCGTGAGAAAAAGACATATTTTGCTCACTTGTACTAAAAATAGCTATTTTTATGTGGTCGCCTAAATAATATAGTGGGCAACTCGTCAAAAAAAGCTCATATCCATGCACTTATAAAATTATATTAGCATGGAAATGAATGTTTTTTTTGAACTCGATACACAATATACTTCTTTGAGGTGTACCAAAGCTATTTCATATATAAAAATAATAGACTATTGCTGCGCTGTACAAAGTTGCTGAAAAATAGACTTTATCATGATAGCTTTGATTAGACGGATGACTTTTTTCATAGAGATCTCTCCATTCTGGTATTCCCTTTGACAAATGTAGTATGTCTAAATACATATAAAATAGCAGTGAATTTTTTCTTTTATAATTTTCAAATATGATACATATATATATATATATATATATATATATATATATATATATATATATATGTATATGTATATGATAAAATTACTGGAAAAGTATCTTTAATAGTGCTGTCGATTTTCGAAAAAAAATAATTCGAAATTATTAAATTTTGAATTTCGAATTCACGTTAAGATTCGAAATCCGGAATTAGAAATTTAAAAATTCGTATTCGAAATTAATAAGAAAATAGGTAATAAAAAGTAGAAAAAAATAATAAATAGAAAAATTTATTTATTTTAAAATTATGAGAATAAATCAATAAAAAACTATAGAATATACAGTGTGTGCAAGGAAATGCGGAACATAGGACTTTAACATGGGATTTCAAACAATTGCGGATACTCTCTCTCCTGATAGATTTAGAACAAAACTGCAAAAGTACAAAGTTGTTCAGAATTAAATTCTACGTCAGATAAAATTATAATTGTTGCAACAGCACGTCTGCAGTACGAGATATATTAAATATAAAATGTAACATTTTCGTTCAAAATCAGATACCCATGGAAATAAAAGAAAAAATATACGTGTCAATTGTGACAGTTAGTAACCTTACTTTGTGTTCAATATTTTTTAAAATTATATTTGTACTGTTTTTTTAACAATAGCACATTGTTAAAGAAATGAATATAATTTCAACTTAAATAATATTAAATTATAGACAATAAGTATTACAATTAGTGAAAATTCTCTAAACTGACAGATAGATATTTTCTTTTATTTCCATGGCTATCTGATTTTTAACGAAAGTATAACGTTTTATATTTAATATATCTCGTATAATAAGCCAGCTGTTGCAACAATTATGATCTTATCTGACGCAGAATTTAATTCTGAACAACTTTGTACTCTTGCAGTTTTGCTCTAAATATATCAGGAGAGAGAGTATCCGCAATTTTTTGAAATCCCATGTTAAAGTCCTATGTTCCGCATTTCCTTGCACACACTGTATATTTAACTCATTTTATTATACTATTATTTAGAAAGAAAGTTGTATATTAGGTACTACAGACAATTTCTTTAGCGGTTACTATATTTATATACAAACAAAGTAAAAGCAAATAGAATCGAAAACAAAATTCGAAAAGTTACAAAGTAATTTTTTCGAGTTTAGATTTTAACAGAATTCGAAAATTCTAAATTTATTAACAGCGCTAGTGTTTTGGTTTCGCAGAAAAAATATCGTATCTTTTAAATCCCATCCGAAGACACAATATAATACTAAAAATATTAGTGCAAGTACAATTTTACGTGGAAAGTAATAATTGTCAAAAAAAAAAACAAATATCAGTATATCTAATATTATATCTATTTTAATTTCTATAAATGTTATCTTAGAAATATTTTTTTGAATAATATTGTTGTCTTGAAAGGCAAGGGCATGCGTAAAGAAATCGTGAGACTATTGTGGTATTGTAATTGCCGCTGTAAAATGAAGAAATAAAAAGGTATGCGAGTCTTGTCGTATTTGTATTGTATTTTTTATCTGCGTTATGTGAGAATGATTACAGTTAAAGATAAGTACGACAAAAATGTAAAGACATCAATAATAAAATTGCATGACATCGTTGTGTTAAGAATAGTACCTGTAACGATTTCAGTATTGCATTGTATTCAAAGATCTTAACAGTTCATTAACAAAAACATGGTTAGTGATACAAACAGATACATAGTAATATCATTTTCCTCTAATATCTTGTAAATCTAATAGTTCAACATTCTGGAATGGGTTTATTGTGTATACATTTTGAAAAATTCATATATTTTCATATTTTTATTTTATTTTAATACTGCTGCCATTGTCAGTGTCGTCGCCAGTTAATTTTATTTTGGTGGGCACAAGTCGGCCCGACATTTTTGAAGGTGAGCACTAAAAATATTAAAAACCAATATTTTTTTAAAAAAAATTATGATATTTTAAGAAATACATTATAAACAAACTCTGATGGCCTGTTTTTTCACCTTTGGTTAAAATGTCGGTTACATTAACCATCGATTTATAAAAAATATCGTATCAAAATACTTTCGCAACTTGTCAAAAATATATGTTATTTACTATTTTGATATTTTTCTATTAACCGATGATTTCAGGGTGGGCTAGCGCCCATCCTGGCCCACCCCTTGCGACCGCCCTGGTCATTGTCCTAGCTTGTTTACCAGGAATGCGTCGAGATAATTTCGTACATCTTATGTTTGTTTCTTTCTTCCTTCTCTACTATGTTATATTTGTCTTTTTATACATCACACAATTCGAATGAGAAAAATTTTCATAAACTTAGAAAAAAATTAAATTTACCAAGATAATTAGTTTTAAACAGATTTACATTAAAAAAAAACATTTAGGGTTAAAATAGATTATAATGATAAATTATTATAAAAAGTTCGATACTTTTAAATAACTGACCATCGTGGAACAGCGATTACACAATTATTTCATAGAAGAGGGGTCCGGGTTTGAATACCGGTGAGGGTATGGTTGTTTGTGTGCGTAATAATGGAGAATGTTACAGTGGTGAGTTATATTCATATCATTAAATTGTAACAATTTTTCTAAATTGATATAGGTACAACACTTAGGTACTTAATCCGGAAATTTTTCTACCTTTCTGTTTAAGGTTAATTGGTGGTTGACTCTGTTTTTTTAACATATCATCTTCATGTTTTTTTTTTGTTTTACGCTAATCTTTTTTTTCCATTGAATACCTCTTGATTCTACTGCTGGTTTGACTCCTTCTCTCCACGTTTTTCTAAGTCTTCTTCTTTTTTTTCCTCATTTCTTTTGCTTCGATTACTTTAATTGCTAGTCTTTCTTCTTCCTTTTTAACAGTAAGTCCCAGACATCGTAGTTGTCCATTCTGTGTTGTGTTTTGATATTATTTTCAGTTGCTTTCTTTTTGTTTCGTTCCTAATTTTGCATTTTCTCGTTTTTCCTTGAATTTGTCATAAAAATCTCATCTAGAAACTCCTAAATTTATCTTCTTTTTTTTTAAGTTGTAGACCACCAAATGGAACAATCTTGTTTTTAATTTTTTAGGGATTTCTATTTTACTGAAGAAATTTAAAGGATATTATTATAATGATTTATTAATATTTGTAAATAAACAATTAAAATTTTAAAAAGCGCATTTCTGTCACATCTAATATCCATCTACACATGTCACTATTTTTGTTTCTCTTTCATCTGTTGTGCTGATAGTAACATGTTACAAAATATCAAAAACAAGGAAACTACTATTATAACTATAGTATACTTGTTTTAATTGAAATTATATATTTGCTCATATTGTTTTAAAACAAATTATTAAAAATAAATTAAATTTTGGGTAATAACACAGTGAAGTAAGCTTGTTCAAATGACAGTCATGTGTTTATTGTAAGCAAATTCTTGAATGATGCTATATTTAAGTAGATGTATTTATAACATGATTAGTTTCTGATCCACGCATTCTGTAAAAATAGCCATCTAAATCTTCCAGTGCATCTATCTGTCACTGGTTGTGCAATATGCCATCTTGTCTAAGTTAAGCCCCTTCAGAGGCGTGCTGGACCAATTTCCAGGGGTCTCCCACACCTATCCTATTACTTTTTTCGACGGCACTGGCAGTGTGTCATTTATTAATAGGCAACATCTCGTGTCGTGTTTATTAAAATGCAGAAGTGGTGACAAGTTTCCAATGTGTGAGTGGTACCATGCTTGGCCGGTTTTAATGGGACACTCCAGATTTTTAGGTTAATAGCCTCTTAAATTATTTTTAAATTCTGTGACATTACAGAAATAAAACTGAAAAAACTACGACTCTGCCAAAAAACACAAAATGTAACATATGGAGTCCAGCGACTAGTGAATAGAATGACCGGGCGTGATTAAACATGTATTTCAGTCATTTGTTTCCATCTAATTAATACAAAAAAGCGCTCCCCATAGTGCACTCTTTAGACCAGCTGGAGTGTCTGGGAGGAAACACAACCAGTAATGGGTAATAAGCTAACTAATACTCGTACGAATTTATTTGTTTATTTGGTTCTCGAAAAAATGGTCCGCAGAAACGAAACCCAAAAATCTAACCAAACTTAATCTACTTAATAATGGGGTAGGTGACCAAGGTAGAATTTTAATGAAAAAACTATTGAATTATAGAAAGTATATTTATTTATTAACGTTGACATTAAAAAAGTTAAATATTTATCAGCAATTGTTTAGTAATTTGCGTTAAATAGAAACAGCGTCCTTTACTATGACGTTCACTAAGTTAGCACTATCTCACTCACACCACCTATTTCCGTCTGTCTACCTTCGCCGCTCTCATGAACTCCGTTGACGTCATAATCCCCTCCCAAGTACTATATTATTTATTTACTTCAAAACAACATATAATTAACAATTTTAAAAAAATACGGGTATATTATTTTTGTACAAGCTATCACATATACCAAATTTAGAAATTGGTCACCTACCCCATTAACTATCTAACCTTTATATAATTAATAATACAGGGTGTAACACCAAAACCGACCACCGCCATTATTTTCTTTATTATCATACTTACAAAAAAATACTATAGAATAAAGTTTAGGGGATCAAGGGGAACCAGAGAAGAAACTATTTTTTAAACCAGTGGTTCTCAAGTTACAACACAAAGTAATTTTTTTTCAAAACGGAATTATTAAACCATATATTAGCTTTATTATTCTTACAGAATAAAAATATTCAGTTGAAATTTAAATAAATATTTATTTTTATTACTATTGTATAGTAAGCTGTGGATGAACATAATAACACAAGAACAAAATATAGCTGCTGTTAAATAGTAATTGACGTAATAGTTATTGTAAATTATTATTATTTGTGTTTTGAGATTATTATTAATTTATGAATTAGTAACATTCAAATAAATATTTATTTAAATTTCAATCGACTATTTTTCATTATTTTTATTATGTAAGGATATAAAACTAATATATGGTTATATTCAGAAAAAAGCATGCTACTGAATAGAAATAAGAGATTTGTATAATTTAATTTGAAAAAATTTAACTTCATATTGTTCTTGAGAACCATTGATTTAAATATATAATTTCTTCTTTAATACAATGTTCTCCTTGGATATTCTGTAGTATTTTTTTGTAATTATAATAATGAAGAAAATAATGGCGTTAGTCGATTTTGGTGTTACACCCTTTTTATATCTTTTTTCTTTTGTAATATGAGGTGCTTTTCTCCTAACACTTTATGTATGTTTTTATTTTTTATACGTACATGGAAATTTTGTTTATTATGTGAACTATTTCGTTATTAAGTTTAAAAAGAAAATCTGAGATTTAAGGGAAATTGGAAATTTGTTTTGTTTTAAGAATATGATTCTATACGTCCTCCTTGTCAATACAGTTTGATTACATAGTAATATTAGGTATTACAACAAAGTAGCCAGTTCAGTTGTGGATAAAAGACGTAATAATATATTTATGAGAATTACATACGTACATATCTGTAAATAATGTTGGTGCGGAGTAAGCTCATTCATTAGTAAGTAGAAAGCGACATACATATTAAATAAACAAGAAAACTAAAAATAGCGAATCGATGATAAATATAAAACAGGTCATCGTTATCGTGCGTTATTTTATTATTACTGGGTGTCATTTTTCGCTCAGTGTCATTTGCCTACTTCCGCTATCTCTTTCTGACTAATGCACGCCAAAGAAAAAGCCAGGAAAGCGTTCTGACATTTAACGCGTTGTTTTTGTTCTGTAAATTTACTTTTTGTTTTGTTTGAATGATAATGGATGGCTCAAATGTTACCTTTTGTAATACTACTAAGTGAGTTTTGCAATATTGATAGCTTACTTTAGAACTTTGTACATAGAGAAATATAATATTGCAACAAACACGCAATTTGTACGGGTAGTACGGGTTAAATAGATCGTGCGCTTGCATTTCAAATATGCCCACATAAATTAGGTCTGAGAAATGAAAAAGTATTCAGCATTAATAAAATTTGAAATACTAATAACTTCTGCAAACTATATGCTAGAGTATAAGTTCTGAACTTTGTTTAAGTTGTCGGTTTCTTAGAAAAACCGTAAAACTATAATAACAAGAAGTAGAAACAAGTTATTTACTTAATTAACATAGCAGGGAGGTTAGTATTTTCTTGATAAATGTTGAGATTTGTTTGCCGAGGCGTAGGATTGAGAACATTGTCATCTAAATAAGCTGAATTTTTGCACATACCTTTGTTTTGACATTTTGAACACAAGTTGAAAATTCGGTAATAAGATTGTGATTGAAAATCAAGATATCGGAGTTCAAACGTCACGAAAATCGTTTTTTGCCAATATGTCGCTTCCTGTGCATCGCACGTTGTTAGAGGTTATCATAAAACATGTAGAATATAGAATTTTAATTATATGCATTTCTTTCGTATGATCAACTGTTTTCGAGATAGCTCTTTTAAGACTCCTATTCTTCGTCTTCGTTTTCTTCATCTAGTTGCCTAAGTTCAACTTCTGAATCATTGCTGTCGTCTTCTTCTTCCGTCATAACTTACTCTAACATATTCTGAGGCTGAAATTGAAATCAAGTGATTTTGATGAAGCATTTAGGCATACTTGGCCGTGAAAGGTGACCGGTGCTGGAGGCTATAATGTTGTTGTCGGCTGCAGAATTTCGTTCTGTAAATCCCATCCCCATTCTTCAGGTTGTAAATCCTTTCTCAACCAGGTCTATACCTGAAAGTAGACTGTTGCTGCTTTTGTAGGTGGAAGAGCTGATAATTTCACCGGTCTTTTGAGTGTTATTGATTTGATAAGTGAGTGTACCTGAAGTTTTTCGGAGAATGTATTTCATCATTATAATTTCATCGTTTGAAGCAGAATCATCAACAGTTGCGCGCATACCGCCAACTTTGTAAAGAATTACCTATATAGTCTACAAGTTTTATAATAACCTCTAACAACGTGCGATATACAGGAAGCGAGATATTGGCAAAGAACATATTTTGGTGACCTTTGACCTTTGATCTCATTGCCGAAATTTCAGCCCGAAACGCCTGTGCAAAAATTCAGCTTATTCAAATTCACTCCGCAGAGCAGTTTTTAAATTTCGTCTTATTTGACTGGATTTTAGTTCAAATGTTTCACATTTATTTACTAATCACATAAATAAAAGTATTTCGTGTTGAAATTTAAAATATACTTGTCAAAAATGATTTGGCAACATTACATTTTATCACTGCCTAGACAGGTTAATTTAATTTCCCTGCCGATTTCGAGACAGCAGTGTAATAGATTACTGAACGATTTCAGAAAAAAATTAGCCAACTAGGCAACCATTTGATAACACTTACGATATTTGACATATTTTATTTTGACATATGTAACTTGTAAATCAAAATTCACAGTTTATAGTTTCATTTTAAATTAAAAATATTCTAGTATTTGTAAACTATAAATTATTCGTGTATAAGATTCTAAATCTCTTCTTCTTTCCAGAAAGCATGATGTCTACCGTGAGTGGCGAACCACGGTTTGTTTTAACTCCTGCTGTATCTACAACCCCTGCCAAAAGTCAGTGTTCGTCCTTGTCTGACCCCGAACCCGACCAAGATGCTGAGCACTACGAATGCTACGGCGAGGCCGATATGGACCTGGTGGACTCTGGCATCAACTCCGACGTCACCAACGGGTAAGCGAAAAAATAAATTCAGTCGAAAATGTACAATTGACGCAGTTAATTTCGAAATAGTGAAATGTTCAGTAAAGGCAATGCCCAAATAAGAACATCAATTTTTATACAGTCTTCCGTACGCATAACTCATCTCTTATTTCATGTGCAATGCACTATAAATAGCTCTGTAGATTAGAATTAACTGTAGTAGACCAATTACGTAACGCATTTCACAGTGACATTATTTCGAGTTCACAGTTGGTCCATCTTATCTCCACTTTTTTTGTAAGGTCAATCAAAAATTTTCATAATTTAAATATACAATTAAATTAACCGTGGAATACCGAGTAAATTTATTAGTACAGTATAAAATTTGTAATTTTTAACTGACGTCATTTCCAGATTTATAATTATAATAATCTAGAATTTAGATAATAAAAATGGCATATAAATTAAAAATCTCCATAAATTTATATTAATAAAGTACTGAAATTTTATTAATATTATTTAAGTACTCCACATACTAATTTATTATGTAATTATGGTCTAATGGCAGCCTTCAAAAAATTAATTACTATTTTGGTTGTAAATAATCATGTATGACTCCTACAATTATTTAATTATATCATGAGAAAATTCTCACTACATTATTTAATTTTTCAATTCCTATAATTTTATATACGAAATATACAACAATGGATACATTAAATATTGAATGTGAATTTTGAGTTCGTCAACCTCTTGGACCTTAAAAGACATTGCGTGTGCCCAGTTTAGCGAATAGTAGAAAAACTTAACAAATTTAAATAAGACCCGTGATAAAATCTACTTTCGTTTTCCATAAACTACGTGGGTAGAAGTTTTTGCCATTCATTCAACAAATTAGTATTCATTACTTTGTTCTAGGAATATATTTTTGCAAGCTGTACACTATTAATTTTAATAAATACGTAATAATTAAGTTGAAAATATACAGTGGCTCACAGAATTATTCGTACACCTAAGTTTTCTATTTAAAAAGTGATAAATAGGGTACTTTTAAAAATAATATTGATATATTACTGACGGGATCATATTCTCTTATATTCCAGTAATAAAATGCAATAACCAATTATGAAAAAAATATTATTTTTCTTATGTAAATTAAATAAAAACAAAATGCATACAAGAAACAGGTACACAAAATTATTCGTACACTTATGAAATCTTACATATAACGAGTCAATATTAATAGTTATAAGTATAATACATCTGTGATTACATAATTATCATTTGTTTGAGTATTTTGTAAAAGGTTTTTTCAAAAATGGGTCGCAAAAACAAGAAATTATGGTAGTTGAAAGACGAATATATGTGAAATGACTTTGCCAGTATAAATCTTAATGGGAGGTTGTCAAAATTGTATGAATATTGTTCTCAATTGTTAAGAACATTAGAAGTAAATATAAAAATGAGGAGTAGTTGAAAAATATTTGCCGTGGGGACCGTAAGAAAATTTTTAATCAGCAGAATGAACGAGTTATTGAGCATTAAATGAAATTAAATACTAAAAACTCCTGAATAAATTAACAAAAAATATATCTAAAATATTTGGAGGATATATTGAAACATAGACTATTCGAAGAACTCTAAGACATTTTGATTTTAATGGCCATATGGTCATAACTAGCTCCTACATATCCCCAAACTAATATGATCCTGCCGCCGTGTTCACTGTACTTGTAATTGCAGTTATTAAGCTCAGAATTTGGATTTCTCCAATCAAAAGATTTGCCATTCCACTCAAATCCGCAAAATTATCAATTTCCAAAAACACAATCCGTGCTAATGTACTATTTCCAAATGCGAGTCTCTTTATTTTATTTTGTTTGGAATTATAGGGGCCACTTTTTACTATAAGACCATTAGAACCAAAATTTCTTAAAGTTCTTTGAATAGTCTATGTTCCAATAGACCCTCAAAAAAATTAGTTATTCTTAATATTAATTTATTCAGAGGATTTTTAGGGTTTGATTTCACTTAACGCTCAATATATAGTTTACTCTGATGACTTAAAAATAATTTAAGGCCTCCACTGTGAATATTTTTCTACTGGTTCTCATATTTATATTTACTTATATGGTTCTCAACATTTAGTGCGATCTTTGTTTAATTTTGTCAACTACCCTTAAAGATTTACACTGGCAAAGTAATTTCAAGCAAATTCGCCTTTCAACTACCATAATTTCTTATTTTTGTGAACTATTTTAAAAAAAATCTTATACAAAATACTCAGACAAATGATAATTATGCAATCACAGATGTTTCATGTTTATAAATATAAATATTGACTCGTTATATGCAAGATTTCGTAAGTGTACGAATAATTTTGTGTACCTAGTTCTTATACACATTTTGTTTTTATTTAATTAACATAAGAAAAATAATATTTTTTTCATAATTGGCTATTGCATTTTGTTTCTGGAAAATAAGAGAATCTGATTCCGTCAATAATACATCAATATTTTTTTGAAAGTACTCCATTTTTCACTTTTTAAATATAAAACTTAGGTGTACGAATAATTTTGTGAGCCACTGTATGTCTATAGTCAGATACCGTAAACTTAATTTCTTAAATAAATAATTAAGAAATTATAATATTTCACATTTAAGCATTTTTGTGACGTCACGTTTAAGACAGGTCAGGACAAATATCAAGTGCTACCATCTACCATTTAGTCGTTTTACCCTTGAAATAGTAACTATAACAGCTTTTTTATTTTACAATAGTTACATTAATTATAAAATAATAACACAAATAATTATCAAATATCAAGGACGAAAAAGTGCATATTATTCTTTTTCTCTCGACCTTATTTAACAGATCTACTCGTAAGAAATTTAAACTCTGTCTTGCACAATTTATCAGACGAAAATGAAATAAAAAAATTTCTCTGCATTTTAGGTGAACAACTGGATAGATTTTGAATAGCAATTAGTACTTAATATTTAAAAGATCAGCATAAAAATATTTTGTATTATAGTACTTGTAAAGATGTAGTAGGATCGAGTGATTTTTTTAAGCATGTGATATTACCCTAAGCTGCTGAGGACGTCCCAGCCGACTAGATAGGAATGTACTTAGTACAATTTTCCATTAGATACTAGTAGAATTTTACCTGTATGTACATAATTACTAGTTCAATTTTATAATGAGATTATATATTTCTGTAACATATTTTGTATAAACAATAAATATCTGCATTATAGTGTGCTACATGTTGTGGTTTATCTTTATAAATATGTGTCAGAAAAATCATCCAATGCGTTACCGAGTTTCTACCTGTGTTTATGTGGGATTATTCTTTCCGTCCCAAAAATCAAAAGTCGGGGTTCTATTATATCTTTGCGAACACAACAACTCATTTTTATTTTTTACTTTCATACTAATAGTATATAAAAATATAAAAATAAAATATTCATGTTTCTTTACTATTAGCCTAGACTCTAGTGTTGCAACGAGGCCACTTTTTTAAAATATCTAGTAACGATTATCCGGTGAAATTTATAAGCCGGGTACCGAGTGCCGGAATCCAAAGCAAATCTTTGTCGTGTTAGGTCTTCATTTACTAAATACGATGAATTCATCTTCGAAATCTAGTAAAACTTGACAGTTTTTTTAAATAGATTTTAGAGACGAAACAATAGCAGTATGTACAACAAGAAGTCGGTAAATCGGGACATCATTGATGTTAAAACATTTAAAATTGAAACACCCAATTATTTTTTGAATGTCAGAAAGTGCATCACTACTACACACCCACTATTTTATGAGAGAAATTGTTTTTCACTACCGTTTGCCTAGTAACCACGGTCACCTAGGTCAATAATGCAAACTGTCACTTTTTAAAGATACTATTATTTGTCTTATTATATTCAAGAAAAGTGTAAACTATGTATTTACAATTTAAATTAGCCGTCTAATTTAAATAATTAAATCAAATAAAAACAAATCAAGAAACTAAAACGTCAGATATAAAAATTAATGCAGCGTATTTTATTTTTGTGAATATTAAGAAACGAGAATTAAAATACATGTCAAAATCTTTGTTATTAACAATAGACAAAACTATAAATAGGAATGGAATTTATTGAAAAAATAATACACCTACTACGGTACAGCGCCTTGTATCCCTCGGTTGCTTCTCTCTTGGGATAACCTATAATAGTGTGGTATTTTTCGCCGAGAAATTTATACTTAAACTTTTTTCACGACATGCATAGAAAGCTCTACTTTCTTCCTTTCTAGAGAAATATACAGTTTTATATAAAATGGATATTATTATAGAATGAAATATTGGAAAAATTCATTATTATATTAAAAATTCTTATTTAAAATATTCTTTAAAAAAAATGGCAATTATGTCTTGTTCTTTTCTTTTATCACATCATTTTACAATTTGACAGTTTGAATCAGAATTGGCATATTGGCTATACTGTAACAATTGCGCTGTTAAACGTCAAAGTTTACATAACCTAATTTTGTAGCTATCATTTTGCTGCGCCTTTCTATCCGAATAAATCGATTTTTGAAATAAGTGAAAAAAATGTGTCTATCATAAAAGAAAATAACTTTTCCACTTTCATTCAAGTTTGAGCGGTAAAAAGATACGCTTTCCTCTCTAGTTTGACAAATAACTATTTTATGTCTCAGATATCATACGTGTACTTATTCGACAATTTGTAAACAATTACATTTAATAAAAAATCACTAACTTCAAATATCTTCTCAAGAAATTAATGATATTTGTAAATAATAACAAATTAATTTTTAAAAAATACGAGTTTTATTTCACCAGTGTTGATTCATATAAAGGTAGTTGTATTAAAAGGACACTTTTTTCTAGGGATGCAACTGGAGCTCCAAGCCCTTTGAATCACGCCGCAATAAATCGACACACGTGGCTTCGCACGAGTCTTCGAAGATCACCCCCAAGGTTAGTAAAAAAAAAAAATGTTGTATAGTTTGCTCTATCAAAGTTCTTGAATTTATGTTTGTATGTGTGTTGCACCTTGAGTAAGGATTAAAATTGTGTTGTCCTTTCTAGTCACCAGGAAAATCTTCCCAATCGGCGATGGGGCTCCTTTCGACAGTAAGACAATTTTATTTTTTCGGCAGGCACTAACAAAGACATTCTGTAACATAATTTTATTATATTTGTACTGATTAATATCAGAATCAAAATTGTCACCGAGTCACATTTATATGATGTATTTGCTTTATACACTTTCCACATCAGTTAGAGTGCCCTTGAGGTGACGTTGGGTAAATGTTCACATTTTCTGATAAAATTATGTAAACTGGAATGTCGTTTAGAGAAAGGGACATCACTTGGTGTTTGGTGTGTACATTTATATTTTGCTTTTTAATTTCTTTACCAGGTTTTGGGTGTAGCAGCTTATTTAAATCTGTATTATATAGACTATTAAACTAGCTATTTTTAGTTCTGATCATAAGGGAAAAGTTTGACAGTCCCTGATTTATTTTAGTGTAGCAAAGGAAGAGAAACGCCATTTTTGCATATAATTTACATTGCTTAATCATCTACTGACATAATTTCACTTTATATAACTTTAAAAAATCACTCAATTAAGAAACCGGATAGGCAAGATAACAAAATATATTTTTTAAAAAAGTATTTTGTTGACAATAACTTGTCTTTTTCTTTTTCTTCCGTGTTTAATTTTATGTTGTTTCACAATTTTGTGAGGTATTAAACTACGAAAATAAGAAACATTATTTCTGGAATGCCAGTATTATTTTTATTTGAATCTATTTGCGGTGCAGTTTGTTGTGGGAATTTGCAGCATTCGTCTTCAATGACATTCTTATCACGGCGTAAAATTCTTAGTTTCACATGCCAAAAGTTTTAATTATCAATAGGTATATCTGTAGAGCAGCGCTATCTATCGCAATTTTTTAACACTGTTTACATTTATTTTTTCTGTCAAAACAAAGTGGTAAAATTATACGGACAGTTGATTTAAAAGTTGGAAAGGCGGGAAAATACCCTGGCACTGTAAATATTTGGCATGAAGACAAATTCTAATCTAGTTATTTCTGTTCACTTTCGGTTGTTTTGCTCGCGTCATACGTCAAAACAAACGCAATCTACCTGCAATGTCTCTTGGACTGTGCGCGTGCTTTCAACGAAACAAAACCAAATCTAAAACAATCAACAACGACTGGTATGTAGTGAATGAAGGCTAGGGTTGCTTATTCTTGTAAATAAAATTTGCATTATAAAAATTGTATTTCCATAAGGTAACCATGACAACAATAGGCGTTGTAGGTGTTAAAAATTAGTCATTTCTTAGCATACGATCCATTAACAGTTACATTGTATTCTTTATGGTGGTGGTTTGTTACCTTAATAAAAAGGAACATCACATGTAATAAATTAATAACAAAAATCTTAATAATTTCATTGTATAAGCAATTAAAAATTTGTACATTTTTTATATTTTTTTGTGGAAATACGAGTATGTGACGTCAGTAGTTTTGATCATGACATAGGAAACTAGTGACGTTATATTCCCTTTAATTTTTTTTTTGGATATATATAAAATGTACAAATAATTACATCCACATTTAAGTAATGATTGTTTCTTTGAAATCTGGGCAGGCAACTTATTTCAAAAAAATTATTTGTAATAAAAAATATTTTGTTTCAGTTCTGGAAAACGACAACTTGGCAGCAATGCTCTTGCGAGGTAAGTTATTCACTAATTATTAAAGTAATGTTGAATAAATGACCTTGGAAGGAGAGTGATGATATAAACCATTAACATTTTGTTTCATTTTGATTTTTTTTAATCGAATGTCAATCATGTTTGTGTACTCGTATGAGTGAATTGTGAGTGTTGGATGGTGGTTGCAGTCAGCTGTATCGCAGTTCCAGTTTCAACTCATCCGGTCGGAGCAGCACGTGCGACACGGCGGATGATATGTACTCCGATGTTTCCCTTGAAGAAGATGTCTTGGATCTTAACCACAGGGTGAGTGAACTAGGTCTCTTTACCTAAAAACATTGTGAATATTATCTCTTAAGGTCGTCAATAATTAAAATTAAATATGATAAAGAATAAAAATGTTTAATGCTTTTGATCTATTAAGCTCTTATTATTATCAAAATTAGTTTTAATAGTATTGCAGTAATCTGCAGAATTGAAAATATCTCTTATTTGTGACGTAGATAGTTTTCTACGTATTAAGGCAGGTCAGGATTAAATGTGTGCTGCCATCTACAGTAGCGTAATAATACAGATACGGGCCTGTGTTCCAGAGTCAATCCGTAACTCAATTTACATTAAAAAAAAAATGATTCCACAACAGGACACTACAAAATAGGTACTTTTTAAAATGAAATCTAATTGTATCTGTAGTTAATTATCTTTAACGAGAGAATAGAATTTTGAATTAATTCATTGGTCAGACACAAATCACTCTATAACTGTTATGATGTGGATAATTTTCAAACCAGTAGCAAAATAAAAACCCAATTTAAAAATAAAAAATATTACAAAAAAAAACAAATATGGCATATGGACGCGCTAACAGTTTTTCTTAAAAATGATTTTTTCTTGCCTTAAAACGTACAAAAGAACACAACCTCTCTGCTGAGGCATCCCGAAATGGATGGTGAAAAAAATTTAACACCGAAACTACTGCATGATTTTTTTTTATTAAGATGTATTCTGTTAATTCCCTAATGGAATTAATTTTGGATAAATCTTTTTGAAAACAATATCTAAATGAGAAGAACTGAAGAACTGGGACGAAATCGAATCCGAAATATCTGCGGAATATTTTTTATTTATCTCCTGACCTATTTGGAATAATTTTTCATCACAAGTGAATGCATTAAATAAAATATTGGGAGAATAAACGCGAAAAGTTATATAAACATAATTTAATTCAAGACTTATGATTTTTAGTCTTTGGACTTCCTTTGACTCTATTTGAAAATGATTATTTCATTAAAACATGACGCTGGTTCGTCGCATACTTCGGAATTGGTCTACGGGACCACACATACCATTCAAAAGGCAGCGCGTCGAGTTGGTCGCCGTTTGAGTCTACAGTGAGCTGATTGCTTAGGATAATAAATTATAATAAAATGGCATCTGGTTGAATTCAAATTAAAATAATTTTTGACGTTAATCGGGCTCCTTGAGTCACCGGGCCCATGTTCCACGGAACACTCGGAACACCGTACGCCACTGACCATCTACATTTTACTTCTCAGTCGTCAGTAAATGTCACATATGTAACATACATTGAATATATAAATTTATGTTCAGAACATAAAAAAAACTAATCTATAATTATATAAGCTGAAAAATATATCAAAACTTATATACAATTAATAGTAAACTGCTGGCCATAAAACAATTGACACAGTAGACAATTACATGTGTTTGATTATTCCGCTAAGTGATAAGAAATCACTGATGCCACATTAACTTATTAGATTTGTATAAATAAAATATGGTCTATACGTCATTGCATAAATATAGTTCTAATTTACTAACAGTGGCTGTTAGTAAAATAAAAATGACATTTTATAAATTGGTGCTTTAAGATATTAAGGTTAAGAATTTATGGAAAGTAGTAAAAGTACCTTATCGTGCGTTATTTCTATTTCAAATCGATTGCTCCAAATTATATCAAAATACGACCACGACCTATTACCCCAATTTACTTTGTTTTATATTTAGAACAAAAACTTATTTTTATTGTAACATTCGTTTCATACTTTATTGCTGCACTGTAATATTATATAACTACATAATTTTACGTTTTCTTGTGAATTATAATTTCAAGGTAAACTTGCATACAATACCTGATCTTCAAAAGTTGTTATTGTTTAATCGAATTCGTGGGAATTTAATTTTGATAAGAGATGTGGAGAACAATAGTATTTTTCCTTGAAATTTACAAAAATATTTTTAGGAATCTTGTGTAGTGTAACTACATAATTGCTATAATATGTACATATATTAGGAATAATTAATTTTCTTGTAAAAGAAAAATTCATTACATTACATAATAGAAAATATTAGCTTGTATTCATTCAGCCAGTACTACACGGTTGTAATGTGTACAGTATAACTAGAATTTATTTCTCTATCGTATTCATAATACACATGCATAACTGCAAACTGAATTATGGTATTATATATTATATAATATAGATATGTATTTTTATATGAAATAATGAACTTGATACAATATTATAGATAACATTGTTTAAATATTAATATAAATGTGATACGTTCATTTTAATTAGTAAAATAAATATTTAAATCATAACAAAATATTTTACGAATTACGAATTTATTGTTTTTATAAATTTTATTGAAATAATTGAAGCTATTTAAATTGTTTTTCACTTGTTTACTTCAGTAACATCCAATGATCTTTGGATGGAAGCTGTTAATTGTAAACAATTAGGCGGGGCTTCCGGTTCTAGCATATAGAGACCAGTGAATAGTCAGTAGATACGTGACAGTATGTACATTCTAGTGTTGACATAAGAGTATGAATTATTTATCAAACACTTTCATTCTCGGAAGATGTATAATAAATAACTTATTTGTGTTTCAATGTGAATATAAATATCACATTATTCTGGATTCTGGCGCTACTATACTTCTGTTACATTGTTCACTGTGTCTCAACTTTTAGTAGACTGATTTTCAAAGCCAGACTTCTTATAAAGATTATAAAGATTAAAGGTAGAACTTTAATTGAATATTCCATTTAGTACAGATGTTGTTTTACTTAACTGTTGTGTATTAAGTATTCCGAATTAAATTGGGTCAAAGTGTTATCCAAAATATTTTTTACTCAAAAATATCCAAGTTGAAATATGTAAACAGTGAATTTATGAGAACATTTTAACATTTTTATTTTTGCATGACTTCGTAACTTACACACATAATTAATTCGAAGAAATGTTTTGCTGCTAAGATAAGAATGAGAATATATAATTCTACAAATTAAGATAACCTAGTCTGTCTAATTAAAGATTTTGTTGTTATTTTTTCCGCTGTGTCAAATATATCTAAAAAAACGTTGTAGAATCAGAACAATTTACTTAAATTTCGGATTCAATTCTTGTTAATTAATAATTATTATGATGACATTGAAATTTATGTAGTTATTATATAATTAATAATCATTTCGCAATGCCGCCCTACACACAACAAAAGCAAATAATTACATTATAATAATATGAATAACCACTCCTAAGGCCTGACCAAATACTGCTAAAATCTTGCCCAATCCGCCTCTGCACCGTCGGACCATACACTAGTGTCTATGGCACTCGTATCTGACAGTATGTACACATGTTGTGTGACGTCACACCACATTGCAGCGTACCCAGTATGTACGGAGTTGATAGGAAAGTTAAGACGACTTCGTTTCATTGTCAGTAGCTCGGATATTGTGTTAGAGGTTATGTTTACCCGGGAAAAATACCTACCGTTAGCGATAAGTGGTTAGTGATTTAAAATACAAGTGCTTGATTTGTATAAATAGTTTAGTGCGATTTTTTTTATAAATTATTTATCAATTTATTATAATCTCAGTGATAATAAAAAAATGTGTCAAAACAACCATGTGATATTTAAAATTATTTAAATATTTTAAAATAATTGTTGTAATCAAACTCCGACACTTGTCAAACAAAATATAATGTAACTAGTAGTAAAACAATTGAGTGTAGTATTTCATAGCCGCCTTCCTGGTCTGAAAATAACCACGACCTAAATGCGAAAATGAGCCACCTATAGTTCTCCACGTGAACTAAATCATTTCCACAAATAGATCAACACATCAACTAATTTCAAACTGACCCTCAGATTCGCAGCTTTCTTGTAAGTTTGACAACGCGTGATCGTCTTTTTTCAAACGATAAGCGAAAGATAAACGCCAGTTATCAAATTGAAGTTATCAGAATGGTTTGAACGGCCAGCTATTAACATTCATTTGTGGTCTGTTAATTTAGTGATTTGATTGCGAACGAAATGTGACTCAGTTTAAATCAGTGAGTAAGTTGTGGTTAGTAGTGAACTTAGTTTCGCCGAATTTAAATATTTTTAAACAAAAATTGAATTCCAACTATAAAAATAGTTTGTCTTCTTGATAAATATTAAAAAAAAAAAACAATGAGACATTTGTTTATTAAAACTTATTCTGTCCTTGAGTGTTTCACAAACAAAAAACTTTGTATTTGAATTGTGAACATTTAATTCCATTAAAATGAGTGAAGTGAGTGAGGAAGAAGGTACTCAAGACCTGGACTATGATATGTGGGAGGGTCAGTTTGAGTTTGTGGGGCCCGCTGAAGGACAAATCCTCAGGAACGATTTACAGATTATTGCGCCTCCGCCCCACTTGCCTACAGGGACAAATGGTAGTCGGAAGACTCAGGCTCATGCCTGGTGCGAAGATCTCACTGAAAACGTAAATTTATAATAATTTATAGCAAATATACAATATAGATATGTCGTGTTCTGCTAGATATTTACGCATGCCGGTTCCTATAAACATAAAGTGACGTTAGTCTCAATGTGTATTTTAAATATAAAACGGCACGGAAACTTTCCTAAGCCATAATGTATTGTTATTCAGTCGTCATTTTTATACTAAATTGGTCTTTAAATAGGATTTTAGTTGCCAGAAATATTTGGCTTGAACTTGAAAACTAAAGATTATTCCAAAATAAACAATCCTTTCTAAGTAAACACTTAACAATATTAAAAACAGTAAAATTTATTCCAAATTAACACAATACAAACTAAAAAGCGTTATGACATGCATACACTAAACATTTTTTATTTTATAATACGTATAATATTAAATTTTATCAGGTTTTGTTAATAAAAAAAGGAATGAGCTGTAACCAACTTTTTGACTACATCATCTCTAATGTTAATTTGGAATCTGACTTTAAATTTTTGGCCCTTGATTCTGAAATCATTTCCTAATATAAATATGTGTATGTCTCACTATATTTAACTTTTTAATCATAATATTTGTACAGACTATGACTGAGTAATACCAGGTATTATGAATGAAATTTATTTATTTATAATATCAAATTTGAAAGTAATTAATCACTGGAAATTATTTTCCAGTATGTATTTAATGATTAATCAAATAGAAAATAATTTTCTAAGTAAACAATAATTTCTAATATTTTTAAACAAAAATTTTATTGGTATTTAAAGTCTGTCCTTTTACTTTACCGTTACATTACCGTACGCATAAACAACATATGTTGTTTGTCCGAAAAAAATCTTTTCATAAAAGTACTCCAATTCAATGAAACTTTTATTAGCATTATCGTTAAGAGTTCAAGAATGTCGAATAACAGTGTAATGGTTATTTATAAGCTGATTAAAAAGTAAAGAAAAACAAACAGATGAACATACAAGACAGAGTGCGTATTTCGAAATATTTTATATGTGCAATGTCATATGATAATCATGGGTTATAAATGGAACAATAAACAATAAATAACTCATTTGCTATACTATTCTTTATTTAGTTTTATTGTACAAAGTACGTTGAGGGAATATAAATTAAATTGTGTATTTCCCCATTTAGTTGCAGAACCTTCAACAACAAGTCAGCGTGTTGACTGATTCTCAGAGTCATACGGATGAAAGATATACCAGGGCTAAAGCTGAAAACGCAGCCCTTCAGGCCAGAGTTCATATGCTTGAAGAACAACTTCGTGAAGCTGAAATTCGACATGAAGATAGGCTACAGGTCAGTATTATAATAAAATGTATTTCTTAAAAATCCCGGGCCGGCCCTGTCTGTATTATAAACAATGATGCATTTGTTTTATGAATGAATGTATTTATATTTGACCGCACAGGATATAGAGAGATTAAAATATAATCGTTCACGTTTCTCCACATGCGTTTCCATTCCAGTATTTATAAGGAATGTAGTTTAAAAATTTTTATGTAGAAAACTAGTCATACTAAATTGGAATTAATTAAGTCTGCAGTGAATGTAGTTTATAAAAAGATATATTGTCGTCTGTTATTGAATGAATCAACTGCCAAATTCCTTGTATATGACGTAGAAAATACGCATTTGCTCATTAAACATTTTTAGGAGGAGCAACGTCGTGCCAAGGATCTTCTCTCCAGAATTGAGCGAGAGAAGCAACTTCAGTTAGAGTCCCTCTCCGTCCGCCTTCAAGCCTTGGAGTTAGAGGCGGGCAGCTTACGCGATGAGGCTGCTAGGCAAAGAGGCAGAGCAGAACGCCTGGAGGCAGAGCGACGAGAAGTTGCCGACCAACTTCAGGAAGCGCGGCAGGAACTAGCTCAAGTCACTGCTCAAGCCCACAACCAAAGGGAGACTGAAAAAAGGTATGTACTAAAAAATATTATTTTTTGCTCTTATTTTAGGTAAATTTACGTTTTCCGTGTACCTACATTATTGCTTTTCATCTCAAAACATGCACTTTACATTTTCTATGACAACTTAGTTTAAAAACGCCGAAAAATGTGAGTAATGTGAGATGAAACACTTAACACGTGGTTGTTTTGTGATTGTGTTTCAATAAATTGTCAAAGTTAAAATATATTATCATAATTTTGATAGTACTTGACAGCAAGTACTGTCGTCTTAAATTCTCTCTTTATTACATAAGATGTTAATATATTGAAATGATCGTAGAAATTAATTATTTTTAATTCGACTGAAAATATGTTGATAAAATCACTTTAAAATATGAGCATAATTTGTTTATATCAAACGTTATGAACTAGTTCATGTTCCTGTGGTTGCCCATGTCTATGATTGCATATTAAGGAACACTACGAAATCTTGTTTGTTTAAGTATAGATATTTTGTTAAAATGCAATAAAAGATAAAAGAAATGTTTATTTGTAATTATTATACTCGCAACTACACTTCAGTTTGTTGATTACATGAGGTAATAATATTTTACGGCATCTAGAAACTCAAGAAAGTTGACATTTGTCGATTAGACCTGTATTTTACAAAAATACCTCACATTTTTTTGTTAAAACATAAAATAATATGTTGTCGTAAAAACTACTAAATTTCTAAATAAACATAACTAACCATTTTGTTTAATTTATAGTATAGGATAATAATATATTGTACATAAATTTATCTATTTCCTGAGGTGTGCAAATTTTTAATCTTCGTTGTTAATTATTACAAAAAATATACTAGTGGTAGCTATTTGACATTAAAAACAATATGGTGTAGATTAGCTCATAAATAAACGTGTTGACAATTACTAGGAAAAAGTGTATTTGTAATACTGCACATGCGCAGTATTTGCAAATACTGAGAAAAATTATTTCTTACACTTTCATATTTGCTATAAAAGAACTATTTTCTACGACCACTGAAAGTTAGAATTTGTCTCATACTAAATAAAGTTGCATATTTCCCTCAATCGTGGGTTAAAATGTGAAAAATCATTTCTCACAGTATTTGCCAACACCGCGCTTGTGCAATGTGAGAAATATCATAATATATTTTTTTACAGTAATTGTCAACACTGCCCATGCGTGAAGCTATCCTTTATCAGTTTACCTGCGCCATTTTGTATATGTATTTTTGTTCTTTAACGTTCAGCAGTATGGTCCTAGAAAAGGCATAATGTACCATTTGTGCAGAATCACCTATTACCTTGTGTGATTCCAGCACTCGACTTCGTCTCGTGGTGAAACTTTCACACCTCTTGGAAAATAGGCAACTTTTTGTACTTGTTGCACAATTACTATTGCTAATTTTTCCGTAGACTGACAGAAGAACGCCAAGGCAATACCCAGCTGATAGACGAGCTTTCCCGGGAAGTGGAACGTCTCCGATCCGAAGTTCGAACTCCGGCATTGCCCACCACTTCACCGGATGCTTTGAGGCTGGAAGAACTCCACCAGGAAGTTGCCAGTTTGCGCTCCGAAAATAAAAACCTTCAGGAAGCCAATGAGGAACTCCAGGCTAGCTTACTCACAGCGGGAGTCGAACAGGGGAGACTCTTAACCGCAGGGACCAGTCTGGCTGAAGAACTTGAGGCCATGTCGCACGATCAGGTAGGAAAAATAATAAAACAATATTTCATTTAATACACATCGTAGCTTATTCTTTTTGGAAACAAAATTTGATTTAATTATTTACGGAGCACATTTGCTTAATTGTCGCGCTTACACCTGGGGCTTGTTGGTAGCTTTTTGTTACATTTATTATTTTGATTGCAGTTATTCCACCAAGATGAACAAGAGAACTTAGCTAAGGTATGCACCTTATTTAATTTTTACTTTTTTATGCTTTGGGGTTTTGCATGATTGCTTTAAAGTACTTCTTTGTATATTCACATGCACATTATTCTATTTAGTTTTGCAATTTTATTTTCGACTTTTTCGATTAATGCCAATTTAGTTAACAATGAATAACACCTTATATAGCATTTGCAACATTCATAAATAACAATGAAATATTTAACCACTCAGTAATATTAACAGTATATTGGACAAAATATAATACAATTTACAGGTTTGTCAGGTACCTGAGTCGCAAGATATAACAATTCCACTTCGATAATTCCTTAATTTAAAAGATCCGGATTTCTATTTCAATTAAAAATATATCTTCCGATTTTCACGATAAATAATAAATAAAAATATTATTTTGTCGATATTTATAAAAGTTATAAAAACTCTTAATAAAAATATGCTTTGGTGTAATTCAGTTCCTATTTGCGGTTAATGAAAAAGTTGAATTGACTCGGTTCCGGTATGGTTTGAGTTCCTGTATTTTGTAGAATATTGTTCAATATATTGTGTTATGTAAAGTAAGGGGTGTGTGGAAAAAGAGATAAATGTTGCAATAAAATTATAGATCCAACAAGCACTGAAAGAGCAACAAGACGTAAACGCCCAGCTGAGATGCTACATCGATGGCATTCTACTCAACATCGTAGAAAACTACCCCCAGCTACTCGAAGTCAAGCAAAGATCTGCATAGGACTGTACCGTATACTCACTAACGCAAACATTTTATACTATTTTATGAACTATTTTAAATTTTATTGTATGGTTATTTTCGCGTGGCTATAGGAACAAACGAGGAGCTCAAGGGAATGTCCGTCCATTTTGTGATTTAAAACTGTGATTAGAGTTCATATATGCCTTATTAAGCTACCTAGAAATGATTTCATATAGGTTTTATTTGATTGTTGAGGGCTACGTGTATACCCGCCTTGGAACGGGGTGAATGTCTTATATTTTAGCTGTGAATAACATAATTTGTTGTTTTATTTGGCAGTTAATTTTATAAACTCGACCATATATGCCAGAAAAAGTGTTCGAAAAGGAAAATATGCTAAAATTCGCTTTCAGTCCTACGATGTTAACTGGTGGAATAATGTGCATTAAATATTACATTGTTAAATATTAATAAACTATATATTTTGATACTGAATATTATTAGCAAGTTTCGAATAATTTATTTGAAAATTATTTTCAAACTCGGCTGAATAACTTGGTAAAATCAGTTTAAAATATGAGCCAAATTTGCTTATAACGAGCGTTGCGAACTTGTTTACGTTCGCACAAGCATGTTGGTGAACGTTGCGTAGCTGTATGTTTTAAATTAAATGTATATTAAGCAAAGATATTTTGTGTGAAATGTAATAAAAAACAGATATATCTGTTTGTAATTGTTATTGTTGTAAGTGAACAATAAGTGTAGAGAAATGTACAGTGTCCGAAAATCCAGGCTTCAATTTGTTGATTGCATAAGGTAAATAATAATTGTTAACTTCGCTCGCTATAATCTATTTAGGCTAAGATGGAACGAACAAAATGAATTTTAAACTGATTCTGCCTGCCTACTAAACTGTTAACTCCTTATTTTAATTTTTATCCGATAGTTGCGGATGTTGTAGTATATCGGCCTAGTAGCTACTGAGTGTCGAGAGACACAAATTTATGTGTAAACTACTTTATTCATATAAAATTTTGTACATAATTGTATGGTATCACAAAATGAACACATAAGAACTTATTTATTATAAAGTTGTATAATAATATTAATTGTGTTCTTAGTAACAATAAATCATGTTTCTGATTCATTTTCCATGATGGAGTGTTCTCGGGAGACTACATTTTCGTTTTCCAGGTCGTATTTTATGCGCAGGATTTCTGCATCTGTTCCCTACAAACGCATAATTTATTTAGTACTTTATAGTTGAATTAATATATTTTTTAATTCAAAATTGTTTTTAAGTTCAAAATTTATCATTTAACCAGAAAACCTATATATTTATTGACTAAAAAAAACTTAACCATTAATTAAAATAAATTTTATAGAGTTTAATTTCTTAATGATTTTATTAACAGGTTAATTTAAATATATATATTTTTTAAATAAGGAAATCATTTTTTAAATAAGTAACAGTCGATTAAACATTCGCGGTTATATTTTTTCAATTTCTTGCTCTTTTTGTATTTTAAACAATTTAAAGTTTATTTCATTTTTAAATATATTTATCAAAATGATGAATATATCATACCCATTTTGGAATGCTGTGTTCAACGGTGGATTCAGGTTTGTACTCATTATATTCTTTAAAGTTGTCTGCTTCACACAACCCGCATTTCTTATTATCTTTTATTTGAGAATGCATTGTCAGCCTATCTTTCGACAACGCTATTTTTTCCTCTGTTAATTTCTTTTCTCTGCCTGCTAAGCTTACCAATTGTTTCTGTATATCTTTTAGTCTCTCATTATATTTATATTCTATCAGTCTTGCTTCTGTGAGAGCTTTTTCCCCATCTTGGTATTTCAAATCCGCCACTTTGAACATCTTTTCCAGTTCTTGTTCTTTAGCTAACAGTTTCGCCTCGCGGTCTTGTAGACTTCGTTTTAAGATCTCGACTTCGCATTGTTGTTTGCAAAGATTCTCGCGTTCTTTGTCAGTAAGTTCCGTGGCCTCTCTCGCGATTTTCAAGGCAGCTTCTATTTCGGCTTTGGCTTTGGAAGAATCGAAGTTTTGGTTTAATTTGGCACTAGTTTCTAAGCGGGATTTTTCTGCAGCTATGGTTAGTTTTTCTTCATTTAATTGAAGGATTATTTTTTCGTGTTCTGCTAGCAACGTTTCTTTCATCGTCTATAAAATGATTATTGTAATTAAATAACGGCTATTTAAATTTAATACCTTAATTTGTTCTCGTTCTCTTTCAAGGTTTTTCTTAACAAATTCAGCTTCCCTGTCCAAAGCTTGAGCTCGGGCAGACAAAGTAGCAGTTGCTTGTTGAAGAGCCCATCGTTCTTCCCTTGTAGATTGAGTTTGTTCTGCTACTCTTGTTTCCAAAGTTCGTACTAAGGCTAATAATTGAGCCCTTTCACCATCACTAGCTGCTCGTTGTTTCTCTAAAGATGCTTGCATCACTAAAAAAACAAAAATTATTACTTAAACACGTAAATATCTGATACATACTTTTTATTTCCATTTCCTTAGCTGACAGAGATTCATTTTTAATTTCATTTAACACATTATGCTCGCTATTGAAGGTGTGATGTATCTTCTGTATCGCTTTAGTACTTTCTTGTAGATAATCCAGACTTTCATCTATTTTTCTAGTGATTGTTTCTGCTCCAGCAATTGTTTCATGTTCTTTTGTTTTGGTGTTAGCCATATCGTCCATCATTTGTTTGTATTCATTTCGCACGTCAGCTACAGTAATTTTACAGTTTTCTTTTATTATTTCTATTTCAGATATATTTTGTTCTGTTATTGTTTTTATTTTTTCTTCATACTTTGTTATTAAGTCTTGTTTTTCTTTTGTTAGTTCTTCTATTTTTTCAGCAAAAAATTGGTTTATATTTTCTATTTCTGCTTTCAGTCTTTTTTCAGTAGATTCCAAAGAATTTTCAAGAAATGTTAATTGTTTCCTTAAAAAATAAATTATCAGTTTATTGTAAGCAAATTTTGGATAACTTACTTGTAAGATTCTTCTAACAAAAATATTTCTTCTTGATGTTTTTGCTTCAAACTTTGAACTATATCATCATAAAACTTTCTATTCTCTTCAAAAGTAGATTTTATGTAATCTCTTTTTGTTTGTTGTTCCTCTGATACCTGCTCCCCAGTGTATGAGGAAGGCTGAGACAACAATAGTTGTATGTGATTATTAATTCTTTCTTGTTGGAGCCTCATGTTGTTTTCCATGATTTGTTGTTTAGCAAATTGTCTCTCTAGTAAAGAATTAAATTGCACATCTTGTTTTAGAAGCATTTCCTGTTGTTTTCGTTGCATTTCCGCTAAATTATCTTCATATTTTTTTAGTTGTACGGCGATCATCAGTTGAGATTCTTGTTGTTGTAGAGCTAAGGAAGCATTTTGTAGTTCGATGTGCGAGGATGATATTTTTTGTTGTGTTAACAACGATTCTATCATGTGGTCCGGTATGGATGGTTGTTTATCTGTTTGTATCACAGGTGTTTCCTTTGGTAGTTTTGTTTCTTGAATTGGTGGCTGTTTTTCTATTGTTTTTTCGCTTCCAAGCCAGTTTGGTACACTCGATTTTTGTGTTTCAATAAAAGGTAAACTGTCTTGCTTTTTATCACTTGCAGTAGGTTCCAAAATAGATTTTTCACTCTTTTTACAGTCATCGTGTTTTGTGGTAGAATCTTCTTTGATTTCCTGTTTTTTTGATGTGTCAAATATTCCTAATGGGTCAATTAAAGATGGTGAATTTCTTCTACCACGTCTAGGTTCTTTACTAAGGGTACTTGAACTTATTGAAGGGGCAAAATCTACCCGAATCGGTGCTTTTTCAACTTTACTTTCTGGAATAACTGGCTGTGGTTTTTCGACTTTACTCTCTGAAATAACTGGTGGTGGTTCTTTTTTACGAATACTACTGCTCCGTAATATATCATCAATTGATAAAGTTTTTTCATCTTGTTTAGTTTCGCCTAGTATATCACTTATTATTGACTTCTTAGATACTGCAGGTTTAGGCTCCAAACCAAGTAAATTATTAACTTCATCAGTGTCAAATGATAACTTACTTTCTTTACTGTCTTGTCTTCTCTTGTTTTCTATTGGTTTATCTTTTTCTTTATCTATAGTAAATCCAAGCCAATCATCATCTTTCTTTGTTTCTTTAGCAGTTGATGGTTTATTGTCTGCATTTAATCCAAATATGTCAGCTACAGCTTTGGCTGATTTTTTTGGAGTAGATTTTTTGGCCAAACGTTTTGGATCTTCAAAAAAACTGTCACCTTCCGATAATAAATCGTCGATTGGATCATCAAAATCATCCATTGTCTAAAAGAAAATCATGTCAGTCTCACTTTTACTTGGTGAATTGCTTTGTTGTGCAGCAGTTTCTGGCAGTTTCTTCAATACAAACATTCGTTGCCTAGTAACTCATTCTAACTGTTTTTTGTTGTTCGCTTTATTGATTTTGTTTGTTGCTGATCCCAACGTTATTTCCCGTTTTTTTTTAAGTTTTTTAACTCGCTTTAAAATGTTATATTAATATTTACGAACTCATATGAAAAATATATATATTGGAAAAATACGTATATATATTTAAAAATATATTAATTATTTATATTATTATATTACATCAGGATAAAGGTCAAATTCTTATTAGTACATTGTAATTGATTATAGGAGTTCTAATTTAATTTTTCTATTATAAATAACAAATTAGAGGAAATAATATTTTGTTTTTAAATTGCTATTTTTTCTTACAGCTGATTTGGATGTATGAAATTAGGCGAGAAGGAATCTAAGCTAATGGAAAATAAAAAAATGGTCACCATTAATGGTAAGTAACATTAACTTCGATAAAATTATCTTTTTACGAGCAAAGATTTTACATTTTCATTTCTATAAATAAAAAGTTAATGTAAACTAATGTTAGGTCGTTGTTCGAAAAAATTGCAAGATAAAATATGATATAATAAGTATTCGTTTTCGTTTAAAACTTTATAAATGAAAAAAATATTCGTGTAAAAAGTATATTAAAAAAATCCATTTTAGTTTACTTTATTCAAAAATAGTTTGTGTAAATAATTATATTTTAATATTTATTTGTTATATTTAGTTTGGCAATATAAAGTTAACTTTAACAGTTTTTAAGATAATTGGAATAAAAATCTTCGTTCAGAATTTCGTCCATCTAAGTCTATATTATATACTATACAATATTTTGTAATTATGATTCAAATAATATTTTAAAGTGTAAATACTCTCGGATTCAAAATTACAGTCGTCAGTTGGATTTAAAACAGTAATAGATATTGAAAAATTATCTAAAATTTGAAGTTCGGTTTTACGCATAATTTTTATGTAATAAAAGAAAATATAATTTTTAATCTCACGTTTTCGCTGTCCAATAATAGATCAATGTATCACAAAATGTTTCATATTAGTTCCTTTGAAACTCAACTATGTATCATAATAATTGTAAATTTATTTTTATTTAACGTATATACAGCGTGCATAACAAAAGATGGAACGTAAGTCTTTAACAAGGGATTTCAAATAATTGCGGATACTCTCAGGGGCGGATTAACGAAATTGCCGCCCTTAGGCAAACTAAAAAAAAGAATAATTTTAAAGACATGGCGCTGCAATCTTATATTAATGAAAGATGGCGCAACTTTTGAATAATTATTAGATTATACGAAATGAAAGTATTTCACAAAAAGGAAATATTCTTAATTTCCTAATTTTTGAAATATTTTGATTGATTTTGTAAATTATTTTGAAAAAACATATAGCGACCCGAAAAAATTGCCGCCCCCAAAAATTTGCCGCCCCAGGCACGTACCTGTTGTGCCTGTGCGTAAATCCGCCCCTGGATACTCTCCTGATAGATAAATCTGTGACAAACAAGTTGCCTCAAATGCTTCAAGGATCGAGTCGCTTGTCATAGTCCGTTCCCAGGGCAAATAAATATTTATATTAATATTATCATTATATTTCATGTAGTAACGTGTCATTGAGTTTGTGTTAATAAATATTATACTTTATTCAATATTAGGTACTTCTATTTGTCTATATCTCTTACTATATATTTATACGTCCTAGGAGATAACGAATTCTTAAATTCGTTATAATTGGTGACCTCGAGAAGAAACGTGCTCTTCGTACGGTATAAGCAATATAGGGTAAGCTAACTCGAAAACTTTAAGAGCTCGTATCTCGAAAACGGCTGGGAAATTCGTGGGTTTTTGAAAATTTCCCGTCACCTTTCGAAATTCTCTGAGAAACAACGGTTGCTCTACAACATATATAATTCTTAAGGACATAGGGCCAAGGGTTCAGGGGTTGGTCAATTATCGATTTAATTGATGTTTCAGAATCACAATACCAGCCATGTGCCACGTCCAATTCTATTGTCCATATACGTATACCTACAAGAAGTATAAGATGTTATTTAAAAAATTATGAGCGTATCCTTTTCGTAATATTGTTATGTTTATATTAGTTAAAGCGGGTGTAATTTGTAAATAAATATATTTAGGTCTACTCTTTGTATTTAAATAAATTCTTTTGAATAGATAATACCTATAAATTACATAGCAATAAATGTAATGTAAAACAATTCGGTTTATTTAATCGTTAATATATAGCTACAATATATGTAAGTCCGTAACAACAATATGCAATAAATAAAAAGGTTATTAATCCCGTGCACATAAGTTACGTATAATAGTGTATTTGATATGCAAAAACCAAAGTCTCAAGACACATCGAAAGCACTTGGCGTGATGCCTATCTTCCAGGTGTCACAAGGGAGCGATTTGGTTCTTATTTCCTATTTAACTGGTAAACGGTTTTATGATAAAAATAATAAAATATTCAATTTAACTGTCATATACATTTTTTAAAATATCTTATTATGAACACGAGTTCAATTCCTTACGACTCAAATACTTTATTGAGAAATAAAAAGTGAATGACATATATTTAAAAAAATGCAATGTATGTCCTTCTATAACAGAAATTAGTTGATTGGAATGTTTTGTTCCTCCGTTGACAAAAATTGATCGATTTTTTTCATTTCTTTATTTGCTTTGAGTTTCTGTAACAATAAAAAATAGAATGATACATAATAGGTGTTTCTGGAATTTGAATTTTTTTATAACTTATCTCTCAGATAAGGTAGATAACATCATAGAACGGTGCAATCGTGTAAAAATGTGGTTCACAAGTTTCCTCTATTTAATAATATTATTATTCATATCAGTTAGAGGTGTGTATTAATAATAATCGATTAATAAATTATTAAAATGTAAAGTAAACTGATTATCAATTAATTTCATGATGTTCGAAGGGACGAAAGAATCGTTGATATATGTATTTTAATAAATAAATATGCAAAACTACAATGCATTATTGTTTCATTAAATTAATATTTTAGCCGAAGAATCAAATTGGAGTGGGCTATGTAAAACAATAACTACTTCATGTGGCAATTGTTTAAACCTTAATTTTCGTTGTACTTGGTGCTATGATTTGGTAAGTATTAATATATGCATTATTAGGTGTAATAATTTCATAAAATTTCAGTAGATTTATTTTTACAAAATTGAGCATTTCAATACAAAAATGAGTGTATAAAATTATTCACATAAATAAACACTGTAGCTTATCTTTTATCTATATTTAGCAATTACTAATAGTAAACAATTAAACAAAATGTTTTCATTTAAGAATTATACACAATATTAGTTGAATTTAAAACTGTTCATATTAATATAAACAATTATGTATTTAAATATTTTTTTCAGGATTTTTCTTATGATAGATGCAACACAGAGGAAGAATTAAATAAATATAATTGTTCTTTAATATTCAAAGGAAAGAAAACTAAAGTATATGTAGAAATAAATAAAGAATTTCAGGATATTACAGATGAGAATATGATGGATGCTGTGCAAATACGACCACAGAAAATTAAATTACAGCTAAGGCCAGGTATTTGAGAAATATTTGTAATATTTAAAAAAATACTGCTGAAAATAAGTGTTTTACAAGAGAAGAATTCTTGTCAAGTTTTGTATTTCTTGGCTTGTTTTAAAAAACAAGACAAGAAATTTAAGTATATTTTGTCTTCCATTATTCTTGTATATGAAAATTTTGTTTTGATCGTCATTTTCTTGCATATTTCTTGTCTTGCACATTAAAACGTAATCAGGGATTCTCCTATTCGCAAATGACCTTGAACAGATAATAAATTATTATTTGTATCACATGAAATTTGTTTGTTAAGGTTCTGTCAACAGTTATTATTATTTAATGAAATCTATACGTATTTTTTTAGCACAATAGCGACCTTTATACAAGCAGATTTTTTTTTCAAAACATTCTTATGGCTATAAGAAAGCATTGTATGCCTTAATTCTTGGTTAAATGTTTGCATGTAATTATTAAATTATTTATCCAATAATTATTACTAGCATATACATTTTTACTGATATTTACATAAATATGTTGAAAAAAATCTGTATTCATTTTGTTAATAATTATGTATTTTTGTATTTGTAATTTATTCACATAATCACTGTCAAATATGTATATATGTACCTTCATACAAAAATTAAAATTAGCAAAAAAAAAAAACGGAGGAATACAAAAAGTGAAGAAAATTCTTGACTTGTTTTGTTTTGAAATATGTAGCTCTTTTGTTCTTGATTTGTATTTTTTTGCAAGACTAAGGGAAGAATAAGAAAAATACAAGACTCTCTTGAAACACTACAAAAAAGTTATTTAATAAAGTACCGAAAAACTATAGAAACTAAAATTTTAATAGTAGATGCTCTCGAAATCACGAAAACAACTTCAAGAACATATAGATGGTTTATATAAAATATTATTAAGTTATGTAAAATATTGGTAAAAAAAATGAAAATATTGATACGTATTTTCACAGAAAATTTAAAATATTTTCTCATTCCATGTATTATTGTTTTCAAACATAAGCAGTGTCTAATAAAATGCGAACTTTTATTAAAACGTAAATGTACGAGTATAACATCATTCGCTAATAACGACACATTTACTATGATTTTACTGTTTCTACTGCAAAAATGTTACATGGAGGAACTATTTGTTTCAGGCACAAAAGAAACGATTAAACTAAAATATAAACTAGCAAAAAACTATCCCCTAGATATATACTACTTGATGGATGCTTCTCTAACAATGAAAGACGATTTTGAAACTGTAGCGACTCTTGGTGACCATTTGACTCAATCCATGTCGAATTTGACTAAATATTTCCACAATGGTTTTGGGACCTTTTCCGATAAAGTTGTTATGCCTTTTTCCAAAATGGAATCTTTGGATAATCCGTGTAGGAATAGTGAACAACAATTCTGCAGCCCTAGTTATGGATTCATGCATACATATTCTTTAAACCAGAATGTCACAGAATTTATGGAAAAGGTAAGAAAAATAATATTTTTTAATGGTACATTATAAGTGAGTGAAATAATTCATTATCCATACGAGTATGCACGAGTATGGTATATTCTCATCTATTTTATGTATAATGCCATTTCACTGGAACTTATACATTTTATCCTCCACACATGTTACATTGCTCTACATTGTATTTTTCAAACATTTAATCTTGCACACCTTTTATCCTCCACACTTTTAATCTGCGAAGCAAAGTTATCTTACACACATTCTTGCGCACATTTTATCATCCACACATTTTATCTTCTATTCGTTTTATTTTCCACATATTTTATCTTTACCAATGTTGGATCTTTAAAACATTGTAATTGTACCTGCCATTCATTTTATTGCCCATGCAATTAACTTATTTACAATTAGATGAAATATCCAGTGTTAAATTTTTCTGAAGATAAAATGTGTGGAAGATAAAATGAGAGGAAGATAAAATGTGTGGATGATAAAATGATTTGGAAGATAAAATGTGTGTAAGATAACTTTTTCCCCGGATTAGAAGTGTGGAGAATAAAAGGTATGCAAGATTGAAAGTGTGCAAGGTACAATGTCAAGCAATATAACATGTGTGGATGATAAAATGTATTCGCCCCATTTCACTCACATGTGATATACGTTTGCTATACAAAATTTATTCAAATATATGAAAAATGAGCCCTGATGCCCACACGTAGTCGGCGCCCAAGATGTCGCTATGAAAGTTAGTCATGCTTACATCAATAGTGGCGCGAAATATTACTGAGGGTACGACATTGTTCGGTTACTACAGTTCTTGCAATTGAAAAATATATATACTTATTAAGTAATTTTGTTATTATATTTCAAACTGACATTATTGTGAAAATAAGTACTTCATTATCCGCTATTGTAAGATAAAATAAATAATTTCCACTCATAACTTATTATCCCTTGCTAACTGTGCTAGATATACTTTATCGCAGATATTGGTAATAATAATGAAAATGAAAATTCGACTGTAGAAGTTGATGTGGATTGTAATAATCGGGTATTCAGTTAAAAAGCTTTATTGTCTACAAATCTGACGTTTCGACACACATTTACTCAATCAGTTACAGAATATACATTGTATTTATATACATAAATTTTAAAATTATTAAATAAAAAAATTCTACTGTAAGTACTCATTATAGTTCATACGAAAATAAAAATAATAACACCTCTTTGTAAATATGTGTAGAGCCCTGAAGAAGACACAAGTGGTGTCGAAACGTCGGCCTTGTACACAATATAGGTTTCTTGACTGAATACCTAATTATTACAATCCACATTACTAATAATATAAATTAATCCTGTGAGCATTTATTAGACGTCAATTGTCAGGCACTGTATATAGTGTGAAGAATACACCATAGGGCGTAATTGTATGTGGGAAATCGATGGTAAAAAAATTGATTCGGCGAGAGTAGAACACGAGTTTTAAGATCAACTGTCGATCATACTAGCAACTAACCCACAGTGAATATATTTTTGAATTTTTTTAGGTGAGCAGTACAAAAATAACAGCAAATCTTGATAACGCCGAAGGAGCAATGGATGCAATAATGCAAATATTAGTTTGCGAAGATAAAATAGGATGGCGCAATCAATCTAGGAAATTAATTCTTCTTTTAACGAATGGATTGTTGCATTTTGCTGGTGATGCTAAACTAGGCGGAATCATCAACAATAATGACGGTTTATGCCATTTAGATGAAAATGGTTTTTATGATAAAGCTGAATTTTATGATTATCCCTCTTTGGGACAAATTTACCGGCAACTCAAAAAACACAAAGTAAGTGAAATATTGTCCACTAGTGCTTATTGATTATCCTTTACGGGTGTGACACTGGAGGGTGGATATACCCAGTGCCGGGAAAGATATTTTTAAAAAATATCTATACACTTTTAAAAGATATTTGCATATTTTTTTTAAAAATACTTTATTTTCTAGAATCTAGATATTTTTTATTGTAATTAAGATACAAATATTTCTTAAAAGTATCTAACTTAAGATATATGAAAGTGTCTTAGATACTTTTAAATATCTTAGATACTTATAAATATTTTAGATACTTTTAAATATCTTAGGTACTTTCAAATATCTTAGATATTTATATATATTTATAAATAGGTAGTTACCTACTTAATAACTGCAAGTTAAGAGATACGCCTCCTTTTTAAATTTTCGAGTTTCTCTTATAAATATTTACATTTTATAATAACTTTAATATCACTAAATTCTATTAATTCAAATTTTGATTGGCAATATAAATTTCTTTAAAATACGTTCTCTTAGAAACTCCGCATAGGCCTCGGCTAAATGGTTCGGCAGCGAACAGCTTGTTTGTGTTTTAAAGCTTCTCTTTTCGCGTGATATAATTACAATAATAACAAATCAAATCAATAAATAACAAAAACACTAAAACTAATTTCAATATTTTTCGGCTGTATTTAGTAAAGTATTTTAAATGCAGATAAATAAGATACTTTTTTTTAAGATGTAAGATACTTTTTTTAAATAAAAGATTCTTACTTAAGATAAAATATAGACCCTTTTAAAAAGTAATTGAATAAAAGATAAATTTTACATGAAGTAGAAAATCTAAGATAAAGTAACATAGATGCTATAGAGTATCTTTTATTTTTTATTGTAAGATACTCCGAGCTCTGGATATACCACACTAATGAGACCCAACTAGGGCGAAACAAATGAGTGTTGTTACTGTCTAGTTTCTGTTAATTTGATACAAATACTTACTTTTGTATAATACATGACCGAGTTTTTTCTCTAGTAATATTTAAAAAAACTAAACATTTTCTATACCATGTAATTTGTCAAGTCAGTATGGTAATTAATATTTACCGTACATACTTGTCAACATCAAGTGGTACAATTGTCATGTCGTATCCATTTATACAGACTTGATCACGAAAACGTGACTCACAAGAGAATTTTATAAAATAATATTTAATATCGTGATACCGGTAAACTATTGAACAAAACACTGATCCACTGATGTTATGAATCATACCAGGCCTTAAATTTCTTAAAATCCTAGCTCTCCGAATTCGGAATTCAATTGACATGTGCGGCTGTTATAATACTCATAACTACCGTAGGTATGTTAACAATTAATTAATTATCCTCTTGACAGTTAAATTAACGAAATATGTATGTTGCCTAGCAACATCTACTTTTTAAACAATAGTGCGTAAAAAGTAAAGTAACTACAAATTCTAAAGAGTGTGTGCAGTTTTACTTTATGCCCGTTAGTAAAAAAAAAAATTATTTGATCTCCTCTTCCAAAGGTTTCAGGTTGTTTACAGCTGCATGTAGAGTGCATTACAGACTTATTTTTGTCGTAGAAATGAAAATAATAAATTATGTTTTCAAGTTTTTAATGTGTGCACGATATTAACCGACAACTACAACAATATTTTCTTTTTTAGACGAATGTGATTTTTGCTATACCTGAAGATATGTTTGATTATTACAAAAAACTAAATTACGTGATTCCAAATTATTCATATGTAACTCAACTTCATTCCGACAGCTCTAACATTTTGAGCGTTATCAGAAAAGGATATGAAGATGTTGTATCAATAGTAGACTTTCAAGATAATTCTTCAGCTCCCTTATCAATAGAATATTTTTCTCATTGCAATAAAGCCGGAAAACAATCAGAATTTTGGAATCATACAAGCTCTTGTTATGAAGTTAAAGAAGGGGAAGAATATGAATTTGATGTGAAGATACTTTTGGAAGAATGCCCTGAAGATCCCAAATTAGGAGTAAGTCAAAATATGATTTATAAAATAAAATTTAACACACTATACGAACCCAGGTACACATTAATTGGATAAGAAAATTATTTTTATATAGTATTTCACAAAAAAAAACGAAAGACAATGTGTAATGTTAACAATATTTGTCCAAACTTATTACTGGGCACATATACATAAGTACATAATGTACTTCATTTAAAGATACTACTCAAATTTCATTTTTTAGCTTCAAACGGTCGTTATTGATGAAACACATTTAGAAACTGAAAATTTAGTTATTGAAGTTGAAATGTTGTGTGGTTGTGAATGCAGTGATTATGAAAAAAATAGTAAGATGTGTAATTATCATGGAGATAGAAAATGTGGAATTTGCGAATGTGAATCTGGGTGGTAAGTATTGTTAAACTACTTTTAAAACTATTGGGTGTAACAACTTTGTAAATTATTTAAAACTTTAAAAACAATGTAATATAGAAAAATTTTAAAAAGGTTTTGGAATAGGGTATTTGAAAATATTTTTTAAAATGTTTAAGACGAAAGAATAGAGGTAAATGTATACAGGGTGTTCCATTTAAGTGTGCCACCATTGCTATCTTGAGAACTATAAAAGCTACGAAGTTAGTTAAATTAGCAAAGAACCACCATTTTGCAAGACTAATACAATGAGCAAAAAAAAAATTTTTTTTCGACTAGTGGTTTTTAAAATACGGGACACAACTTTCTTATTTTAAATAGAATCATAGTTTATTTTTAGGTTATTCGATAGAGTATTTTTTTCTGAATTCAACGATATGAATATATCATATACTAATATAACAAAATAACTGAGAAAAATGCATGTTAGATTTATTTGTATTTTATTTATATCTGGCTGAAATAAGAGTGCTTTGGATAGAAAACAATTCATTTTCTTCTTAAAACTGACAGTTTAAGAAAATAAAATTTAACAAAAAATAATCAAACAATGTTAGACAGAACATTATGTCTATGTTTTCTAAGCATAACACTCTTGTTTCAGCCAGATATAAATAAAATACATATAAATCTAACATGCATTTTACTGAATTCAGAAAAAAATACTCTATCGAATAAACTAAAAATAAACATACGTTCCCATTTAAAATAAGAAATTTGTGTCCCGTATTTTGAAAACCACTGGTCGAAAAAAAATATTTTTTTGCTCATTGTATTAGTCTTGTAAAATGGTGGTTCTTTGCTAATTTAACCAACCTCGTAGCTCTTATAGTTCTCGAGATAGCAATGGTGGCACACTTAAATGGAATGGAAAAATTTTGTTTTAAGTTATTAGATATTATAAAATTTGATTTTAAATTTCGCACCAAAACGTCCATATGTGTAACCGCCGTAATATGAAGTCTGTTTTAAGTAAACACATTTGAGTTACTTTGAATTCAGTGTCATTATTAAGTTTTATTATAAAAAAATACTTAAAGTCTTCTAATATTTCTAAAAATTTCAAAAGATAGCAATGACTTCGCTCATAAATGTACAATGACGTTTTGACAAACTGTGTTTACTTAAAATTGACCTCATGCATTCTGACTTTTAACGTTATTTGGAGTCACACGACATATAGTTGAAAAAACATGTTTTTATTTATTTATAAAAATTAATATATAACAAAAACGTAAATGATACTAAATGATTCCAGTAATATGAATATGACAAAATAGTATATTTCATAACAAGAGTTATAAGTTACATTTTACGTGTGGAGTGCAAAAGTTATACAAGTCGAATTACTTACAATAGTAAAAAACTATAACGTCAAAATGGATTTATTAAATTTTTGTAAAAACAAAATGATTATTAATAATCAATTTTCAGGTCAGGTCAAACATGTAACTGCGATAAATCAAATTTTGAAAATAATCAAAAAATGGATGAAAGTTGCAGGAAAATAACAGAAAATAGTACCTCATTAATGTGTCATGGAAAGTAATAATTTGCATAAATTATTCTGAAATGATTTTTACACTTTTTATTTTTTAGTGGCGAATGTGTTTGCGGTAAATGTGAGTGTGATTCTCAGTGGAACGGAGATTATTGCGAATATCCTGTTTGTAACAAGTAAGTCATATTTTGACCCAAAACCAAATAATAAATATTAAATATTCATTTTTAGGATAAACGGCAAGGAATGTGGAGGTCCTTCCCAAGGTCTGTGCTTCCGAGGATCCTGTCTATGCATGCCGGGATTCACAGGTCCGGACTGCCAGTGTTCCCTGGACCAATCCACTTGTTACGCCCCTGGTGATACACAAGAATGTAGTGGCCAAGGAACATGCATTTGTGGTACGTTTGCATCTGACTTTTATAAACAATATTAAAAGATGATTTCAGGAAAATGTGAATGCAACACCGAACCTTTCTTCAGCGGAACTTATTGTGAGAAATGTTCTACTTGTTCCGGGTTGTGCCATTTGTACAACGATTTTGCAAAGTGTACCATAACCAAAACATGCCAAGAAGAATACTCTATGATAGGCAACATCGACTTCGTTGATAATTTTGAAGGTACTTTTACATTTAATTCATAAACAGTTTATTAAACAACGAATTTTATTTTGTAAAAAGTGAATTATTTGATTATAATATGGAATTAATGCTTTTATATTAAAACATATATATAAAAATTGCTCTTATGATATGAAACATTACTGATTCACAGCCACTGTATGAGGGTACCTAACGTCACGATCTGAATTCAAAGTTTAAAAATTCATATCTCGTTTAATATAAGGAATTTTCACATCAGATTTTCAATTATCGACTTAATTTCCATTGAAGTTTCATTAAAAAAAAATAAAACAAAAATGGTTTATGGGCCCATTATTTTTTTGTTGTATACAAAAATTATTTATATACAAAATTTAAAAATAAGTCTACGTTGTATTTACTTAGTTGAGTTACAAGTAATTAAATTTTGGTGTTTTCCAGGCTAGATTTTTTTTATTTGCCAGTACTGTATATATTTTTTGATAAAATTATTGACTTGGTGGGAGCTCCTTTTTGGTGGGGTCCCCTGAGCGACTGATCCGGGCCTGTACATTGATATTTTACTCAAATTAGCTTTAAACGAATTATTTTGGATGGTGGTGGATTAATAAAAATTAATTTGAGTAGTTCATTTTTTAGAGCTACTAAAATTTATTTTTATTTATAACTGTAATATATGTTTAATTTCAGATGATTCCAACACATGCTTAGTCGTTATATCAGACTACTGTCCTCAAAGATACTACACTTATCAAATAACCAACAATAACACTGTCAATTTAAAAATACAAAACTCAAATTGCAATATTCTGTCAAGCAGTTACGGTACTTATGCTAAGGGTCTAGCGATTTTCGTAGCCATTGTGGTTATTGGTATTGCAATTTTATGGAGTGTTAAAATCAGAAATGACCGAAAAGATGCTGCTGAGTATGCTAGATTTCTAAAGGAAAAAGAGTTTAGTACATTCACTTCTAACAATGATTACAAAAATCCTAAGAGGGAGTATATAGTACCCGAGGGTATAAATTTTGGTTAATTATTTATTCGTTTCTCTTAGGATAAAAATACTAATCAAGATATAATACATATATTTTTACAAACAACCCTACATTGTCCTTTGTATTACTAAATGAATACAATATTACATTAAAGAACGAGTTTCTATTATCCTTTTATTTTGGACTCAGTATGTGGCCCAAATTTTCAAACAAAGTAACTGACTATTATGAAAAAAAGTTATTCTTCTATTTGCGGTATTTACATAAAATTGTAAGGTTGAAAATTTTAGGAATTCGATACTGATGTGGTTTGAAACAATTGTCGTTTGAACTTTTATCATTTTTTGAAAAACTGCCGTATTCAATATGTCCTTTTTCTGTTATTTATAACTGCTATTCTACATTTTCTTTTCTTATTAAATACTGTTACTTTTTTTGAAGATACCGCTCTGGAATCTACATAGGAAGTTTTTTTGTTTGTACTGGCAATTAATACATCAATATAATAGTATATTATGATACAAGTGTATAAATCGGCAATTAAAGCACGAGTGACAAATTTAAAAGCGCGACGCGAAGCGGAGTGCTTTTAAAGGCACAAGTGCTTTAATGGCAGTTATACACGTGAATCATACTATATGTTTTATTATACCTGCAATCTGCAAAATAAGCTGGAAAACACAAATTGTAATTAGATTTTTTGATTTTATCCTTTACCTGAAGATATATTTGCATTTGTTGTTTACATTACTTTGATTTTGATTGTTATTGCATAGCAACTTTAAAGCGGCGTGTTTTAATCTTGCTTTTTCACACGCTTTTTAATTTGTTTAACAAGGATTTTGATGCAGGTATAATAAAAAAATAATTAAGCTGAGCAGTCAATGTTCATAATAATAATAAATAAATATATTTAAACACATAGCGCCTGTTATTTATTAATAAGCACTTTGCAACACTTTCAAATTTAAAATTTGCCCCCCTTGATCTCCTACATCTTTGATATTTAGTATCTTTTGTATCTGTAATAATATTCGAGTAAAACCATGTGCACAACTTTCGATTCTACCTGTAATAGTCTCTCACAGCCAATTTTTTCTGGTTTTTCAGTAAAATAAAACACTTTACTACAAAGATCAAAGCACACACAATGGGGTCATTTCACATTTTCTGTTTTATTTTTTTCCTGAAAGTCTACCGTCTACAATATATGTAAATAATATTTTCATGTCATTTGGGTACATTGTTTTGTAGATATAATTTTTAGAAAATATACTTAGATTTCAAATCTCAACAGGACGCCATTTGCCAATACGTCACGAATCAGAATGATCAGCTCACTTTTGCGGACGAAATGTAAATTTCGTTCACCATGCTTTACATAAATATATAAATATATTACACTCTGATGTAATTTCAATTATATTTCACGCTTACAAACCTGTAGTTCTACACTAATATAAACAAAACAAAAACCTGCGTACTTTTCCTCTGACAACTATATAAATTTTTTTCTATAGCAGATGTTAAAGTGCAATTTTATCAACTCAAAATAGTAGATAAAGTATCACTTTAACCGCAAGGGTAGATAAAGTAACACTTTAACAGCAAGGGTAGATAAAGTACCTACTTTAACTTTTGTTTATTAGAAGTACATTTCCATGACAACGCACACTACTGACATTTTAAAATTGTTCTTAAATAATAATTTAATTTTTCTAATCCTATTCTCTTTAAAACCTGCTATAGAAAAAAATAGAATTTTATACACGACGATAAAATTAAATTATCGACTCGCGAAAAATAATTCACTCGCGATTATATTGCTCGTGAATTAATACTTTCCGCTTGTCGATAAAATATTATTTTATCGTCGTGTAGAAAAAATAACTATTAGGTTACTTTACATCACAAAGTATAAAATTATACTTCGTGCTTTACACTGACGTTTAACTTGTAGAGCCTCGGTGTATGTGTATGTGTGAGATGTATCTTTGTGTGAGTTTTTGATTCGTGATTGCAATATGTATAGTAAGTGTCGCAGATTCCATATATGTAAAAAAAATCGAAACTTTTTTTTAAATGACCCCATTACACGAAATATTTATGTCAACAGACCTAACCTGCGCAATGTGGTTTATATCATGGCCGACTTCCGATACCGTCTTGTACCTATTCTCAGGGGCGGATCTAGGGGTGTGCTGGGTGTGCAATAGCACACCTGTAATTTTTCAGGGGCGGCATTTTAGAAAAGCAATTTGTAAAAATTAAAACTTTAATTAATTATTCATCTTTGTTTACACTTATTTACAAACTTTTGAAGCATTTATGAGATCATATCTAGCATAATTATTTTTTATTACAATTGTTTGACGTATGTAGGACCATACACATATTGTCTTGGTTCCACAATTTTATATTACATGCAGCAAGCGGCATTAGCAATTAGCGGCGGGTTGTTTATATCGGCATAGAACTGTAGTGTCGGTAGAGTACGTTATCAAAATATCATTTTTGTTCAATTAGTAAATAACTCAAGGAAGGTGGACCTAACAGTTCAGAGCAGGGATACATGTTCGGAACATTTACATGTACATTTATTTTCTGATTTTCTGACTGTGAAGTTCAATTTGAAAGTGTGCTCAACATTCAATTAATAATTTGTGCAATAGGTATGTTTTCATTTAAAACTTTACCATTAAGCTTGAAACCTTTAAGGTATAAGTAGGTAGTTGTAGATATATATATATAGATTACTATAAAAAAATAAAATTTACAAAATTTGGAACCTATTCTGTTTTTATTCTTATATTATGTCAATATTTACATACTTACATAAATATTGTTATAACATATCTACCACATCTTACAATTTACTAATCATCAACAGAATTAATATTGTTAGTACTCAACTCCAGCTGAAAAATATTGACTTGCCAGATGCTGTGAACAACATAAAAAGTATCACAGAATTTCTAGAAAACTATAGACTAGAGGGGTTTCACAGTGTTTTAGAAGAGGCAAAGTTTTCTGTTGAAATACATGTTCGAAGAAGAAAGAAAATGTTCAATTACGAGCAGTCAGACGAACCAATTTCTTAGTGAAAAAGATAAATTTAAAATATCAGTCTTTTATACGTAATTAGATGCAACAATTAATTCATTAAAAGAACAATTTATCCCGCTAAAACAACACACCGATTCATTTTCCTTTTTATTTAACATTAAAAATATTGGTCCTATGGATACAAAATTATTAATAAACTAACGTAAAAATTTAGAGTTGTTGTTTACTGATAAAGATACCAAAGAACGGAATTTTAATGCAGATGAGCTTTATACGGAACTCAAATCTTTAACTACAATTGTAAAAGACGATATAACTCCTAAAGTAATATTAAATTATATTTATAAACAAAACTTTACTAATCTTTTTCCAAATGTCATGATAGTTAATTAATTAATTTATTACTAAACATTACCTAATAGTGCTGCCGAAAGATCATTTTCAAAGTTAAAATTGATCAAAAATTATTTATGATCTACACTATTTCAAGAAAAACTTGTAGCGCTTTCAATACTTTCCATAGAACATGAAATTACCGAAAAATAAATCATAACGTTATAGTAAAGCGTTTTGCTCAAGCAAAGGCAAGAAAAGTACCTTTATAGTAGGCAATTTACATGGGCTGTGAATTGCGTTACATACTTCTACGTTATTGTATTTTTTTTTAGAGTTTTATTTCTTTTTGAGTATTGTTTTCTTCTTTCTTTGTTCATCAAAATTATTCGTAACATCTATCAGTATTTGTTTTTGCCGTTCGATGAGACTTACATATTTTTCCAGTTTATTGGAAACAAAATAAAATAAAGTTCACTGTTAGGTGAGGAGGGGGGTTGGTTCAGTAAGCGGAGGGCGGCAATTTGAGGTTTTGCACAGCTTATCTTTCCACCTAGATCCGCCCCTGCCTATTCTCACCAACGATAAATTCTCTCCTATTTCTAATTGCATTTAGGTTTATGTAGACCCTAAACCGGTCGTTTATTTTATTAGTAAACATAAGAGTAGTTTTCAGTACCATAGCGTTGACTATATTTAGAAAATGACAGCAATGTATTGAAGTGTTTATTTTATGAATAAACCAGAGAGTAAACATAAGGAATACTTGTCAGACTCGTCACATTCAAACGAACACAACGACTTAAAAAGTAAGTGTGGGCATGATATATGTATTTATTTATTTCAGTTCGAAATAATTTGATTTTTACAATGTCCAGTGGAAGATCGAGTTGAACGTTAAATATCAGAAGAAAAAAATTAATTATTACTAATTATAAAATAAAAAAATAACATTTTTATTCCATGTAAAACGATTTTAATAAAACAAAATGATTGCAACCATACTTGAATGAATGCTTGGCGCATGCGTGTAATCAAAATCTTTTACTTATAGGTTGTCAAATATCACTGTAACTCTTCCTCTGTATCATTTAGAAAAGCTGATAATCATAAACAAATTGCTAATTCCACCAAACTAGTGGAGTTATCTTTGGAACTAAATTTTTATGAATTGGGTATGTAGGTACTTAGGTAGTTAGTTTGACCATTGAGTTTAGAATACAGGGTGGCCCAGTGAAAATTATCAGCGCAATTTTTGGCCACTTAACATTAATTTTACAAAAAACGTCAATTTTAATATAAAGGGGGACACCTAAATGGATTAGTACCAATGGCATAATTTCAACCCTAAAATTCAATTCTCTTCTCAACAGTTTTTTTATTTTTCAAATCCGATCATTAGTTCCGGAGAAATATCGTTTAAAACAAATTTTATCAGGTGTTCAAAATTGCCATCAAGTAGGCTAAAACAAATGACAGAAACTAAATAAACAATTCTTTCGACAAGTTGTTTGTAATAAACAAATAATTTGTAATTTGGATTTTTTTGTGAGGTTATTTGAAGTCTAAAGTTTTTGCCACGCTACCCGAATTTTTAGAAGATTTACGGCAACGTACCGTATCTCCAAAATTTTGAGCAAAATCTTTATTATTGTATGGAAGTTGGGAATAGTAATTGTGAACACCTAAGAAACTAATACTTGAGTTTCTGTCATTTGTTTAAGCCTACTTGATTGCAATTTTGCACACCTGATAAATTTTTTTTCAAACGATATTTCTCTGGAACTAATGATCGGATTTGAAAAATAAAAAAACTGTTGAGAAGAGAATTGAAAGGCCTTTCGAACTGTGGGATGTTTGATACCCTTTTCCATTTAAAATTTTTGAGGTGCAGTCCACACCCATTTTAGGGTTGAAGTTATGCCATTAGTACTAATCCATTCAGGTGTCCCCCTTTATATTAAAATTGACGTGTTCGAGCGTTTTTTGCAAAATTAATGTTACGTGGCCAAAAATTGCGCTGATAATTTTCGCTGGGCCACCTTGTATAATTATATTCTAAACTCAATAGTTTGACATTTCAATATAATAACAAGGGGTATAACTTTGGGACTAACTAATCGGGGTTAGTGGCTACACCATTTTATGAATGTGGGTGTAAGAGTTAAACATAAATAATTTTTAATTTCTTTAATTAATATTTAAATAATAAATATAATATAATATAACAAACGCTTTAATATATTGCTGTCTATCAATTTACACTGTAACTATAATAATAATATACTCTATGTTTCCTGATAAAATAAACCCCCGGTATACAAATTGTAGTGCCAGAAGAATACAAAAATAATTCCAGTAACTTATTTATTCATTCATTCTGTCAGGTTCTGAAGGGTAAAAAATGGTAACAGGTGGGCAAGAACTTCTGTATTCTTTGCTTAGAAATGTTCTCAGCAAAGAGACATTACTGCTCCTTCTAGTTTTAAGTAATTTGTCTAACTTAGGTTCGCTTCTACAACCACAAGTCTCATCAGATTCTGCATGTACAGATACGGAACAATCCCGTGCAAAGTTATTTTCCAGGGTATCTTTAAAATCGTTTACAGTCTTGGAAGATTTTTTGAATATTACTTGTTTTAATTCTCTCATAATTGTTTCATCGGATTTTAAAGTTGCTGCATCATCTATTTCTTCTTGGGAATGTTTGGTAGAGATCTTCTTTCCAATTCCTCTATCATACGGCAAATTTTCATAGAAGTGGTTTTCAGGGATGAGAATGACAGTATCTTCTTTACTGTCAATGTGTCCTAAATAATTTTTATTCAGATCAATTACTTATGTTATCATAAAGAATTTAATAATAAAATGGGGAGTTATGAAGGATTCGATTTTATCAAGTTCAAGGATTGAAAGTAAGGACCTTTACTGATCTATTTTAAGTAAAGACGGAAGTTTCGGATCAAAGTGGTCAGTATTCAGCAACTAAACATGTTGAAAATCTCTGTCATTCTAGGAGTAAATAAGTTGTTTTCTGATCCTCAAGAAGTATCCAGCCTCGACTGTGTCTCGGCCGTATACATATGCTTCGGCCCAGAAAAGAACAATTTTCCTACCTAGCAGCACAAATAACTATTTATTATTACTTGAAATTATTGTTGAAGTGAACAATATTACATAAATTAATTTTAAATTGAAAAAATAAAAAAAATATTTCTATATTTTTTAGCGTAACTTGACAAAACCGTTATTATAGTAGAAATTTTTAAGAAGTAGAGAGACGTCAATATTTGTAACTAGATTATGACATCACGAATTACAAAGTTTATATGTGCATTAGTTTAGAAAATGAGTTGTGTGTTGTATATGGCAATGCCAAATTTAATAACAACAAATAAAATGATAACGTACTTCTCAAACTGCTTTTAACGGCAGTAATGGTCCACCGTGTGCCAGTTCTTTTTCAAAATATGCTATCGCATTTGCACTTAGCACTTGCGACTGCTTCGATAATGCTTTAGGCATTATTACTTACGCTAATAAAATAAACGTATAACAAAAAACAAAGAACACGAATACGAACAATAATAAGGAACAATACAACTTAAACGAACAAAGATTTTATTACAACTCAATCGATCGGCGTGACAAGAAACAAATATATGTAAACATATTTTATCCAACACCCTGTAATTATAACGATATAAGTATGCTGTTTTTAGATAAATAAAGTAGGTCATAAGTCACTAGTGAGCGAAATATATTAGCTCACTGTTTTTTGGTTCGTATCGTAGTAACTACGTTATAAAACCAAAACCTTCTCTACACTATTTTGTTCCTAAATGTCATTTCGAAATTCCATCTGTCAAAAATCTTATATGTATTATATATCAATGATTAAAATGTGTTGGATAAAATGTTGTATGGCACACGTGTGTTAATTACCTAAGTCACTTGAAAAAATACCACTAACGGCCTCGTGAGCTAAACTTTTCCCACGTGACTTATCTGTAATGTAACACACTTGTACCATAAATAACTATTATTTAAGTCATAGCCCACGTGTGTTAAAAAAATACACTGCAATTATTATAAATAAATTGAAATGTCATTAAATACCTTATATTTTAATTTGAAGTAATAGTAAATATCATAAGTAATTTTTTTGATGATACCTTTTTTCACTAATCGGTTTTCTAAATAAAAACATCTTTCGAAAATTTCTACAAGTTTTATTTAATTTTGTAACGTTTTTTTCAGGCCTATGACGTCTCTCAACTGTTTAAAAATTTCTACTATACAAATAATAATGCAAAATAAACTAACGCAGCTATAGTCGCCGCCAGCCCATATAGGAGTGACGTCAATTTTTATCATTCACATTCAAAGTATTATTTGTCTTTGTCATACTCATTACAGTCGTATAACTCTATGACTTGAAGTTTGTCTAAGGGGCGGGGCTTATTTATTTTTAAGATTATGTCTATTTCTTTTAATTAATAATAACAATATTTATACCTAAAATATACTAATTTTTATTTATTTTAGTAAAAATGCCGAGAAATATTATTAACAGCACGTGTCAACAGTTAATATTAAATATTTTTGAGTTTTTTGAACTATTTATGTAAAAGTGACAGTTCGGTTATTTATTTTATTTTACATTGTATATTATTTAATATTTTATTGATTTTTTAATGAAATTATATTTCTGTTACTTCTTACTGCTAATAATTATTAAAATTTAAATATTTAGAATGAAATATAATTATATTTAATAATCGTAGTGCCATCTTTGAAGTTTAATATTAACTAAAACGAAATTTTTATTACGAACATTTACATGATGATCGAGTGACGTCACTCCTATATGGGCTGGCGGCGACTATAACTTGTCAGATAAACCGTTAATCATTTGTTATTTTTGTCTCAATTCCATGGCTATTGCTATTTTAGGAACGATTTTCATCATTTTCATACCTAATTTCTTAGCTTATAAGGCACGCAAAATAATTTGAAGTTTTTTTCACCTAAAATAATTAGGGAAGCAGGATATTAGGAAAATATGATTATAGATATTAAATCCCTCTGTTCGAGTGTTCGAGATATACCCTGTATATTGGCAATTAGAATACAATTTTATATTGAACCATGCAATTCTCGTCGTAGTGACAAATAAGTTTAACTTATGTTACCGTTTCAAAAATTTTGTCAATGTATTGTGAATTTAATATTTTAAAATTTATTACCGATCCAAAGATGGTCTTGAGGATCATGAAGAACAACTTTACCAAAAGGAGTATTATCCTTAAATGAACACTTAATTGGCAACTGATTTGGTAGAGTATATGTTCCTACACCATCATACATATTATTTTTAAACGGACCATAATATTCAGTATTATCTGGATACGTTACTTTAGTATCTGGGCTTTTCAACAATTTATCATTTTCCCATAAACCTTCGTATATATGGTTATCTTTGGTAATGTATATACCTTCCCCTAAAGACAATAAATTTTATTTAATATTCATGAAATGTTATAAAATTAAAACCTTCACGAAAAGCGACACCGATTTTGGAAGCACAAAAATCTCCTACATAAACATCGCCATTTTCAAGTTGAAACCCGTCGGACCCAAAAGTAAAATTTGGATTTGGAATTTCTGTTACATCTTCAGGATATAAGCTCCAGTCTATACCATCTTTACCCTTTTTACTTTTTTTGCTTTTATCTTTTTTACCCTTTTTAGGCATTAGTTAAAATATTTTTGTATATTTATATGAAAATGACGTTAAAATAAATGACAAACCTGTGTCAGCTTTGATTGTCATCTTAATTATTATTTTGTAATGTTCAATACAATTTACAAGTACTTTTTATAATAAAAATAAAAATCTGATATATACACTTTAAGTGTCTATACTTATTTTTTTACTTATTTGCAGTTTTCATCATGAAAGGAATAAAAAATATAATATTTTTGTTTTATGTATGTCGCTAGTGAAAACCGATAGCCCCGCCTATGTGCGCTCCCCTCAAACATAATCAACGCCTGCCAATAACGAACGTCACTGTCTTGTCAACATAGTTTCTAGTGACGTGTATTCAATGTTTAATCTCTAAAATTTACAAAAATGGAGTATTTCAAAAGTGGTTTAAAGACAGTATTAGGTACTCCTCAACCCGGATCACAACCTACTGGTGCTCAAACGGTAAATACAGTTCTATTTCCAATCTGACACATAGGCAAGATAACCTCAAAATCATGTTTTCCAAACAGGTCGAAAGATTAGTGGATCGAGTGACTTCTTCTACTTTATTAGACGATAGGAGAGATGCTTGCCGAGCACTTAAAGCTTTATCGAAAAAATATCGAGTGGAAGTTGGAGCCCAGGGCATGGACGCCTTGCGGCAAATCTTGGAGCTGGATCGAACAGATTGCGAGATAATCGGTTATTGTTTGGACACTCTTTGCAATATAACATCCACAGAAATGTTCGAAGAAGAGCAAGAAGCTCATTTTTCGGTTAACATCGGAGAGCAATTCACAGAAATGTTTATCAAAAACCCCGACACAGTGAGTTTGGTGTTGAGTTTTATGGAGGAGTACGATTTTCGAGTGCGCTGGCCTGCTGTTAAATTGTTAACAAACTTGTTGAACAATAAGCAAAAAGATATACAAGAAATTATTTTAGTCAGCCCAATGGGCGTTTCCAAGTTGATGGATTTGCTTAGCGACAGTCGTGAAGTTATTAGAAACGATACTCTTTTGTTATTGATCCAACTAACGAAAGGGAACGCGAATATACAAAAAATAGTTGCATTTGAAAACGCGTTTGATAAGCTGTTTAACGTTATAAACGAGGAGGGGCATACCGATGGGGGGATTGTAGTTGAGGATTGCTTACTATTAATGTTGAATTTATTAAAAAATAATACTAGCAATCAAAACTTTTTTAAAGAGGGCAGTTATATTCAAAAATTAGTTCCCATGTTTGCCATTCCTCCCGATATTGAGGAGCAAGGCTGGTCACCTCAAAAAGTCTCAAATATTCACTGCGTTTTACTCGTTGTGCGAACATTAGTAACTCCTGGAAATCCGGCTCAGGTGATAAGTTCTTGCCAGAAAACCATGCGCAATTGTGGACTTCTTGTCGCTCTGTGCGATATTTTAATGGCAAGCGGTGTTCCGGCAGATGTTCTCACTGAGACAATAAATACAGTTGGAGAAGTAATTCGCGGAAATATAACCAATCAGGAATATTTTTCAAACGTTCTAGCACCTTCCAACCCTCCTAGACCGGCTATAGTTGTTTTATTAATGTCTATGGTCAATGAAAAACAACCATTTAGTTTACGATGCGCAGTTTTATACTGTTATCAATGTTTTTTATATAAAAACGAAATCGGACAGGCACAAGTTATTCAAACTTTACTTCCATCTTCAACTGAAAATTTCGTCCTTTCAACCGGACAACTTCTCTGTAGCGGTCTTTTCAACACAGATTCAATTTCAAATTGGTTTTCCGCAGTGGCTCTATCTCACACATTAATAGAAAACCCGGCACAAAAAGAACAATTATTAAGAGTATTACTTGCAACCAATTTAGGAAGTCCGCCAGTATCACTGTTACATCAGTGTACAACATTTTTACAACAAGGAAACAAAATACAATCAAAAATAGGCCTACTAATGCTACTGGCAACGTGGATGTCTCACTGCCCAATGGCGGTTAAAATGTTTATTAATGTCCCCGGTGGGATGGCTTACTTTATTGCACAAACTTCGGCCAATGAGCATGATGAGAATGAAGAATTGGTGCAAGGATTATGTGCTTTTATAATGGGAATATGTGTTAGTTTTAATGATGATTCCGTAGCTAGTTTCTCGAAAGAAAACTTGTGCCAACTTATAGAGAAAAGAGTTGGTCTAGAGACGTATATTTCTAAGTTAAGCGAAGTTTCAAGACATGAAAATTACAGCAGGGCTGCTAAACAACCACAAATTAGAGCGAAGCAACCTTCAGAGCTGTTGCTGGAGTATGAATTCTGCCGGTTGTTCAAGGCACTTGAAGGTTTGTAAAGAATATAATAAACAGATCTATAAAAAAATAATTGATGTTCATACAGTTTTTTAAAAACAAATAGGCCTTTTTTACTAAAAGTTACTCAACCCTTACACACATACATCCAGACAGACATCACGATAAATAGCGGTTAATTGCGAAACAGAATTTATACCTCTTTCTAATAAAAATAAATAATGATATGTTTAATATTGTTTCAGGTATAATAATCAAAGCACTAGGTGCTCAGAGGGATCTCATGAACGGTATTTCTGAACTCAGTTTATCTGAACAAGAAAATGGCCTTCTACTTCAATACAAAGAATTAATTCGTGACCAAGATAGAAGACTTCAAGAATTGCAAGCTAATGTAAATGATCTACGACAGAAGAATAGCTCCTTACAAGTAAGATGATATGTCCTTGCTTTCATTTTAGCAAATCTTTTATTTATAATATTACCCAAAGAATGAAAAAAATCCTAAATGTATTTATTTTATAATTTTATACAGTGGCCAACTACCGGTGTTCGGAACATGGGCCCGGTAATTCAAGAGGATCTCTTGAGTTACCGGGCCAGCCTGCACACATAAAAAATTATTTTAATTCATTTTGCCGCAAGTTTGTGCGGAATATAGGGCTTTAACATTTTCCAAACAAATATCAAACAGGCTAGGGTATTTTACCCCTAAACAATTTCAGTAAGCATGCACATCTTACAAATCGCAGGTATTTGCAATTGGTTTTCAAGCAAAATGTAAAACAAGCTTCATGAAAATAGTCGCGCTATCACACGTCAAAAGTTGCCCGAAGTACTTCGGGTTGCAGATTATATGCGACAAGTTGCAGTTATGTGCATACGTGTGATAAGGCCTTTACAGACCTATGTTCCGCGTTTCGTTGCAGGCACTGTATAATACTAGATAAATAAATAAAATACCCGTATTTTTTAATAGGTACATTATTCGTAATTTACGAGAAAATAATTATTAAAAAATTGGGGAAGGAATGCTGTCACGTCAGCATGGTAGAATCGTGAAAGAAGAGAGGTAGTCTGGGAATGTAAGAAACTGTCTACCTGCCTTTTTCCACGATCATATCATACTGACGACATACGTTCCTTCTCCAGAACTTTAAATTCCTAATTTAACCAAATTCATCTTAATAAAAAAAATTGTCTGCATGCAGTAGATTTAGTAAAATTTTAACTCTTTCACCAGCCCAATTTCAGTAGCTTCAGCTTCAGTAGTATAAGTACTAGTATTTCTACTATCGTCCGGTAATATATAACTTTTCCTACTAGGTACACAATATAAGTACTATTTTAAAATTCTAGATTTGGGATCATTTTTTTTTTTTTTGTAATCTACACTGGGGCCCGGATTTACTCGAGGATCAGAGACCCGTAGCTGCATTGTTACGCCACTGCTTTTATATTAATAAATATTAGAACCAATTGGATAAATTATATATAAAACGTTATATTATAAAAATAACTTACTCTAAATTCAGTTTTACATGTCGCTTATTTTCGCTAAGTATTGATTCCAGTTCAGATGATGATATATTTTGATGAAATCTTCTGCCATGACTTTCTAGGTGATGACTTATGGAAATTTTTGCAGTATTTTTACATCTAAAACAAATAAAATATAACATTTATTGTAAAATTTGAAAAATGCATTACAACAAAACCGATTATTTATTACATAATCTGACTAAACAAATAACATGATTGTAGATAAAATTTACTGCAAAACTTATTGAAATCACAAAATATAACATAAATCAATATTGATTTCACTTTTTTTAAGGACATTGTTTCCTAAAGGAAATTATTGTATAAACACTATATTCACAGAGCACAGAGTTTTAATAGACCACGTTAGTGAGGTTATGATTTACATTTAGCGCGAAACCCTAATTCAAATCTGACTGTATGCATTTCTTATGGGAGTACATTTTCAATTCACGATATTAAAGCATTTTGGCAATTCTTAACTATAACATAGTATTTTTTTATATCCTAAAATATTGCTCTTTGCTTTCCGTACAGAAAAAGTACAAATAAAAGAATAAATTAAGAAAAATTTGATTTTAAAGAAAGTAGTATCCCAAACAGTAACATATGTCGTTACTTGGTGCAGCAGATTAAAAACGCCGCGATAAAGTGACAGGTTCAACTGAATACTAAGACAGCTACGACATACGTTTTCAGAAATTTGCACCTACTGTTTAAATTGAAGTTTATTAAATAATACAGTGTTTTTAGGGTGTGTATATTACATTAGAAGATAGATAAAACATTAGAGATTAGTATGTATAAGGTTTAATAGTTAAGATTTGCATTTTATAATACTTTCTAGAAGTTTAAAGATAGCACATTTTTATTCCCATAAGAATAACATGGGCGTATAAATCGGCAGAGGCGAGTTAGGGTTTCAGTTTGAATTTGGCGCCACAAAATGACCGTTACACTAATGCAGTCTATACTATGCTCTGTCTAATTAAAATTTATTTAAATTATGTCGAAATGATATTATTAATAAGTAATTTAATAGTTATTGATTTACATAACATCGTAATGCTTTACTTTGTTATATGTATGTTGCAACCAACATTAATAATAAAATCGAAAATCAAAATAAAATATAAGATTTTGTAGAATCCATTTTGTGAATACAATAAAGTACCTGTAATATAATATAAAAATTGTTGAAAGAACTCATGGAAAGTTATTTTTATATTTATTTATTCTTTTTAGGCGCAACTGGATGAAGCCCTGCAAACAAACCAGCAACTCCAAGACCACAATACTTTACTGAAAGCTCAACTTTCAGCAGGTGCTACCGATTCTCAACCCCAACCTTCGGAACCGCCTCAGCCAACATCTAATCAAGATCAAGACTTATTAGCACGTTTACAACAACTTGAAACTGAGAAATCCGAATATGCTGAAGATCTCGATCGGTTGAGAAAAGATCAAGAAGATCTGCTTGAGCTTCTAACAGACCAGGATGTTAAGCTCAACAAGTTCAAGCTCAAGCTTAAAGAGCTTGGTGAAAACGTAGAGGAGGATGATAGTGATGTGCATTCAGAAGTGAGTGAAAATGAAAAAGATAGTGTTTAGTGTTTTAAGATTTACTCTGAATATTTTAAGAATGAAATGTATTATTTTCTGTATTTTATTTTTTGTTTGAATGTTTATTTATAATGTATAAACTGTAAAATATATAATTTACTAATTGGTCAGTTCTAACACTTTTGATAGATTGTATATACAGTTTTCGGTTTGTACATTCCAGAATTATTTTCTAGTCGAAAATTGAAAACAAACAGAATCAAAATCATTTTTGTTTGCAATAAACTGTTACTTCCTCAAACAATATTTTTTTAAACCTCTAACAATTACAGGTTGAACAATATTTAAAACATTAATCAGTCAGGGCCGTAACCAGGTAATCTTTCTAGGTAGATCCAATGCTTTTATTGAAAGGGCAAAGTAAATTTTTATAAATTTGTATACAGGAAAATAGTGCAATAATCAATTTTCTTAAAAATACGCCAAAATCGTTAGCTTCGCTTTTTTCTGTTCAACTGCAATAAACACTGCCATCTGTTGGTGTTAGATATTATTTCTATGTCCATTTTCACTATGGAAATGAGAACACACAGATAAAAAAAACTAAAAATTACATAATCCAACAAAAAAAAAACAAACAATAACAGCACAAACACAAAAAATGGGTTAGATTTGACAAGTTTATTATTCATTAATCAGACGCCTTTACGTGTTACTACTGCCTAACCACAGTACTGATCATTTGTATTATTTAAATAAATAATGTGATTATTTTCAAAAAAATTTAATTGTAAAATTATAGAAGTAGGTCGGTATCAACTTTTTTTTTTAAGAAGGACCAAAGCTTTGCTCTGCTTGCCCTCTCCCTGGCTACGGCCCTGCAATCAGTAGGTAAATAAGTTATAGAAATAAATAACATGTCTACTTATTTTATCAGTAATTTTACATATTACTAACAAATTCCAACGATTATATTTAAACCAATCATGAAAATTAAACCAATGGATCAGTATTACACTGATAAATTTCCGCCACCAAGTAAATAAACAATTGTTATAGTTTATAACTGTCAGTGTGACAGTTAATTAATATTTCAAAATAATAATAATTTAATTGTTTCATTTTGCGATGTCTTTGGAACTTATCTCATCAAATACGATACGACCTCTTCGATTTTCTCAGATAAATTTTTATTTTTAAGCACTCATTATTTTTCTTTTCAGCAAAATCACACAAACAAACAGTATGATAATTCCTAAAGGAGGTTCAACCAAAGTCAGTTTGCTAGGCAAAAAAAATAAATGGTAAAAAATAAAAGTTTATCGATAAAATCAGGAAGTCTTGTGATATTACAGTTAGACCTCTTTAATTCAAACTAATAATTACACAGGTTGATCCAGATTATCGAAAAATGACAGAAAATATCGATTTTCTTAGTTCTCTAAGAATTTCCACATTCTCACAATAAAAAAACAATTGTACGTACTACATATGAATAACAAAATAAAATACATATAAGGTAATTACAAAAATCTATATTAAAGCCAAGAGTAAATTAAAGGAAATGTGAAAAATTCGGAAATTTTGCTGTTTAATGTTCGCTTCTTCTGCTTTTTTGGCTCTTTTTTTTAATTTCCGATATTATTAGAATGTGTGTTTCTTCAGCCCCCTTAAATTATGTTTTAAAACTTCTTACTGCTGTACCTGTCCTTGTATCACTTCTACTTCTTCGTCGAAGTTTGATTAATTCTGAATATCATTTGTGAATTCCCTTGATTCTTCATGTGCCATAGTACAGTCAAGTGTTTCTTTTTAAACCCTCTAATTCCATGCTGTCCCTCCCCTGTAATAGAGGAAGATTATATAACAACATCTTTCAAATTAACTTTCTTCAGTTATGCAAAAATATCTGCACCTTCGGAAGCAACAATTTCTTTTAAAAGCTTCTTGCGATAATTTAACTTGACCGCTTGAATTACATTTTGGTCCATCGGTTGCAATAAAGGAGTTATATTTGGCGACAAAAACATTACCTACAATAATTATTTTATCTTCAGAAAATAAATTTTCAGGGTGTCCTGGTGTATTGTCTAAAATCATTTTGCATTTTTTTCGGACTGCTGGAACAAAATCTGTGTAAAATCAATGTTTGAAAATTTTTCTGGTATCCCTGGCTCTTTTCTGTTGTTGGTGGCAGCGGTTCATTTCCAAAAGCTCGGGACTTTTGAGACTTGCCCAGTACAAACAATGTAGAGCATAAATGTAACTCGTTCTTTGCTCATTTTTCTTCCTGGAGCTGATGTTTCAGCTTGGTGAGCAATTGTTTTTTGAGGAAGTAATTTCCAGAAAAGTCTGCTTTTGTCGGCATTGTAAATTTGATCTGGACACAACTGCATTTCTACTATTTTATTTCGAAGTGCGCTTTTAAATGGCTCAACAGCAGTCTCATCACTTGATAATTTTTCTCCTGTAATTGATAATTATCGAATTCCGTACCTGTTTTTGAACTTATCGAAGCATCAGGAACAAGCTTTGAAAGTTGTGAGTCTGACCATAAAAAAATAATGCTTTTTCACACAAAATTTCTCCCGATATGGTTACACTAAAAGTAATTCAATTTTGTGTTAAAAAAATATACATATGTACAGAGTCATCTTTTTACGTCTAGATCTTTGCTGTAAAAACCAGGTATAAACTGTTTTATCAAAGTCAGGATATGCACTTAATTTAAACGTTTTTCATTTATTTTATTATTTTTTCGATAAACTGATCACTGAGGTACCCGCCTTTAAACTGTTAATAATCATGAACTTTTCTTTTATCGACAAAGTAACTTGTTTTCTTTTGGAAGTCATCTTAGCTTTAATTTGCAGTGCAAACAACTCAGTAACAGACAAAAGTCTAATGAACAATGAACAGTAAACAGAGCAGTTCTTAGAGAATATGAAATCAAGGGATTCCCTCATTTAAGTAGCAAAGTAAGAGAATATGAAATAAAGGGATTTCCTTATTTAGGTAACAGAATAAGAGAATATGAAATTAAGGAATTCCCTTATTTAGGTAGCAGAATACATGAATCTACGGGGATTCCCCCATTTAGGCAACAGAGAACATAAAACCCAATGTTTCCCTTATTTGGGTAGCAGGAATCACTTTGTTGTTCTGATATGTCTCCGACCTGTCGCTGTTCGGATTACTGCATTTTCGGATTAGAGCATATTCGGATTAAAAAGATCGAACTCTATTTGTAATTACTGGCAACATTTTTTTGCACTCCCGGGAGTGAAAGCCTTTTTTACTCTTCATTTTCGAAGATTAATAAGCAAGCATTATGTTACCTTAGAAACAAATAGGTACATGGATGTAACTTAGCCTAGTTTACCAGAAAAATATGCATAATTATGTTTCGTTTTCAAAGCTGTCATGTATTTGACAATTATATAAATATAACAAAATAATAATTATTTTAAAATGTATATGCCGGAATGCAAAAAATAGTGTATATACCACAGAACTAAAGTGCCTGTAATCCCTCACGCGATTATTTCCCTCGCCTACAGTTCATGAAATAAACCTCACTCTCAGGATTAAATCATGCACTTCAGTTCCTCAATGTATATTATTTTTTAAAAACATTGGTTTATTTTATAATATATGATTTTTAATTATTATTGTAAAATATAAATGAAATAAAAAAAGCTATACTACTACACTTATAACTAGGTACCTATCAACAATGATTACCTCTTTCGCTAACTAGTTCAGCAGTGTCCACATTTTATAATCCTTTAATAACCGTACATAAAAAGCTCATTTATTTGCCATATGCGAGTGATACGAATCGAGATTAGGCCCACTTGAAATTTTAACTCGGTAATCGCAATCGCGTGTAATCAGTAGGTACGGTTGTCGGGAACATAAATATCACATTATCCTAACCTAACATACTTACTTCGCGTAAATAAATTGTACACAGCCCTGCAATTAACTGCGGATAGTAAATATGAGGCCTGCGACATAAATGTTGCATTAACGACTGGGATACTTAAGACACAAGAGGCACATAATTTTATGTTTGGAAAGTCACTTATGGAACTAACATTGCAGATGGCAGCACGGATGAACAAACAATCAAGTCAAAACACGTCACACTTCACAGTATCGCGAGATATAATAGTTATTTATCGTACAAGTGTGTTACATTACAAATAAGTCACGTGAGAAAGGATAGATAGGGGTAATTTTTCTCGTGACTTAATTAACTCACAAGTGCCATCCAACATTTTATGCAACATCTTTTAATAAATAATGTAAAATATTAAAGAAATTGACAGTCGACATTTCAAAATGGCGGTTATTAAAAAATAGTGTAAAGAAAGTTTATAACGTAGTTACTACATGGTGATCATTCGAAAATGGGTCATGTAACCGGCAATTTTTTTTAATGACCATCAAAACTATACCTTATGACTTTATAACTATAAAGAACGTTTTATGAATACGGGCCTAACAGAACAATAAATAATAACAACGTACGCCTATGATCGCAAATGTGACTACTTATTTCCGTGGAATAAAATTTCAGAATCACCTGTACAATACAAACTCACAAACAGTGAATTATTATTTATAACCCTGCAGTGAGTTATACCCTACTTTATTTATCTAGAAACAGCATAGTTATAGCGTTATAATTACACGGTGTTGTATAAATAACATATTTCTACGACCACTATGGAAACTCATTTTTATCTTAATATAAAGTTGCATATTTCCCACAGTCGTGGGTTAAAGTAGGTATGATAAATTATTTCTCACAGTATTTGCCAAAACTGCGCATGTGCAGTGTGAGATGTGAGAAATATTATTTCGAAACTGACTGTGCGTAGGTAAATACTATATGAGTGAGTTTACCTATGCCTATGTGTGGTCTTAGAAAAAATATAGTGTACCATACGTGCAAAATAAAGTACTTCCCGCCTTGTGTGATTCTAGTACTTGACTTCGTCTTGTGCCGGAACTTTCACACCTCTTACTTGGGAACGAGGCGACGTTCTGTATGTGTTGTCCAATATATTATTAATTACACTGCACTTAGAACTAATACAGTTCGTTTTTTAATACACACAGAGTTAAATAGGAGATTCGTATCGTAACTAGTTTTACGAATTCTGTAACAGGCGAAAATTGAAGAAAATAATACATCTTACTCTTATAAATAAAATATTATAAAGTAAAAAAATACAAATACACAAAGCAATAACGTACATGTAAAAGAAAAACACGGAAAACCTTAATTAAATTTTATGATTTTTAAAATGTAACTCCTATATTTTTATGGCAAATGTTGTTGAATACATATCTGTATTGCTGGTCACATTTTTAAACATTTATCGTAGAATATTACATATTATATAGGGTTAACAATATACATACATATATAGAAGAAAAATAAATGATTTTTTTAAAGAAATATCCGAAGAGAAGATAATTAAAATTACATAGTCAAAATTACAAATAAAATCTAAATAAAATACTGTCCGGTTTTAAAAGTAGGTAACTATGAAACATGAAAATATATACCTTCTTGTTTTATATACGTTTTATTTTAATTTATTTTTAATTAGTTCTGAATAAATTAATAGAAAGTAATAAATAACAATTAATTTTAATACAAAATTAGATAAACAAATTTCAAAGATTCCTGAACAAAACCTTTTTTTATTTATAGTTTTAAATATTAGACAACACTTCTAAAAAAATAATACTAACAGAATTTTTTAAAAGAATGCTGAATAAATCAACTCTCTTTATTTCAAATTATATTGTCTCCATATAAGCCTAAAATTTAAGTTATTGTAATTCAGGAAAGTATTCTATTGATTTAAATCATTATCAATAATTAATAAAATATTGATAATAAACAGTGATGGTATATTTTGAAATGTATCTCCCGACGAAAAGAGTGAGACTTGGTTGCCTCCGCCTATGGCAGCTTCTTATACATATAGATGAAGTGAGTTGATTTGTAACATGTATGCGACATTGAGGCGAGCGACAAAGACCGCCGTATCCGTGCCCCGCTGTCAGAGAGAGATAAATGACAGGTGAGATCAAAGATAGCGAACTAGAATCTGACTTGGACGGAGAATAATCGTCGGACTTCTTTCTTCCTTACATGGCTCAAATACTCCACATTTCCAAACTTATATTACTAGAGGATTCCGCATTTCTAACGCAAAATACTTTGCATTTCTTTTATAAAAGAAACTGTACTTTTCGGAGGATAATAGATAATATTAATTTCACATAATTTGTATTATTTCTACCGTTATAATTTTCTTATATATGAATTTAAAATTTAAACTTATGAAAGAATAAATTTATCATTTCGAAAATGAATAGATTGGTAAACACAATGAATTGATCGAATATTAACAAAATATCGTAGATACTAATTTATAAAAATAATATATAGTGCTTCTGGCATATTAGTGTGCAGGAATTATGTTTACGCCAATTGCGTAATAATTATTTACATATAGAGGGCCGAAAGAGAAGATTTACGTCTGCGGATGAAATTTGCGTTGGTGTAGGTTGTCAGTCTATTATCCCTGCAATTCATTGCATTACTGTAAGGTAATCCTTGCATTTGAGCGGAAACATTGGTTACCAAGTCAGATAAGACTCTTGTCTTGACCACACACCTTACTAGATAACCACCTAATCTTAAAACTCCCTTATACTATATTTCTTACCGTTCGTAATGCTTATGTAATTTTTGCAAGATCAAAATAAAATTTCCCTCAACATTAAGTAAAAAAGTATCCAAAATGAGATGTATTAAAAATAATTAATGAAAAATGAAAATGTATTTCCATGGCATTTTCAACATATTCGTTCCATTTTCCAGTTTTTCAAAGTGGTTGTGCAAAAATAATTCTTTAGGTATCAATTAATAATTGTAGTAACAGCACTTTTAATTTTAATATAGAATAATATAAATATGTACTATAGGTATATCATTTCTATTCATAATTTTTCAATTAATTTTTCTTAATTCGATTGAGCTTGAGAAGGCAATACTGTCAATCAAATATCAAGTCGTAAACATCGATATGATAAATCCCATATTTCACGTTAAAAAATACTTACTGTATAAACTTTAAATACACTCTACCTCCTCATTGTATTGCAGTGATGCCGAATCTTTGAGCTCGATTTGTCAAAATTCAGAAAGAACGTAGATTAGCTAGGGTGCCGTATCACATCTAGAAATATCTATAATTTTGTGATATTTGCAATTCCAGTAATACATACGTAGAGCCGGATCTAGGCACAGACAAACCTAGGCAATTGCCTAGAGCGCGCCAATCAAAGAGCGACCTTTCATAAATCATAACATGTATATACATAGGCATAGAAAATTTTATTCAAAATTCTGCCGAATAGAAAAAGACGGCGCAAAATACTAATGAGTGAGCACTGGACAGAACAGAAGGTTGTCGATGATGTGGTTCGGATTCCGATTGAGCTTTATTAATATTTAATATAATCAAATTTAATAAGATTTTACCTTTCAACGTGTATATAATTTTAATACATTTGACTTGAAAGGGGCGTTAAGTTTGATTTTCGGAAAGAAATTATGAAGAAAACGAAAACTCGTATTTAAAATCTAATGAGATAGAAGCTTACTACTTATTAGAAAACTTATTATCAATGGCAGGTTTTGGGGTATACCTATATAGGTATAGGAGTCAAGCGATCAAGAGTGTTGAATAAAAAATAGGTATATACTTTAATGTTGATATAAGGATTCCAATATTATCCGTCTAATAAATTTTCTGAAATACCGCTACTACTGATTATTGACAAAAATATATAAATAAAGAGGGAATGAGGCGAATTAATAGTTTCTGTCTAGGGGCAAATTGAAGACAAATCCTCGTCTGTACATATGTTATTAGATGTATTTATTTATCAATAAAGAGAAAATAGTTATTTTTGTACTAAGTGCGTTAAGTTTGTATTTTTACTGCGTGAGATGTCACTTTTTGACGAGGCTTGAAAATATGAAAAAGACAAAATACAAACAATATTTTTTCTAGAACTATTTTCAATCATTAATTATAATATTTTTACTTATCTATACACACCGTGAAAAAACATTTTCCAAACCCGTGAAAAAATGTTTTCCGATACTTTGTGAATGGTATCAACAACTATGAAAAAATCATCTATTGTATTAATTGTTCTTTAATTAAAAGTGTGAACATTTTTTGACAGTTGTAGAAAAAAATAATTTTTACAGTAGTGCCCTTTTTGTAGCTGAATTGCATTTACTAAATCTTCAATTTGTAACGTTTATAATTTAGGTGAAGTGTAAAAATAATTGAAACACAAATATTTATATAACTAGATTTAATAAACGAATAATAGATTATAAAAAGATAATAAAAAATAAGTAACAATACAGGGTGTTTACGGTCTTTTTATTTTATTTTTAATGGGTGCTACTACAGGTCAAAAGAAGGCGAAAAACATTAAAACACCTTAACAAAATATTTATAATAAAAGAGATATGAATTTTTTTAGTTTTTATAAAGGGGAGGTAAATTAATGTTGAAAAAAGTTGTAGTAACCTATGCAATGACAAATTTCTCTCTTTTGTTTTTTAATTTGTTTATCTCTCAGTTGCAGTTTATTACAATTTAATTGTGCAACGTCTGTTTCTATGTGATTATTGTTATTAATTGTGTAAAAATTGAACAATGTACCATCGGTATTCTAATACAGAATTAGTTGACATGATGCTTATTTATGGGGAAGTGCATCAAAATTCAACTGCAGCAAGTCGTCTTTACAGAGAGCAATTTCCAAATAGGCAATGTCCTATACCTCAACAGTTCACTAATTTAATAATAAGTGCTCGAGATAATGGTGATCTGCGAAATAATCAAGGGCGTGATGGAGGTCTTGGTCGGTTCCGACGAATTTTAGATGCGGATGTACAAATTTTAAACCTCGTTGACGAAAATCCTTCAACCAGTACACGACAAATGCTCGGCAAATAGGTGTCTCAAATCGCATTGTATGGCGAACACTACGCGAGTATCAACTACATCCGTTTCATGTACAGCGAGTACAAGCTTTACAACCTCGAGATCATTCTCAGCGCGTACGGTTCTGTAGATGGTTTTTGCGCAAAAATGACGAAGACCCTAATTTTTCATTGAGTGTGTTGGCGACTGACGAAGCTACGTTTACTTGTAATGGTATAAACAATTGCCACAATACGCATATCAACTTTTTTCAACATTAATTTACCTCCCCTTTATAAAAACTAAAAAAATTCATATCTCTTTTATTATAAATATTTTATTAAGATGTTTTAATGTTTTTCGCCTTCTTTTGACGTCTAGTATCACCCATTAAAAATAAAATAAAAAGACCGTAAACACCCTGTATAAATAAAAGTAATTATTATTAAAAAGACTTAAACAATACGAACATTTATTTAAAAACATAAAACTATGCAATATTTATTTCCACAATATGTTTATATCACCAACTATTTATTTATATCACCAACTATTTATTTATTTCTACTTTACACGTCACTGACGTGCACTGACCGACAATGACTTTCTTCAGTGACTGTGACCGATATTGCCTTCCAAGGTCCGCCCGATGCAACCATTATATACCTGTCGTCAATTAATTTCTAAAGTATTCTAGAGCCTTCTGGACTCTATAAAATTCCAGAACAATAGTTGCGTCGCTCCTTTCCCACTTGACCTTTAACGCGAGTATTGGCCCAGGCAGGTTAGACGTGATGACTCATGTCTCGCTCGTTACAAATTGAAGATTGGTATTTCGGTATTTCATAAAATGGGGTATGTGACCGTAATCGAATATCAGTATATAAATCTTAAAATATAAAAAGTAACTACTATAGCTTATCATTATAATAGTAAATAGTAAACATTACTTTGCAATAATATTGTTATTAGCAATTTAATATTTTGGAGAAGGGACGCGTGACGTCAGCATAGTTGGATCATTAAAAAAGTCAGGAAGACGGTCTCTTACGCTCCTATCCTATCTCTCTTCTTTCATGATTCTACCACGATGACGTGACAGCATCCCTTCTCCAAATTTTTAGTAATTATTTTCTCGGAAACTACGAATAATAAATCGATTTAAAATAAAACGAGAATTTTATTTATTTGTCTAGCTTCAGAATAGGTTTATACAGAAGCGACAGTAAGACAGAGAAACGAAAATTAGATAGAGATAGGGAAAGTGAACAAATTTAAAGGGCTCATTGTTTAAAATCGGAAAGTTTCCTCACATCTTAGTGAGAGATAGGGGAAGCGAATAAATTTTAAAGTCTACACAATGCTTCAAGGTCATAGAACTGAATAGGGGAACATGGACTGTCGCTTTCGCTTCTGTGTGTAACTATTCCGTGGTCTAGCATTAAACAGTGTGTGCAACGAAACCTGAAACATAGGACTTTGACATGAGATTTAAAAAAAATAAGATACTCTGATAGATTTAGAGGAAAAGTACATCAGTACAAAGTTGTTCTAGTCTAGTATCATATATGTAAAAACAAAATATGATCACATATTCCATTTAGGCTTAAGCAAATGCTGCTAACGAAAACAAAGTCTCGCAAAAGTTCGTAGAAAGAAACAGTGAAGACTGTCGTAAACGATGCATGTCACTCAAAATGGTGTGTCACCTTTGACATAGGTACGTGTCATTGGTTCGCCATTACTGGTGTATTGTACAATGCAAATTTAATTGAAAGTTGTACTGTTTGTATGTTTAAGTTATTTTTGTCTGAAAGAACCACTCCTGCTACTTTCCTGCCCCCTGATGTAAATTTAATTAAAAATTGTGCTGTTTATATATATTTAACTTATTTCTGTCTGAAAGAACACTTCTGGTTGCTGCTTTCCAGCCCCCCGAGAATTCGCTGCGCGCCGCCGCTGCCGAACCGGCGGCACACTCCCGTGCCGGGTAGCGGGCACTACCGCGGCGTGCCCCTTCCCCCGTCGGGGCCCGACTGCCTGCTGCCCGCGCACTGCCTAGTCGCGTCTGCGCCGCGAGTCCGAGCACAACCGCGACCGCGACCCATTGTTGCCTGCGATTGTTGCCTTTGCCTGTGGATTGTTTCCTATAAGTGCATTGTTGTGTGTGCGGAGGATTGTTGGTTGGACAGTGGTGCAGTGATGGACTTCACGTGTACGTGGACTTATTTTGATAGAAGGTGGATCTAATAGGTAAGAAAAGGAATATAATGCTTGTTGCGTCTGTTTAGGGTAAATGTAAAAATAAAGTAACAATTGGTTATGCCACTGTTTATTATTTATAGATACATTTGTTACGTTATTATGGACATAGGTAATTAGACGACTTTTAAGGGTTTAAAAAGACGCACGATTGTAACAGTAAATAGTGGTACAGCTAAAAGTGTTAGTTTATTTTTATAGTATTTCATTAAGTACCAATTATTAGTATAGTTCTCAATTATTAAATTTTATATACCGTAGAATATTGCTGTCAAAATTACGATAACCTTTTTTTAAGTGTACCAAAAAAATTAAGTCTTCTTGTTGTAACAGGACACAGAAATATAACTTAATATTGAGATTGAGCTTTTAAACTTTTTCCATTTGTCAAAAACCATATACATATGTTTATTTTTAAAATAAAAAAATATTGTAGCTTTTCTCTAGTACGTATTTTGTAAAACCATTTTTGTTTTTTACCATCAATCTCAATATTAATATGTAATATTAAGATACCCATATTATTTTAAATGCTGTATTTTTGTACTTCTCATATCTTAAGTTATTTACTTAGAAAATAACTGCAAATACAATAAAAATATTGTTGATGATAATTGTAAATTTTTAAATCTTCTCATATACATTAAAAGCAGTATAGAAATTAGTACATAAAATACAAAATTAGTAATAACAGTTCTTAATTTAACAATAAAAACGATTGCATTTATAATTGTAAACTTAAAACCCTATGTAAAATATATGCAGGATGAAACGTTTGTTCTTTTGTAAGAGCGTAAAAAACTTTTGGCGCTAAACAACAAGCGAACATAAAAAGTATAAAAAATAAAGATTTACCTACATATTCCCTAGATTCAAAATATATATTTTTTACTGGTTACAGTTGTATATATAAAAAAAATTCGTACAAGAAACTTATTAGAAAGATTTTTATTTTAAAAATTTCCGTACCATTTTTCAGATTCTGTTTGTTAATATTCAAGTACTATTTTTATATTGTAAAAACAATATTTATTGTAGTTAAAGGTTGAATCTTTACAAACTGTTTGTAGTATTGTAGAATGTTATGTTCCTTCCAGAACAATTTGTAATTTGTAAGTGTTGGGTAAACAAATGAAAGCAAGGTGCGTTCAAATGTTAATTGTTTCAGTAAGCGACAATCATTAATTAAAATCAAATAGGCCATGAAATGGACAAGAGGGTACGCCTACACTCGCTGCATTTGAATTTACTACTTTTATTAACTATATATTTAGTATCTATTTAAATACGACGTTTATATTCAATTTATACCATTAAACATTATTCACAAATAAGATAGGCTTAAGTGTACGCCAATTCTGATCATTAAATAGCCGTTAATGCTGCGGACATAAATATAAATATATAAAATCACTGATTTCCTGTAAATATGCATTCAAAACTGCACCATTCAATGTTTAACATTACTTAAGAGACCCTTTCAAAAACAAGAAATACATACAAAACAATTAAGCGTATAAATAAATCATCACGACTATGTACCCATTACTGGGTATGTCATTTTGTTAATTGATATGCCATATCTAAATAAAAAATATTATTTGTTTTAATATCTATACTGAATTTTTATGTATAGTATGTCTCAACATTTAGTAGACCCTGTCTTAGCAAGATATTCTTTTGACTTTTAAAATAAATTAAAAGAATTGTCTTATCATAATTAGCTTAATAAACAATTGAGTACTCCATTTTTTTTAGCTAAACAAATTTCTGTCAATCAAAAATTAAAAATGTTCAGTATATGGTGACATAATTTCACAGTTTGCATGATCTTATCTTAGCTAATGTGGAGTGTTCACCGCAGAAGTTATTTTATTATGATTATTCCGAACGTCATTTTCACCCAATGAGAATGCTTCATTTGATGGCCCTAGGTAGTTTAACAGTGAAGAAATTTGATAAAACCACAATATCACAGTCATGGTTACATTTTGTTGATATCAAAAATTTTATGTTTGAACTGTTGTTATTCGTGAAATAATTAAGGAAATATAATTCGAACTATGAATTTATATGGTAAAATTTACACATAATTCCTGCGAAGTAAAACTCGGGTCAAAAATGACTCTTAAATCACTCTAACTTCGCTGTCGTGATCTAAATGTCATTTTTGCCACTCGTTTGTCTGTTACAACGCAACAACTATTCGTAATTTTTTCCAATATTATATTATTTATGAAAAATTTTTCGCATAAAAATTTTAAATATAACAGTTAGTCGGTTAGTAAGTACCTATATAACAATAATTGTGCTAAATAAAAAATGGAATATTATTTCTTTTTATGAATTTATCGATCGAAAAATTATTAAAAATCAATCCCCTAAATATTGAAACAGAGTAGGTACACTTTATATTTGTTTCATGAGTTATTTATTGGTGCCCTTTTTATTCAGTTTTGAGTGCTCATAAACTGATGTAGGGACTGAAAGTACAAATTGTTTATTTAATTGACTTCTTGTAACGTTTATTACAAGATAAGAATTTATTAACAAAAAGATATTGCTGCTTCTTCATAACAACGATGATTTAAAATATGATATAAAATATTTATAATATTGTACAAAATATAAAAAAAGCATAATTTAAAATTGGCACATGAAAGAAATTAATGATTATTTGTATTGAAAACACATTTTGCTGTTATCCTTGCGCATTGTAAACCACAAATTTTGAAACATATATACAAACACACATATTTATTTTTCTATAAAAGTAATAGCAAACGATCATATATGGTTATAGAAAGTGTTTAATAAGGTGCTTGATTTCCATGGCACGTATCTGTTTTTGGTGGTGAGTTCCCAGCACACAGAGTAAAACGAAATCAAAGTGTCCGGCTGTGCGTTGATCTGCAGTTAGACAATACATTCACCTGCGCGCCTGCCGGCTTGAGACAAGATGGCGGCGGCTACTGCCACCTCCCCGCCCCCGCCAGCCGCCCACACACCCGGAACACTGAACATGGCGCAGCAACGCACTACAGCCGCATCAATGGAAGGGAAGCAACTGGAGGAAAGCCACAACGAATATCAAACATTCATAACGAACATTTAAAACTAGGAGAAATAGAAGCAAAATATGTGGTTCCATTTATCGAGCTCAAATTCGAGAATAAATTAATAAAAGAAAGATAATAAACATTCATTCCGACGATTTAAAACTGGAGGAAATAAAAGTAAAATATGTTATTCCATTTATCTGAGCTCAAACTCGAGTTGAATAAATTAATAAAAGGAAGATAATATATAAAATAGAAAAAAAAATAGTAAAATTTTGTACAGGGGGATGACCGGAAGTTAATTCCCCCCGAAGAAATAGCGAAAATATGTTCTTTGTAAAAACAAGCGAATTATTAAAACAGGCCACAGGTCGTGCTTCACTTAATACATTAATTAAAGTAAAGTAGAAAAACAAATTATTTCTATAAATAATATGACCAGACTAATGCATGCACCTCCAAAGTTGTAATTTTTTATCCTGGGAAAATCTCTCTAGATTCAACAGTGATTTCGGCCAGTTCAAATTTGGAACTTATTAAATAAAAAGAAAGATATTTCTTGTTAGGTGGTCAGAGTCAGATTACCATATTTAGCGCCCCAAAGTCAGTTCCAAAATTGCACCCCCACTATCACTGCACCCTTCCTCCAACTTTTTTGCAAAAGAGCCCTGAAAATTGACTGTCTACATCTAATTATCATTGGTAAAACTCGCACAGCTTTTTCGAGTTGTCTGAAATTTCTTGAGCTATAACACAATAATGTGTACTTAGAAAACTCAATTTCTTGTATAAATCAGTACAAACTTCACATTTTCTTTCGAGTTTGGTATTTAGTAGATATACAATGACTTAATATGTATCTGTGTGAATGGTAATTTCTCTCTACCCGATAATACACATCAAAATTCAAGTAAAATTGTCATGAAACAAGCGGCCAAAAACTCTCCCTAGTTGTGTAACGCCAATGATGATTGTGAAGCGACGAATGCAATTTATTTAAAAAAAAAGAAAATTTATTGTATTTCTATTATTTGACCAATTAGACTTTGCCCTGATGAAGCTGCAATTAGTGAAACGTCGGCTATATTTTTTTTTATTAAAATTTACTGCACTCCTGCTAAACAACCTTCTTTAATGTGTACGACTTAAGTATATAATATTTAATTACTTATACCATGACATTTACCGAAATTGGATCGAAACCGATTGGAGTTGAATATATATTTCAAATGCTACATTTTTTTTTAATTTAAAATACCGATTAACATATCTCTATATTTTTATTCTTTATCTGTTAAATTTTCCATGTCACTTATTTTACTCTAATTGTAATTTCGTTTCCCGTGATACTCATACAATAAACATCTCGCTAATTTTGTATACTATATCATTTGACTATTGAAATCGTTTACTAAACATCACCCTATAAGGGTCACTTTATTATAAAAAATAAATCTACTACTACTATTCGAGTACTGCGGATCTTATTTGTTATTATAAAATTGAGGCCACACTTTAACTTGAATATAACATACTATTTCTCCGATTTGAATCTGACAATCTACGAACCGAATTGTTAGCGTAATTGTTAACAAATGTTGAAACTCGGCCATATTATCACCAATCTACGAATTCAAGGTTCGAGCAAATGAAAAACGAATAGAAATCCAGCGAACACGATGTCGTAGCGATTGTTGATTGTTCTTGGGCAACAACCAATGGAGCGTTAAAAATATCAGCAATTGCTGCGAAGGCAATTGTTTGCAATGCATACGTGATTAAACGAACAGTTGAAAGTACTCTTGTTTCCTGCTTGATGTCATTGTTAGAATTTTCCGGTTAATGCATCCTGCAGTAGCCACAAATTTTGTCAACGTCTCACCGCATTTTTCTGAAGAAATTATCCAAATATAAACAAATGAATTAGATATTAAACATAAACTATACTACTAGACAAACTGGAAATGGTAAATCACAGGATTCATACATCATCGCAAAGTACGATTTTTTTTTATATATAATTTTATAGTTCATCATCGGTACGACATTTCCAGAAGAAACAGTAACGTGACTTTATTATATGGGGAAATATATAAAAAATTGTTTATTTTTTCATAAATTAAAATGCAATTAAAATGTTCGTAGCTACAAGTAATGGTACAGACTTTCTGCCATATGTTCTAGAAGTTAAAGTACTCATCATGCAAACCGATACATTTTATGAGAAAAAATTTAATAGGCTATAAATTCAGTACACAGTAATATAATTGCACACCCGTATGTTTTAGCTATAAATACAATGGTGGTACATTACAACATTCTTAATAATCATTCTCGTTTAATTGGCCATTTTCCAAATATATTATCACGACTTCTGCTCTACCCATTACCTGCACTAGGTTTAGTCATACTCTAGATCAGTGGTTCTTAACTTTTTTTTGAAGGTGCACCTCGTGTATCTTCAAATCTGATCTGGTACCCTTAAGTAATATAAGGGAAGAACATGTTTCAAAACGAATTAAAGACCAAGTAATTTATTTTATGAAATTAATTATTAAGGACCACTGCTCTAGATTGTGGAATAGTTATTTATGCAACTAGTGGGTAAAGTAAGTGTTTTTAATAGAATGCTGAGATGTAGCTGAATGCGGAAATTATAGCATGAGATAAAAGACTCAATGTTACACGCGTGTACCGTACAACATTTGTTCTATAACCGAAATATTAATAAAAATTAATTTCAAAAGTAATTGTAACCTTGATAAATGTGCCTAGCAACGGTTACTTTTCACGCACTAGTGGGTGAAAAGTGACATTACAAACTCGACAGAGGGCTTAAAGTATGTACTTTATGTCCGGTTGTATGAAAAAGCGTTTCTGATTGTTTCAGCAAAGACACTTATTGATTTTGGAAATATTAAACACAATAATTTCCATTTTTTCTATTTGCTTCCCTCCATTATTTATCGATTGATCAACTATTATGATTATATGCAGTTGAATAAAAATGATTCACACATTGATACCTCTACGGGATTCGAATTTGCAACATCTGTATTGCGAACCATAGGTTCTAACCAGTAGTCTTACGATATTATTAATCTCTCTATTACCGCTATGACTATTTTTTCTGTATTCCTATTAAAATCAACTTCAATAAAATGGCCTAGTATCATAGTCCCTATGTACTACTTACCTACTTGATAGTCAAACGGATCTGCTGTGTCTTTTTTTGTCAGCAGAAATAATTTAATTTACTTCATCCATTTATAATAAACATAAATTTAATAGAGGTTTGATAAGGAATGCACTATTATATCAGTTTCCTTATCATACAATAAAATAATCCTTTTGGCCTTCTGTTTATTTGTACTGATGGGCTGTATATTTTTATGTGCACAGTAATTTGGGTTGCAATGTTTTGAATTTCGTGCGGTTTCATTTCGCAACCACAAAATTACGAGTGCGTGCCACGCGGTATAATCCCACGCCGTATAAATGTCATGTCGTATAAATGTTCGCCCCTCCACTGTTAGTTCCACCCGGAATAAATGCCATGTCGTATAAACGCTATCCCCACCACTCCAGTGCCACGCCGTATAATGGGGTGCGAATTGGAACGTATTGAAATATTTTGGTAGCGTCAAGTAAGAAATACAGTTCTCTGTAAATATTCACGTAAACATACTTGTATATTGACTAGAGAAGAGTAGATGGCGCAGTTCAAACGATATTAGTACACATATAACATATTTCTTACTTAATTAAATGTCAAAAAAAGCAAAAGTCTTGCATACAGTTGTATGATTAAGAGTAGTGTAATAAGTAATATAACATGTACACATTTATTGCAAATAGGAAGTAATAAAATTAAATAGAAGAAGGATTGGTAATATGAATACTTTACTATAAAATAAATTTAGATAAAAAGATGCATGTACGTATACCACGGACGAATATGAATGGGAAAACAGTTTTTCCTTCAATGAAACATACTTATTTTAGTTCCACATGAATAATAATGGAATCTTCTTGGAGTTATCTGAAAAATCATCATCTCTAAAAAAAATAGTTCAATCAAAATTTATGGTATTTAATTTAAAATTGCAAACAGTTTTCCGATTTTAGGAATATAAAAAATAAGCAAAATATCATCAGTCCCATGGCACTTGGTAACTTGTTATGAATTATGAACATTATTTTGTATTTTTTTTATAAATATATTTTTTTTTAATAATACTACCTATATTTTTACACCTCACCTATCTTATTAAAAGAGATATTTTCATGTTTTCATCTTGCAAAAAGTCAGACAATGAGATTTGCGACATGGAAAAGTGAAGTTGGCAGCAGATTCGATATTGCGATGTATATGTGAACAAACCAACAAACCACGCGATGTGGATAAAGGAGTTAGATCAGGGCTAACTTAAATTATATACACATCTTAAATATATGATATATTGCTTTTATATACAAATATTACGTAAAAATGTATGTGCTTATGTAAAGTATACATTAGTGACATAAATAACAATTTTGACCTGTAACTTTTACGCGCCAAATATAAATTTGTATCAATACATTAAGTTATAACTATTGATAATAACAACTATTATGTGCCTGTAGTTCATATTTCATACATGTTATACACATTAGAATGCAAACATATCCTGGGTATTATAACGAACAGAGATTCTTCAAGACAATAAAAAATATTGAAGTTTAAATTATCATTAACATTTTTACGTTTGTCAACCGAAATTAGCATGTTATTTGAAAATCTTAAAATATTTTTTGGCATTCTCAAATACTAATGATCGTTTGCCCCCATATTACATAAATTTTAAGTTTCCTTTAAATCGACAATATCACATGGGAATAAAATGTTAAATGAACTATTTAACATTGGTGTCAAAATTTCGATTTGCATTTTTTTATTAAGTGTTTGTGCACTTAGACTTAAGTCTTAAAATTAAAGAACAGCGATCCCAATTAATATAGGTAAATTGTAAAACAGAGGACTACCTAAGTAAAAAACTATTAAACTTGGTATTTAATACTAACACATAGCACATTATGAAAATACTTTGGTATAGTTTTTGGATTTTGAAGTTATTGAATAGAAACAACTTGTTTATACATAAAGTATGTAAATTTATTGTTAAACATTTATAAAAAAAATGTTGATACATAATACATCTTCAATTACTTTATATGAGTACCTACTACATATTTACACCTTTAAATGAATAAATAAAGGTAAGTTCATACTTCATTACAGAAAAGGGATTTTTTGTAAAGCGATGGACAACGGAATTCAATTCTTTAAACGAAATCTTCGGTTCTTTCAGCATCCAAGCAGATTTATTTGAATTTGAAAAAATATCGGTAGAATTAAAAACATATTACGTGGTTACTTATGTGTTTGGTTACATATTTTTTCAAAAAGAAACTTTGGAAGTTTAGATTATTCTATTACGAATTTGCAGATGGTTTGAATTTTTCGAGATCAAGAAACAAATTTAAAATCTTACGTGTACGTTAATTTTTTGTATTTAGTACTCATATAAAGTAATTGATGATGTATTTATGTATCAACATTTTTTTTATAAATGTTTAACAATAAATTTACATACTTTATGTATAAACAAGTTGTTTCTATTCAATAACTTTAAAATCCAAAAACTATACCAAAGTATTTTCATAATGTGCTATGTGTTACTATTAAATACCAAGTTTAATAGTTTTTTACTTAGGTAGTCCTCTGTTTTACCATTTACCTATATTAATTGGGATCGCTGTTCTTTAATTTTAAGACTTAAGTCTAATGCCCGGTTTCACCATTGTACGTTAAATCTTCAGATAGTTATCTGAGGAATAAATTTTATTCATCGAATAGTTAAAGTTTCGTTTCACCAACCAAAATGGTTGGATAGTTAGTTATTCGTAGAATAATACTTTTCCATAATATTTCTGCATTGAGTGTACAAGATCGTCTAGGCGCTGAATGCAAATAACAACTATACAACTGTCATCGAAAATTTAAATTTGTAAAATATTTTAACATTTTTACTGGAACGTATTCTAATTGTCCATTTCGTTATCAAATTCGAAATGATTAAAAAATTTGACTCTTCTGTTTTTGTAAACGTAGATCATATTAACTTCATCACTAATGAATTAATTTGAGAGTTATTCTTACTTAAAAAATTGTTACAATTCAAAGAGTTGATATATTCTATGAAAAATATGACCGAATTTGTTTTAATCAAAGAAAATATTTGATTACGCAATAAAATTTTGATTACTATAAGTGATGTTGATACACGGGGTGAAATTAACATAAAATACGATCCATTTATTGTAATCAAATAAAATATTTTGATACAATGTTACGAGGGTCAAAATTAGTAGAACTTAATTTACATTTTAAATAATCGAAAAATGGAACTGTTGAGGTATCGAATACCTGCTATGCAATGAGTTATGTTTATGGAGCCATAGCATCCACTCGGCTATGAAACACTTAGTTTGAAATTTTCTTATTACATAAACAGCTGTCAGAAGTGATTATTTATCCAATATTTCTATTTAAAAAGATCTTATTTCATAATACTTGATATCAATAGATGCAAAATTAAATCATCTAATCAATGGTACAACATACACCCCATCATTTTAGCGGAACAGATGATAATAGAAAAAAACTGTCTTCCCATCTTAATTCACAATCTCAAGATTTTTGGTATTCACTCTGTGTTATATATGTAAATCAAACTATAGATACAAACGAAAGGAAAATAAAATAAAAAAGAGAAAGAAACAGTTATGTTGAAGAAGAAAAATAAAATGTAGTAAATATAGTAGAATATTTGGAAATGATCGAAAATGGATCGATCATACTTCTCATCGTTCTTTGCTGTTGTACTCGTTAAACAATTTCTTCGTTGGAAAATATCAACGACGATGAAGATAACGACAACATAACATTCTGATATTGTCAGATTTATTATCAGAAAAAAGTAACCTAAAAATATATAAATTTTTACAGTACCTAACCTTCAATTATTATTCCTTTTATACATTCTTTTTTGCAAATATAAATATATAACTTAATATTTTCTATAACAATTTCAAGAAATATTATAATAAAAATTAAAAATTATTTCAAACGTCACACTATTCGTCGAATAAATATTTAACTGGCCAAAAATCGTCAGTTAACTTAACCAACAATTTATTCGTCGAATAAACACTAACTGACGTTGGTGAAACAAAATAAGGGAGTTTTATTCGATGAATAGTTTAACTGACGAATAATAGCTATTTATGTATTAAGGGCGAAATGATATAGATTTTGGCCCGCGGTGCAAAATTGAAGCCCGACGCGCAGCGGATGGTTACAATGCACCTAGGGCCAAAATATATTTCGCTCGTAATACATACAATATTTTTTGCACATCCGAAGTAGTATTACTTCATCACCGCGATCAAAGTAAAACGATGTTCAAATCAAATTCAGATCATAGTAGTCTATTTGACATTTGTACGTTGTCATGGATAACAATGAAAACAAGCAAGTAGTAAGTAAACAAAGTAGCAAAAAAGCGGTGACACGTCAAAAATTTATTATAAAAATTATTTTAACTGGGCACGAAAAGTTCTAGGGCGAAAATGACTACTTTTTCGCCCTCGGGCGAAAAAGGGTGTCTTTTCGCCCTCGGGCGAAAAAGGGTGTCTTTTCGCCCTTAAAACAATGTTATTTGTCCGACCTTTACGCCCGGATGTGCAAAAAATAATTATTCATCGATGGTGAAACCGGGCATTAGTGCACAAACACTTAATAAAAAAATGCGAAATTTTGACACCAATGTTAAATAGTTCATTTAACATTTTATTCCCATGTGACATTGTCGATTTAAAGGAAACTTAAAATTTATGTAATATGGGGGCAAACGATCATTAGTATTTGAGAATGCCAAAAAATATTATAAAATTCGATACTAAAAACTGAAAACAATTGATTCATTTATGACAAATAACTATGGAATTTTAGACTTATTACAGGCGAAGATATAATTCTTGCAGACAAGGGAATCCGAGGTATTAAATGTGAAGAAAATGTAGTTGTTTTTATTCATGTTCCATTTTAAAAACAATAAAAACACATTATTTCGCGAATTACTTGCGTAAAACTCATATACACCTTATGTTTGTTTTCAAAAAACTTATAGTATTGCCGCTAAAGGCGCTGATGCTAAAAATATGCATGTCGCCTATTGCTGAGATTTCAGTTGCCAGTGCTTAATCCGGATATGTTTCACAGCCTATGTAGTTGAGTGTACAGTACAAGGTTGCCAGATCAAATAGCAGTGGTAACGACGCCATCTAACGGTAGAATAATAAAGCTCATTTTTATATTAAATAATACCACTCACAGGCTGCGAAAAAATATTTTCTTAACCGTTTAAAAAATATTTTTTTTTGTATTTTAAAATAATAAAATTATACAAAAAATATTTTTTAAACAACAATGGAATATATTTGAACAATAATCTTTATATTTTCGTACGAAAATAAATATTTTAACGGAAAATAAATTTATTTTTACAGTAATAATATTTGCCGAAACGGCGCGCCATAAGATTCTTCAAGACAATAAAAAATATTGAAGTTTAAATTATCATTAACATTTTTACGTTTGTCTATGGCGCGCCGTTTCGGCAAATATTATTACTGTAAAAATAAATTTATTTTCCGTTAAAATATTTATTTTCGTACGAAAATATAAAGATTATTGTTCAAATATATTCCATTGTTGTTTAAAAAATATTTTTTGTATAATTTTATTATTTTAAAATACAAAAAAAAATATTTTTTAAACGGTTAAGAAAATATTTTTTCGCAGCCTGTGAGTGGTATTATTTAATATAAAAATGAGCTTTATTATTCTACCGTTAGATGGCGTCGTTACCACTGCTATTTGATCTGGCAACCTTGTACTGTACACTCAACTACATAGGCTGTGAAACATATCCGGATTAAGCACTGGCAACTGAAATCTCAGCAATAGGCGACATGCATATTTTTAGCATCAGCGCCTTTAGCGGCAATACTATAAGTTTTTTGAAAACAAACATAAGGTGTATATGAGTTTTACGCAAGTAATTCGCGAAATAATGTGTTTTTATTGTTTTTAAAATGGAACATGAATAAAAACAACTACATTTTCTTCACATTTAATACCTCGGATTCCCTTGTCTGCAAGAATTATATCTTCGCCTGTAATAAGTCTAAAATTCCATAGTTATTTGTCATAAATGAATCAATTGTTTTCAGTTTTTAGTATCGAATTTTATCTATTCGTACAGGTAAAAAAACCTGTAGACAGTCGTATTTTATATTATTCCTGGAATGAACGTGTTTAGAGCTTATGGTATCGAAATTGAATTGTATCTGTTCATATAGGTATAATTTTGAACATTATACCCAACATACAGTAATATTTACAAAACAGGTTAATATTGTTTACTGTTATACATTTAGTACAATTAATATTATTGTTTATAAAAAATATAGGAAAAGCAAAAGATTTAACGCCTAGAAAAATTGCGCTAAAGGCACAGAAAATTTTTAGAATCAAGAACATTGATTGTGCAAGGGCCCATGATTTAAGAATTTTGGAAATCGATAAATGAAGTGTAATTTTGATCTAATACTACATCCCACAACACAACACATAATATTCGATCGTCTTGTACCAGCCTGTATGTTTTATATTATTTTAAACTTTAAAGTACAAAAAACAAAAAAGCAGCAAATTATCTTCCGTAACGCAACAGCTGACCGTTTGTTTTAATAACAGTTTTGCAAGTTTCGTCCAGTGGCGGCGCTGACTACAAGTCTGCACATCGCCTGTAGGGAAAATCATGAGTTTCAAAACACGAAGTATTGAAAAACATGTGGAAAAAATTATACCTGTACGAATAGATAAAATTCGATACTAAAAACTGAAAACAATTGATTCATTTATGACAAATAACTATGGAATTTTAGACTTATTACAGGCGAAGATATAATTCTTGCAGACAAGGGAATCCGAGGTATTAAATGTGAAGAAAATGTAGTTGTTTTTATTCATGTTCCATTTTAAAAACAATAAAAACACATTATTTCGCGAATTACTTGCGTAAAACTCATATACACCTTATGTTTGTTTTCAAAAAACTTATAGTATTGCCGCTAAAGGCGCTGATGCTAAAAATATGCATGTCGCCTATTGCTGAGATTTCAGTTGCCAGTGCTTAATCCGGATATGTTTCACAGCCTATGTAGTTGAGTGTACAGTACAAGGTTGCCAGATCAAATAGCAGTGGTAACGACGCCATCTAACGGTAGAATAATAAAGCTCATTTTTATATTAAATAATACCACTCACAGGCTGCGAAAAAATATTTTCTTAACCGTTTAAAAAATATTTTTTTTTGTATTTTAAAATAATAAAATTATACAAAAAATATTTTTTAAACAACAATGGAATATATTTGAACAATAATCTTTATATTTTCGTACGAAAATACATATTTTAACGGAAAATAAATTTATTTTTATAGTAATAATATTTGCCGAAACGGCGCGCCATAGACAAACGTAAAAATGTTAATGATAATTTAAACTTCAATATTTTTTATTGTCTTGAAGAATCTCTGTTCGTTATAATACCCAGGATATGTTTGCATTCTAATGTGTATAACATGTGTGAAATATGAACTACAGGCACATAATAGTTGTTATTATCAATAGTTATTACTTAATGTGTTGATACAAATTTATATTTGGCGCGTAAAAGTTACAGGTCAAAATTGTTTTTTATGTCACTAATGTATACTTTACATAAGCACATACATTTTTACGTAATATTTGTATATAAAAGCAATATATCATATATTTAAGATGTGTATATAATTTAAGTTAGCCCTGATCTAACTCCTTTATCCACATCGCGTGGTTTGTTGGTTTGTTCACATATACATCGCAATATCGAATCTGCTGCCAACTTCACTTTTCCATGTCGCAAATCTCATTGTCTGACTTTTTGCAAGATGAAAACATGAAAAATATCTCTTTTAATAAGATAGGTGAGGTGTAAAAATATAGGTAGTATTATTTAAAAAAAATATATTTATAAAAAAAATACAAAATAATGTTCATAATTCATAACAAGTTACAAAGTGCCATGGGACTGATGATATTTTGCTTATTTTTTATATTCCTAAAATCGGAAAACTGTTTTCAATTTTAAATTAAATACCATAAATTTTGATTGAACTATTTTTTTTAGAGATGATGATTTTTCAGATAACTCCAAGAAGATTCCATTATTATTCATGTGGAACTAAAATAAGTATGTTTCATTGAAGGAAAAACTGTTTTCCCATTCATATTCGTCCGTGGTATACGTACATGCATCTTTTTATCTAAATTTATTTTATAGTAAAGTATTCATATTACCAATCCTTCTTCTATTTAATTTTATTACTTCCTATTTGCAATAAATGTGTACATGTTATATTACTTATTACACTACTCTTAATCATACAACTGTATGCAAGACTTTTGCTTTTTTTGACATTTAATTAAGTAAGAAATATGTTATATGTGTACTAATATCGTTTGAACTGCGCCATCTACTCTTCTCTAGTCAATATACAAGTATGTTTACGTGAATATTTACAGAGAACTGTATTTCTTACTTGACGCTACCAAAATATTTCAATACGTTCCAATTCGCACCCCATTATACGGCGTGGCACTGGAGTGGTGGGGATAGCGTTTATACGACATGGCATTTATTCCGGGTGGAACTAACAGTGGAGGGGCGAACATTTATACGACATGACATTTATACGGCGTGGGATTATACCGCGTGGAATGTTTCGAAAATTACTACCGAACCTAACCTTTTTCCGAATATTTTGCGGTTAGAATTTCCATTTGCAACTAAAAATAGGACGTACTTCTTGTAAAGAATATAAATGAAATTAATTTTTTACTTCAACACCTGCGAAACTGAGAAGTTATAATTCCACTCATTAAGTTTTCTTTTTCCATTTGCATATAATTATATAATTGCACCTCTCACCTGTAATTATATTTTTATATGTTTACAATCCCAATTTTGTGAATGCAAAAACCAATTCTTGTGATCGTTACGCAATGTCGTGGTTTCAAGTTCGACGAAACGTATCACAGGAAACATGACTTGTAATCTATTAATTAGTCTAACCAAATTGTGACTAATTACTATTAATATGATCATGTATGACAGCTAGTTTATTAGATCACTTCTGTTTTGGTATCATATCATTGTTGCCTTTACTACTCATTGCTTTCTACTTAAGGACCAAAGGTCCTTGACTTTCCTTAGCCTTCAAAGGATCAAAGGATATTTAGTACAGCTTTTTGAACTGAACTTCAATTCATCAATCTTAAGTAAATGTATACATTAATCATGATTTATTATTGATTATTTATTATAATTATTATTTATTAATATATATTTATATTATATTTAAACTTACAGGAAATTAAAGAATGGAAAAAATTTGTCTCGAACTTTGATAGTCAGAACCTAAATCGTTTAAAATAAGTGAACACATATTTAGGAACATTTCAAATTTGCGTTACAATAATCAAGACAAGGTAAATTGAAAATTGGCGAAATTTTAGGTTTACTAAACATCTTTCAACAGAATATTGTTGTAAAATTTTAACGCTCTTTAAATTTTAGCGCCCTGATTTCAAGAAAAGTACTGGAATGCCGTTTTTGACCGTTAATAAGTATTATAGCCATCTAATTTAATTGGTGGCTCGTTGTTTGGTGAACTTCTATAAGCTGTAGGTTAACTCTTTACTCTCTACCATTAAAATGCAAGTTCCGTTCATAACATTGCATATCCTCTTCCGTGTCTTCGTTTTCCGGGCAATTTCTTCTCATTGAAATTGACTAAATATCTTGTAAGCTTGTACTTGCGTCTTTATTCTTCATAAGAATATTGTACGATGATAAAGATTAGAGCGTTGAATTTGCAATAGTTGATTCGCAGGTAGCTTTGTATAGTTTACTAAAAGCATTTAATAAAGCGAATAAAAAATTGATTATTCAAATGTGGATCGAGACGGCTGATAAATGAAACGTGAGTTGTTTCTGCCAGGCCCTCGGATCGAATTTCGGAGAAAGTATGGTCGCACGTTCCAATTCTAGATGGACATATTTGTGAGCAGTGAGCTAACCAATCTACGTGGACGGTTCATTCGTTACACTTTGCCGCATTTAGATAAGAACTTTGACATCGCAACCGCAACCAGCACTTTCTTATAACTGTAAAACATGATGGCCAATTCGACACCTCATAAAATCATCAACAGAAATAGTTTAATCGTGGAAAAGTTTTATAGAAGTTGTAAAAATCACACCTTCAAAATATTTCATACCCAAGTTTATTTTCGTTATAAAACTTGTTTTAAATATTATTAGAGAAATACTAAGTCATGTTTCACACGTCTTTCCAAGCTACTTACTAAGCCATCATCAAACACTAGCCAATAACCTGAGGCCATAGATGATTAAACATTAAACTACCAAAGACGTCAATTCTGGCACTGAACTGTGGTTGCAATGAACGTGAAAACTGGGGATCAAATCCCATCGTCGTCAACTAGTAACTAAATAAAAATACCGCTATGTCCGAGTGATTCAGAATTTTTTACAAACTCTGTTGGCTAACAACCGCACCACTAAAATAAAAATATCCAAAGAGTATTGTACATCGCCATACTGGAGCAATTGTTTTACAAGAAAAAGGCTACTTGAAATGCAAAATACGTATGTTATTTTATCGTATGATCCATAAATATCTTGTTCATATTCTACGTAGAGTACTGGTCGGGGATTTTTGTATGTTTGTTTTTCCTCTCGGCTTGACTGCTTTTAGACCTCATCCATTGTTGACTCTACTCTTCTGAGAATGAGAAACGCTTGTTCACGTGTGCTTCATATGAATTGTTTGTCTTTAGTTGTTTACTTTCCAGATACTTAGAATGCTTGACGATGCTCCTCTTAAAAACCAAGTGGTTAAAAACTTTATTTTGTTTTTAAATTGTTGCTGTTATCACGTATTCTTTATCTAAGTCATTGCAATATAAAATAAATGAAATATGTTTTAAACAGTAGAGGTTATTTAAATTGCGGAAAGAAGCGCCAAATGTTTTTAAGTTATTATTTAAAACTTGTTGCAATTATTATCGTCTTTTCCGTGTCTACGTTTGGCGAATCTAATCTGAATCTAGTTGGCGTGCTGTAGCTCCAAGGCGTCTACGATCTGTAATTACGGTTGTTGTGGAGGCGAATGCATCCGTTTTTGTGGGTGTTCGAATTTGCGTCCGCGGCTCGCATCTGAGATCTAGTCGGCTGGTATGATGGATTTCACAGCCCACTGAGTATGGTACACTACAGAAAGCTGTTTACGCAAGAATACACTAATGGGAAACACTATCTCAAGGCCTGCTATTAAATTACATAGTGACATTCTAGATTTTACTGGTTAAAAAAGGACTCAACCAATCAACAATAGGAAAGGGCTACATTGTTAAAAAATGATTTCAGAATTACTTCAAAAATATTTTCTTTGTGAAAAATATGAATGTTACAGATATTAAACTACGCAGTAACAAAAAGTAAATGTCAAAAAGAAAGCCACCTGTGGTACTTGAGCCTTTTATCCTTCTAGGAATGTTGAGTCGACGATGATGACATGATATATGAAGAAATACATCTAACGCTAAGTAAGGACTGAACTAATGAACAAAAAACAAATCGAAATGAATCAGAGTTCAATCAAACATAGTTAATTATGAGAGCAAGACTCGTATGGAATAATCCCGGCTTCTCAGCATGAGATTACTTATCTCGGAAAAGATATTAATTACAGTAATCAAACAGAATAAAAAGCAGGCTGGCAACAGTACGAAAGAGAAAAATCAGTAACTGCATACGAGATGCAGAAGTTCGCAAACTGTCTACGGAAAAGTTCTCAAACAGTTTAACAGAAACAATAAAATAATAATATAGAAATTAATCTAATTGTAATCTTAAACACTAGTAAAATCTTCAAGTCATATATACATATAAAATTTTTTAAAACATATTGTAATGACCTTGTCATAAAATAACTACTTTACGTATTTGAGCACCTTGCTAACATGCCATTGGAAGACGGAAATTAAAAAAAATATAAATTCTGTTTTTATATTTACTTTATTTCACACTCCTCTCAATCTAAGTCAGAACACGGTAATCAGTCAGCAACTGTTAGTTGTCCGTATATTCATTTATAATTAACGTGAATTTAAAAATATTTCGATATTAAGTATTCAACGCGATTTTAAACCAATTTTTTTATTGTAATTTACACTCAGCTCAGCGAATCGACGCGCGCTATCCAAGTGATTGATAAGTAATATTATATGTACGGCTTATTACTCATTTTTGGTTGTACAATTATCGCACATTTCGGTCATGACATATTTGTACTAAAGAGGGTGATAATAATTGGGAAACAAGTTTTGATTCTTATTCGGTTTAGAAACAAAGCGGTCGTTCTATCCACTAAATCACGGTGGGAAATAGAGATATATTTCTCGTTTGGGGAAAGTTTGACGACCGCTGCTGCCGTAACGCGATCACTGCTGGACAAATTGCAGTGCGCACACCTGTGGAATTCTGATCACGTGACTGCAGCGAGTGCAGTGCTTCGCCACTGCTGTTTCCGGGCAAAAATCCCGGACTAATCCGGTTCGCGAGCGCTCGCTCATGATGTATGGAGCCGGATTCACTCCGAGATTATTTTATTGTACCCGGAATGTTAATTACGAAGATATATTCCTGGCAAAGAGAAATTGACTTTAATATGGATTAATTAATTTATAAAAGATTATTTTAATATCATTGAAATTATTAAATTTATAAGATTAATTGAACTTCTTACCCAGTTGTAGATTGTGTTCTCATTTTTATCTTTATAATATGATCGTATCAAATACGAATTAAAATAGTCAGCTACTAAAATCATATACAGTGAAATTCGATGATACTATGGAATTAAAGACAAACACATCCATGCAACCACGGGAATCGAACCCGCAACGTATTGGCTGTAATTAAATCTTGAGCACTGTATTATTTGATTTTTCTGTATTACGAACACCAATAAAATACTCATCCCCGTAATATCAAATGAGACCGCTAAACCTTAACATTATGAAAAAATATGTGACATCTTTAAAAATTGGCTGATAGAAAAATGCATAACAATAGTAAATGAAAAGAATTGGATACTCAGAGTTGCTAAGTGACCATTATAAAAATATTTTGTATAAAATTTTCTTCTCCATTTCATTCCATTATAGTATATTTTAAAAGCGTGAGTTTTGTTGATTATGTTGTCTATTAGAACCTAAATCGGTTAACTTTTCAATATGAAATGTAATGTATATTATTTTTGTTGTAGGTGACAATGCCTACAGAAACGCCATCTACATCCCGGCCATCAGAAGACCGCCCTCTTCCCCTCAGCCGCCGGGAGTACCCCCTCCCATCCCCGGGCTCCACCACCCCTCGTAGTTCCTCCGGTAGCCGCTCCAGCTTCGAGCCCCAGAACCTCGCCTACCACCACCACCTAGCCGCTGCCGCTGCAGCTGGTCTATCCGGAGTCAGTCTCCTCGCTACTTCCTCATCTTCCAGCATGTCTCACCACCATCGGGAGAGCTCTGCGTTCGTCCCGGTTGTTCCTTCCAGGAACATGCATCCTGTGTTGTACCCTCCGGGAGAAATACATCCCTTGATATCAGCGGAACTGATCAGGGAGAGTCGGGACCGAGAAAGCGGGAAGGAGTCTGGTGGTGGAAATGTAGTCGCGTATTCAGGTGTGCGGAAAACTCCAAGTTTTGACCTGATGGCTATTATGGCAGACAAACGAAAGGAATTACAGCTTCGAGAAGAAGCTGCTTGTGTAGCTGCAGCTCATGCAGCAGCTATGCTTCTTCCACATAGATCAGCACCTCCTCCAGGTCTTCTAGAACCCAGTTCTTCCTCTCAACCACCTCATCCTTACAGTAACTTTCTTCCTTCTGGTAACAATCCTACCGGTTCATTTCCTTTTCCAGGAGGGTCTGGTTTGTTTCCTCCAGGTCCTCCTCAAATGCATCCACACCTGGATAGAAGACTTCTACGGGCGCCTGGAAGAGCCAGTAGGCCCAAAAAACAGTTCATTTGCAAGTTTTGTAACAGGCAGTTTACCAAGTCGTATAATTTACTGATTCACGAAAGGACGCACACGGATGAAAGACCATACTCTTGCGATATATGCGGAAAGGCGTTCCGACGACAGGATCATCTTCGAGATCACAGGTTGGTGAAGAATATTTTTTGTACTTTTCTTCTTTCTTTTAGAATAAACTTATTTATTGTAATAGTAATTGCTTCAAAACGTAATCATTTACATATAAGGTTAAATTTTTATCTTTCGCCACTTATAATAGAGAGGTTATGCTTTCTGCTTCATAATGATAAACAATTATTTACTTAAAGAATATTTGTATATTGTTGATCTAACGTAGTGGATTTAAAAGTCCAAGAATTTTTTTTGATTGATTTTGAAGATTCATTAGAAATATTGGAAGAATCAATTTTGTAAAAAGTACTGACTTACGTAGAACAAACCCATTGAAAAAATATGAAATGCAACTGTAGATAACGTTGTTTATCTTGGTTATCAGCGCGTTTGAACTAACCGGTCGGTATTTCAAGAAAAAGATAAAACTAATTATTATTGCTGTGTATTTACGACATGAAGTAATGCTACATTATATCACATCTGACGGATAATTCCTGCGAGATATAAGGCAGCGTTGTTATACTTTAGTATTCATAAAACATGTCAAGGGAATTTAATCATTGTAGTTAACATACTTCGACCAAACAAGGTACGCCTAAATAGATCCACTCCACAGTAAAAATTCAATAATTAGACTTTACGACGGGTATAATTTCACTGGGAAATGTTTTAAATTGTGTACTGGAACTTGTTTCTCTGGTAGTTAATCTCCAAGATCTCAAATGATCTTATCTTACGTTGTTCTATTATATCAAACATGCAAATACAATTTGTTTCTTATAAAATTTTATATCTTTCTGATATTGCAGTAAAATCGAAATTGCAAATTAAATATTATAAGAACATTAAAATTAAATATATAGATCTGATAAGTAGAACCAATTTTGTCTTAGTATATTGGATATATACCGTGACTTTATTTTAACGTGAATCATAGGATATTGTATAGCTATGATTTTGATTTGATATTTTATAGGCAGCAATGTATCAGAGCGTTCAATTGAAAATGAAACATAACAGATATAATAATAAGGTTAAATAATAATAAAACTCATTTATAATATTTGTATCAAATAGTTTCAATTTCAATTTTAATATTCCCAAGTTTAAAAAAATCAAATATTGCGAGAGATTTAGCGTGCAATCTATTTATCCACTACGTCCATTCCAACGATTCCAACTACAATTCCAACGTTGTGGAAATGTGTTATTTACAAAAAATATCTTAATTTGACAGTTAATAATGATGAATTTGATAACCTATATTGCACGTTAAAATAAACTCACGGTAAATGAACCCATTTTTGTTACATTAGACACGACACCGCAGTTACTGAATAGATAGGGATGAATATTTACAGAATGATCTATATATTTAAACAAAAAATTAGGTATAATATTGTGTCATTATAAAATAAGTACGAATTTTGGTAGATATAAACAATGTGAACTATGAGAATGAGAATCAGTTTCTGCAAAGGTGTACGATGTTAAAACTTGATAGTCATGTGTTTTTTGCAGTATCATTGGTAAACATTAGACTCCACCAACGTACTTGCACAAAAACAGTGTGTTCTTAATTTATAAAAAGCTTGTAGTAAACACAGTATTATAAATATTAATAACTAGTCTAAAAATAGTGCTTTGATATTGGTGGTGACTTGCAGTTGTGGTGGAGTTGAATAAACCTGCATATGATTGAATATAAAGCATGTGGAGCACTTAGTGTAATTAGTATTGGTGATGGTATTCGCTGATAAGCCAGCGAGCGGACCAGGGGTCAAAGCCTCAGCAGCAGCGACAGTAGAAGCAAGACACCGAGATAGCGGCGGCGTCTCTCTCGCGCTCACACGTGCAGCCGCTGTCTCTCTCACGCTTCACTAACTCCGAGAACATTCCTCGGCTGAAACCGGAGCAGATCTTTAATAGGCTCCGCGCCCAACAAATCATCTACACGAGCCCCGCCACTATTCAATTCGTACTAATACAACGCTCACTCTACTTTTCTTTCCATCATGCTAGTTTCATTTCAAGTGGATACTTTTCCTAACACGGTTTTCAACGTATTCTTATTGGATATTGTGCGCTGAAATAGTATTTACAGGAATGATATAGTGAAAACAGTCGACTGCGAAAACAATAAAGAAAAATCTAATGTGTCCAACACATTACCTCCCGCCACTATAGAAATATATTATAACAGTTGAGAATATTTTTGATTCAATTTATACTTAAAATTTCCTTTAACAAATTTGTAAAACCAAATAGAAACATCTGTTTTTGGCGTTACTAAAACCGGAAACGAACTTACCTTGTTTCACACGTGCACATATATTCTACCTTTGTAAATTTTACAATAAAATTACTACATACGTCAAATTTTGTGAACATATGAATAACTCATCTGTTTTATAGAAATTTCTCAGCCTAAACGATATGTAAAATTAACATAATTTGTATATTTTTTTTTAGTCAGAAGTTATATACAAAAGTAATTATGCAGATCGGTAGAAAATTAAAAAATCTAACTAGCTCTGCCTCGAACTAAGTGAAATGTAAGATTAACCAAAAATAAAATTACCATGTTCGAATAGTTTTTGAAACCTTCTCCGCAAGTAAAAATTTGCAAATCTCAACGCTGAAAGAAACAAATACAACACAACAATCATTGATTTTGATACACTTTAATCCAATACTTATAAATTACTTCCATCGCAGAACGGTTAAAATATTCATTCAGAAGCAATAAATGTCACATGTGTAACAAATAATTACCGCACCATTAAATTATACATGTTAAACTTTACACTAGTGACTACTGTTGTCTTCAAAAATACTCCTCTTGTGTATCTGTACTAGCCTTAAACGTCGTTATTATTTCTGAAAGCTATCTTACATTGTTTTGTTAGTCAAAAAGTAAATTATTAAATTTTCGTTCTTTCGGTGCAGATTTTAATTTTCAAAATAATCAAAAATCACAGAAAGCTAAGTAAAAAGGATAGGCAAGATGATTTAATTAGTAATTGTAAAATACACAGAAATCCTATTTCGTATTATATGAAAAATAGAGATGATTGATATTCGTTAGGCTAAAAACAAACGGATAATTAATTTAGATACTTTACTCTACACCTTTGATCTTCATTTCCCGACAAAACACTTTTTATTTTCAAAAAAACCTGCCGTTGCTTCAAGCTGTGAAGAGTTCAAAAATATATCATCCTCCCTTAAAGTCGCGTGTCTATATTTTAAAACACACCTTTATAAATTTCTTCTCAACATGTTCTCGGTATCTTCGATCACGCAAGGCGAATGATTCAACTCCGAGAATAGATCTCTAACTGATCCGGTTTCGTTTAAATGATCCTCCGTAAAAAATAATTGATCGAGATAGAACGTCAAGAACATATTGCCTGCATGCCAGCGTTATTAATACTTGTCTGACAAATGCCTCGGATTGCGATGTCGATCGAAAATTTATAATCGGCTTATAATTAATAATTTAGTGACATCTATAGAGTAAATAAAATTCCAAGAGTGGAAACTAAAATTCTTTCAGTGTACGGATAACTATCTAGGCAGTAAAAACAAAATTTACTGCTCGGCATCTTTTGAATTTTAAGTGAATGTTTGTGTTTAATGTCCTGCATCTTTTATGCAAAATATTAAAAATAATATAGCCATAAGTTGTAATATCTTCATCAGCAAAAAAACAAATTGCAATAACTGTCATCCTTCATTAAGGCTCCCAAAATATGAATAATCGTTAAAACACACAGGTTTTGTTGCATGCGGTATAAAGCTTGTTACTGACGGGATATTGAAAAAGTGGTTAAGAAAAACTTGATTATGCATCGTTATCTAAAGTATAGACATTTCCCTTGATTTGAATTGGACAAAAAGTTAATTTAGATCAGGGTATCAAGACCTGATGTTTCCTCTTTAGGACTAGTTTTTGTTGGATCAAAAAGAAAACCAAAATTGAAAAAGTTATTTACATTTTATCCAGCACTCAAAATAATTATATTCTGAGCGCTTTTTACATTGCGTACTAAAACGCATAACCATGTTTTTGATAAATAAGTACATTTCATTAATTCATTTAATAGAGGACCGGTTTCCCAAACATAATGAAACCACAATGTTTTAAATTTCGTTTTTAAATTTGGATTATAATTGATTATTTGATTAGTATTTTGGTATAAATTTGCGAAACAAAATGTGGTACTTTAAAGCTCTAAACAGTTTTTAATGTTGAAATATCATATTTTGCTAATCTTATAAAAGTTTGAGTTTAATAGCTTCACGTAGATTTTTCATATAACTTTAACAAATAAAAATTTACGAGATATAATAAATAAAGTATTGAAAGTACAATGATAGAATTGATTTTGTTGCTGTTTTTATCATGCTCTCAATATTTATTTCTTCAGTTTTTTTCATTTATCAGTTACTATTTTGGCCGTTAGGTTACTGTTTCTCCAATATTTACTTATTTGTATTTTTTTTTCTTTTTCCTAGTTGACTTTTTGCTGTTTTTATAAGATCTGAATTCAATGAATATATTTTTCTAATATTTATTTGTTTAACTTTTTATACGCCTTAGTCACTATTTTGGTTATTATGTATTTACATTATTTCTTTGTTATTTTTAAGTTCTGACATCAATGAATGTTTCTTTCTGATACATATTTTACGTTTTTACATTTCTCGGTCAGTATTTTTGCCGCTGTATTATTCTTCCTTTTCTCTCATCGTACGGTTCATTTCTGTATCTGAGTGTTCGGTTAGATCTAAAGCTCCACTTCAAGTCTTGTTGTTTATTTTCTCTGTACAGTCCACGCAGCAAATCAACTTGGATGACTCAAACGCAATCTATTTCATTGTGTACAAGACTTAAGCCGACTGGATGGTAAATAAATTCTCTGACTGGCTTTGCCGCTACGGTATTTGTAGAACGGACAATGTAGTCAGGACACACATAAATTTATGATGGATTTAATCCTTCAACTTCGGATTTAGAAGATTTTTATTTATAATAATTTATTTGGGAAAAATGCACTTACCATAAGACAACAAAATGTAAAGAAAACTATTAATGTATTTTCATGTTTTTTATGGTAGAGTCTATGTTTACCTAACCAAACTAATTGCATTTAAGTGCAACAATTAAATGTACATTACAGTTACTGCACCATATTTGCATGCGAGTTAAAGAGGACAAGGTAATTTTAAACGAATGGTTTCTTATTAATTAGCAACTTGTGCAATAAATATTTATTGCATTCGTGATCTGTTTTCGGGAAACTTGGAGCTTGAGGCCTCACGTAAATATCCAATTGTCATTTAGAAACCATAGTGGTAGAAAATGAAAGCTCGACATTTGACCCCTGATAGACGAGATAGGGAAATGGAGCTAAACAAACGGAGACAAAAATAATTTTTATATATACCGACGAAATCACTGAATTTATCAGCTTAATTATCAAGTAGCAAAACCATAGAACAGAAAGAAGAAAAGTGAATGTTAATAGTTCCAAAAAACTAACCAATAATATCGAAATAAATATGTGTTCTGATAGATTCATGTTGTAAATTATATAATTACTAAATTATATAAAAAGAGCATGTTTTGTGATGTTCGAATAAATTCATAACAAATAAAAAAGAAATTTTTATAAATTTTACTTTTGACAGTAGAATCTGTCTTGATGTAGCGTTGAGGTCTCCACGTAATTTTTCGTGATTATACTTTCTGAAACAATACAATACAATACAGTACCACTACTTATTCTTATAAAAACATTAAAATACTTGTTCAAACAAGAATTTTCCTTATATTTTATTGGACAGATTGTAACATAACAATGAAATAAATCAACTGTTTATAGATCTTTCTTTAACACTTGTTACATTGTTTATTACAATTTTATTATATTTGTTTTTTGTTATCCGTAGAAAATAGTTGGTTGCTGTGAATTTATTAGACTTTTTCTAGCAACACATGTTTGCCTACAGATTTACATTCATTACTTAATGAATCGTGAAATTGAAAACTAATAAACCAAACCAGTAACTGAGTGGAAATTTACATAAGTTGTTTAAAATATTCATACAACATTCGCTAACTGTTCACTCAATAAATTTCTGGATTATCATAAATTGTATAAAATTAGAATTAATAAATAATCTAGAAATGTCTGCAAATAAAATGGCGCGATTAGCATTAAGAGATCCTTAATAACAGGAAATGGAATGGAATTCCAAAAAAATCAAAACAAGTCCGATAAATCAATGTAAGCCGAGAGAGACAGAAACTTGTTTAATCCGATGCTGAATGCTAAGATTGTAATTTACTGAACGCACTCGTTTCGTAGAGAACCAATCCTAAGACGCTTTAGTTTAATCTTAAGTTATGAGGGAATTTAAATGTACCAGCATTCTTGTTATTATATGAGATATTCGCCAAGTGTTCGTAAGTCCAGTTCAATCTGAAGTAGCTTAGCAGTTCTTGTTTTTTGTCGTTAAAATACCAGCACAACAGCTGCTAAATTAAACAATAGGGAATTCAAAACTCAGACGCGATTCTTTGCCAGTTGTCTGTCTGATACCCTGATATGTAGTACTACTTTTAGATGATTATGAGAAAAACAAAAATATGAACAGTTTGGATATCGCCATTCAATTGTTTGGATAAAATTTCAATTCTGTCGTAATTTATATTATTTAAAAACAGTACATTATTCAATGAGCATGTAATGAGGGCTATTACTCATGAAAATGAAGTTTACCAACACGAGGGAATGATTAATAGCAATTATATGCGAATAGAATACTATACTTTATCCATAAGTACAACATGAAAAATATATGTTTTCCTACGACCACTGTTAAAAATAGTATTTTTAACGGTTGCTTAGCAAGTTAAAAATAACAGTTTATAACACAGTAAATACTTTTAAAACATTGCCATTGACAACGTGTTAAAAGTAAAAAACAAATTTACTTTTAACACGTCTTATGTTCAGTTGTTCATAACAAATACATCATGACCTGTCATAAATGTCATTCTAATGCTTAGTTTTTATTTACTAATAGGTACATAACTGTGGTCGTAGGAAAAATAGTGTATGATATTTGTGTTAAAAGTGATTTTATTTCGTTCGTGGGGTTTGTTAAACTCGGCTTCGCCTCGTTTCAAACTTCCCCACTCACTCATAAAATGTCACTTTTAACACTTATATCATAAATAACTATTATTATAACAAATATCATCACACTTTGACAGATAAATTGATCGCGTCACTGTTTCACAGCTTACTTAACGCAAAGCAATTATTTCTAGTGTTACAGTTTAAGCTTAAAATGAAAAGAAAAGAAAGAAAAATGATAAAACTAATGTAACTTCGTTTTTTTAAGTAGAAAAACGGATAACAAATAACGATTGAATAATATTATTCCATCGAACTGTCAATATTATACAATTAGCAACAGTAACGAAGGTCATTAATTGATAAAAAACGATTGAATTCTAGATATATTACTTGATAGTTGTAGATAAAATATGTAAAAAGATTGACTTTTTTAATTTATATTTTTTTCTTTTACGGCCGAAGTCACCATTCCTGACCCAGGAATCAATTCAATTCACTATTTAAAAAATCGGTTAGAAGTTTTGAGACATATATTAATCTAAAATATTTTAATTTTCACAAATCTCCCTTTTTTATTCTTCTTTGCTATTTAAATTTTTTCAGATATGAAAAATATGATTATACGTCATATGTCAAGATATGACAGAAAATTTAATTCAATATTAGGTGAACTGTTAAAAACATAAACAAAACTGTGAATCAAGTTGGTGAATTAGAACAAATGTTGATCTACGAATCAGCTTAGTTCTTGAATCAGTTGATCATAAATCAATGGACTACTGGTGTGTTTGATTGTTAGTTTTTCATTTTTTTTAAAGTACAAATAAAAATTACATCAGTTGTGGTCTACGGTGCAGTCTCTACAACAACTAAAATACCTGAGAGGTAACGTCTGATACGGCTCTGCGGTATAAATGTTAATGTTATCGTTAATATATAAAATGGAATTGTATAGAAAAATAGAAAAATTAAATCCAAATTTTTATAAATAAGTAATTACACAGAATAAAAATATATTTAAGTAAACTTTGCAATAAAGTAGATTTGTACACCTTGTAATGGGTAATAAATCGTAAATGATATATTTATTTTACTAACGAGTATAAGTAATGAGGAATATTCGGTCATTTTCATGCTTATTGTAATTACCGAGAAAAATGTTGTCCTGATGATAGCAGTATAGAAATGTTTAATCTGTGACAAAGTCTTGTCTAACAAAGTAATTTTCCGTAATGAGCAAAAATTTCTAGGTAAAGATTCTAACTGAGTTACGAAGATAAAATTTATATCTACTACATTGAACGTAATTGCTGTAAAGCTGCAAATATTTACAAATACCTCGTTTATTTCTATAAAAATACGTTAACTGTTAACTCAAGGAAAAACAACTCTTTCCAAACAAAAATCCTCTATTTACACGCGTGTAAATATTGAGCGACACCGAGAAATCTAATCAGCCGAACAATAAAAACCCGATAACAATGCTAAACGTTGCAACACCTTGCGAAACGCTTCGAGATTTATTCCACCCGTATGGGGACTACTAGCCGGGATCTAGAATGCTACTATCGTCTTTACGACAGTATCAAATGACGATCGTCTGTTTTATTCCAATGATCCCGCAGCATCTTAGCGGGATGATAAACCAACTTGCATATTATTAAGCAACTTTTTATTAAGAATAAAGTTTTATGTTGATGTTTAAGATTACATTTTAGATAAGTTTTATAGTTGGGAATATTTTTATGTTTAATTAAGAAAATTCTTTGAAATTGCAAGATTCTTCTACTTTTACGAGTCCCAATTATTTATTTTCTTAATATAATCGTTTGTATAAACTTTGTTTCAGAGGTGAATTAAAATTTGTGCCAATTAAAGTGTTTCTCTTGGTTTACTCGTAAAATTCTTGAAGAAAAATAATGAAGTAATAAATTTTTGTAATAATAAATAATTGTATTTAAACGTCTTACGAGTTATTACAATGTAATGTAATTACTATTTATCCAGTCAAACAAAACCAATTCTGTATTGATAAACAAAAAGTTTAGTTTTGTCACTTTTCTTGCTTTCTTCTTTGAAAAATATTCTATAATATCTTCACATGATAATACTCTTCTTATATCTTTGTTGATATCCAGAAATAATAGATATTTTAAGCGTTTTTCGATCATAACCGTTCTCAGCTAATTTTAAGAATGATCTTTTTGCGGTGCAATTTGTTATCATGAAAACAAGATAAATTTGCAAGAAAACTTCCACGTTTGGAAAAGGATCTTACACTTTTTGTTTAAATTTAATAATTCCGTTATACATTAGTAAAGTTACAACTTAACAAACACATACATTTTGATGTTTTCCAGGCTGGCTTATTTTTCAATAATGTAAATTGTTGCCAAAATTTTTGACTTGGAGGGAGCCCCTTTTGGTGGAGGCCTCTGGGCTGTAGCCTAATCTGTCCACCCTTAAATCCGGGCCTGTTTACCACTGATGAAAAAAAGTAGATCTTGAAATTGATATTAATTTTTATTTATATAGTATATTCATATAAAACCTTAGATTCCAGTTTATTCAAAGTTATAAAGTTTATTAATATTTTACATTGAATCAAGTTTAAAATTTGATTGACCATATGAATTTGTAACCCGGAGAAATGCAGATGTTGAATATTTCATTAAAAATTAATTAAAAATTAAGTAGAGAAACTGAAAAGTTTGGTAGTGATTTGAGAAATTTACATTGTAACAAAGTCAGTATCCGTGTTTTCTCTGGCAATGTCTAGAACGTTTGTTCTGCACTCCGTTCTCTCTGGCCTGAAGCTAGTAAGGAGTTCAGTGCTCTACGCGCACTACTCAACCGTGAAGCCTTCCACTTCTTGCAGTTCCTCAACATCTACCACTTGTACAGATCAAACAACACACACGTAGTACTGCTGCACTTGCACCAATATATTTGCTAGATCTTAACATCAAATATACTTTACTAGAAAATAGTTTTGTATTTAAAGAACGTATCATTTTTGATCAACTAATCTAAGATGAAATGTGCAAAAATTGGAGAGAAAGATATGTTGAGTGTGTATTTTAGTAAAGAAACCTTGTGTCCAATAATACCATTCTTTATCAAAACTTGTTCTGATCTAATTTCTTCACCAAACCCGTTTCTTTCATTACATACGGCTTTAGAAACGTTGGGTAATTTAAATTATAACCTGCACTACGATGAAGCCATGAGTTATCCCTAGAGTCTAGAGATAAGTGACTTTTTGTAAATTAAGTTTTAAATACTACTCGATAAGACATAATGACAAGTCGTATGTTCCCACGGTTCAACGAGTTTTTTGATTTAATTACCTTCGACAAAAAGTGAGACAGTTTATTACGTACATTGAAATACTTTCAAAACGAATTATCAACAATTTTTATAAGCATAACTTCATAAACACCGGACACAGTAAATTGTTTTGATTTTATCAAGACAGTTACCGTTTTTGCGTAAAAGTAAAGATAATATTAGACTTTACTTGTACAAATTGTAATAATTCAATCATAAAATATTGAACAATATACAACAACATGGAAGAAAAAAAAACATTCCATAATTACAAAATCAAATAAGATATACGATTTATAAGGGAAGTATTGTTGTTATCATATTTGTTATGATATTTCAAGTTTTTACAGATTTATTGTGAATTAAGGTCTTCACATTATTTTAATTTTAATAAAATCTCATATTTAAACTTTTGAAATTAGTGATACGAGGTTATCAATGTTTAGCACAAATCTGTGAACTAGGTTTGCCAAAAAATACTCAGGGTGTCAAGGTTACCAATTCACTAAATTTGCTTCAATTATTTACTGGTATATTATCACGATTTATATAATAGTTTCATGTGCCATTATTCTGTTGTTATTACTGTTACTCGTTAAACTTAGGAGTCTTAAGGAGCATTTTTATTTGAATTTAGTTCTGCAATTGTTAGTCAATAGAATCTTCAATTTGTATTCGGTTCCAAAGGACTCAAATAGCATGGATTTTTTTTGAAACTAAGTATCTTCTAAACAACTATGTTAAATAAATAAACTACTGAAGTGTTTTTGGTGGTAATGTAATGAAGGGACATAGAAGATTGCAAATAGTCAGAATACTCGTACAAAGTAATTTGGAGTCTGGTAGATAACGCTAAGTCGTCCAATTCTTCTTCTAAAACCAGAACACTGTCACTCTATGCAAAAGGAAACTTCCAGACATGCACAAGGAAAAAATAAGTAGGGAACTTTTTACTTATATTTTAGTGGCGTGATGTCAGCCATAAAACCTCTGTGAGTTCCAAATCAATCGGATACATTCTTATTGTTTTAAATCAAATATAAATGAACTACCAATTTACAATTTTTTAATGATGACATCTTTATATTCAAAAAGGTGATTAGTAGATGCTCAAGAATCTTGAATAAGAAATACACTACGGTACATATTCTGTGAGATTCTAAAGATGAAATAAACATAGTAAAGATGAAGATATACTTTATGCAAATAAATATCAATAGTACATGAATTGAGAGTGGTAATAAATACAAGTACAAGCATAAACATAGTAGTGCAGTATCTACTTATACGATATGACTAAATATCGGTATCTAAAGTGCAGGAATGCACAATGAGCGAGTGGGAAGCGATCCCGCATTGAAGCGACTACCTAACAGCTTTCTAGATATATAAAGTGCGGAGTATGGTTATGACTCCACTCCCGTGATAATAAGAAGCTGGAAGTTGTTTGTCGGAACACACGACATGTTTTTTCCAACGTTTTTTCTTTTGTTTGGCGCGTTTGTAAATGCAAATTTTGTTTTTATGGCAGATGATTATGGGTATTATGCATAAGGAAGATGCTTTCTGATGAATTCGATTTTTTGGAATTGGAATTATATAAGGAATTTGAAAACCATCTTCGTCTTTAGATTCATATTTGCATATTTTATATATAGTAATTTAAATGCTATTTCCATAACTTTACTAATTATACCTATATATTTCAATAATTTCCTGTTTTTAAAAATGCATCTATGGCACAATATTTTATGGAGGAACCTGGCTTTAATGACATGTTATAGGTTATAATTCTGCTATTCGTATAAACTCAGTATATTCTAACTGGACAGAAACGTTGCTTATTTGAAAATAAATTATAAAAATGTAACATTATTTTTCTAAGGACCGTAAGACAAATGAAGTCCAGATTAAAAGTATACTGGTTCATTAAAAATTATACTTGAAGTTTCTAGACTTGGAAAACCAGATGTTTAGTTATGACTGCAAGCGTGCTAACCATTTGGTCGTAAATATGTCACTGACTATTACAGTTTTATTTGAATTCAATTTCAATTAATAAAATTTAATTATTTTATTTATAATCATTATTTATTAAAAATTAGCACTTAAAAGAATAACTGTAATAGTAGCTTAACAAGTTCATGCACTCAAACTCGAACGGAGTGGAGTGTGTAATCTGGGGATCAAATTCTAGCGTCGTCAGACTATTATTAAAATAAAAATATCGCCATTTTTGTATGGTTCAGACCCCTCTATAAGTAACTGTAGGCTGATGATTTACACCATTAAAATACTTATCATAAAACAAGTACCATCAGTAGTTGAAGTCCTTTGACATATAGGAATGATGACTTAAAATAAATCAATATATACAAAAAGAATTCCAAATTATATTTTGAGTTGAGCCTTTTGATATAGTATTTGTTTGTGTATCGAATTTAATTTCTACCATTTTGAAAAGAAGTTCTCAAGAAAATAAGGAACAGATACGATGGCTTCATTGTAAAAAGTGTATACATATTTGGTGTGATAGTTTTTGTTAAGGAGATTTGTCCAGAACTCACTAAAGAGGCAGCAGGCTCTTGATCTACATCTACACCACTAAAATACTTGTCATGAAACAGGTACCATCAGTATTTGTAATCGTTTATCATATAGGAATGTTCTGCCAAATTTAATGATGATTTAATATAAATCGATATTTAAAAGAACAATTCCAAAATATACTTTGAGTTGAGCCTTTAGATAGAGTATTTCTGCGTATATCTACTACTTTGAAAAGAAGCAAGAAAATAAGGAGCAAATAGGATGTTTTCATCAAAGAGAATGTATAGAGAATTAGTATGATAGTTTATGATAGAGAGAATTACAAATAAAAATATCGTAATGTACGAATTGTTCAGAACCCACTTTAAGATGCTATAGGCTGATGATCTACACCACTAAAGTACTTGTCGTGAAACAAGTTCCATCATTACTTAAAGTCCTTTGCCTTAGAGGAATGTTCTGGCATATTTGATAGTGATTTAATATAAATCAATACTTTGAACAGAGCATAGTGTAAGAAGTAAGAAAATAAGGAGCAAATAGGATGTCTCCAACGTAGAGAATTGGTGTGATTGGGAGGACATGTTATAGTGCTGTGTGATTGAAATCGAATCCATCAAAGCTGCTACAGTTTAGTGGTGAGCTGGAGCCAGGTCGGAGTCTACGGCAGGTCTTTGGCCGCGGCGGTTTCAAGGTGAACCACTGTAACTGCCGCTCTGTTGGTAAGCGAACACTGTTCGCTTCTTCTCCACCCGAATCCAACCGCACACGTACTCAACCGGAGCGCGGCCACATCAAATACTATCTCTTCTGGACCATTCTACAATACTCTAACTCCGTTACTCAAAATCCTTCTCTTTCCATGTCCACTTGCATCAATAATCTTTCATTTTTATATTAATAATATAAGTACCTATATGTATAAATATATCTCTAACGGATCGTTACTCATTGCTGGATGTGCAACTAGTTAGCTTTATATGAGATGTAGATGTACTTTGACTTGACTTTGACTTTGGAAAGACGTCTTTTGTTATTATGTAAACAATCTACGATAAGTCAAGCTTGAAATATTCATGCTTGACTCATATAAGTGACTTTCTAAAGATCGTGTAAACGCAAAAGTATTTTAGTTTGTTATTAATACTACCTATTGCTGTAAATGGTAAAACCATATACATATTTTTGAATGTTATATAATTTTCTATGTAAAAACAGTTTTTAAGTTATTTAGTGAGGTGTGGTTCTTTAACCGCCGAGTGTGTCTGTCCTCTAGCTGGTAGAGTATGCTCTAAGTAAGAGCGTATACTTAACAAATTAGCTAAGGCTTGTGAAAAATTCATGTATTTTATGGGACTTTGTAGCTCGTTCTGGGTAAAAATGCTAGTGTGGTCTAAGACCAATGATTCCGTATATCATTATTCGAACCTCATAACTATGTATTGAAAGCTGTTATTTTGCATGTTGAACAGTAAAAATATCAGGCGAAAAATTTAATTCTTTTTTGTAAATTTGAATTAAATAAAATGTAGGATTAATGTAACTGGCAAAGAATTTCAATCTGGTAGGATTTGATTCACTATCAGAACCATTATTGCTTTCAAAAAGTATGCTATCGAAGAAAAGATACAACTACTACTTATTTGATAAAAAAAGAGTTAGTACAAAGTTGATACTTGTTGAAACAAAATCAATATAAAAATTAAGTAAAAACTTGGTGATATACTATTTATAATTTAGATCCCTTCGTTCTTTTGGACATCAGTGTGATGATATCCAAAATGAAACGATCCTAACAATAAATAATAAATAGTTAATATAGTCAAGTGTGAAAAATTTGCAGTTGCACCAACAAGGCTTAAATTTTAAGCAACTCTTAAACAAACAAATATGCTTATCGTAGTTTTAACTGCAATTTTGAATAGTATAATTGATACTTTATTTTGATATCATAGTGTCCATTTAAGAGAAATTTAAAATTTAAATAATATTGGTGCAACCGGCCATAAGAGTGTTAATTTCTTCTTTTTATTTTTATTACGACGCAAAATACCATAGATTAAACTACTAATGAAGGGTATAGGGATGTCTGCTGCATACAATGCAAAGAAATATGCAAAACGTCTTTCGTGGTGCGAATTTAAAGAAATAATTCCTTTCAGAATTCATTACTTTCATCATAAAGAAAAGTCAATTTATCATCATCACAATCGAATGCTCGTATCATTGTTGGCCGGCATTTGAGCAATTTTAATTATAGTTTAATCCCCGAATGAAAAGAACATCGGGCATCTTCTGGTACGAAGGTCATGGAACGTGAAGATAATAATTAGTTCGGCAAGGTGTCGTACAGATGGCTCACAACTACGTGAGATTCCTGCGGTGACGTCAGGGTGTTGTAACGGATTGTACATTCAAAAGTTGGAATTTTGGTGCGGTAAGATTTGGCGCATATGAAGTCATAACTTCTTGGAAAATACACAATTGGCAATTGTTTGTTTTAATATTTTACTACGTGCAGTGATGGCTAAATGATTGGTATCCTACTCTCTAAAATCCTCGCCAAAAACCTGATCAAACAACATATCTTTTGTATTCGACGTCTATAAAAATTACAACTTAAACGACTCGAACTGAGTGACATCTGGCTGGGGATCAAATCTCAGAGTTTTCAACTATTACCTGTTCAGTTGCACAAGTTAGACTTAAATTTTTAAATATTGACCAAAATTTCGATATGCATTTTTTTTTGCTAATCTGTACTTACATATTTAACTATAAGCTGTGCAAATGGGCATTAATGAAATAAATATACAGCAGTATCCGAGTGGCTTAGAACACTATGGCTCATATTACGAACGCACTTTTATAATAAAATCACTTTTAGGAAGCGTACTTTTACATTCTCAGCCAGAGGTCGCTTGTAACATAAGCTCTCTTTAAAAGTGTTTGTAATATAGGCCTACAAATTTTATGTTTCTAGCAGAGGCTGACAACTTATGTATATCGCTAAAATGCAAGTAAAACTTCTGCCAAAACAAGTACCTTAGCTCCTTGTAGCGTAGATCAATACTTTCTAGATTATCAAGACAAGACTGACAAAAATATTGTATTGAAATTTCAAGACAAGACTTATTCTAGATCAAGATGAGAAAATTCTAGATAATTATCAAGACTCTAGATTAATCAAAAATTTTAAATTTTCGAAAGACAAATATAGCATTCGAAGCTTGTTCCATCCGAGCTGAAATAGTGATTGTAAAATAGAAAAAGAACACTGCCGAAAAATTATCTGTCTGGTCTTATCTTTGATACAATCTAGAGTCTTGTTATCTAGACAACACTTTTTAATCTAGACTTGGACTTAGTCAAATCTTGTCTTCAAATTTTTGTTGCGCCAATGATGATATAAATATTTGTGAGATTATTACTTTAAAAATGTTGAGGTTTGTTGTTTGATTTAATGTTAGTCTCCATGTATTATGGATGGAAAAACAAAAAAATTAATTATATATACAAAAATTAATATTAGTGATGTGGTTTTTTATTCAAGAATAATTGTGTGTAGTTGCTACTTAGATGGGCGACCGCCTATCAGTACAATTTTGACTGGTGTCCGCGCATTAAAATTTTCACATTACTTCACCTAAAAGTAAAAAATCAGTAAATTAAAAATGGAAATTAACTTTTTTTTACATTATTCCTGACAAAATTTCGCAGGATCTTACGTCAAGATAGTTGCTGTAGAGCAAGTGGTTAAATCGACGACTCTAAATGTTTATATTTATATATCATTCGAAATATGAAAGTGGTGAAAAATAGATTAATCGCTTGTTATATAACAACCCCAATCTGCCTCCAGTATTATTAAAATCAGTCCCGTATTTAAAAAATTCGTGACCCGTACCGCGCCTAAGGCATCGATATAAAACAGCTTCGTTTTGAAAAGGTAACACATGAGATAAAAAAACATCATAATACGCTTTCTTTATCTAGCATCTAGAACCTCACAGTCTAACAGCAACTCCCAAAGGCGGTCCTCTCAAATGCACCTGTGAATGTGACAGTCGATTTATTATTTATAAATAAAAAACTCGAACAACTGCAACTAATTTGTATCATGTAGAATATGAGAACGCCTATACCTCCGGGCCAGCAAAGGATTTTGGTTCTTAAGTCTTTTATATTTTAAGTCGACAATTTTGATTACACCTTGTTTTTTTATTGAAAAAATTCAATTTTTACGGTTCAAATTGAAGGAAAAATCTTAAAATCATCCTTCTTAATGAATAAGTTTTTACTGTCATTGTGTTTGATGATTTAAAAATGTAGGATTTCGGATAAATGGTTTTTTAATGCAGGGTCAAGGAACGACTCAAAAAATATTCCAAAAGATTCTTTGATTGTTGACTTAATCTCAATTTAAAGACCTTAAGAATTCCGAGATTTAACAAGCTTAAAGTGTCATTTAATGAACGGGTCAACATAAAGAGAAAATAGTATAATAATTACAGAATTCCATCTTTATTTATATTCATTTTAATTATTTAGAAGTTTACATCTTCTGCTAAGAATTAGTAGTAGTTACAATTCAAACTTCGATCCCATTTACTACTAAAAAAAGCTTCATCAGAATAATTTGTAATATTTAAGGTGTAAATCTTTCAGAGACTGTCAGTATTACTACGAAAACATGCACTATTTAAAATGTAATTATAATATTGGATTAATCATGTTTTCTGTGAATTGGTCAGTATTATTCCCATTCACATTGAAAAATATGACAACGCCCTAGTTTCCATGTCACTAAATATTATTTTATTCACAATTTAACATGGTGTAATATGATAATTGATTTTATATATAATTTATAAAATCAATTCTATAGTTTTACACATGATTTAAACCGCCTGAAGCTCATTAGTAAAGTAACGTTTATCAAAGTGTTTTGTTGCATAATAAACGAAGGAAAATAAGAAAAAGTAGACCCGAGTCTGGTAGTAATATCATGAAAAATTTTATAAATCCGAAATTCATAAAAAAGCAAACCAAAATTGAAACTGGAATTGTATTTTCGTACAGCCGAAATTAAAACCGAAATTTTGTAGCAAGACATGGTCTGAAATTAAAAGAAAACTGACCGCGTCTGTTTTTATATAATGCATTAATACAACATCGTCGCTTCCACCTTTCCCTTTGATTTGTGTTATTTTCATCATCTGCCCGATAAAATCTCCAAGATCCCTTAATTAATATGATTTTAATAACCCTTTTTAATAATCTGTAGCTTGTAGCTTCCGAAACAACAGGCGATCTAAAATCGTGCAACTGCTAGAACATCTGCCTGATAAAACAAGCGGCGATCGCATTTCGGAAGCATATAATCATCAGCATCGTGTAGCACTTGTTTCGCCTGTAATAGCACGGTAGTTGACCAGTGGCGCCACTATCGCTCGTCAAATCTAAACGAGAACCGGAAGTCGGTTCCGCTACCGGAACCTAAGTGGGGGAACAATGGAGGACAAGATTGATGATTTTGTTGTTGACAGATTCAAAAAGAAAATTAAATAAAATAAACATTTTTCTCTACACTACGTCAAAATACATTCCAAACATTTTTGATCATTGGCTTTATGAGTCCTTATATCATAAAATTTCAAATAATGATTGTACAAATTGCGAAAAAGTGCAATCAATAAATATTTGTAGGTAAACAGTACATTTAATAAGAAGAAAATAGATACATAAACGAGTACAACAATAAATTCACGCCATCAATTATGTATTGCAAGTCCAATATATTTTCCAATAAAATCAGAAATAATGGAAAATAAACATAATTTTCATGAAATTACAGTGTCTTATAACCACAAAATATATGAACATCTAAACCTACTAATTTTTTACAAAATGAATGCTATTAAAGAAAACATTAAATTACTACTGAGGAGAAATTAAAAACTAATGATATCAATAGTTTGTTTGTTTCTTTACAACAAAGTATTGTTTTGCTACGCTATTTCGATGATTTAGTAATTGAACATTTAAAAATTAACATTGAAACCTTTATGCGTCTTCCCATAGACAATCATGTACCTACATTAGATGTAAATATAAGTACTAAATAAAAACTAAGCTGGCACACTTGTTTAGTTAGTTTTTTAGCTACTGAGGAAGTCGCGATTAAATCTAGTTCGCTATGCTAATTAAACGTGAAGAATTACTTTGTAATTAGTGTAAAAATAATTACTTGTTTCCAGTTCGCTTATTCATTCTTATACACCTATTCTAACCTTACAGTACGTTATTTGCATTTAAAATGAGAATTTAATTGTTTATTTATTTGTTGTAACTTTATGCTTGAATTAACATTAAACTGTTGTTTTTCTTTACTGGCCATGAAAACTGTGTTTTATATTTAATAGAGAAAGTATTATTCATTATTATAAAAAAGAATTAATAATTAATTCTGGAAAGGTGTCATATTTATATTTAAATGTGAGTCAGAATGCCAAAATATTATTCATAAAAATTGCTTTGAAATATTAATATACGAATACGATTTTTGATAAAAGTAATTTACGATACAAGGGAAATAAATAGACTTTCTTAACATTGGAAGAAGTCGAGATAGTAAGCTCTAGATACTTCCCAAGAATATGTAGGTGTGCCTTTTTATATTTACATTACTATTTTCTTTTAATTTAATTTATGTACCTTTGCATATTGTTCTGATTCAATAAATTTCGCATAAATTATCAATATTATTTTTTTTTAAGAATGTAAGTGAAATAATTAAGTACAGTAGTCTTCAAAATTTCATATTTCCGGATATAGATTTAAATGGAGCAGTTGCCGTATTTTGTAATATTTATTCCAATCTATTAGCATTTTAAATTCAACGGGTGTTACATTTCAAACGATTTATTATTTGTGATCGATCTGATAGTAGTTCTTGTCTGTCATTTTTTATCATCCCACGTATATTTTTTGTACAATTATTAATAATTGGGAATATGTCTGAAATACAGAGACGTGAAGGTTATAGGAATTAGATGTTAGCATCCAAGGTGCACTTTGATCTCGGCATTGTATGCAAATGATTTAACTGTTTGTTTAATGAAGACGTATCTGAAGTGATTTAATAAGCACCTGCAGTACTACTTGGAACAATAAGTGATATTAATTTTACTCTAATTAAACCATGTTACTACCTAGTATTTATATACTACATCACTTAACATCTTATTTATTTTACTTATAATAATACGTATTTGTATTTGTCACTTACAAAGATAATAGTTAATTAATTTATCACAATAATTGAATCATCTGACTACCTACATGATTATTGAAGTAATTATTTATTAGTTTTTATCTATGTTTAATAATAAAATCGGTAAAGATCAAAGATTGTTTATACATATTTACTGAAAGTGTAGTAGATAATTAATTTCTTAAAATACTCATTAATTACTTTATTACAAAGTACTTTATATTGACATTGAAATTAATATCAAAGACGGCAAAAACAAATATCATTTGTTCTTAATCCATAAAAATAATGTTTTCTAGATACGCAAATGACAATCGACTCTGCCCACAATTTGTTATATTTTTCAGAATAAATGTTTCTCATATTTTCATTTCTGGTACAAGATAAATAAAAAATAAAAATGAATTGTTATAAATTCCTTACAAATTCAAATTAGCTCGTGATGTTCTACTGTCTTTGAAGTTTTGGCAGTGCCACAGTGGACATCTATAGTACTAATAGACAAGAAAATGAGGACTATTTATTCAAATATATCCTTCGATCATTGTTAATAAACTTATAATTGTATCACAACTTCCTCAAGCACATTGCTTGTAGGTAAGAGACCTCCGCTTACGGCTTCAGCATCTCTCATAAAATTGTTGCGTAATTATCAATGACCTAGGGACATTATAGCTGAAAAAAGTGTTTACTAGACTTTATCTTATAGACGCACTGGCCGATGAATGTAAACACATGATATTTTCTTATGGGAAATAAATTAATAATTTTACTGAACGGGTCTTGAACTTGAACTAAGTAAATAATTAAACACATACAAGAAAATTAAAATCCTTGATGAGTTAATTTTCACTGATGATGACATGAAGATATAATTAAACAAAATATGTAGAGCCACTTCATGTGCAACAGAGCAGATAATATGACTTAACATTTGATTAACTTGACATGTGACTAATTTTTTACTTCGTTTACACATGACAGGAGACAGGAAATTGAGGTGTTACACATTATAACTTCCCATTTATCAAACGTCAAATTAATTTGTACACATATGGCAAGCTGTTCCGTAAAGTTTTCAGTTTTTGCAATTCATTTCGTATTTCTTTTGAAATGTCATAACCTTATTCGGCTAAATTAAAAATTGAAAGTATTATACTAAACAATACTAGATAAAAAATTGAGCTGTAGCCACCACAGAACCGGCGTGCTAGTACAGAATACCTATGCAAATAATTTCTTTCGAAATATTTTGCTATAATGAAAGACTTGCAAAAAAAACATACAAGTGACGAGAATAAAAGGTCACTTCCATTTGATCGATTTTTATCAAAAGTTGTTCTCGTATCATTAATGTACGAAACTTAATAGTTAAATATGAAGATACATTAAAATTAGTTTTCTCGACCGTGCAAACATATTACAGTAATATATGTTTTTATGTGACATTAAAAAAATATTTTATTTTAACTTTGAATATTATTTCTGTTTGGTTTAAAAATTAAACAAATAAATACTTTTTTTGATTTTCTTAACGTAAGGACGTAAGCACTCCTCAATTTTAACTAACTACACCTATACAGATACTTTGTTGTAAAATCCTTAATACGTAGACATTTGTTAAAATCTCGAAACGTCCCTTTGTATGAGACAGTCCAATGAAGAAATAAATTTTAATAAGTGAAATGAAATAATATAAATAAATATAATATAAAAACTCAAGGATTATTATCCATTTTCGAGCAGGTCAATCTACTTTATTATAGATTTTGTTATATTTATATCGTAGAAAGCGTTTACCAGATATCGTCTCATGGGCAATTATACTCGATGTAGAATGCGCTAAATTAAAATGTTTCGAGAACCTTGTTTATAATTGATATCCGTAGAATTCGAATTTGACTTGTCAAAAGTATACTGAAGAAAAAACGGTCTGGAAGAAGCATGTGTAAATGTCGTTATTATGTATTCTCAAAAAACAAGTGAACATTCCGAAGAACATTCTCAAAAAACAAGTGAACATCTCTCCCAGGACCTAATTAAAATTTCTCATGTCACGCAGATTCCAAGCACATGCATACTCACGAGTCATTATACACCAATCAGCTACGCCTGAACAAAACACGGTCGAAACAAAAAACCAGCGTTCAGTTGCTACTGCAATCTCCAAACTCCCAGGCCAATTATTGGCACGGCAGAAATTGCTGAATAAAACAGTTGCTTTGATTGAAGTTTCCTTCGATTGTTTTGTCAAACAAGAGAAAAACAACGGAAAACAATTTGAACAACATTGCTTTTTTATCTTCTGTCGCTTAAGGTAGTAAAAGACTCGGTAAGGGAGGTTTAGGAATCAAGCTAAAAATTTAACGAACTTCACGTCCTTTTCAAAAGAAACAATGTTTAATATCCAATTATTGTAAAATGCAACTAGAAAAATTAGATGAGGTGGAATGAATTAATATTTTAAGAATTTTGAAATATAAGCAACTTGTTTGAGGAAGTTATGTTAAAATCTGAAAATTATAAGATATTTATCAATAATCAAGGAATATTCGGTGACAATTCCACTCAATATTTTCTTTCAATTAAATCACAATATTTTTATGAATTGTACCAATCAGATTCAATTTTCAATAATAATTGTCAGTTACTGGCAATTTCTAGTTAAGGACAGATAATGCTTCGGTAGCGTTATTTTTCTATTTTACAATCACTGTTTCAGCACGAATGAAATATGCATTTAAAATTAACCAAAATCTTGAAAATTATCTAGAATTTTCTCATCTTGATCTAGTATAAGAATATGTTGTCTCATATTGAAATTTCAAGACAAAATTTTGCTAGTCTTGTCTTGATAATCTAGAAAGACTCTAGAAAGTTTAGACCAAGACGGCAATACTAACTTTCGCACAAGTGATCAGATATATAGGGATTTGACTGGATATTTTTAAGCTAAAAATTTTCAAACTAAACTAACCTAACATACTAATAAATAGTTTATTTTCTTTTCAAATGCAAAAAATATATATTTTTATCTTCATGATTTATATCAAACAATTTCACAATAATTATTTTTATTTATTTTTTAACGATCCTTTTCAATTTTTTCCTGATAATTATTTTTATTGTTTATTTTCTATTATTACTGAGTAAATATAATTTTTAGTGAGCGTTTAAAAATCATGAATTATTTTTTTATTGTGCATTTTTATATTCAATTTACTATTTTTGTCGATAATACGCCGTAGAAGATTTATTTGTCGACCGTTTAATTTGTTCCTTTTGCGGACAGTTTTATAAGTAATTTGAAATTTGAAAAAATAGTTATATTTAGGTATAATTGGAAATAACTTAGGAAGAAAAGAAATACTCAATTGAAAATATGAATTTTTAATTATTTGCGGAATCAGCAGATATTGTAAATTTTGTTAATTGTTGATGATGATCCACTCAAACTAGTTAGTATGAGAATCTTTCACTCGAACAAAGGATAATATATGCGTCACCCAAGCAATCTATTACAGACACCTATATACATATAGTAATTTCAGAAACCCTCTAACACCGTAGTATTAATAAAAAATGGCAACTTTTACAACTTAAAGTGTAAGTTTTAGCACCATCAAATTTCCTCTCAATCTCTTCACACATACTTCATACTTTGAAGAACTGTAATCGTCGAAAATCCGGGTAATTGAGATTCTGCTCAGTGACTCATTACTATGCAGAGGACATCAGTGTCTGGGTCTTGGACAAAGTCAGGCCGATGGAAAGTTTCAAATTGGTGTGACGTGTGGCTCAAGAGGTGATGGGAACAGACGCTATTATGTTGCGGTTTTGTGGCTCCCAATTTTCGGCTACCTGAGATTTTAGCAGGCAGGTGAAATTGCCCATAAGCGTAGGAGGAAGTCAAACATTATGACCATTTTTTACATTTTTTACAATATGACGTTACTCGGGTATTTTACTACAGTTGTCTATCGGAAGTTTAGATATTTATTATAGGTACAAGTGTTACATTACAAGTATGTCACGTGACAAAAGTACTTTTCTCAAGTGACTTACTCGTATATAATTAAAAACTGTACCTTATAAAATTTTATCCAATATATTTTAATTAAATGGCTTAAAGAAATATGTTGGCATTTCAAATGACATTTGATTGAAAAGTTAGTAAAAAATGAAGAAAAGGTAATGCACTGTTACAATGGTGACAAAATCTAAAATGTTTAACTTACTAATAAGCATGGGCATAGTGAAAAGAGGTCATAGGGAGGGGCACCCCTCGGAAATTATACGCTAAATTAATTAATTTTTGACAAAGAATATATTTTTCCACATTTTTGAAAACGATTCAGTTTTATAATTCAGAAAATGTAAAATAAAAACTGTGATTTTGATATTCACTAATAGATGTCTGGGGCAACGTAGTTTTAGTAAATAAACCATCGATTGGGCCAGAAACATGCTTCTATTACTTATCCTCAAAATTTACACTGACTCACTTGAATTTTCAATAATTTTAACTCTTTTGTTCAATAACGATCTACAAAAATATTTCAAGCTATATTTGTACTGATTATAGTACTTGTTAAAATTAAAAGAAAAAATACACTGCAGGGCCAAAATTAAGCAATTCAATGTTAATGTATAACACCCACTGAAGTAGACGAATAGGACATAGGAAAACATTTCGGGCAGATTGAGAAAACTGTTACGAAAAACGTGGACACCAAACTTATTATGGTTAGGTTTACATATTTAAGAAAGAAGTTACAATTTCTTGACTAGGACGGGGATAGAAGAATAAAATAGATGTTAGTCTAGTTGGAGCTGTAATTCTTAATCCAGAAAATTTTATTCTTCTATAAACATTTATGGTTATTAAAAAAATAAAGATAATGGGAGAATTGTTATAACTTTTGCTTTCCTTGAAAAAAAATCCTAATTACGCCCATGCTACTAGATTATTTATAATCAACATAGTAATTTTTATTATACCGTTTTGAATAGAAAAGAATTATATTTTGAAAGAGTTGAAAGAAATCATTCCGATACTTTTTTGATAGCCCTAACGACATTCTATTACTTTTGAAAAATAAATAACGAAACATCTGGTACTTTGTACAGAATACCACGTGGACAAATAAAGAAGAAAATAAATTTATAATCATCTTTAAAAACACATTCCAATAACAGAAGAAAAATAGAGACAGAAATGTAAAAAATAAGGATGTTTATATGCTGTTTCATCTTGGCCGATAGTTATTTATGATTACTGTTTGTAACAGATCATATATTGCAATGCCGGAAAGTACAATTGACATTAAAGCATAAAAACCATAAACGATCAGTAATATTTTTTTATTATTTCTATTTTCATGCAATTACATTCCTTATTTTATTAATCATGATGTTTACAGTAACCAGGAAAACATAAAAAATAATTATTAATTTAATAATTGCAGTATTTTACAACTTGCAAACAATAATTTACGGTACTAAAATTATATTTCCACAACTGCAACAAATTAGATATTAAACTGTTTTCTCTCCTTTATAGTAACACATAAAACCGTTTAACGATAAAATCTGCGATATATGCGCCAGAGTTTAATGAAATTATTCTCCTTTCTTGGTTTTCGATACTTAGAAAAACAAGATTAAATAATGAAAAAACAAAACAAATAGAAGAAATAGTAGAATAAGATAATATTAAACAAGATTAAACAATGTAAAAACAAAACAAGATAAGAAATAGTAGAGTAAGACAAGATATTATAAAACAAGACAAGAAATTAATTGGCAATATATCAAGAAAAATTTTCTTCCCGGCAAAGTAAGATTTCTGTCTTTGAGAAACCCTGATTGTACGCCAATGATCTTGTGTAAATATTTTCTTACGTTAACCTGTGAAGTGGTCATCCCTTATTTTTTACATCCTTGACTCTTCGTAGGGGCAGAGAAAGTTTAAAATTCGACAAGGGTTGAAAAATAAATAAAGATTTCCGGTATGAAATACGTGCTTCAAATGTTTATTTAGTTTTAACCTAAGCTCAATCATTTTGACAGTAAAGAATGCATTTCATATAAATATTTACTTAAAAAAGTATGTAACAAATAATTAAATTACAAAAACACAGCAATAAAGATTTCAATTTAAATTAACCATAAAAGCACTTACAAGAATTATAAGATGATATCACATTTAATTGTATCAGATTAGCATATTTAAATTAAGAAGCATACAAACAATTGCACACTAGATTTACATAACCACAATTAGATAAAATTTAATCCGCAGTAGTTGTGAGATTATCATAATCTGCTCTCCAAGGATTAAAATAATTAACAACAAAAAATCCCCTTTGTTATAATTGACTAAACGTCATTTTGTGTGCCAAGGTGTAATTATCATTATCTTTTCAGAGGTACAAAAAATTAGATTTGAAAAATGATACGCGCCATATTGTTTATGATACAATTAAGGACCGTAATGGTATAAAAAGTTGAGGGACCAGTTTTTAATTGGTTGGAAAAATGTACCAATGTCGACATTTTGTTTTAATGTTTTAACATTTTTTTAAATAATTTGAGGTTATAATTACTCTGTGCTACACCTTTTTCGAAACAAAAAAAGTGTTTTACAAAAACTGACAATTTTGTTATAAAAACGTAATTTAATATAATTAATCATTACCGAAATTAACAATAAAGTAATAATTGTAGATGTGGTCGTTTTCATCAAAAATAAATAAATATTACTAGACTTATTAGCTACTTACTTCCTGAATAACTTTGAAATACTCAAAAGACTTAACTTGCAATCTTGAATTTTTGATTAATGTTGTATTTAAATATACATTACTATGTAATAGGATATAAAATAAAAGAAATGTACAACTTAAGGCTTTTTACCCATTTCTGGTTGCGCAAATATGTTTTATCGCACATAATGGTAATAATATATTTATAGTGTGTACCGCACGTTATCCAGACGAGGAATGTTGTGCGATAGAAGTTATATAAAGAAAAGAAAAATAGGAAATGTCTTCTTTCAACCTTTTTTCACTTTACAGATTGGTTTCATAACTCTATGTCTTTCTTATCTTTATCTGAGAAATAATAATAAACCATATCTTTTATGATACATTTCAAAAGAGTTTTATACTCTGAAATTAATACTTTAGACCCCACACAAAATTTTATGCCCCAACTGTACCACAGAAGTCATCAAGGCCGAAGATTATATCTGTACCACCGTGCCACATTCTAAGCCTTCCATCCTCGCCTATAGAGTCGGATTTCGTCTGTTTGTAGAAGGTTTCTTATGCCCTGTAGTCATCTGAGATACCTGTTAGTCTGGATTGAATCTCGGATTCCGCAAAGAAAGCTCGATAGTGTGTTGTAAGATGGTATAAGAACGCTAGAATAAGTGGTGCAGGATTTTTTCACAATTTGGTCAGCAGACTGTTTATGTCCACCTCACCATGTGATTAATGTTTTTTTGTGATTTTTTCTATGCCTTCTAGGATAGAAAAGGATGAAATAGGGCTTAAAGTGATTCTGAAAGCGATGAACCATGTCAAAGGATGAAAAAAGATTGGAAACAGGTGTATTGTGCAGTAATCAACAGATATTTGTGCACGAAAATTCGGGGTGATAATTTTAATGACTTTTGAAGAGCTACATGATAAAAGACTTTGGGAGATATAAATGGAATTCACCTAATCTTAGAACAACATTTTATTTATGTATTTTTCATTAATGTAAACTTAAATAACCTTTCTGCTTTTACTTATAAAATTTTCTGGATTGATTAATTCATATCTGAAGTAATAACCCATTCAATTATAATTTTCATGTGCATGTTAGTGGTGTAGAATATCATTAAACAGCACCTACAAGAAACTTACATCTTATAGTAGTTTCTGAACTACTCGGACACAGCGGTATTTTATTTCGCTAATAGTTGTCGACGTTGAAAGTCAATTTCAAATCTCAAACACCATTCAGTTCTGCATCGAAGAGCACTATACAATAGGATATTTCACTAATTTCTGATTTTTTTTTTATAATATGATACTCACTGTACTAAAAAAAAACATTTTTGAATTTGTTCCTTGAATTTACCCCTCTGGAAATAGGAAACAACAAGGACAATGCAATAGTCTAGCAAACCGCTAGATGGCAACCGAGAAGCAAATGAAGAGACATACTTTACAAGTTGACATTTGTGTAAACATTGTTATCATAAGTAAAGTCTTAAAATGAGTAATATTTGTAAAAAATATTTTTTTGTACCAAAATATGTAAATAATTCGAGATCAGTGTACATAAATTCAAAACTTAAACAAAAACACAGTTCGGACTACTGCTTCCCCGTCTCTTCAATAAACAGGTCAACAAATAACATCATTTTGCGGTGCCATTATAAGATATTAAAACGATGCAAACTTTGATTGTAATTTAAAGTGAAACATAAACATATTTTTCATTCGTGTATTCATTTTCATTCCTTGTACGAAGTAAAGGAAGTATTGTAATTGCCAAAAATTCCGGTTTTTAGATTTCAACAGAAATATCCATTTTGACTATCGCTGAATCCATTTTGACTAGTTTCAGTGTGACGTCTGTAAGTACGTATGTACGAGTTATAACATCTAGTTGTGTACCTCCCTTGTTTATTGCAATCGACAGTGTCAAAAAGGTAATTTGCTCCCAGTGTTTTTTTTAATTTTTCGTATAACTAAAAAACCGATTAGTCATAGAATTTAGAAATTTTGTTCACTATACCATCTCGTTATGCATCTCCATTTTTTGTTCTAATCAGTATGATAAATTGACATTCACAACTGTCACAATATACTTCATGAGAAATATAGCCAAAAAAGTAAACAATATATCTTTCCTAGTAAGTTTTTGAGCGATTAAAATTAATTTTGTATAGGTTTTAATTTTAATAAAATTTTAAAAAGATGATTCGAAGGGCACTTTAAAGATATAAAACGATTGAAAGTTGAAGAATGGTTATTTGTGGATCTCACTTTCAAATTAAACAGCAAGTGCAGCAAAAATGTGTATAATTTAGCGTACAAGTCATGTGGTGTCCATATCAGACTTTTTTATTTCTCACCAAATTGCAATTAATACCTATAGAACGAAAAATGTAGAATTTTATTTAGGTGAAATATCCTACTGAGCAAGCGTTGCTCGTGAACTGTAGATCACTTGTTGAAAATTTAAGCCATCAATGCAAGTAAAACATTGGTATTTGAGGAATGTTGTACCAATAATGTGGTATTGCATGTATACTTTGTAATATTTGAGTAGAATTTCAAGTTTATATATTTCTTTAAGAATGGTTACAAAGTACAAATTGGCAATGGACTGTTTAATATCTCGCTCCCACCTTGAGCCGCGCATTAAACTTTACGATGTTTACATTCTTGCAGCATTGACGGGTAGTAAATAATGGCGACGAGCCCGGATATGACGTTTATGTGCAGCTGAAGCTACTGAAATAAATTAGCCGGCCCCCATTGCGCTCATTCCATCTCTGTGATCGTTCCGCCCAGTCCAGTTTCTTCTCTCCTCGCGTGAATGCCTGATTGGAGTTTTGTTGCCAAAAAGGTTTCTCATCGTGGGAACACATCATTATGCGAATGGGGAGTTTTGTTTATTTTCATTTTTCCTCTAATGTTAAATAACACTCAGTTATTAACATCATATGCAATCGAATGAGCACGATATGATGGCATGAAAATATTCTTCCAAGACAACTCATGGATGCGAACTTACGATACAGTGGTTGTGAAGCTTAAGATTTAACCCTTCGCTTAACAGTGTCAACAATTATTTATTTCATTTTAACTTTATTTTGCAACCTCCTTTAAATGAAGAAACTTATTAAAATGCAGGAGAACCACTACAACAAAACCTGAAGTCATACATATCGTACAATATATATAGTCAGTCATCCTTCTACCTTCAGGTGTAGGATGTATAAGGTCCTTTAGGTTTATAACTGCACTAATTTTGCCCACTCTTCCATGTCCTTTGCAATTCTTGATTGCATTAATAAAGATTATGTTGAGTTATTATTGTTAAAAATTGTAGAGCATATTTTGGTATCTATGTAAGAATGATCTAAAAATTCAAATATTTTTTTGAGTGAGTATATGATTTTGTTTTTATTATTTTGAAGGATATGAATTGTAGAGGTTCTATCCATATGGATCAGATTTAACTTTCATTTTTGGATCCGAATAACTTTTTCATTCAATTTGCCTGGATCAGTTTACTTCCTCCACAAATCATTTGATTTAATTCAGAAAGATCATATTCAACTGATTCGACTAGAACTTATTATAATAATTTGCTCTGATCTGATCCGATTGGGAAAATGAATATCACTTATTATGTGGAATGTATTATTCACTAGTGCCAGGTTTATAGAGAATTTTGTTTGGTTGTGATAATTCAATTTCATTATAAAGTAAGCCATAAAAACAATATCGTTTTGACAGCATGTAAAAGGAAGGTATATTTTTGCAATTGATTTACCTTTTTCCTAAAAACCACATCAAAATATTAACTACATTAATGTCATTTACATTATTTGTCGTTATATTATCTTGACGAATTTCACTGTAGTATTTTATTTTCATCGGATAAATTTCAGTTTAACAATTCGTCCTTGTAAGCACTTGTGTTATTGAAGTTGAAATATAACAAATATATATAGGACATTGGTAAATGATTTTTAAAAAATCATCATCTTCCTAATCTGTTGCACAACATTCTCAGGCAGAATCTGCTACCCGCTATAGTTGTTTTGTGCCAAGTTTTATTTAAATTTTAATATATAGAACCCGACAAGTCAGCAGTGTTGCTTATGAACATTGAGGACGCTTCACTTGAGCAATAATTTACGAATTTTAATATATAAAATATAGTTTGTAGAGGTATGTACTTAGTTGCTGATAGTATTTCGTTTGGAAGAAGAAGAGAAGAGATCTTCCCGTTCATGATTCGTGCGGTTTCATTCGTCATTGATCACCCATACACGAAACCCGTTCTACTACGTTTTACGTTAAGCGTGGGCATTGTTTATTAATAAACCTCCTTGGATTCTGTCAATGGTGTGACTTGCGCCTCTCTTCTGCACTCCCCCGCATCTCTTCGCGAGAGAGAAACCTGTTCCTCAGCACGACGTTCTCTGCGACGAGAAACACCACGAAGAAAGAAGAAAACAGAAACAAGATAAGAAATAGATCATTTAAATCAAATATACGATTTTACAATTTCAACATTTCCGTTAATAATAAATTCCTTCTTATATAATACAATAAATAAAGCTTCTTATTTCGCTAATTAAAACTAATTGACATATACTGCATCGAATAAATAAAAAACTTTGTAGTTCTATGCCTAAAGATAGTTCTAATTGGCATATGGCAACTCCGATCCATAAATTCTGTGGTCAAAAGGCCTTGTGCTATTTTATTAACGATTAAATATTTAAAATCAAAATCATGTTTCTGAAATCGTAAAGTAGAAGTTCCGGATATATTTTATAGCAAATATCAGACCGGTTTTTAATGCAGCCACTTAAAATCGAAGTAGATGAAGATAAAGGTTATAAAAAATAGCAAAAATATTCACAGCTCTAACTACCACTATATCAATAACAAATTTAGTAAAGATGCCAGGAGACAGACAAAAAAAAAATTCTAAAATGCAAGAAAAATAATAAAAAGGAAGAGTCGAGGACTAGTGAAGAGCTGGGAAAGCAAAATAGAAGAAATTTTAAATAGAGACAACACAAAATGTCAAGATGTAAAGAAAAAACAAGGAATAGGAAAGAATGGAAATAATTTATAATTAAAATTGTCTAAAATAGAACTCTACTCTTTACCTGAAAGGGTAACGTGAAATTTAAGCTGATAATAATAATAAAAAACAAATAAAGAAACAGACAAATCAAAGAATTTGTGGAAGAATGGCACACTCAGCAATGAATAATAATACATTTTTCTCGTGTTCATCCATCAAATGATGACATCACATCAGAATCTATCGTTCCATCTGTTTAGAATATCTTGAAGCGAGTGTAATTATCGAGAGATAAAAAACCCTATCTACTTTGATCTGCTCATAATTTATCCTGGAGATTAAAACCAATCAAAAATGGCGCCGAAAAAGCTATAATCTCCAAGCGAGTAATTGGACGGCATATCACAGCGGGCCGGAATATATTAAAATAAACACAAGCCTATCACAACCGAATCTGATTCACATGCTCATTGTCTACCAAGTACAGCGATGCTAGTACTGCGAATTCGTTTGCAATTTAAATCCGAGCTTTGCAAGTGGAATATTTAAATATTGTTGTCGGACCGGACCACAGAACAAGCTACCTTCATATTTCTTTAATTTGTTTTCTTCTACCCACTCAAATTAAAAATAGACCAACAATTTTCAAAATTATATTGTCACCGAAAATGGAACTATAAAGAGCAATTTAATAGAACTGTCAGTCTCCCAAGGAAGTCAAAACGAAATCTGTGGTTAATTCAAATTATGTATAATGTTTTAAATTATAATAGCAGTCACGAAACTTAGATCAGACCATATTAGTGCGCACGTAATTATTGGTTAACATTTTATGGAAATTTAAAAAGGTATATGGTCATACTTGTGCTTAACATATTTCATGTTTTGCTTTGATAATTTTTTAGAAAAAAAGTAAATGAATTATTTCTGAGTAGAATTGACTATAAGTTGAGGATAATTTTTCTTGGCTTTGTTTTTTTAAGATTAAGTTCCGTTTAAATTTTTATATTCATTGCACGGATTCTTAACCGAAGGTTCAGGTGAAGTTTACCTTAAACTCAACTCCTAAAGTTTAAGATGTGAGATAACCTCTTTTCAATAGTATTTTTGTGAAAAAAGTATACTTATTGATTTTTTTACTGCAAAACAAAATGCAATAATAAATGATTATTAAAAATATATGCTAATTATATAGTTATTATAAATATATATTGAACTAGGTGTAATTCAAAATAATGTGGTTCTTGACGACGAATAGTTTGAATTTGATATTATTCCAAAAATAATTTATGAATGGGGTAACCCGTTTCATGAGTTAAGTAAACATGATTTCTTCATGAGAGTTCGTTTAAGAAAAGCGGCTCATTGAATTTATTGCCACAAATTGAACCGCATTTGGAATTTCCTTATTGAGCTTTATGCTTGTTTAGATTTTTAATGTATATTGTCCATATCTGATTTTGGTGGAATTCATATTTCAACGGTTTCTAGAATCTTAGTATATGTAGGTGGAGCAAATAGAAAGATTATATAATTATATATTTTATATATTTAATAATATTTTAAATTATATGTTGTTAGTTAATTATTGTGAAATATAAAAATATTACATATATTTAGCTTGACAGCACAACCTGAAATGCATAAAAATTTACTTAATTCCCGGGGTGCAATATAAGTTAAGTCATTTTTTAGTTACAGTGGTGCCAATGGCTATTAGTGAGATTTGTGTGCGCTACTGAGTCATGGCGGGTTACGTGTAGTTAGCGGTAGTTATGTAAAATGACCGCGAGTGGCTAACACTTGCGCACAGTTCGCGAATAACCGCGAATCGAACACTGAGAAACAACTTTCACATGACGCGGTGAACTGCACGCCCTTATACGGCTAATGGCCACAGATTACACCAGCGCTGCTCAACAAGTTACAAGGAAATACTTTCCTTGCAACTATAAAAAACAACAGTAAAAATATGTCAACATATTTAATATTTCTAGTGAAAAAATCAAGTCAATTCGGTATAGGTAATTTTTTTAAAATTTTTTCTGGTCTAACTATTCAATAAGAAATCCAGCATTATGATAGAAATATGACACCATTACTAAAGTCAGGAAGGTTTTACTAAATCTTTACACAAACTTGGAAGCTTGTAGTCTTATTGTTTTAGCAATATTGCATCAAGGAAGTAAATCGCGTTATAATTGCGATAGATTGTAATTTACAACGCAAGGTTCTATATAGAAGCAAGAGGCAAATATGGTAGGCTTTGAAAAAAAGCGAAACATAAAAATCAGTCAAAATATTAAAAAAGGTATTTATCCAAGACTTTACTGAACGATAAATTACGAAAGTTTATTATATATTCAATAATCTCCTCCATAATCTCTAAAAGGTAAAAAATGTTACACTTAAGGAGGCTAAAAAGCACATATTTTAAATCCATTACACCTCTCTAGATTCAATGAAAATGTTTTTTATATTCAAAGTACCAGATGATAAAACGTAGGGGATCAGCATTTACAACTGTTATATTTGAAGAAACAAAGATATAAATATGACTGTAAAGGGATATCAAATAAATTAGTTTATAAGCGAAAATAGATATTATTTAAATGGAGTAGTACGTTAATAACAATGGTTGGCAGTATGAATGTTTTACTAGCACAGCAGTATTACTAGCTGGTGACTCTTATATTATAAGTGTGACAAAAGATAATTATTTTGAAGTCACTTGCTAATCTTAAATCATACTATCAACTATTGTTGTTTAAAAGATCTCATCGATTTTAATGAAACCAGTATATTGGGATATTGAAATTGCTTTCGGCAAAGTGGCGAGTTGAAAAACGTGTGGAATGACTTTCATAGTTGGTGATTAATTCGAGTAAAAGATTGGCATGTGCTGTTGTTGCATTGAACTTTCTACAGTCTACCACCCGCACAATAATTTATGGCGATGTTGAAATTGTTCTAGTTCAGAATTGATTTGAAATTTGATTGTAACTTAAACAGTTCCTTTTATTACCCGCGAACTATGAATCATACCAATCAACCGTAATCACCTTTGTCAGCGGAAAATATTACCAACAACACTCAAGCAATTAATAACAATTTATCAACGTGGTAAAAAACACTTCTCTTATTACTTTAATACGAAAATCTCACGCAGAGAGAAAAACAAAAAGCAATCGCACACAGCGCTCCGGATTCTGCAATAAATCCAAGTTAAGGAGTGAATGCTGCTGCCATCCAACGGCCGGATTATGAGATACTTAATTAACGTGATTAACTTTAAGAGGAATAAATGTAAATTGCCTTGAAAGTCTATGGTTTGTTATTAAATATTAATTTTTCTTACGACTCCATATAAATGCAAAATGGACTTCGTTATGGCTATGGCCGACAAGTTTCGCCAGGACCGCATTCTAATTTTTTAGCAAAAAGCCCACAAAATTGTTTTTATGTAACTTAAGAACCGTTTATTAACAGAAAATTTAAAGTCTAATAATAATGAAAATTTATAAAACTACGTATTTTAAAATAGATTTTGTTGTACACTCAACTATATAATAAAATTTTATGTTGGCTTGATGTCATATATAATTTTTGTTTCTACATTTACTGTTATGGTTTCAAATTCATAATACCATTTACTTAAATTGTTCTGAAGACATCAATGTACAGATAACAGTTGAACAATAAATTTATTTAACTTCATTTAATAATACGTAATAGAATATATATTTAAAATTAGAGTTCTTCGAACTTATTAGATTTTACTGTAAATCTATTTAAATATAAACTAGAGTCTTTATTTCTTGACTTTATATATCATCAGCAAGTCTTGCTTCTTTATTTCCCAGTGGTGGTTTAAGTGGTTTAAAATTTATCATTTATTAACATAAAATGATCCGGAGACTTCAATGAACAATTAAGAAACAAACCTGAAATATATTTTTTCTACGATCACTATGGAAAAAGGCACTTTTTTCACACTAGATAAAGCTTGAAAGTTGCGTATTTCCTACAATCGTTGGTTAAAATGTGAGGAATCATTTCTTACAGTATTTGCCAACACTATGTTTTTATGTCTGTATATATTTCGTGCATGCATTTTTGTTCTGCAATATCTATCAGCGTGGTCTCAAAAAAAGTATAACGTGACACTCGTGCAGAATTACCTATTTTCCATTTTCTGTGACTAGATATTTCAAAATATTTTTTACTTAACCCTTTTCAATTCTGGGAGGTCGTATAGGTCATCTATAGGATCATCTTTAGAATTTCTCTTTTCGATTTTCTTTCTCTGAGTTGTTTTTTCTTCTTCATTCCGGGTTTTTCTGGTCTTCTCTTCGTATTTTGGTAAATATCTGGGCCCGGCCCTGTCCGAAATGACCGCATTTTTGGCTTCTACTCCCGTTGTTATTCCGTCAGAATTAATTGGAGTATATTACTTCGCCAAAGCCAAGCGAAACAGGTTCCACTCAATATCCAAATAAGTATTGAATATATCTCGTACTTTATTTCGTTTTTCGTTATTAAGACACCGAAGATTAAATCAGAGACCGCCGCGACCAATCACAGACCATCCAGTCATCTGAATTTATGCCATCAAAATGCTAATCCGAATCGAAACATATAAATTATTGACAGATATTTATTTATTTGTATCGTCTAATTATACGTTACATAAATATTTCCCAATACGAAAACGAGATGAAATTCTGGTGCTTCTCAAACAATCCCGTCACTTTGACCAAATCAGAAATAAAATAATCTTTTCATTCTCCAAATTCAAACTATTATTTCATTCTCTGAAGATTATCAAAATTGATTTTTAATGAATATTGAGCGAAATTCTTTTTACCTCCCGCCTATCAATATATAGATAAGGGAGGTATTGTTTTTGGTCAGATTTCTCGAGTGTGAGTTTTCAACATATGAGCACGAATTAAGGTCCCTAGAATACGATTTTACTATTTTTAGCGTGATGTCTGTATGTCTGTGTGTGTGTGTGTGTGTGTGTGTGTGTGTCTGTGTGTGTGTCTGTGTGTGTGTGTGTGTGTGTCTGTGACGATTTTTCGTCCACGATAACTCCAATAGGATACATGTAAAAAATATAACATTTGGTATTTAAGAGTTCTATTATAATATGATGAACTGATTAGATTTTGACTACAATTGGTTAACCGGAAGTAGTACTTTACTTGAAGCTTTAAACCGTTTTTCCTAAAAAATACCTCTAAATACTACATTTTCGCAAACTTTGTTATTATAAATACAAAGATTTTTTAATTTTCTACCGATCTGCATAATTACGTTTATATATATAACTTCTACCTAGATAGAAAAAAATATATAAATTTTAATAATTTTACATATCGATTAGGCTGAAAAATTTCGATAAAACAGATGAGTTATTCATATGTTCACAAAATTTGACATATGATGTCAAATTTTATGTAAGTAAGTGTTAAAGATAAAATACGTAAAAAATAAGTAATTTTATTGTAAAATTTAAAAAGATGGAAGAAATATATTTGGAATGTATTTGCACGCGTGAATCAAAGTAAGTTCGGTTCCGATTTTAGTATCGTGAAAAATAGCTGTCATATTGGTCATACAAATTTTATGAAGGAAAATTTAGGTATGAAATAAATTAAAAATATTCTGACTGCAATAACAAATTAATTTTAAAACTATAAATTAAATGTATTGAAAAACTTATATAGAATATATTAATATTACTATAGTGGCGGGAGGTATTGTGTTGGACACACCAGATTTTTTGTTATTAGTTTCATATTTAGAACACCATTCCACGCCAGCTAGAGTGCTTGGAAATTTTTTACTAAAATCTGTGATAAAGTTCATCTGGTACATCCAGGCCATACCACATACCAATTCAAAATAGCATTATTGTTACAAAAATGATCTATTTCAGTTTTGAAGCAATTACTATAAATTTCTAGGTACTAGTGACTAAATTAATTATAAGTAAATATTAAGGAAATATAATTATCAATTTTAGTTATATATGATATCGTATTTTATTTTAAAAATAATTACTATCACATTTAAATGTACCTATATTGAAGAAAATAAATTTTACTAATATTAGCAAAATTGGTTCTCAAACTTTTTGATGTGAAGGTATCTCAAATAGGTAATATAAATTTTCCGGCACTCCCAACATTATGTGCTTGAAATTTTAAAGACATGTTATTAATCTTAGGAAAACATGTGATATATGAGCTAAATGTAATTTATATAATTTCTTAATATGTGGGTGTATTTTGGACAAACATACTCGCATTTCATGTTATATCAACCTCAATTGTTCTCTCTTTTAAATTTTGATGTTAACAAACGAAAAAAAAAAGGTGCAAATTAAAGATTTTGTGTTCTGATGGTGTTGTGTTGTTCCAGATACATTCATTCGAAAGAAAAACCATTCAAATGTGGGGAATGCGGCAAGGGCTTCTGTCAGTCGCGTACCCTGGCCGTCCATAAAATCCTGCACATGGAGGAATCCCCACACAAGTGTCCAGTTTGTGCGCGCTCCTTCAACCAGCGCTCCAACCTCAAAACACACCTCCTCACCCACACCGACCACAAACCCTACGAATGCAACTCTTGCGGAAAAGTATTCCGTCGGAACTGCGACCTGAGACGACATGCTTTAACCCACGCCGTAGGCGACGTTCCTCCAGAAGTCCTCGCAGATGGTTTCCCTCCCCCTATAGAAATCAGAGACAGTTCAAGTCCGCGTCCCCGATCCCCAAGCTTGGACAGAAACAGAGAAGAAAGCTATCAGAGATCTTCCAGTCCTGGACCTTCTCCACAAATCGAGAGAACTAAATGTCACGAAACATCATCTTCCTCCTACACAATGCGTCCTGTAGAAGATCTCCCCCCACCTGTACACCATCCACAGCTCCAAATCCGAAGAGATCTCCACCAGCTGAAACCAGCAACAGTGACAACAAGCTCGCAAGAACCGGCTTTCTTGGGTTCGTTCAGACGCAGGATCCAAGAGCCGCCGGATATTCGCAGGAGAACACCCCCGCCAATGGGAATGGCGTCAGTGATAACTTCAGGTGTTCCTCAGAGTCCGACGATGGCCAAACCGCCGGATTTGATAGACCCTCAGCCAGGGCCTTCCGGGATTAGTGATCTGACAGTGAAGAAGGATCCACCACCACCACCGCCTCCGAAGAAGACTGGATTCTCCATTGAAGATATCATGAGACGATAAGTTTTTGTTCCTTAAATGAGTTCGTTAAATTGGGCCATTGCGAAACCCAGTTTGTTATTATATTAAGTACTTAAAAGTATTTTGATGGTATAGTTATTTTCAAGTTCATATTCAACAATCATCATATCATTTTTCTTAGCTTCACATCCTAAGTGTTGCTGTGCCAAATTCTACAGAGAAATGAATGTATAAATGTTTTTTTTTAATTATATCACCCTCATTTCATTACATATAACATTAATAATTGAGTAGTCGCGAAACATTAAAGGAAACAAAAAATATTTCAATAATATTTTGGAATGTTTGAATTCACTCAAGATTGTCGTTACTACTATTTATGTCTCTCTTTCACCTACTGTAATTGTAGTGACATCAAGAAAATATAATTTTTTTTCTCGTGTTTTGAGTTTTTACACAATAAAAAATACATATATAATATTTGTATTTGATAATAAATTTATTAAAAGGGTGACAACATATAATTAAAGTGCAAGTGAAATAATTGCAAGGTAACGAGTACCTTAGATAATTTTTACATTACCTTGTTTATATTTTTAATAATCATTTCATTTCATTTTCATTATTCATATTTAAAAATTATTTTGAAATATTCTATACCATAAAATTTAAACATTTTTAGTGTTATATTACAATCCATAACATTATTGCAACAAGTGCAATTATTATAATAGTACTGACAGTACGTACTGAAAGTGTATATAGCAAATAATATTTTTATAAGTGTTTATCGTTTTGAATGGCCTAATTTAATAGAATTTCCAATTGTAAATTTGGGACAAGGTGTTGTTATATTTAAAGGAATAGATTTATTAAGACTAGAATATTTTTATACTGTAATTTAACGTGTAAATACTGCGATGTAAATATAAGTACGATCTCAGATCTTGTTGGATTTTTCGAGAAGACATTATCAGCACACCGAATTGCAATGCAGTGTATTTATTATTTATTTGATGACTATTTATGATGATTAAGTTACAGATGAAATGAGCCATTAATAGTTAATGATGATAGTAATTGAATGATGTGTTCTCGGATGATCTATTTTCATTTAGGTTATGTAGTTATTGGGTTACAGTTATGTATATATGTTTGTGATTTTTTCATTGTACGTTCATTTGATGTTTGTGATTGTACGTACTACATTTGATAAATAAATACATTTATATTAATAATCAACTTTTTAATTTAAATTTGATGGTGTTCACCTCCAAACTTTTTTCAGGAAGCTTTAAAAGTACCATCTGAAAAGAGAAACATAAAGTAAGTATACAAGTATATACACAATTAATATTATAATATTTATTAAAATATATTCGTTCCACGATAACAAGGAATTTAAGTTAAACTTCTTTCAAGTGTTTTAAAGACGTACATAAATATGTACTGATAATTTAAATTTTTAGAAAGTACTACAAAAAACTGTTCCACGAAAATAATCGCTACGGACAGCCAAATGACTCTAGCGATTTTAAATTCGTACTGAAGGCGAATCACATGTTCACTTTTCGCATCTAAGTATTGTCAGATCGAACGTTACATTATCAGTCTCATTATGTAATTTACACACCTCATATGTATTAGTATATTTGTCGGGCAGCGTTGTCTCAGTTGGTCAACGCGCTCCGACTCAAACTGTGCAAAGAATGAGATCTGGAGTTCATATCTTTAACCAAATAAAAATACTGCTGTCTTCGAATGGTTAGAAATCCACTACAAGCTGTACATTCCGCAGACCTTATCATATCTATGCACATAACTGCAACTTGTCGCACAATATCTGCAACACCAAACATTTCGTTTAACTTTTGACTTAGCTAGTTTTACATTTTGTTTGAAAACCAGTTATAGATATGTTTTCAATAATTTGCTACAAAACAATATTAACAAATACATAATTTCACTTAAAAAATATAGAGGTAGTTTACTTATAATAAATAATAAATTTTTACTGCTATTTAGCTGTGACGTATCAGTGCCTCTATAGAAATGGACAAACATAACATAGCGCAGAAAATTTCACGTAACACACAAAAACATTTTGTTTTTGTTATGTCAATAGATAGATTTCGCTTGTTATTTTGACATATAATTATACTTATATTTTTTTTCTTCGTGTTTATTATATTTTTGAACAGAATAATTCTCATTTTCTTATTTTGTGGTACCACAGATATCTACTGCGGCGAAAAGTCAAAGTTAGTAGAACGTCAAGAGCTGATTTGAATTTGTAGGGAATTTTTTACAATTTATTTCTCGCTTATTTGGCTTAAAACGGAAATGAAAGTATTTATACACAAACCTCTATTTTTGGATTTTTTTGTTTGAAAAATATTTACAAATGATTAGCAGAGCAAGAGTTAAAATGACAGTAAAAGAGGAATATGGATAATTTCACGAAACTATAATAGATTTAGTGAGATATGAAAAAGCATTATGGAACCCAGGGCATTCATATTACAAATAATGTAGCCTTAGTACGAATACTGTGAACGTAGTAGCAGCTATAATTTTTTAACAACTTATGATTGCAAACAACTAGAATCATGAGAATCAACTTAAAAATTAAAATGTTATTATATTTCATGCAACCCTGTGTACTTCTGATACCACAAGTTGCATGTTAGAGAAACTGCTGTGAAATCAGTTGCAGATATGTGCATATATCTGATACCCGCTTAACCAATTCACTAAAATGCAATGTCACGAAACAAGTACCGTAGGTACTTGAGACCTTGTTCCGTCTAAAAATGTTGTGCCGTTGATGGTAATAGGTATCTGATCTTACGGAAGTACGCTAACCATTCCCCCAGTATTTTATATTCAATCTCCCTAATCAAACACTGAGAACTACCCTTACCGTTCACCAATTAATTCGTCCTATCGCGTCATCTCATAACCGTAAAGGCGTAAAAATTTGTCAGTTCCTTCTCGACAGGTGCTGAGAGTAACACTTGACTGTCGGGTGTGGACAGGTTGGGGGTGATACACATCTGCCACTTCGTAGATATAACAGTAGCCTAGGAATTTTCACACCTATTGAAGTGCTAAGCTAGTGGAATTTGTGTTGGCATGAGTGGTATGTTATTAAGGAAATAACTTCATAAAGAATGGAAAAACGTTTGAATGTCGAATCACTCAGACAAAGCGGTTTTTTGGGAGATAAATTTTTAACCAGGTATTTTTTTTCAATAAATAACAATACATAAATATATCACTTAAAAATTATTACCCACTGCTGAGTATACCGGATCTCCTTGTATAGCAAATATTATCAATTATATCTCAGAAATCTCTTATCAAACACACTTGCGCGTAGAATGATTCATAGGGGCCATTTCATGCGGGAAATAAATAGTAAAAAATTGGACTTAGCAGAATTTAGAAGCACAGATCTTTTGCAAAAACTGTAGGCTGACAGCTTACACCGTTCAAATGCAATTACAATTGAAAAGATACAGGCGTAATTTTCATCTCAGTTCTAATGGAATGATAGTGTACTCATCAAATTATATTTAGCGACCTCTCCCCGCCGCGTTACAAAGATTGTTTCTGACTTTTTCGGAAATTAAATAAAAAGACAAACTTGAATATGTACATAACAATTATAATCAGCAATAACAATTACAATAAAATAAAAATACACTTCTACTTAATAAAATACAAAAAAAGTAGTAGACATATTTGAATTTTATTACAAATTTAAAAATACTTCAATATCAATTCTTTTGCGTTCTTTCGTATCTATTCTATTCCATTTCAAAATTCAAAATAATACAGGATTGTTAGTAATGTGTTTAATGCCGCAACCATAACAACCATTACTTCTACGCGGTTCCTCTAGACGCGTTATGTAAAAATTGCACTTGTGTAAGTTTCCATTTGATTCGTAGTTAGTAAGATAGGTAGGTGGTATCATTAATAGGAGTAGGTGAGGTGGCGCATAAATATAATTTATTTATACCAAACTAACTTTGAAGGGCTCCAAAATTAAATAATACAGATCCGTATTCTATAAACTGATTTTCTTTGTTTATTTATATATTTATATCTTTAGTTTTAAATTTTGAGCGCCCCAGTAAATAAGGCGCCCTAACCCAGTGCCTAAATATGTATCTCGCGCTATAAGCCTCCACTTGTAGTTATTATTGGGACTCAAAATCGAGTTTTCTTTTCATTTCAAATTGCCATTTTTTGTGATTCATGAAAGTATTTTAATTCGTGTGCAAATTATACATTTTAGACATTTTTATTTATATTTTGATGCACTCCCCTTGCCAGCTAGATGACTTTTATAAATCATTATCGAAATCTGCCATAAAACAAATTGGCACACTCAATAGTAGAGTAAAGGGTAATAAGCCGTGATGATATTTATTTGCTTTTATTGACTCCATCTCCTTGCGTCAATTTATCCTGATTTGCTACGCGTAGAGACCAGTGCTCCGGTTCTCGACAAAAACATAATTAAAGCAGTGCACTAGTACTACTACAACACATGTAGCGAGGTAGAAGGAGAACGTAGAAAAACATTTGTCCGAGTAGAGTGGCGTGGCCTGGTAAAACCACTGCGCACACGCATGCACACCGCGGAACTCTCACGATCCCAACGCAGGACCGGACCGAGGAAAATCCACAGCCCAAATCCGTGTAATGAAAAAGTGGGGAAATAGTACATAGGTTCAAATTGTGAGGCAAATAATTTGGTAATACAGGAGAAATTAGTGCTCATACTCAGACAAATATATAATGTAAATACTGGAAATTAGACCAAATTCTAAATCAATATAATAGAATAACGAATAGATCAGAAATTAGATAAATTAGACTCAGTTTTAGGGAAAATAATTGGAGTATTTATAGTAGAGTCTAGGGAAAATATATAATGCAATTATTGGGAATTAGATCAAATACTAGAGCAAATAATTGGAAAAATTACAGAAGTAAATGAAGCAATTACTGACAGAGATAAACAGCAAGAGCAAGGAAGTGGGTTAATAAATAGAGCAGGTATTAAATATCCTGAAGCAAATACTGGGATAAATAATACAAGTAATAACAGATAAATTAAAGCACATTTACAGAAAAACATGAATTTTAATTAACATTTTTTTAAATCGAACTTACAGATAAACGGAAACAATCTTATAATATTTTAGTTCTTATTTTTTTTTTACTGTTTGTACAAAAAAACAATTTTTTTTATTGAAATTCAATGTTCTATTACTTTTTGACATGATCTACAGTTTGCACGTTGTTTTCTCAATATTTTTCTAATGTAATACCCTCCCGCAAGGCAGAACAGTACTGCTTGTTATCTACACCTACAACACGAGACACAAAAGCGATATTGGGATCACAGTTCGAGCGCCTCGGTTATATGTTAAAAATGCGTATATTAGCTGTGTACGAAAACAATCGAAGTGGTCTGATCCTACGCGTAAACAAACGTTATACTCAGCATACTATCTTGTATTGGAGTGCTAATTTTTCCAGCCCCAATGACAGAAGCTACGTAGGTATAGAAAACTTACAGCGAAAATAAAAAATTGATATATAATTATCTACATTAAGAGATTGTTTAACCAAACATGAAATTTTTATTTTTTATTTTTTACTATGTGCGTCTTGGAAGACTCGCGTCTTAGCGGCCCTATAGAGCAGCCGCCACTAATTATAGGGCAAATTAATAGACTAATTTATAAGAATTGGGAAAATAACAAGGCAGTGGTGTAAAAAATACATCAGAATCAGAAATTAGATTACTCTAGAGTAAATTACTCGTAGTCTATTAAATTATAGAAATTCAGGACAAAGTCTAGAGCACATAAATTAGATAAATAAAATACTTAGATTAAGAATGTAGATCAATGAATGCATTAGGAATTATGAATTAATAACTTAAATGAAACTTCATTGATCATTTTCTGCAAATACACTCTTTATTCTACAAAACACAAAATTATTTGTTTTAGATAGTAACTCGTTAGATTGGTAGTTTAAACCAAAATGAGTTGAGAAGAGATTTTCTGAATACGGGCCTGGCCGTCCAACCCATACCTTCGAACAGTAATTAACGCGAACACCGCTGTCTGCAGTAAATCAGATCGTTCCTTTAATTAGATACTGCGGTTGTGTGTATCTCTCTCTATAAGCCAACACCCTGTTCGCTGCATCCTAGTCCACACGGCTTCTAGATTTGTCACCCGTTGTCAAGGAAACGCTCAACAAACACGCCGTAATGAGATGGCACTAGTGTAAGAATTTCTCTACACTTGATAAGGAACGAAATTATATTGTATTTCGAATTCCAAACACTAGTGCCAACATCGTAATTAAATTTTTAGGAGGAACATATCGTGAATAAAAGTGTGTTCGAAGAAATATACAAATATTAAATTTCTTAACTTCCTTGTACGAAGTAAAGGCAGTAGTGTAATCGCGAATAATTTCGGTTTTTAGATTTCAACTAAAATACTCATTTTGACCATCCCTTAATGCATTTTGAGTAATTACGGCATGATGTATTTAAGTATGCATTACATGTATGTATGTATCTCCCATAACTCAAAAATGATTAACTGTAGAATGTTGACATTTTGTTTATGGGATTGCTGTAACATTTAGATTCGCCCCTTTGTTTTTTATTGTAACCGTCAATGCAAAAGGTTCTTTTCTAGAAGAGTATTTTTGAATTTTTTCTACTTCAAAAAATTAAATTATTAAAGCTATGGTTTTGTGAATGTTCCCACAAAGAAATTATTTTATTGACCTAACTATGTTTCTTTAGAGGTTTCTTTTATTAGAATTGAAAAAGATAAGTATTATATGTAATGACAAACTTACGAATAATTTGATTTTTAATTATATGAGTTCAGTTTAAAAAAAATTATGATAAATTTATAAGAGAAAATATTTTAATGCTTAATTAACATTACACACACCCATCCTAGAATGAGTGCACGTCCATCACAAAATACCACCGCACGCCACTGTTTTCAAATGATATATGTTCCAATGAAGTACAGCAAAAATATGTATAATTTAATAAGCGTTCAAGGAACGTATGTGGTTTTCACATCACATTTTTTTACTTGAATTTTAGTGATGTAAGTTGTCATCCTACAGCCTCTGCAAGAAACTTACATCTTATAGTGGGTTTCGTAAAATTCGGACACAGGAATATTTTTATTTGAATAAATATTATAAAGGTGAGATTTGCACCCAAGATCTCACATTCCGCTCAATTTGAGTCGGAGCGCGCTAATCAAGTGAGCCACCATCCGTTTTCAGGTTTACTATTACTACTTTATAGCCAAGTTATCCAAAATATAGATTTATCTATAATAGATGTATGGCATTGTATATTAATATTTCTTGATCCGAAACGAAATCTATCTTCCATTAGGAGTTCCCAGCATCATCCATTTCTGTCAGAGTGCGTATGTTCAACAATGACAAACATGTTAGTTTGTCCCGTCCATCAATCTTGCACTATAATCCTCCGTTATATAGATACTGGCGCCCACTATACCATATTGGAATGGTAGAGGTGTAGATGTCAAACCAGATATAGACATGAACTATTTATTTTATTTATGAGAGCACCAACGAAGAAAGATAATTTATAAAGTTCCAAATTCATATTTAATGGCACAAAAATTCATTTATAATAATTAGGATTTATGACAGAGGCTCAATTATTTTAATGTAATGTAGGTAACTTATAGGTATTCGAATAATCTAGTGGTTTTAACAACCCAAGATTGAATAGGTAAGTGAGGGAGAGATGGACTTTTGATCTTAAAAGTACATTAGAGTGATATCTCTGACAGGGAATGTTAATTTTGTTGTTTAGAGACAGTGTAAGCAGCCGCTTGAAAATTAATGCAGTCAACATTGAATAATCTAAAAAATAGTTTAAAAAATGCAGAAAAAAATATGTACATACTTTATAAACAAGTGCATAAGACTTAATGTAACCTAAAATTCTGTTTGTACGCAGTCGTAAGTAATTCAGTAATCCATTTAATCTCTGCTCTGAAGAGAAATGGAAAAAAATATTCGCATATAGCAAGGTAGACGATCTAGCTGCTATTTCATGAGTTCTGAAGAACTGTTAAATGGTTACTCAGAGAGTGATGAGATGATGATAATGAAGAAGGAAGAAGCTGAAGATTATGAAAACGAATATGCAGGATGTAAGGAAAATTATTTAAAAACACCATAAAGAAGGATGAATTGTGTAATTTGTGGTCGCTGTTTACACAAAGAGTGTAGTACATATGACAAATGACAATAACCTGTTAATCATCTTCTTATATCCTTGATCCGCCTTATCCATATAATGGAGGAGAGTTAGACTTTTTGAACCAGAATATTTTTTTTATAGTTTTCAGAACATAGTTTAATGTTTTTCTTTATTCTTATAAGTGGGTTGAGTTTTTTTGTAAAAAATCCTGCTTTTTCTCAACCCTGGTACGAATTGATCATGTTTTTGTAAAAATCAGTAAATCGGAAGTGCCAGATTATTAATTTTATATCATGAATATTTCGTATTAAATTTTACGAAAAAAAAAAATGAAGAAAGTAGGTGGAAAACAGAGTATTAATTTGGGGAATTCAGCCAATGTTTCGAAGGGTTTATTTCTGCTCCAAGCAGAGTTTCTGAAATTATTGCCCGATCAGTCAAGAAAATCCCCTAATCATAACCATGGGACCTGTTTGTCCATCCTTAAATTTATTTGGCATTCAAATCACTCCTTTATAACTACCCTAATACGTCTGCACCCTTCTAGATTTCGATCTAGATCTTTCTAGATAACGTTGCCAAATAATCCCCCACCTTCCAACTAATCATTATCCGGCAGTTGCTTCCTCGGTGTCCACTGCAACTCTGTGTCTGTTTCCTTCTGCAACGCCTGGAGACAAAACACGATCGGAGGCACCTGCCCATGTCAGAGCCTTCCATGCGCAGTTTGTATTTTCTAATAAGGGTGAAATAACAGCAATTAATCCTTGAGAGAGGGTGTAATTTTTTCCGGACAGAAGCCTGCGGTCATTTTGGCAGATGGCTTTATTTTGGGCTAATTGTTTTGTTTTAATTTAGAGCTTTTACGAAATATTGATGATCGTCATGGCTTTTGTAATACGGTGAAAATATTGCAGTCACCGAAAGTAAATAAATCATATTTTTGTTTTATTTTTTCCAGATAATTTTAATTACAGTGAAATATTGTTCAGTGAATAATTAACATTTACTTTGTAATGAGAATAAACTGCATATATAAATCATCAATTTGTATTCATAAATTCTTAGAACAAAACAAATTTACTTTCTGTAAGAGTGGTCTATATAAATTTAATATTTTTACTATAATGCTTGCTGCTTAACATTTACAAGTTTTCAACGCTCTACATTGCCAAAGGATAGCGCAATATATTCCGTCCTTTCCCAAGTATGTCCTCTTGTATTACAACATTTATTTATTTTCCTAAAACTGTTCAAATAAAGTTTAAGTTAAATAATTAATTTTTTTCATTTTCAAAATGCAACAGGTATTAAATAAGTCATTATATAGATGCGAGGGGTAGGCCAGGGTAGTCACTTGCCTACCCTGGTGCCCACCCAACTACCTCGCTTAAAATAATTTTGAATTAAATGCATATGATATGATATATCATGAACCAGTAAATATGTTTAATAAGACAAATATTTGCAATGAAAGAGAAGCGAAAAGTAAAGCTTCTTTCAAAATTTCAAGATTTTGTAGGAGTTACACGATAGGAATTGGAGATACGTAGATACGATTTCAAGTATGACGTTTATTCATTTATAAAATTATTAATTTATCAAAAACAATTAAAATTAAAATTGAAAGACTTATTTAAGAAATACTATGACTCATGAAAAAGAGAGAAAGAAACAAGTATCATAAATATTGTAAGGCAATTGGCACAAAATTTTCATTGGCATTTAAAATTTTGTTTTCGTTTCTTTTATTGAGGATCTTTTTAATTAAGCTTTTAGCAGTTGTTAATTATGTAATTTTCTTATGTTCTTTTGTTTAATAACTATTGTCTTTTTAAACAAAATAAATATTTTTTTACTTAATTATATTTTCTGTGCTTTAGTAATTACTGTTTTTTTAATATTTTGGGTCCCCATCAATTCGAATATAAACTCAACGTTTAGGCAAAAAAGTTCAAATAATTATTATTTTTATTTAAAATATAAAATTAATTAAAGTAGTTATCCCTTTTACAACCTGTCTCCAACTTTTCTTAAGTAGTGTAGACTGTTAAATCAGTTCCAGAACTGGAAGGGCTAGTGAAACTATTAATAATAACGCAACAATTAATCTATATTCCAAGATAAGAACTATTACTATTACTTGTTTATTTGGGAGATAATAGAACTAGAACAACAATAGCCATAAGTAATGTTCCAAAAATCTATTTTTACTTAAACTAAATAACAATCCGACATATTTTAATAAGTGTCGCAGGATAATATCCAGTCGGTATATCAAGTTGTAGGCCATGGTTCTAAAATAATAATTCTGTAAAATAAATAATAATGATTTATTAAAATATAGTCCTGGTGATTTTTTTTTCTTCTAACACTGTATTGTCCGTTTAAAAGATGCTGTTATTAATTTCTTTAAGGTTTAAAGAATATTATGTCATTTTGTTAAACCATAAAAACTTTCGTTAGTTCAATATAATATCTGTATTCCTTGTTGGGAGAGGAAGAAAAGGAAATCGCCATCGCAGCCATCTGTGTCCAGTATAAATCTAAAGCGAACGTGTGTGCGTATATGTGCAGCTCGGAGCAGTTTCGGTGCATTTGAATTTCAAAACGTTGTAATTAAAATTTCCCTTCTAGCGAACGCATAATCATTATCATTACATCTCATAACTTTTAAGCGAAATGAGTTTTTATTTAGGCTCTGAGTTTGATCTACTAATGCTCTGCTCTGCCTACATGCCAACTACTGACCGTTCTAACGGGAACACAACAAATAACAATAATGTTGTTATATATTACGTTTCATTTGGACTGGCCACATTGTTGTAAAACAATTTAATTGTAACTACACTGTAATCACTGGTTGGTTTTGTCTAGTATTTCACGAGAGTCTTGTATTTTTTTGGTCTTGTATGAGTCTTGTAAAAAATACAAGACAAGAACAAGACAAGATCTACAAATTTCAAAGCAAGAAATGTGCAACAATAGCATCTTATCTTTTTTTCCATCATATATTTTCACAGTTGAACTTCTAGTTCTTCAGGATATGAAGTTTTAGGTTCATAAAATTTTCATGATGTAAATATTAGCACAATAGGTCAAAAAGATACAAAAATAGTAATGTTCTTCGCTAGTGAATATAAACGTACGACAAACCAGCCTCTAGCCAGGGATTTAATGTTAGAGGGACAAGTACATTTTTGCAATTTTAATTATTGTTTCCAATTATTGAAGATTTAACATTACATAATGTTTAACATCAGTATAGTCTAAGTTACCCTAAAATTATTTTTCACTGTAAATATTTACAAAAATGTTCTAAACCCCACTATCAATAAATATCTTTCGAGATATCTTTATAGTGAGTTTGTAAGTTGTACAGGTTTTGATTTGTTTTGAAAAGGTTTCAGGGGAAAACCACAAAAATGTCGACAAATCCTATTGTTTCCAAATTTCTCTTTACATTCAAGATTCACAAGATTTCCAGTAGTTCCTCCTGTGGTGAAGTTGGTAGGTGGTTCAACCACAATTCGCCACAATGTCAATTGTATTGTAACCATTGTCATCAATACAGTAGCATTTGTTATGGTTACATTTGTTGACAACTGTCACTCTGAATAAAGCTTGGAAAGTCTTTGTTATACTTTCAAAATAAAGTTAAGCTGTAAATACCTCAATTCGGAAATGTGATAATTTAATTACGTTGGGTACTTTCTGTGATATTATTCTGTGAGTTGTTTGTTGGCAATGCGATAAGATTGGGCCGAACAAGTGAGCATCTGAGTGGTAAGGTGTTCGTGAAACATTCATCACGTTGTGCATTGTGCACCAGCACCTGCCTACCGACTGTCTACTGTTTCCGCGACTACTTGTAAACAAGTGAATAACGGGGGAGTTAAGGAGCATATGGTCTGATAGGAACAGAAGTGGAAAGCCATTCGGATCATTTCACAATGAATTGGATTATTTATAACAAAGCGATACCTACGGCGAGAAACTGAGCTCGAAATATTCCAGAATAAAGAATAAATATATCTACCTGAAAAAATGGCTTTAAGAAGTTAAACTTTTGATTTCACGTATTTTAATTGCTTTATCGACAACATTTTGAACTTTGTTCGTGCCAAAAAAACTAAAATTTATTAATATAATTAAATTCTGGTGATAAAGGCCTCACTTGGAAAAAACATATAACATGCAAAAAAACAGGCGGATTTAAAAATGAAAAATCTGTATTGGCTTCTAGAAAGAAAATAAAAATTAGCAGTATACTGGAAAATTCTATTATATAAAGCTGCAATTATTTCTATATGAACATATGGAATACAATTATGAGGGTACGCTAAGAAATCGAAATTAAATATTATAAAAATATTTCAAAATACACAAGAGACTAATAGAAACATATTCTACTCGACATGAAAATCGCTCACATAACCATATTAATAATTTAGCACTAAATTTATTAGACAATTCCTAGGAAATAAGAGATTGAAAAGATCTAAACCTCTAGATTTGGTATCTAAATTATGAAATAAAAACAACCTAAAACTGAAAGAACTTCAATGGGAGTTATTTCTCCTACGTTATTATTTAATATATCACATTTTTTGTTGGTTTTTTTTTCATAACCAGTTATAAAATAAAAATTATGATGTTAATATACACTAATACAAAGTATACTTACTTCTTATCCTGAAATTTACAATGACTCACTTTAATTATCTTTTCATTAATTTTGAGTTTACTGTTCAATATGAATCTATGAAAATATTTTAAGCATAAATTATAATGATTAGGGTACTATTATAAATGAAAAATTAAGTTACACAAAGATCATTCAGTACAGACAAAATAAAGCACATTCACTGAAGCAGGCGAATATAATATAGAAAAATATAAAAATAGTATATTATTTAACAAGCATAATATGTAGGCTATATTACACGAGGATGTAATTAAAAATACGAGCGGCAGCGAGTATTTTTAATCATCCGCGTGTAATGTAGCCATATTATGCGAGTCAAATACTATACTTTATCTACAACTATCAGGCATATAAAAAATCTGATAATTATTTATTAAATATTCAGTTAACTGTGAGTAGTTCATGTATAGCTTAACAGATGGCGCCACAGTAGCGCTTAAATGTCAAAATAACTTTTCAAATTGTATTTATTATACTTTTATAAGCATATATATTGATATTTATAATAAAAATATGTTATTAATAAATTAACAGTTTAATAAAATATTATGTGTTAAATTATATGCCCTATTTATTACAGAAAAGTGTAGCGTGTATCATGACATTTCATATTACACTTGTGTAATATGAGTAGTATATTATATGTAGTATCACACGTATAATGTACTCATATTTCAATAGTTGTAGATAAAAATAATTATAATCGAAAATTTATAATAATTTTTCCGACCTGGAAAAAATCTTGACTACGCCCATAGATATATCTGCCCTTAGCGTTAAAAGACATATAAATCCATACTTTTGAAACTTCATCGCTAAAAATGAAGACGCTTAATCCGAATTATTTTACAAGGAATTCACATCGAAGACCTAACACCACCTTGCATTTTTGTCGTTATAAATGACATTTCGGTATAAGAGACGGTGTTTTAAATAACTTTCTCTGTATAGTGTAATTTTTAGCAGCAACGCGTCGAATTGTCTGCTGTCTAGTCCTTTCCACATTGCTTACTAAATTTTCCAGAGTCAATTGACACACTGAATGACATATAAAAAATTTGTTTTCTTCGTAAAATAAATTGTAAAAGTGTAAAGGAAAGGGACAAATTTATGTGTGGGATAAGAACCGAAGTTGTATGCGTGATGAATTTAATACTTTTCAATATCGCCTGCATCCGTTGAAACCGAACGTAATCTTTTTAACAGTACAAGTTACGACGTCGTAAAATTAAGCAAACAGATTTTAATCATCAGTCGCTTCTTCCTCATATAAAATCTTAATAACGTCCATAAACTGCCCGAATTCGTTCGTGGTCGTAAATTCTCGAGCTTTTTACATTCGGCTGCAGATAACGCGGACTTTTATTAAATCATGTCATTTTGCGAAGATAAGCTTGCTAAACACCCTTCAAAGTACTTTTTACTTTATTTGCATACATTTTCTCACGTGTTTTATTTTATTTATAAGTAGGTAATTAAAATTCTTAAGACATTAACAAAATGATTCACCAATTTTAGAAATTTTTACTATTAAACAATTTAATTCTTAACTAGTAATAAAATAATTATTTGTGTAACAAGGCTTGAAAATAGATTTTACAAATAGACGCAAGAGATTGAAAATCGACCGAAATGAGGGTTGCAAGTTGTCGATGTCTACGAAGATTCTTTAAATCAGAGGTACTGGTTATTGCAAAATTTTATTTTCGTACTCTTACAAAAAAAATCTGTTGATTCGCGTCACCTAAGCAACATCGGTAATCTCAAGTTCCCACGTCTCCCCCAGAAGAAAATATTGCACAAACCTCTTGCGTGAACTTTTTTCCCGGATTCATTCTATGGCAGCGCTCACAAGCTCACGCCACAAAATATTCAACCGGGAAAATGCTGTATTTCGTGAAAAGGTTGATGTTATAATTGTTGTATATCAGCAACATAAACGTGTATTATTTAAAAGAGGTTTGCAAACGTTTGCAGACCACTGCCAATAATAATAACCACATTGTAGTTATCACTTACTAGAATACCGCAAACTCCACCATTTTGACTCTAAAAATTGCTAGCGAACCTTAGAAAGGTAGTTAAAAATATAAATATATAAATGATATTATTAATTACTTGTTTCATTATTTTACAACACCATGCATAGACATGCTGTTACTATAATTTTTATATTACGCTATAGGTAACCAGACATTTTTTTTACAAAATTACTGTAAGTGGCCATTTTTACCTATCGCCTATATATATTTAAGAGTTATATTCAAATATGATGAAATGATGAGATTTCGACTACAAGTTGTTAACAGGACGTAGTAGTTTACATGTAGCATTAAACCGTTTTTCCTGAAAAGACGCCTCTAAATTCTAAAAACCCATAACATTTTAGTTGATAACTTTATTAGAAGCCTCATATTTATTGATTTGTCAAGTACTTGCCATATTACTTCTTGACTTGACTTGAAATTCGGATATTACTACTTGACGAGCTTAACTTGATTTCAAGTTAAGTAGATTGATTATCAAATCAAGCCGTGAAACCCTATCTGCTAGTCACATGTAAACGAATGGGTGAATACGAGTAATACAGTGGAATAAAAGACATACACACATCCATACAGAATTTTAAAACGCAAGACCCGGTTGCGAAGTTTGAAAAAACAAGTACGATTTGGGTTTGTTAGAGCAGAACAGTTAAATTATTAATTATTACAAGCGAAGATGCTAAATTATAGCGTACATGCAATTTCAAATGAATTATTCTGTTGTTATATGTGGTGTTGTTAGCTGTAACTGTTTTTGAGTTTAATATGGCAGGTTGAAAATTTATAGGGCAAAGGAAATTAATTGAAATTTAAACTCTAATATCGAGTAAATTTATTGTCAATATATATTTCTTCCGTGAATGGTAATTATTTGTTAATAACACACCTAAATTACAGTAATTATAAACGTAGGCAGCGTAGATTAATGCATGAAATTATTTCGATACAGTTTCTTTTAATAGCACAACAAAAGCGAACTTTAACTTGATTTGCTTTCAGCTAGAAATGAAATTATTATACGTTGAAAATTATACAATATTAGCAATTTGTTGCAATGTAATAGGAATTATTTACTGAAATAAATACACTATACTACGGGCAATAATAGGCTTGGTTTACAACTGAGTTTGGAATTCATACCAACAAATATCGCTATTTTCAAATAAATTTGAATTCACCACTGTTCATTTTTTAAATTTAAGTCGGATTTTTTCGATTTTTAAAAAAGGTATAGTATAATTATTTCAAAAACGTTTCACAAAATAGCATTTATTATGAAAAAAAGACATGTTGTAAAAAATATACTGCCCCGGTAGCGCACCGTTTTATATTCTACGGGGTCCGGGTTCGAATACCGGTCAGGGTTTGGCTGTTTGTGTTTTTTTTATTATTTAAATAAATAAATTATTTACTCTTACTTTTATTTTAGATACATTAATAATAACTAACTATACTTTATTATCTAGGTATATATTATATATTTTAACAAAAGAAAACTGAATATTTGATATTAAAATATGGCGAGTAAGCCGAAAATATTCGGCTTCGGTCCCATCTCTAGTAATAATTTTGTAATAAGTTTAAATGTAATAAAGATTATTATTATCATATTGTAAAAAATACGTCAATATTTAAAGAATCAATTTATAACGATATCACTTTTAAAGACAAATTGGTAATAATGTCGAAATTGTGACTACTGTTTGAAAGCCCACATACGCTAACGTTACTTTACCGGTTGTAGCGACTTCCGGCTATAGGGACGAAATTTTTGAGATCCCTTTGATGTCTTTATACCCTGATTTTATTGTAACACATTCAAAGTAAATTTAAAAAATCACACATTAGTGCAAAAAATTTCTGCGTTATAAAATCAAAATAATATATCAGTGAAATTGTTTTACGGACAATGCAAAACATATTTAGTAGTTCTAGCACATGGTAACTTACCCACATGCTGTTCTCCCAATTTTTAAATAAATCTGAAATGTTAAATAACAATTGCAAAACAAGTGATTTAAGTCAATGATCGTTGATCGTTAAATCTTATTTAAATCAAGTGATTTAAGCTAATAACGAAGATAAAAAGTACAGGTGACAATATTATGGTTACGAATCCCCTGGTGACATGGATTTGTGTTCATGTGTTCGTCATTGCAAAGGTATCACCCTCACTCGACTGCTTTTACCGTTAGTAAATGAACGATCGTTAAACATTAGAAGAAAAAGTGTTTTTTAAATTGCTCCTTTGATGCCATTCGACGACACAACTAAAATTTTTGTATATTTACGAGTAAGTCGTATAGTCTTTTCCTGGAAATTTCAAGGGACAATCCAATTGGCTACGGCGGTCACACGACAATGAAACTGACATTCAAATGTTTACAATGTCCGATGCTACAATGTTTTGCAATATAATAACAGCCGTTGAAATTAGGTTGTAAATTATACGTTCGAACTTACAGTGGAACAAATTTGGGATTGCTTTCTGTAGGGTTTAGCAAAGAAAGAAAAAGTAATTGAAGAATTTTCAGGTAAGGAAGAAGTGTGTCTATTCTAATTCATCACGGTTTATTATTCAATGTTAGTATGGAAGAATTTGTTGAAAGATGGAATATAATTGGAATTTCATGTTTTCAACGAATATCACTGCAATTATTTCGATATCTACTTTCAATAACTTTCAATCAAAGGGCAAAGCAGCTGCTAAACATAATACCAGTAATAATTATATGATTTAGTTGTGCTAAAATGTTTTTACCAACCACCATATATGTATAAGGAAAGTATTGAAATAATACGGAATTTTACCGTATGTCCGCAAATTAATGTCTTCACAATATGTTGTGACAATTTTTAGCGTAAGGTGTATTAGTGCGTTCATCTGTCCGTATGTCAGTCTGGATATATCAACGTATAGAGCAAATTCTGCGGAAAGAATTTAATCTTCTGTCTTCATTGGATATTTTGTAAAATTTGGGGAGTTTGAAGATCATCTTTTTTAATAATTTTCTTTGCATCGCGCATATTCGCTTTTCTAATCTTCAGCTTCTTTATTATCATCATCCTTTGATTAACCATTCAACAACTGTTCTTCAGAACTCATCGAATAGCAACTATACTCTATAGTATAGTATAGAGTCTATACCTTTCTATATTGGAATGATATGGACGATTTCTTCTCAGCATTAGGTGGTCCCTCTGTCCTCTGAACAAAGGTTAAATAAACCACTAAATTACTTATAACTGTGTACAAATAGAACCACATTTTTCGGTTGCGTTGTCTTATGCATATGTTTATAAAGTATGTACACGAAAAATTACTGAATCCTTCCGAAGAAGTAACTAACTTCTTTTAAATAAAATGTTATATTATTCAATGTTAACTGCATTAATTTTTAAGCGGCTAACTTACACTGTCTCTAAACAACAGAATTAACATTGCCTATAAGAGATATCACTCTAATTTACTTTTAAGACCAAAGTTCATCTCTCCCTCAATTATCTTACATAATGGAAAATATTTCGAAAAAATCATTTGCATAAACTTTGGTGGCGTGTCGGTTCTGTGGTGAACACAGTTGATTTTTATTCATATGATGTATAGTATATGAAGTAAAGTTAGTATATATTAAGAGTAGAACAACTAGGTAGATTGAAATAGGGAAAAGAATGTAGTTAGTTGTTTGAAAGGTGCCAAGTCCAACTACCTATTATGTTGTTATACGGTTGAAGTTTGTAATAAATCCATCTGTTCTCACGTCAATTTAGCACCGATTCCAGAATTAGTATAAAGACATAGATGTTTATCTGGCAACATCATAATTAGGAAGATGTCGGCATTAATTTCGCCGTTGCTAGGAACGTGCGATGCAATAAATCCGTTTCATTAGTAAAACAAACAACAGCAACAGGCCTGGGTGTCGCATTCACTTGTTCGCTTGTCGTCATGGCCTCCCACGTGCAAACAAAACACTGGCACTGTCCACATTGCCGACTCATAAGCGGCTTCGGTAAACAAAAGCCGACACAGGCTCCCCTAACGGGCTGCGATTGTTTGCACGCTCCATCGCCGATCGTCAACTTTATGGGGGTGATAAACACTGATTGAAACCCGGAAACTTGATTAGGAACAACGGAGACAACGCAACACTTCCCGAAGAGAGAAAATTTTATTCTAAGACAGCATTTCTAGAAGAAACATAGTCTGCGGACTCTACAAAGAACTTCAACTCGTAATGAATCCCAAAACTATTCAAACTCTTCTATTGTTGGAACTACCTACAGTCTATGCCATAGTTCTTATAAAACTCCATTTCTTTAACTTTTAAATTTTTAAAATTAGCTATCAATACCCTTAACATGCAGTTTTACTAAGGGTAAGGCCCTCGACATTACGAAGAATAAAATATCCAATTACAAATTCTTGAAATGATTATTCTTGTAATAAATCTACAATCTACGTATTAGAGATTTAGAAGTCAATTAAATGAACTTAACTAGAACTCCGGCTAGACTAGTTGCTTCCTTCATTCGAACTTGGGCGGGGTAAATTTGTTTTCTTTATATTATCTGCTACCCTTTGCTCAACATCAATTCTTTAGCCTATCTCTTAGCTTTCTTTTTGATAGATTGTATTTATAATATGTTTCACTTGACGTTCCTCGCGTATACGATTAAAGTAACAGTATTAGTTCCATGGTAGATATCGACAAATAATTCATACCTGTAACTCATTATTATCTTTTTGAGGACCAAATCATAAATAATTCTAACTTGCACCTTGTCAACAAAAAATAATATAAAGGTAAGATAATACAAGTAAACATAAGACTTAACAAAGTTAACACCTAAACTATTGTGTGTTTTTGTAGTAGTTAGTTGTTAGTTAGAGCATCCCTGGAAAATTGTCTTTCACAAGAGCTGAAAATGCTGGTATTAATAAAACAATTGGCCATTTACATTAATTTAATTTAAAAATGCCTTGTTACCCTTTGTCGCATTGTACAAATCGCAGTAAAATTATGACTATGCGTGCTATTACACAGTAATAATAAAACAAGTAATTTCTGATATCATTTATGTATTTTTATTTTTATTTCAAGATTGACTACAAATTTTTGGAGTCAAAATGGCGAAGTTTGCAGTAATCTAATACGAGATAACTACAGTGTGATGAAATATTTCTAGGGAACTCGAGCTCTTGCTCACTTCACAGCAGATATTTTCTATTTTTCCCTCACTTCATTTTAGTTCTAGTGATATATTTAATCTGTTTAGCAAGTAATATCAAGTAGCTTGCATTTGCTTGTTATCAAGTAAAGTAGCTAAAACAGAAAATCAAGTCAAGTCAAATAGCGAATTTAAGAAAAGCTTGATTTTCAAGTAAAGTCAAGTAATTCATAAAAACATCAAGCTAGTTGCCTTGATGAAACGCTATACCTCAGGTACAGGTTTCATTACAATGTTGTTATTATTTTAAGTACTGCTATTTATGAGACTGTAGTTTAAGGCCTATTTCTTTACATCTGGTTAAACTGCCCGATATTTTAAATGTATGTTATCAAAAATATACGTTATTTACTAATGCGATGCGATACTTTTCTATTAACCGCTGGTAAAGATAAGCGACACTTTAAACAGCTGAGAAAATCGACCCTAAATGTTCTAATTTGAAAAAAACTTGGAGTTGGATTGAAGAATCAATTGAAAAAGATGTAAGATAAGAGATAAAATAATAAACACACGATAATACATAGATTTATTACTAGATTTCTAGGCTACATTAAGCTTCTACGATTGGTAAATGACCAAAGTTTTGAAATTTATTACTTTGATATAAATAGGCACATTTTTTATGAAAATTACGATAATATAACATCAAATATTAAGGAAAAAACAAAAAAGATCCAATTAATAACTATTAAAATCACCCATTTTACCCATTCGACTACTACATTTGCGCATATTTACATACCAGACATTACGTGCTTCCCAAAATGACCTACAAAAGTACAACATGCAATAAATTTAACTCAATTTAAGTCAAGGTCTTCTACTTCGTTTAGGGTGGTCTGAACGAAGAAAGACTTACACCTGATCTTCAAGAGAAACAAGGATGAGTAGAGAGAACAGAAAATGAAAACAGGAGTCCAGGGTAGCAAAGAAAGTGAAATAAAATTTTATGGCCCAAGCGTTACAAATTGAAGAATTTGCAAGGAGGGTTCCACGAACGATGAAATTTTCACTTTCGATTTATTACTTTCGCAGTTTGACTTAATTGGCAAATATTGGTCAGTGAATTTTACTTTTTATTATTCTTTGATCATTCACAAAAATGTCATAAGATTCCTAAGCAAAATCAACTGTTAATAAGTAATCTGATGACTAATGAGTAGAACGAGTTTTCTTACTTTTTGTAAATTTAATTATTTGAATACCTCACACATTAAGTGAATATAACTAGCGGAAGTATATAAATAATTATTTGATCTAGTATTTCGATGATTCGATGGGTAAAGGCGTTGGTATTAATGGCTGGCGTCCGGCGTCTCAATGGCGTCGTGTCACGTTCAGCAAACACAAAGCGACGCTACTTAATCAGCCGTCTAGTCACAGCACCCTTGATATTGTGATGTGATTAGGTATAACAGATTGTTGCTTAGAGGCATGTAGGGGACGTAATTGAGAAGTTAGTGAAGACATTTTATGGGTTATTACTCTTTGAAAAGATTTGAAATGAATTAAGCAAGTTTTAAATACAATTATTATGTTATTTTGAATATGAAATATGTTTTCGTGCCATCTTTGACTTAAGAATCACTTACAACTATAGCAACATAAGCCGTAAATGACAGATAACATTTATAATTTGGTAACCTTTATCAACGCAGTGTTATAGAAAATAAAATCCTACTATCAGAGAAATAATTATAGTCCGTTGCAAATAGGTACCATTATCTCTTACAGTAGGCGTTCGATTTTTAAAATTCATACATCATATTAAAACCTGAACATTCGTCTTTAACATGTGTAAAAAAAGGTATGGTATAGAGCGTAACTTTCAGCTTTTTTCTTACATGCTCATTAAAATTATTCCTGCTTCTCAGCTATATGACCAAAAAAAATTATTTTTACATATATTTTTCTTTATAGGTACAGTATATTTTTAGCCAGTCCATTTAAAATTGTATATTTTATCATAATAATTGTTTATTTGACATAATTATATATAATGTCTATTCGGGAAACTACTCAACCATTTGACTTGAAATTAAAATATGTTACATAACACATCAGAAATATAAGAATATTTTATTAATTCCAGAAAAGAAAATGAAATTGTTTAAAAATAACAATAATTTACAAAGTCGGCGCAATTAAAATTTTACAATATAATTTTTAAAATGTGTTATACATGTAAGTTATGCATATTTTTTTCATGTTTAATTTTAAGTATTATTAAAAATGTGCAAATTAATTAAATATTCATGTTTAAACGCAGTATCACCAACAATAAATGAAATGTTGTCATTCTGCTTTTATTATTATATGAATAATATTATGACTCTTTTTTCTTTCTGTTTGTACACTCCTTTTCAAGGAAGATGTATTAATAATAATATTCTAAAATTTGAAAATAATAGTACTTACATGGTTATTAGTAATTTTAAATTAAACTTCCCCATATTCGAATTCGTATAAAAAATTCTGGCTTTTATAAATTTATTCTATCATTTTTAAATGGTATGCAGGGAATTACATATTAGATAAAAGAAATAATAAAATATTTTTTTAGGTCATTAATTAGATATAATAATTTTCCCAAAGATTTTAAAACATATAATTTAAGAAGATTTAAGGTAGTTATAAAAGACTACTATGAGTCTATGTAATTATAATATAATAAACACAAGTTTAACTATAATTCCGTAATTATTTATTTTACTATGTATACTTATTATAAGGCTAAAATTAAAACTATATTTAAGTAAATATATGTATATTGTATGTGCATATTGTATATACTGACATTTATATCGCCTGTAAGGTTTATGTAACATTGAAGCTAAATAATACTATTATTATTATTTCTCGTTATAAGCGACGCTGTTATAAATTACTTTCACTGTATGTAAAAATGAAAAACACGGAAAACTTCATTATAACGCACAGTTTATTCCGTCCCATGTCCCATGAAGTTGGTTGTAAGCAAACATTACTGTTTTTATTTTATTTGTTTGAGAGATTCTGAGGCAAGTGCATTAAATACGAGTAAATATGTAGAGTGGGGAAGTGGAATGAATGCACTGGGTGCACCTGGTGAAATAATTGGTGTGCGTTCTGCAATGGATTGCAACTAGGAAGCAAGTTGCGGACACAGGCCTGTAATTAGAGATTTTCGCATGACTAATTGACGTCCTCTCATTTCGGCCCTGCATTCGTATTTAAATTATTTAAACACCATCATTTTCTCCAGAGTTTACGCAAAATGAAATGGATTGTCGTTTACTTAATTGCTTGACACACTTACTGTAATTATCTCACGAAATTCATTTCCAAAACGTTTAAATTTTATGCATTTTCCACATCTCCCATAAATATCTCAGTCTGGGTAAAATTGTTCATAAAAAATAATACCATCATTTCAAAGGTTAAATGTTAAAGAGAGTTAATTTCCAATTTGTAACATAAATAATTCTAACTTCTGGTAGTTATTTACGATGCACCTTGACTTTAGATGTCTGGATAATTTTTAATTCTATTGTTTTATAATATTGGAAAATAGAAGTAATTCAACCCTGGATACTAATACGAAGTCCTCTATAATTATTGTTAATAAACTGTAAAACAAATACACGTAAATTTAGCTTTCAAAGAATGTAGAAACTTTTTACAATAACCATATATCAGAGTACCTAGCGCCTAGTGAATAACAGAATAACATATCATTATATAATGCTTGCAAAAACTGGTTTATGAATTTTTATAATTATAAATTTCAGAAAATTATACTTCGTAAATAACTTTGCGGTGCGCAATATAAATTTATTTTCCATCTTGAAAATTATTATACTTAGCCAAGTGTTACTACAGTTCAGGCTCATTTATAACGATCCATGTTTATTCTTTACTATACGTAATATCCGTTATAGTTTCGTATTCTATTTATAAATTCAATATTACAAACGTAGTTACTATAATTATACTAAGAATTTAGTACAATAAAAGTCCACAAAAATTAATAACAATTTTTCTAGTTATAAAATAAATATACATTTGTCCTTGAGTATTATTTGTAATAATAATTCTTTTACGCTATTTGTAACATACTTGATATATTTGATTCAACACATACCAGTGAACTAAAATATTTTTCCTGCATGATCAATCTTTTGTTGCCTATGTTTCTACAACTATTTTTTTTCTATGTTGCTGTTATTGGTTGCTAACTTTAACAAAACGGTGAGTTTTCACTTACTTTTCAATTAACGATAAGTAAATTTATATGTAGTACAAATGCACATAAATGAGTTAATGCTTTCTTAAATTGCAGTTAATATTAAAACTGCAATTATTAATATTATAATTATTGATGAATAATGGTATCTAATGAATTTTTTTCGCAATGTGGTCCTAAACCTTTTTTATTTTATTTTTTCGAAAGAACAGAGTGAAATAAACATAATAGTCAACATGCGACTGAAAACTATGTGGTGGTAAGCGAAATATCAATTTTTAAAGTGAAAATTTTGGCATCTGAACATACTCTTAGTTGTACAGGAAATTGGTTATCGAATACTCGAAAAATACCATGGATACGGGTTTTTGCTTTATACAAATGAATTTTAATATACCTCATTTTAAATACTTTTTTGCTGATGTTGAGGGAAATTTAATTTTGGTTGTGCAAAATATAGTACAGGGTGGCCCAGTGAAAATTATCAGCGCAATTTTTGGCCTCTAAACATTAATTTTGCAAAAAACGCTCGAACACGTCAATTTTAATATAAAGGGGGACACCTAAATGGATTAGTACCAATGGCATAACTTCAACCTCAAAAATTTTAAATGGAAAAGGGTGTCAAACATGACACAGTTCGAAAGGCCTTTCAATTCTCTATCCAACAGTTTTTTTATGTTTCAAATCCGATCATTAGTTCCAGAGAAATATCGTTTAAAACAAATTTTATCAGGTGTTCAAAATTGTCATCAAGTAGGCTAAAATAAATGACAGAAATTAAATAAACAATTCTTTCGACAAGTTGTTTGTAATAAACAAGTTATTTGTAAGTTGGATTTTTTTGTGGGGTTATTTGAAGTCTAAAGTTTATGCCACGCCACCCGAATTTTTAGAAGATTTACGGCAACGTACCGTGGTTCAAAAATTTTGAGCAAAATCTTTATTATTGTATGGAAGTTGGAAATAGTCATTTTGAACACCTAATAAACTGACACTTGAGTTTCTGTCATTTGTTTAAGCCTACTTGATTGCAGTTTTACACACCTGATAAAATTTGTTTTAAACGATATTTCTCTGGAACTAATGATCGGATTTGAAAAATAAAAAAACTGTTGAAAAGAGAATTGAAAGGTCTTTCGAACTGTGTTATGTTTGACACTCTTTTCCATTTAAAATTTTTGAGGTGCAGTCCACACCCATTTTAAGGTTGAAGTTATGCCATTGGTATTAATCCATTTAGGTGTCCCCCTTTATATTAAAATTGACGTGTTCGAGCGTTTTTTGCAAAATTAATGTTAAGTGGCCAAAAATTGCGCTGATAATTTTCACTGGGCCACCCTGTATATGCATTACGAACGGCAAGGAATTTGGATTTCAAACAAACAATTGTCTGTAAAATGTCTTTACCCTTTTTAATACTTAATATACTACTTCTATTCCTTAACCAAAATAAACAATATGTAAATGTTCATACTTTTTAATCAATACTGCGTGCCCGATACACAATTATTATCTGCTAAACTGAAGCATCAGAAAAGAATTAAAATTTCTCATTTATAAAAAAACTATATTATTTCTTTACATTTTAGAATTTTTAATGTAAAATATTACAAAAAATTTCCATTAAAATTAAAATAATAATTTTAAAACAAAATTTTTTGATTTAAAAATATTTCAGGTGTATAAATATAATTTCAGATTTAAATATTAAAAATTCGATGGTTGATAATAGCTTGGGGCCGAAAAGAAATATTCAAATTTTAAATTAAGTTTCAATGAGTTAAAAAATCAGAATTTGTTGAATTTGGGTTGAAAAAACAGTGACTAATCTTAGAATAAAAACAAAACTTAGCCCAAACAATGAAACAATACCACCAGACATATAAAAACAACCGCACATCTAATAATGACCACAAAACAAAACCCAAACTACACAGCAATCAAAAATTAATTACGAAATGCGTGATAGATGAAGACACAGTCTAATGTATAATTTCAACAATTCAGCAATCTGAGATTCTTCCCTGAATGTACTTTATGAGTGATGGCTATGGGCGATGAAGTACAGTCACAATCAAATCTAAATTACAGGGCGGCAGGGCTCCACTTATGGGGCTATTAAACGCACAGAAAGCGAAGCTCGAGATCCACTGATAACTTTAAATTGAATGTCAATTTGTGTTTGATATTTGGATGTGATGTGATTCTGATTTAGATCATGTATGTATTTAATAACAACCGGTTAGTTCCAGGCCTTAAACGCTCTATCTAATGATGGGCAAAAAAATAAAAAAACTAGATCTGTAGACATACTTTTTTAATATATAAAACATATGTCACATCATGGAAAAATATGAAGTACGAATCAGTCTGTGATGAGAGTTCCCATTTCGTCACAGAAAATTTTAATTTTTATAAATTAACATGTATCAACAAGTATAATTTTGATACCCTTACCTTTGATTGTAATAAAAAAAAAACTAGATCTGAATACATGATATTTATATACATAGCGCAGTCGCAGCCACACATAATTTTAAAATATAAAGAAACGAATTAAGGTAGATTTATGATGGATTTAATTTATTTATTTTAATTTAGAAATTTTAATTTCAAATTTTGATTTTTTCTTCTAGTGTATGATGGATTTCAGTTTCCTAAATTTACCTAATCAGAAGGTATCACGTGATATTATGTAGATGTATTGAGTTTCGATGTTTGACTCTTGGAGTCAAAATGGAGCGAATTTGTTTTGATACCAAATTAATTTCATATCTGATTATTTTTATTTCAAAATAAAAATCAAAATAACAATCACAAACTGTCATTTGCTATTTAATATTAACTTACCCTCTAAACGTCAGTTCAATGCTTTCTTGTAATTGGCTGGATTTGGAATTTAAAACTTAGAATATAAAATTTGATTATATTCCAAATCTAAACTTCGATTAAAAACAACCACATATGTTTTCAGTGTGTTTATATTTTAAAATCTATATCATACATGAAAATTTGTAACCTAACTTGTAATATTATTGTTATCTTATTACCTACCCTTAATTTTGATTGTTATTGATATATATCCACTTCTTGGATACTTTAGCTGGCAAGGAGATTGCACCACTGGGGGAAACATATTGTAAGATCTACAGCGGATTTTTTAAGAGAAAAAGAAAAGAACATTATAATAATATTTTTAGAATTCTGTTCTTTATTATATTCCTTAATACAGGTAATGAAATATAATATTGTATAGAATGTAAAATTGAAATTGATATCTATAGTAATTTAACCCTGGTGTTTAAAAAAAATAGATTTTTGAAAATTAACAGAAATAAAAATTAGTTAAATTAAATCTTCTTGATTTTTTATTTGGTACGAGATTTATTCTATTTTCCATATAAAAATATACAGATGAATCACTCTCTATGTCAGCTATAGTGCTCGGGAGGTGATATCTGGTAAAAGTAGTTTACGCTATAAACATTTTATTACCGAATAAGCAATAAACACAGAAGATTTGAATATTGTAAATAGTGAGAATACTCGTATAAAGCAATATAACGTCGCAAGGAAATGACTAATCCTTCCAAAAGCGGAGACTACTTCTCTAGGCACAAAGAAACTTCCGGATACGGAAAAAATAGAAGATATACTGCGCTAAAGCAGACTGACACACCCATTAATAAGCCGTGAATGATATATTTTTTATTTAGTGAAAGACTGTAGCTAAGATCTTTAATAAAAAGCAAGAAAAATTAATTAGGAAATAACTGGCAGCGTTACTTGAGGATCTGTTTCTTGTAAGAATAGGAGAAATGTGGATCCAAACTAGATATAAGAACTATTAATGTTGTAAGTATATATTCGTAATAGTTTCTAATGTAAGCTCTACTTGTTCGTCGAAGGTAACATTTCAAGAAGAAATTGATCTGTCACAATTGAAGGCGTGGTGCACTACAACTCATACTGTTTACAACTGTCTATTGTTATGTAAGAAAAAATCTAATCTAATTTCTTTCATTCATTGTTCTCGTCAGCACGCGAACACAAATCTGATTCAAATGCCGGTTCTCGTCGTTCCACGTTACATCACAAATGGATTGTGGGTTGCAATTACAAACCCTTTTACATTACTATTGCTGTCGAAAATTTTTAGGACTTTACTACAAACAGTGGTGTCATGTAAAAAATAAGGGAACAGAAATGCAATAATGGTCATTTGAATTGACTGAACACTATTAAAATACAGGTAAAACTTGTCAGTAACCAAGATGATAACTACAATTAATACTTATTGTCGTCATTTGCCATATTTGGTATACTCTTCGTGCAAACAGCGACAAAAAATTACACATTTTGTCCGATCATCCTTCTTTATAATTTTTACTACTATAATAAATTTCCTTCATTCCCCCATATTCTTTTACATAATTTTCAGCTTCTTCATTAACAACACACTTTGATTAACTATTTGGCAACCGTTTTTCAGAACTCAGGGAATCGTCTACCTTTCTACGTATGAATGATTTGTTTCCTGTTTGTCGGTTTTTAACAATTAAAATCATCTGGTCCATCTCTCTTTAGCATAAATGGTCCATCTGTCCTCAGAGTAGAGGTTAAATGGACCACTATATTACTTATGACTGTGTAAAAATAGAACCACATTTTTAGGTTACGTAAAGTCTTATTTTTTTGGCAATTTGAGAAAGTAATGTTTACTTGGATTATTCAGTGTACTAATGTACTTTAAGATCAAAAATTCATCTCATCTACTGGTCCATCTCTTTCCCACTTATCCTACATAAAAATTTTGCAAATTAAAAATAAAAGCAGGTATGTTAATTAGGAGGTTATTGAAAAAGTCTCGCTACATCTTTTATACAAATAAGTCATTTTAATTGCCAAACTCTTGGAACAAACTAATAGAAACCATTTTATATATATGAAATAATAATATTGCTGAGGATCATTTTTAGGAGTTCACTACAAATTTAGAGCTTTTGAAGAAGTTTTAGTTGGCAGTCTGCACCATTAAATTGTAAGTGATTAAAAAATACAAGCGATACTTGAAAACTGAACACTATCTTTCAGTATCCTTCTTCTGTAAACTTGTTTTCCATGAATTTCAATGGTCTGTAGTCACTTATTAAATTCCAATAATACACCAACATTTAGACTATAAATCAGTCTTCATCAAGATTTTCTAGAATTTAAATCACATTCTTACTATTTATTGTCACAAAGTGGATTGTAGTTATTCAAAATCTAATTAGCAACATTAACCACATCACTTCAGATTTATGAAAACCGAAGTCATAAGTATTGTTGCATGGTTCGGTTTACGAGTGTTTGATAGCCGGAGAAAAGACGTAAGTTTGTTTTATTTACGATTGTGCTTGCGCCGGCAGAGTGCACCACAGGTGAGTGATTCTAATGAAGAATGGTTGTGCTACGTGCGTTGTCCAGGTTGTTTGGTCCAGTCGGCGGTCAAACAGACCGGCGAGCTGGCAACATAGCATCAGGTACCGGTTTCAGATTTTTCTCTTAGGAGGACAGTGACGGAGGTGTAGGGTCAAAAAGGGTTACAAGAAGTCGTAAATTTTAAAATATATTTTTAATTTTCAGTCCGGTAAGGGTTAATAAAAGTAAGAAAAATGAGCTTACTGTACACAATTAGATTTGTTCGATTAGACAATCTGTGACAGTTTGATGTATTCTCGAACGCATTGCTAGAAAAAAGCAATATTTATGTACAATATAGTATAATTTTTATATATCTATTGGTTCATTTTGAATATCATTTATTTAAGTATGACTAGCTACTTGATATTCTCAAATTATTTATCTACAAAAAGAAAAATCAAATATTTAACTATATTCATAATTCATAAAATAAATAAAATTCTTATTTTATGTTTATATTTTTGCAATTAAATTAAATTAAAATTATCAAATTTCTTCCTAAAAACCAAAATTTACAAAAAAATTACCAAGTTTAACAGACGAATCTAAAATGCGCATGTACGGATTTAAAATTTGAGATAAATCAAGACATTTTGCATCTATGAACGCCTGACGGACATTCAGAATTTGGGATCGTTGCCTGCTCGAACGAAACTTTATGCGATTGTAATAGCAGTCGTCTAGAATATAAATCAATAATAGAGCAATTAGTTCTGTGGATTTATTGCTACTTAAAATACGGGCATTCTACAATAATACTGAACTCCTATGAATGGAAAGTCACCAAATTAATGATAAAATAGTCACCAAATTTGATTTCCAAGGAATAAGAAAAAAAGGCACATGGAAATAAGAATTAATTCCCTACTTTATATTACTAAAGGAAAACTTTACCAATTTTGACATTTCGAGATTGTAACGGATTTTTTTTTTGAGTTATCTGCTTGTCTATATATTCTTTATTGCCCCTTTTTCATATTTTGAAGAGACCATTTTCCTACAGCCCACAAAAGAAAATTTTGTTTCTAACATCAATAGTATGAATTGATCAACTTTTTGTAAAGATCTGTCAACCGGTAGGATCATTTTTAGATTTTTTTGATAACAAATTTGCTTTAAACCATAAAGAACTATTGTCTCACCTAGATTCGAATTCCAGTGGAGATTTGAACTTTTCAATATAGATTATTATTTTTAATTCTTTAGTCATCCAATTGAATCAGCATAATAAGACTGTACATATTTCAACAATTCCAATTTTACAAAAAATGACTATATTCTTTATGGGTTATGGACACAATTATATTACATTGACTATTTATTTACACATTTATAAGACGAATACTATAAATTTTCTTTATTTGCACCCCTTTTTTAACGTGGAAATTCCCATCTGCTACGCCACTGCTCCCCGGAGCTAGAGCGAGAAAGCACCATTGCTCGCATTCCATCCAGATCAGGCTGTTATGCCTGGCGGACACTACCTAGCCACGCTACAGAGCGGCTGTAATGATACGCTACGAAGACACTAGCCATTGTACAGAGCGGGGCGAGGCACGGAGCTGAGATAGACGCGTGTACGAAAGAAGTAGGGATGCAGCAGGATTATTCAAGAGGAGTTGGACAAACGGTAGAATTAGAGCAGGAGATATAAAGGGTTGGAAGTGGGTAATTGTATTTGCTAATTAACTTTTAAAATTTAATGCCAAAAATTGTAATATAAAAACAACAACGATACTGATACTGAAATAGGCCAGTAATAATTTAGTAAATTGAGCGTGATTCTTTTTAGCAAATTTAAACTATTCTAGAACAAATCGCACACAGAACAAGTATTACTGATACTTAAAATAATGTTGTTCTAGAAAGGCTACAGTAATGATTTTCAGACCCTTGTACTGATAAATAATTTGAAATACATTTTGTACTGATTTTTTACATACCGTACTGAATGTACTGATTTTCCATATTTAGTAAATATTTAATGATAGGCATTTATACATTTTTATACAATTTAAATATTAACTTAAATTTCTGCCACTGCTACTAATGACTTGAAAACATTTTTGAAAAGAACTGTTAATTATAGCAATAGCAATAGCAATAAATTAAAGCAATAGTATTTACACAATTTTACCATTATTTGCCCAATAATACTATACAGAAGAAAGGTCTTGTACTGATTTCATATAAGAAATAAATAGTCACTTTATAATAAAGCGACTAACAATAAAATATAATGTAAGAGGAATCAAGGTGTAAATCTCTTTCAGTAATGGTATACAACCGTTTCAATTAACTGCTTCGGTTTATTTCGTAAAAATAAAAATTACAGTTTTATTTCAGATTACGATTAAAAAAAAGGTTTCAGTTTATTTTGAAAATAATTGTGGACTAAGTTATACTTTGTTGCGTAGTGGCAGTTTTAATATTCATTTTTGCGACCGTTCACGTAGTTTAACTTACTTGTTACTTTCATGGCAACATAAAACGTAAATTCCTGATAACTTCTGTTATTTGATTACCATTGTCAACGGAAAGATATAGACTATAACTATCCTACTATCAGGGTAATTATGAAAGTCCTACTAATTTAATAAATATACATTTGGTCGTGTTGCAACCGGTGAAATTACCTATAAAAAGTTGCAAATAAGTAAATCTGAACTGTCAAGTGAACTGTCACATTCTACAAATACTTTAATATTATCAGAATTTAATTGCTGCTGGTGGCATGAAAATAATAAAATAAATAATACAACTATTCTCGTGTGGTAACATAAACTTCTGTTCCGCAGACTCCACCTCAGTTCACACCTTCTCAAAAGTTACAATGTATTTACAATCCTTGTAGCTTAAACTACTATAAGTTGGTAAGTCAAGAAAATAATAAACATTTAAAAAAAATGCTATTATTGTCACAAGCAATGCATTTATAAAACATAAAGGATTTGCTTTCAATCATCGTAAGTTTTTGATGGGATCCAAAATGTTCGGTAATAGTTTTGATTTCAGTTCTAAATTTTACAATCTTCAAAATACTTTATTGTCTAATTACAATTATTATTATCTACTCTCCATACGATATACATTTTTAAACAAAAAATACGATCAGTTTTTGGTAGACACGTTTATTTTGATTATTATTTCGGCGGTTTCAGATAATAACTAGGATGTAGATAAGTGTAAGTATCTGGATACTTGAAACCTATCAATTTCAAAAAGGTTTCAATATAAGACAACATTTTAAAGCATCAAAGTATATTTTTTTGTAATTAATATTCTTGGAGCTATCGTAGGTCATCTGTCCATCTTGAAGAATCCGCGCGCGATACACTTATTCTCGACTACATCTTATAACTCACTGTATGTCGTTTTTTAATGTCTTACATCTATTTAATATGCAGGTTGGGTCTAATAAAGCCTCGATGGCTGCAAGAGATTATATCCTGCGCATACTACTTCATCTAGAGAGTTGTGGATGTTGTAGATGTCAATTCAATTCTATATATACCGGATGTACAACATTATTAAACATGCTAATTACCATTCTGTTCCTATTTATCCGGGATTTAGTTTTGGTAACATTATTCAAATTAAAATAAAAGCAATTAATAAGTTTAAAGAACGGTATATCTAGAACGATTGTTAATAAAATGTCAATAATAAGCAGTTATTATTTATATTTAATTAATGACAACTAACTGTATCGCGGATTGTACATCTGGTTAATTATAACAGTGTGCCCGCAAAACAATCACCGTCAATTAAAACAAAATACCCCAGCAAGTTGATCTAGAGATTCGAGTCGAATCCCGAACTGAGACTTGGACCAGCGGCAGACCCCAACTGGGCAGTTAATTAGTACCGGAGAATAAAAGTCGCTCTCTTCTCGCATCCAAAATCATCATTAACTAATACACCACTGATTTTAATTAAAAATGTTTACATTATACTCGAATTAATGTCAATTAAATTTATAGTTTGTGGCCTCAACGGATTTACATTTCATACCAAGAGGTAGTCTTACCCAAATATCAATTTCTACTTTGTGGCTGAGCTTAAAATACGGGTGTTCAGAACATCACTACATAATTATAATATTGATTATTATCTTTAAATATTGGTAATTATTCCATTATTCATTATTTATTGCGAGGACCTTTTGGACGTGATCAAAATTAGATGACTCTTGCGTTCAATGAGATATAGATGATCAGATTAAAAAAATACAAAACCGGGACATTTTTCAACAGATTTTTATACATATAATAATTTTAAAACTCACTATTTCTATTCCCAAAATCACATATATAAATAAAAATATATAGATTGAATATAAATAAAATAACAGTTGTTAAATCTATGTAATTCCTTTTTGGGTGACAACTCAATATTTATCATCTACATATGCGTTATTTGTGAATATAAGAAAAAAATAAGAAGATAACTTTTCGCATATTATTGTTGCTGTCAATTTAAGTAACTAAATAAATATTATATATGTCTATGGATAATATCATATTTGAATCGGATATGAAAACTGGGATAATTAGGTGTCCCGAAAAAGTCCTGCGAGAAACCGGGACAAACAACTCAAGACAGAGACAAATCCCGAAAAAATCTGGGACTTCTGGTCTTGTAAGTCTATTTTTTAAATAATTACTTTAAACTACTTGTAGTTGTAACGGAAATTACCTTTAAAAATAATATAACTAAGTTAAATTCTTTCTATTTACAATTTATAATAAATCAAATAAATAAATATTCTTTTACAGTTCAAATTCATGATTATGGGGAATGACATAAGTTTCACAAATTTTCGTTATCAGTTTCCATTAAAACGCATTGTTGATGCGGATGAAATTATAAGAAAAATACAAAAATTCTACTGTACGAAATTTCTTATTTTTAATTCAAACTCTTCATGATAATACATACCTAAAAGGTGCACATTTAAAGATTTTGATGTTTTTTTGTAAGCAAAATATTATACCTTTTAAAAATTTAGTAGAGTGCACCACAGAGATAATTTGAATGTGAAAAATATATAGTAAATAATTTGACTCACAATACTTCATTTTACTTACTAAAAAACCTTATTTAAGTACTCATGTTATCATTTACAAATTTAATAAGTGTTATGAACGATTATTTTTAGAAGAAATTACAAATTTAAAGCAATGTTTCTATGTTTAAAAAAGAAATATGTAAAATTTAATTTTAATAAGTTTCCTTTATTATCCCAACATTTTATTTTTCCGTTTTCATATCGCCATCTCCCTCCATGAATATTTTATTCGCATTTTCCGCAAAATTGAAAGCCATTATCATATCCTAAAGCAATTGCACCCCTGTTCTATAAAACGAGATTAGCGTCCTACGCTCACATCGCCGCTAGCCATGGATGAAACAAGTGAACATCAAAGCGGTGGCGTCGCTTCCATTGCTTCGGCGTGATTGGGCGCCGCAGCAGTAGCCATAGCAACCGCCACCGACGACGCATCACCGTCGAAAATGGACGCCGACAGACGCCACGGAAATTCAATCATACTCGCACGTACATTACAACAACAATCAGTTCCTCTAATAATTTAACATTTTTAAAATTAATTCAAATTTATTATTAATAATACTTTCAAAATTGAAATATTAAAATACTTTACTATTCGTTTTCTATTGTTATTGTTGTTGTTATTGTTATTATTGTTTTATTCTTTTTTTTATACTTTTACACTTTATATATTTTAGAATGAAAAACACTTCTCGTAGTGTACTCTGTTGGAGAAGTTATCAACTCCTCAGTTCTCTACCTGTCCGCCAGAGAACTCAACGCTCGAGTTTAAACAGGTTTTAAGTTTCTTACTGAGTTAACTTGGTCTCAACTCTGGACCAGAGATGCTGAGCAAGAAGTTCTGACTAAGAATAGCAGATGGCTCTACTGAATGTATGCATTTTGGAATATTTTTATCAGATTATTGTAATGCGGCAGTTTTTAATATAATTAAATTATTTAATTTTTAATATACATTCACATTTTAATAGTAATTATATTAAATGATAATTTATTGCAAATATTTCTATATATAATTAAATATGGACCATTTATAAATTATTTAATAAATATTGACATTGTTTTAGTAAAATGGATTACCTATTATTTTTTCCTGAACATTTTGATTTATTTTATAATAAAATTAAAAATATATTATATTCGTACATATTTATGAATTATATTTTCTAATAAATATCGAATTTAAATTTATTTTATTAAAATTACATGTTTTTATTAATATAATTTTTAGTTTGTTAATCTAGAAGTGATATATAAAAAAACTATGATTGCAGACCAGTAGTAAAATAAAAAAATATGTTTGATAATCACACAATTTGCGAAAAACTATTTTTTAAAGGTTATATTTACAGACCTTCAAATACCCCTTTTAGTTGATCAATTATACTCAAAATCTATTAAACTCTTTCCTTGATAATAAAACGTTTAATTTAAAATTTTCATCATTTTCTGATTGAGAGTATCATGTGTGCGTCTACATAGTAATCATCTGTGGCACAACATTCCTAGATGCAACAGGGCCTTCTAAGGTACTTGTTTCAAGACAGGTTTTACTTGCACTTTTTTGGCGGGGTTGCATTGATTTAAATCACTTGATTTAGATCAGTGATTTAAATCAGATTTAAATCACATCAATTTTTTAAATGAATAATTGATATAAATCACTTGTTCATGTGGGTAATATTACCATGTATCAATACTTCCAAAAACAACTACATATGTATTTATTATAACGCAGGAAATTTTTTCACTATTGTGTATTTTTTTTTAATTTACATTTAAAAGTGTTACAGTAAAATCCGGTTACAACGACTTCAAAGGGAACCCATATATTTCGTCGCTAGAATCTCAACGTTACAACCAGTTTGTCGCTATAAGCAGAATCGTTATAAATGGATTTTGCTGTAGTTTTTTGATTGTTTCTTTAAATTTTTACTCATTTTTACAATACCTATTTTTGCAATTATTGAAACTTCTATAATTTTTTACGGCGGGTGAGAAACTTTTTGGCGAAAATAAAAAATACGGGACATACATATACTGATTAAAATACTCTTTTACCTCCAGTATTACTTTATTTTTATAAAAATTGACAAAGATTGTATTTGTACCCCAGATATCATATTAGTAAACAAACGAACCACCCCTACACATTTATAGACATCATTGTATGCCAAAATCAGATTGAAAGGACCTAGAAACAAGTTTATATTTGATTTTTAGTAAAGACCTTACATTTGCAAATTTCGCTGTATTCACTGAATATACACTACCTATATTTCCCGCAGTTGATGCTCATGTCATCAATTTCTGCTGCAAGAATTTTTTTCTACTCCTGCTTTGAAAATACAATTTTCTGGTTTGTTTTTCATGTTGAAAATGACTCTTTGCAGCACTAATAAATGTTTGTTGCATTGTTGCTGCCATGGATACGCATCACAAATACAAAATTTGCAATAAATGTCAAATTATGTTTAAAAAATAATTTTTTATTTCCTTATTTTTTATCTTGCAGGAGTAGAAAAATAGTGTGTATAACACGTGTTGAAAGTCCTTTGTCGAACACAAACGATTGCAACCTTCGCTTCACTCAGGCTGCAACTTTCGTTTTGGTTCGACAAAGATAGACTTTCAGCACTTGATATACAAATAACTATTAAACTATTATCTTGCATCTTTGTCGTTTGCGTTTGACATAGATGAGATTTTTATTTGCTATCTCATTATCGTACGTGTTATACCTAGAGGGGTATATAAGCTATCTGCCTTTAACCAACAACAACAATGAAATAGAAACAGTTGTGTAACCGCGGTAAAGGATATTTTCAAATATTTAAATAACTTGAATATGTCATTTCTGACATTCCTCGATAATTTGTGCTTCATTTTGTGTTGGTTTGTTTTATGCATTATTATATTTGTATATAATACTATCAGTTTTGATATTTATTTACTTCGGAAATCACACGATTTCACCCGATAAGATGTCATTAATCTCCTTTATTTCATAATCCAAAAAGCAAATGTCATATTTGTTTCCTATATTTAATTTTAAATGAAACAAGCGAAGTCGTAACTATGGATATGACAAACCCATGTTTCACCTTAAAATATACTCACGGTATAAATTGTAGGTAACTTTCAAAATGTGCATTTGTGTAAATCTAATATATGTCTCGATCTAATTTCTAATTTAATTAATTGATATCTACGAGTGTAAATCCAACAATCAGTAGTACCAACCTTATCAGCTGCAAACAACTGAAGTAACTAATTACACATATTATTTACTTAATGAAGAGTAGTGTTCATTTGTTATCGGTACCATATGGTCCCTAAACACAGTGTGCCCTGGAATTAGAGAGATTAAGCCAATATGGCGACACAAAAAAGCTCTGACTATGATTGTTGCATGTGACGAATTTATGGTGAGATAATCATAAGTGGCGATTATTGTAATGCATCCGTGGTAGTGGATGCCGATTATAATGGAATAGTATCATATAGATAAAAATATTATACTCGTATATTGCGCCACGTATATAAATATATGTATCTCTCACGGCTTATTACATATCGCTTGATGTTCCAGATCTACTTTATCGGATATATCAGTAACAATATTACACGAACTTATATCAAAGAGAGGCTTTACCAGACGTCACCTGCCAAGCAGTAGAGCTGACGTGGCGAGTGTACCCTACGTACTATTTTTATGTGGGATATAGACGATAAAGAATTTCGCATTTTGCTTATAGGAAATATTTATTAAATTTGGTCAGACTGCGAAACGTCATTCAAAATAAATGATATAAGTAATATATTAAAGAACGACTACCATAATTGTCATTTTATTTCGTGGCAAGGGAACAAAAACCGAATTATGAAATGAGTTCTTTATTTAATTATAAAGAAATAGGAGATTATGGATGTTTCTTGGCTGGGTAAATTATTCAATAGACGATGGTTTCTGGAAATCAGCCAACTTTTGTCAACATCAACATGTGCCACTGATGCCAGAAGCTTAAAAATTATAAACCCTTCAGGCGAATTTTCTCTTTACGTGCACAAATACCTTGACAAATACATACAGAAGAACCATATGTTTTTCTTCAATTTTATGATTCTGTTTAAAAAATAAAAATATTCTTTTTTTAAATCGTTTAATTGTTGATAATTCCGGAGAAACAATAAAGTTGTGGGAAGGGGATATGTGACGTCAAGCAGGAGAATTAGATATAAATTTGAATTAATTAGATAAAGATCATCTATCATAGAATAATCTGCATTTGGCAGATTACCCAGTTTCCATTTTTAAAACGATGTATGTAAACACTAAAGATCCTTCGAAAATAAAATGACATTGACAATGTTGACAGTTGACATTTCAATGCCAACCGAATTTACACCAAAACAATCTGTTGTGTAGTATCAAAATATTTTTATTTTATTTTATGAATTGCCTATATGGATATCTTATACTTTTTTTTTAATAGTTATGACTAAATTATCATTAACAAATTTTATTCGATATCATTAAGTAAAAAATAGGTTAATTAAATTCCCTCTTTTAGCATTGTAAACTGCCCTCTTATTCTCCTACGTGAAGTCAGAGATTTGACGCCGTTACCTAATTTTTAATTTCAAATGCAAATTTCAGTGAAATTATAAGATATAGTGACAATGGTTAATTTTTATAGTTTTTATACGTTTTTTCCTTCAATTCGCCAGTGGCCATATAGCACATTGCACAGGCTTAGTAAAAATATAAGAAGCAACGCGGGATGTAGGTACATGCAGTTACTAGAGCCTGTAATTTTAAGATGTAAGATATAACCATTTTTAAAAACTTATTAGATTACTCTATTGTTCCCGTTCCAAATAATTACATAATAAATATAGATAATATTGTGAAATTAATTAAATAGATAATTTAAATAATGATCCCGATTTTATTGCCGTTGCATAATTTTATAAGAAAGTGTTCCATTTAAGAAACGATACCTCTGATTTATAACTTTTTATCTCCAGGATACAATAAATTTAAACTTTTAACATTCATGGCCATTCTAACAAATTTATTCCTACGAAACTTCAGATTTCCTACAAGTTTATAAATCAAATCAAATAATAAATATCCGTGTTCATTTCCCATTTCATGGTTCATATTTTACAGGATTTAGAAATAAATATCAAATGTATCATGTATAAAGAATATTAAAACAGATTTCGATATTTGTAACGATATAATTCATAATTTTCACGCAACCAAATTTATAGGAACATTAAGAAAGAACATACGATACACTTGTAAGGCCCATGTAAATAGAGATCACACTGTGAGAAAGAAAAATGAATATATCATCGTTCTTTTATTTTATTTAGGTGTGGTAGCTTTCAAATTACCATGTAACATGCCTGCTATACTGTATCAACCCATATACTTCTAAGTTTCTTATTAAATTTCAATTTTCTGTAACAACAAATTTAATAATAATTACTTTTACTTACAAATTTATCAAAAATCTGATATTATTTAAAAATATATTTTCTGCGAAAATACCTTAACCTAACATTTATGACAAGTAAAATTTCTGATCAAAAAAACTTACATTAATTGTTGCTCCCGAGTATTATCATATTATTTTCAGGTCAAACAGTTTGTAAAAATATTGTTTCAACAATAGTTCCATTTAGAAAAGTTTTAAAAAAATTTTAAACAATAAATAAATCACCACGGATACACAAACTTAACACGGCTACTGGTCACCAATCACAACTAACTCGTCAGTATATGCGCAAATTAAAAAACCTTGATCATTTGAACAAATCAATTTTTACATTTAAATGATACAATCAAAATAGTTCTTCCACAAGTTATACACATTAAATAGTTCATAACAACAATACTTACACCTTAATATCACTTTAAAATGCTTTAAAAAGTGTTTTAAAAATACATCACTAAAATAAAAAACTTAAAATGGAACCTTACTACTGTTGAAAATGTCGGTTGCTAAGCAACGGAACTAGCGCGTAATTCAAGTTGAAATTTGGAATGTTTTGGATGCGTTTAAGTATTTTTCCTTGAATACAACAATGGTTTTGTTGTCTCTGGTTTTCAAGGTTTGCGTTTGACAAGTGCATGCCACTGCAGTAGACAAAACATTATTATTCAATAGGTCAGGTTACTATTACACTTTCTGACACTTTGCTATAAAACTAAAATTATTGCAGTTCGAACTTTAGAGTTATAGTCAAATAGTTTAGGTGTGGCGTTTTAACAATCATCCAAAACATTTTTAATCCTTTACTTGTATAGAAATCGTTTTGGTATTTATCCGGTCAACTGGAATATCCTTCCTGAACAAAAAAGAAAATAAAACTCCCAAAAGTGTTAAAAATTTAATGTCCCTACATAAAAATAAAGGTAGGGGTTACGATTTTTATAGATTTGGTCTATGGTGGACTGATTTTTAACTGTGCGACTACACTAGACCAGCAGAACAATTGGAATAGTGCTGTAGGAATATGAACAATGTTTTGTTGGAAAACTGGAATGTTTTACATTCAGGATGCTGTAAAAGATTTTGCATGAATAGGTGCAGAAAATCTCAGGTTGGTCCATGGACACAGACAACTTTAGGCGAAAATTATGCACTCTTCAAAAAGAAAATAATAAATAAAAAAATATAGTACAGCTGAAAATATAGTACCCTTTAATTTATCTGGACATATTTTAAACATTTTTGGTTGTATACTTAATAATACAGGAAATATTACCAAAATTATTTTCTTTACCCGCATAGGCGGTAAGACCGGTCTGGGAATCTTTTAATATTTATACGACGATGTTTGCGGGTGTGTTTGTCTGAAGATTGTATTGAACTATAGCTTAAACAATCACTTGAAAAAATTATCAGATTGTTAAATTTTCCAGAATATATTCAGGGTTTATTTCAACCGCTGGTACGAGGACTCTTCTATTTTATATATAATATATTTGGTTAACAACACATTTATTTTATTACAAAAAAAAAATCTATAATATTATTTTTAAGGGTTGTACTATAAATTAAAAGAGAACCGCACTATTGGTGGTCGAACCACGCCATATTGACATTGACAATTTTCCCTTACTGCACCAATCCCCTACCCATAATACTTCTGTCAATATCAAGATATCGATACTAAAGACAATATTACCAATGTTTATTTCGCCATTCAAGACATTATCGATTTTTACTTGCCAATGCAATGTCAATGTCAATATGGCGTGATTTGCATTGATTTAATTCACTTGGTTTAAATCAGTGCTTTAAATCACATTGATTTTTTTTAAAATCATTGATTTAAATTACTTGTTCTGCAATTGTTACTTAACAAATATAAGAAAATTGGGAGAAAAGGCGTGTGGGTTATATTACCATGTGCCAATATTTTCACGAACTACTCAATCTGTTTAATTTCGCTGGTTAAACGACTTTACTGGCATATTATTTTAAATTCATAGGGCAGAGATTTCTTGAAGTAATTTACTTTAGAATCCGGTTATAACGACATCCAAGAGATACCAAAAATTTGGTCGTTATAGCCCTAAGTCGCTATAACCAATAAAAGTAAAATACCTTTGTGAGCTTTCGAACAAATGGGCACAATGTCGACTTTATATCTAGTTTGTCGCTATAAACAGTTTTGTTATAAACGGATATTACTGTAATTTTCTACTGTTTCTTTAATTTTTAATTATTTTTTACAATTTTTTTTTTATATAGCATAGGTAATAAATGTTATCTTGTGAAACACGTTTTTGAAATTATGCTGTAGGTGTTTTTAAAAAAATCAAAAAAAAACTTATATAAAAAAAATTAATTAAAAAAACTTGATTTAAAAAAAAATCAGTTTTTTATGCAACCCTGTGTCAAACCAATATAAATGTGGAGTAATTTTTTTCTTTTGGTCCCAAATGAAAAATCCAAAAAATAAAAACATTTGATTTTTCTTTTCACACGACATGTGAAATTTTAATTTTTATAAAAATCGGAGCATTTTGAAATTTTTGGATCCGTAATTTTATAATTTTAATGTCAGATTCGTAATCAGTGACGCAAAAACATTTAATAACCTAATTTCAGATAAGTCATTAAAATACGTCGTTCGTGAAATAAGCAATAGAAATCAAAAATCATAAGAAAAAAAAAGATCGAGTCTTTGAAAATTTTCATTTGATGTCAAAAGAAGTCAGAAAAAAGTTATTCTAGATACTTATACAATAGTTTCGCATGTAGTGAGGTATTCCTTTTAGAACAAAACCCTTGGCAAGTGATGAAGTAGCATACTACAAAGATTAGCTTAACCTTCCCATTGATTGATATAGTTATAGCATAGAATATTTAGCAAAGAAAAGCCAGAGGACATCCACGTCGGGTTAAATTATCCGTGCAAAGCTAAATAAATCTGCAAATAAATAATAATTTTAGAAGGCAAACTTCTTCAGAATGAAATATATGTTTGTTGATTTATTTCGCTTTAATCTCCTACTTCCCGTTTGCTATTAATTAAAGAGCAGGAAATATTTACTAACTCAGGTTCCTAGCCCCCAAATTAGGGGTAGGAAGTGTGCATTCCGTGAGATTTAGGAATGCGAACCGTTCAAACCAATTTGTGTCGCAATCAGTCAGTCATTCGATCCTGGAGTGCTTGAGCGGTTAAAGCGACGGATAACCACATGTGACATGTGTGTTGGACAAGGGTGCGACTCCCTAACAGCCCCGAAATCCGATATGGGCAGAAATGGAGCAGAAGCTACAGTAGCTGCTTTAGAAAATGTCAACAGAAAAAAGAAAACGAATTATGCAAATCTGAAAAGTTGGATGTACCAAATACATAACATAAAGTGTGTTATATTAGGTAACAATATATTTAGATCGAGTTTAGAATTTTTATGCACTTGTTAATTACATTTATTTAAAATCATAGTTGGTATAATTTAAATCAAGTGTTTAAAAAAAACATTGGCCTGTATTACGAGCTCACTTTTATACAGAGCTTTTGTTAAACCTCGTGACGACGGCCCTCATAATATTATAATGTAAAAGCACGCATTCTAGTAGCTAAGATTGGAGAGTTGCAAGCATTCATCATTTTAGACAATATCATAGACTAAGTAATATATTACTTAATGTATTAATTAGTCTAAGACAATACATATATATATCTGTGGTTAATAGGAGACTCAAAAAAGCAAACTTGAATGATAAAAAAAAATAGTATACTTGTACCATACAACAAATAATAGATAAATTTTAATAAGTAAAATTAAATATTTTATGAACAATTGTCAAAGGAGGAGGATCCAAATGAATTCTGAACGACCTATAACTCCTCAACATTTAATTGCGCACCAATCTAAACTTCGTGTGTGTGTGTGTAACTGGCTTGGTTCGACGCGACACCTATTCTATCTTAACGAGAACACAAGAAACTAAAAAAATGTTTATCTCCGTTGTGTGTTATGAACTAACTTATTTAAAATCACCATCATCACCTTAGTTATACTGTTATTTCTTGGTGTTGAATAAATTTTAATAGTGAATTCAATTTAAAACTATATAAAGTGAAATATAATTTCAAACGTTATAATTTATGAAGATAAAAATTTCTTGACCAGGATCGTGATGAAGGAGAATAAAATTTCTGGAGTTTAGTCAGGATTTTATTCTCCTTCATCGTTATAATTTATAATAATAATTTCTTTGTAAACATTTGAAAGCTTCAAATGTTTTTCTTGCTAGATGTAATTATTTTATATACCAAAAGCTAGGAAAGTCAATCCCAATTATTTAGTCTTGATTGCTACAGTTACTAACTCACTGATTACAACAAGGTAATAATGAAAGATTCTTTTTCTACGACTATTAAGATATTTGCTTGTTGTATGTTTGTTATTGCTACGGATAGCTAATTGCTAGGAAGTAGTGAAATGAAGACACCTTACTATTAAAATATAAATGAATTAAGAAATAATATCATGGTCGTAGAAAAAGTATAGTACACAACTCGCTTGTCGCTTAGAATGTCCATTTCATAGTCGTATGATTCGTGCGAACTGTCACACTGATATGAAATGAGTACTGTACTATGCTTATACAAAATAGAGATACGTCCCGTGGTATATATTAAGTTTTAATAAAACCAATTACATTTTTTTTAATTTTCCGTGAGAAAGCGGTAGGTTCTTTGAAGCCAATCTTATCATTTTAAAAAGTGCCGAAACCAGAGCTTCTTAATACAATGTTTCTAAAAAATATTAAACTTCTGGTTGAAGTATAAGCTTAGTTCACAACTACTTTCTCAAAGAAAAAACTAAAATGTTTGATAACAATATACTCTAAGGAGTAGTTTTTAACAAGATACTTAGAACATTGGTGGAAGATTTTTTACTGAACTTATTTTTAAGAAGCAAGTGCTACCTTTTAGAATAATCTTCATACTTTAGAAGAGTGAACACCAAAGGGTGAAGAACTTCATAAAAGATAAAGACATTTTTAAAGAAAGCTAAGATTCTCACACCCATACACAAATTTTTAATCGAATTACTCTTAATATTTTTTCTGTCTAGGATGATAGCACTCAAGTTACAAATATTTTTTCTAGAAATTATACTTTGTAATACTTGATTGTTATTGTTAACAACCAGTAGATACTACTTTCAAATAAACAACAGGAAGTAGCCCTTTAGTTACAGACTTTATCATTTACAGCCAGTCATAGTGGGGTTGTTAACTGTCACGTTAAATGCCGTAATTTTGAATCATTATTGTTTTGTATTAATGTTCTGTAAATACTTCACTTCTTAAGAATGAATTACTAAGAAGTGTTGAAGATTCACAGCTTTCGGAGAAAACAATTTTTAAAGAATTTACATTAAATATTAATTTTAAAGTTATATAAAGTAGGTAAATGTTAAAAAATTATTACAAAATGTTGAATGTATATATAAAACAATACCTAAAATTTTAAAAAGGGCACATGTCCCTGTGACGTCGAATGTTGAATCCCTGAGTACAAAGTAATTTCTTATAGGTACCCACTCTTATGTTTACTAAGGGGGACATCACTACTCTTGAATTTTACACAATAAAAAATATATATGTCATATTCTTAAAAACCAGACTGAAATTGAATCAAAAAGAACAAGTAAGGGTTTGAAAAAAAACAGAGCAACAAAATTTGAAAAAATGCATACACTAGCTGATCTTTGAAATCCGAACACTAAAACATAATAAGAATAAACGAATCAAATTTAGCATACAGGTAGCTTATTATTAAAAGAATAAATGATTAAATTTTGGAATCGCTTACATCTTTCGTTTCGAATATGTGCAGGTTTAAACTTATTCGATATTTCTTCAATCTGAATCAATTTCAATTAAAATTTGAATGATAACAAATTAACGTGCCTCGTCGAAGACAGTACCGTCCATTTGAGCAAGTGGATTATCAGTAGGTGAGCGGCCCTAACTCGCAGTATAAGCAAGATTTCGCGCATATGGCAACAGTGGGTACAGACAATGCAGAGAGACGAGAGACGCCAGGCAGGATGTGAAGCCCGTCGGAGGACATCAACGAGAAAGGACCCTCATCTTGTTCGACTAACGTTACAAGACCGTTTTCAAAGTGCACCAAGTGTAGCATGGCGCTTGTGGACAGTGGCAAGATACCTACTATCTGTACAAAGTATTCTTCATCATTTAGCAGAATTTGGGTAGCACGCGCGCCTGATTTAGTGCAGAGAAAGGCGGTTATGGAACAATAAGTGGAATAAAATTGTTTATACCAATATGGCGCTCGGATATTTGTGAGACGACGTCGGGTTGAAAGAGGGAATGTGACCTGTATTCGTACCCGAGATACAGCGCCTCCACAAGGAATTATGAAGTGGGGAGTAATTTCTTACAATTAGAGATCTTGTCTAAATTGTATTCCCGGCACTTAAAACAGTCAGCGAGCGATACATTGACGAGATCATAATACCGGAAGTTGCTCAACATATTCAACTCCATCCAGCAGCCATATTTCAGCAGAATAACGCTAGGCCCCAGGTCGCGAGAAGAGTATTAACCTTCTTTGATCAGCCAGGAATACCAGTGTTTCCATGACTGGCCCGTTCTCCAGGTTTTGGAGATTTCTTAGGAGAGCAGTACGATGTATCCGGACGCCAATAAAAAATTTAGAAGAACTATGGACTGTAGTGGAAAGAGCATAGAACAAAATACCGCAAGATGTTATTCGCAATCTTATTCAATTCATGCTTTGACTAATAGAAGCGGTGACAAGAGAGCGTGGAGGACACAGTTCTTGAATTTTTCATTTCCTGTATATTTTATTTATGTGATATTTTACTCATCTAATTATAAGCAACCTGATGATGATAAATTTTTTTTCTTCCTATTATTTTTTGGTGTTCGGATTTCAACGATCGCTGGTTTACATTCACAATTTATGTAAATATTTTATGTCACCTACTTAAACGTGAAATGTCAAATTTAAAATATTGCTTTATTTTACTACTAAAAAAGTTGAAATAATAAAGTCATGTTCAAGTGGATACTAACGGAAAGGACGTTCCATCTTTGAAAAAATAACCGGAACATCATTCCTGCTCGTTCCGGTTTCAATACACCTCTGCTCTATTGTCCAATTTAATATCATATTTGTATATAAATTAAAAAAATAATAGAAAATAAGATGTGGTGTTCTGTGTGCGAATATGGCACGAATGAAGTTGTTTGCAGGCGGGAGTTAGTTGCAATATAGCAATCACAACATGTGAATTGCATGCAGAGGCCCCCTATCTCTATCCAGCGAGTCACACGTCTGTTTACGAGTAAGTTACACGCGTCCAACATGAAGATGGTAGCTGTTGCGTGACTGCGTGCTAGCAGCCAATTTCAGTATCACACCAACCACAAGATGAAGTTATTTATACACAAATACATTCATATTTTATTGGATTTAACTGTTTGTACATCTTGAACTTATATGCATATAACTTACAACCACACCTAACCCAAATAAAAATAGTTTAAACTCAAAAAAATACATACTTTGGTATTTTTCTTAATAAATAATTGCAGGTACACTATTTCCCGCAGGAGATCCCTACGTCATTAATTTATGCTGTAAGAATTATTAAACGTTTATCTTGCACCTTTGTCGTATACGCATAGCATAGATGAGACTTTTATTCGATATCTCATTACAGAGGGCTATATAAGATATCTGCGTCTAATCAACGACAAAAATGAAATAGAAACAGTAGTGCAACCGCGGTAATGGGTATCTTGAAATATTTAAAAAACTTGAAGATGTCATTCATGTCATGTCCATCATTTATGCTGGTGATTTTAGCGTCGACAATATGTGCTTCATTGAGTATTGGTAGTTTCGTTGATTTATTCTACCATTCTTTTAGTATGTTTCATTCATTTTTATATTTAAATATAATATGTCAGTATTGCCGTTTATTTGATGACGATGTCATCAATCCCATGTTCCCCCCACTCATCGATTTGCATTACATGGTTTCAAATGATGATGTGATTGTCAAATGCGGGAAATATGAGATTTAGGGTTCAACTCCCAGCATTACTAAACTTCATACAAATAATAATACTCTGTACCAAAGTGATTCAGAATCCACTATAAGCTGTAGGTTCTACTAAATGAAATAAATTTTGGGTACTTGTACTATCTAGGAGTGCTGGGACACAGGTAAAATAATAGTATTCCATCATTCCAATTAGAATCGTACGACATGTGAAATAGAAATGGTCATTCCATACAAGTACCTATGGTTTTTGTTTCACTTGCATTTTAGGGCTGAAGGTTGTCAGTCCTTGCAGCCTTTGCAAGGAACCTACAGCTTCTAGTGGGTTCCTAACCACTCGGGCACAGCGGTATTTTTCTTTGGATAAAGTTTGCCAAAGCTAGCATTTCAACCCCTGAACTCCAGTGACATCGTCAGCCAATTTTATTTAGGTAGGCATAGGCTGGTCCGATATATTTTTAAGATGGGCGCAATAATTCCTAAGACACAAAAAATACAAATAAGCAGAAAAATATTTAATTTATTTTGTTAAAAAAAATTTATTTAACCAAAAACGTAACTTTTAAAAGCTTAATTAAAAAGACACCTGATAAAAGGAAAAAAGTATAAAACTTTAAATGGCAATCAAATTAGAATTATATGAGTCTATTACTTCTCTTTAAATATTTATTATAGCTAAATTTGCAAGCCTTTCATGGATCATAGCATTTCTTAAATAAGTCTTTATTCTTCTTAAACAAGAAACAGTTCTTTCGCATACTACTATTGATAAATAAATCATATCTACGTATCTCCACTACTTGTCGCTTCATTCGTATAAAATCTTTAAATTTTGAAAGAAGCATTTTCCGTTACTCTTGCTATTATTATGTTTCGTAATTGCTATTACTATGTTTGTCTCATTACCAAGAGATACTGCTACTTGATATATCCTATTTAATTCAAAATTATGTTAAGTAAGGCAGTTGGGTGGGTACCCGGATGGACACAACTGTTTTGTTTTTTTTGTATTCCTCGCTACGGCCCTGCTATACTCACCTTTTTAGTTTGATTTGGAATACAGTAACCAAGAAAGCAACTGCTGTATGTATTTTTCTTTAATACATATTTATAATTTTGATGGCACTGAATTTGCATTTTGAAAATGAAATTGCTCAAAAATAAGACAGATTTAACCGAATAACACTTTAGTACTATGGTGTATAATAATAAAATAAAATAAGCCAAAGCAATTGTGCACTTTGTATCATACATTTTTCAATAACAAATATTCATGAATAACGATTTGAAATATATCATTATGTAAACTGGATTAAACCATATTGTAAGTGATACTATAGTATTTTTTTAATATTACATTTCCATGGAATATAAGTAATAATTCCAGAAAATCAGAAAAAACTTTTTGTGTTTTAAAAATAGATATATTTTTAACCATTTTATCATTATCCTTTAGTATTTTTTTAAAGTTTGTTACCTTTTTTCTTTTTTTTATGTAAAAATCATCTCAATGGGCTAACGCTAAAACCCCTTTTACTGTTACGTGTATCTTGGTGATTTTTTGTATTTCTAACGGTAAGATTCATTTAGGTTATCCTTCCACTTGCTCGTTACTGTTAATGTTACTAGACCGTTTCACATTAAGGCGAGTCAACAAAGGGCCAAGCGTGTCATTTCTCTGCAAAACAATATTTGTATTCTTCATGGCCCTCAATTTTCACACTCAGTCAAGGCAAGGACAAACACCACAAAATATTGGACACACGCATTTCGACATTTGTATTTGCTTTTCAAATTGACAAACTGCAAAGGCTAAGGAAATACTTTCGTTGGAAGAAAGGAAAATTATCTACTTTCAGTTTTGCAGTTTTGCTGGATACTATAAAACAAAGAACTTAAGGACGTTAATTAAATATGCTTGAAATTAATACATCTACAATTAATTTTTGGGGTTAGGGTTATAAATAGATCAAATAACTGGATCATATCCAAATATATGGAATATTAAATAGATCAGAAATTGAATAATCTAGCAAATGTTGAGGCAACTAATACAAATATATATAAAAAATGAGTATATTGTAAAATCCGATTAAAAAAAATAATAAAATTTTTAAAATTTAAAGTGTATTTTTTTAATTAAATCGAGTTTTACTTATTATTTAATAAAATATAGTATATTTGAAAAACATTTCACAAAAAAATAATTGTAAAAAATAAGTAAGAATTTGAAAAAATTATGCAGTACATCGTCAAAATTGTAACCATCAATTTAAAATCCTGTAAATACTAAAATAATTTTACTTTCATCAGTTACAGCGATTTCCATCTGCAGCGACGAAATTTGTGAGATCCTTTCGATGTCGTTAGGTTTATTTTCGCTTTAGTTAAAAGTGATGTGAGAAGAATTGATAATTTTTAGAATTGTAAAGAATTAAAATTGTAGTTAACCTCACAATTATTTCTAAAAATCTGTACTATTCTTTCGAATTAGAGATAAATAATAAAATATAATTTAAGCTTACTAATACAATAATTTCAATATTATTGCCAATTTTGATATTTTTACAAATAAAATTACGATATTTTAAATACAAAAATAATACAATTTTATTGGCTGATAGCAAAACACAATGACAAGAGATTTCATCACAACGTCACAATTTATTTGGGATGAAAACAAGAGAAACAGTAAGTGACATAGTTACTATGATAAGAAAAATCGTGCGAAAAAAAGCACTTGTTATAACCGGATTTTACAGTATCTCATTTAAAAATAAATTAAACAAAAATCACATATTATTGCAAATAATTTTCTAGATTATAAAATGAAAATAATACATCATTAAAGACTATACAGATATATTTTTAGCTTCATAAATAATTTAAATTACGAGTATTATAATTCCTCAGTCTTTTAAGTTTGTTTTTAATATTTGTTTAAACAATAATAACCAATGAGTCACTGTTCAATTTCAAGCTCTAAATTCCTTTTCAAACCAATAAATTTGGAAAGTAAAATTTTATACCCTTGCCTGGAACTTTCCCTATAAACTTTTACTTTATTGCTGCAAATTTAGGGCACATTATAAAACCTTTACAACCTAGTAGTGGCTTCTTCTTCAGCCGGGAGTTTTCCAGGTACCAGTTATCCGTTGTAACGACGCCTATACAGCGCATTGTGCCTTGTGTCCTCGCCGCTCTGGGTTCGAGGCTCGTGGCCCGGGACCTTGGCCTCCATCGGGAATGATTTTATTACTCTCGCTTTTAGGAGAATTCGGGGCGCGTGGCTCTACACGAACATGACAAATTACCGTGCAAAATTGCACCAATATTATGTCTTGTATTTTTTAAATGACTTGCACTTAGCAATATTAGGCTCAATGGTATGCAGTGAAATTGCAAGTTTACGTTTTAGGGTGAGATAATAAGATAGTAATATTGGTATTTATATGAAATTAAATTTCAAAGTAATGAAAATGAATATAGCACCTATAACAAATATATACAACATTAGTTGTATAGTTTAAGTATCTCAAAAGTACAACAAAATAGTATCTACTTGCTTACAAACATCAAGTAATTATTTCTTTTTAATGAAAAACAGTTAAAAATGCTCAAGTATTTAATTTTATTTATTATTTTTAAAAAATATCTTAAAAATGTGAAATTTTCAATGTTTCTAAAGACGATATTAATTAAAAAAATGTTAGTATCAACACACTTATTAGACTGCAAAAATATGTTAGTGATTGGTACACTATATATTTTAAATTTTGTAATGTTATATTAGTAACACAAAAGTGGTAATCTCTATGAAAGTATATCAGTTTATTTGGAATCTATATTCATTTTTGTCATTTAGGAATGTTAAGCCATCAAAAACGCAAACTGCTTTACTTGGCATATCGTTTTCACTTTTGAAATAAACTAATTACGATACCTACATGATAACTATTTTAGAATGATTTTAATTTTGTTATTAATTTTAAAACAAAAAGAAAAATCTGATGTAGGCACCACATGATTTCCTTGTAAGTTAAAATTATACATATTTTTGCTAAACTTTATTTAAACTTATTTCACTTCAAAGTGAGATTATTCTACTGCTAATTCTTCTTCAATTTTCATTCATTTCATATCTTCGAAATTGATTATCTTTTGTAAAATTTAAGTAAAATGTTTATTACTATCCCTTATTTCGTTATACAAAATTATTTTAATCTTTCAAAAATTTGCAAAGAAAGGGATATTGTTTTCATTTATTTCGTAGTTATTTCTCACGAAACATATTCTGACAGTTGTGAATGCTGTCAATTATATATTTAATTTTAAATCAAATGTTTTCTACATAAATTAAAAGTCAACAAAATTATTATTTTTATTAAGTTTCTACCCAAGTAAAGAACCCTTTTGAAAAGGATGATTGAAACAAAAAATGGAAGTGCATAACTAGATATTATAGTAATTATAAAGCTAAAAAACACTGGCACTGCCGATTGCAATGAAAAAGGGAGATGCACAACTAGATGTTATAGCAGCTTCATGTATAAAATTTTAACATTCTACGGCTAATCGATTTTGAGTTATGAGAGATATGTACGTAAGTACGTATCGTACGTACAGATGTCACGCCCAAATTAGTGAAAATTGATTCAGGGATGGTCAAAATGAATATCGAATTTTTTCGCGATTACAATTACTTTGTACTGAAATTGTGAAAATATTTTTTTGCAATGTGTATTCTAATAAACAAAAGTGCATTGCCACAGAAAAAATAGTATGTAACACACATGTGGCAGCAGTAAATGCAAAACTCATATGATTTGAACACTAGAGCTTCAATTTTCGTACTCGTTCTGCAATAAAAGAACTTGACAATTTAACTTTTATGTTGCGCTACGCCTACGAAAACTTTATTACAAGAGAATTTTATAAAATAATATTTCTTAATAACGACTACATTTTGTGAGGTAAACTTTTAAACAAACCTCGGATGTTATGAATCATATCAGGCCTTAGATGATAGATGTCTTAAAATTCTCGTTCTACGAGTTCGGAATTCAATTGACATTTACGGTGGTTATGATACTCATAACAAACCTAGGTTTGGTAATAGCTGTATAAAGATCATTGAAATACAATCCATTATTTAGTGAACATTTTCGAATTCTCTCTTTGAGTTGTTATCTTTTGGGCTCTGGTTTGCAGGATTGAAACCCGAGACGTAAACACGTGTTGCCATCGCTGTAAGCGCCAGTTTCTGCCACCCTCACCGCCCTATCTTCCTCGAAGCTGAGCTTCTGACACCGACAACTTTAGGAAATTAAGACGTAATTTATTGGCCTAGATATGACGAAATATTGAAAACAGATTACCGGTCGTGCCACCAGCAGTTTCTGGGAAGCTATGAGGTTTTTTAAGAGAAAAATATGATAAGAAAAATAATAAAGTTATTTATTTGATTATAATTACAAAAATGTATTGTACTATTAAAGCTTTTAATTAGACGATTTTTTTTGTTCTAATTATACTTTTATCTATTATCAGTATAATTGGCAATATAACGTAGGTATGATAATAATATTTGTATAATAATTAAATTTTAATGTGTAAAATAAATAAAATACTTGGAATTGATAATTTACTTACTGCCAGTTATTATAACAATCTGATGTCAATTATAAATTTGTTTTTTCACACAATAAAAATTATCTCACTTATGTGGTGTTTTCTTCACACCAGTTATAAATGCCGGAAAAGGGACATTAGATAAATATTTGTTTTTGTTTTAAATGCACGAATCGAATGTACTAACATTGTTGTACGTCATCATTTTTATTGACGTCATGTATAAAATATGTTTATATGGAGCGATTATAATTTTCTAATAATTTAGGCAACCAAATATACATTTGTGCTCAATTTTTTTAAATCTTGTTTTGAATTTTAAATAATAATGCGAAAAAAATAACCCAATTAAATACCACCGTCAATTCTATTAATTATAATACATGTATTATTAATATTCCGCCAAAATCGGGACATTTGGTCACTTAATGTATCCAGTACGCGAAATAGAAGTTGTTAAACTTTTTTTCCCAGTTGGTTTAATTTTCCCATGTTCCTATTAAACTTTGATTTATATAATTAGTAACCTATAAATTAAAAGAAAAAGAAAATATAATTTTTGTCTTTTGTCGCAAAACTGTTAAGAGAGAGAAACACAATTCCGTTACTATTTAAAAAAAAATCTCTAATCGATTATGATAATTGCTGCTTCCAAAAAGTAAAAATTGTGAAAGACTTATGGGTGCATATTTCATAAGAAATTTATATTTTTGTCAAGAACAGGTGCTCCTGTGAAGAATACCGAATAAATTTATTTTCTATACCTGTATATCACCTACACCTGCCTCATTAGTTATTGCTACCTTTCAAATCACTTATAATATCCTACCGACCAATCTTCTCTGCATGCTGCTTCTAAGAAGCAATGTGTTACATTTTGCAGTTATTTATTTATACTTTTTTAACAGTTGAAGTGCTTGGCACTTATCGAGAATTAGGTGTCATATTTAGCTGACACTCTATTTGAAAGTGACACATAAACTATGTGTGGTAGAACTGACTTGGTGTTAGTTTCTTAGTTGTTGCTTCTGATGACATATACTAGCCAGGGAGTTAAGCTACCTCAGTATCAGGGATAGTGTTATCCACTAAAAAGAATATCCAAAAAAGTTCATGTCAGGAAATAAATATATTTCATCATATTTTAAATTTAAAATAAATATTCCATCAAATGTCTGTAGAAATATATTTTCAAAAGTTTGTTATTATTATTATAATTTAATAATTCTGTTTTGATTTTTTCTTTAATATATAATTCTGGAATAAGTTCAAATCATGATTTATTTACAATAAGTGAAAATATATTTTATTACTTGATTACTATAAAGACATTTTTTTGATTACATGAATTATTTTTAAACACTGATTACAGAAATATCATTGAATTAATGCAGAATGCATTCGAATTGCGAATTGAATAACGAATCAGTTGTTTACTAAAGGAATGAGGTATCTTCAGTAATCATAGATTATCAATCAGCTTCTCATTTCATCGTATCACCTTCATTTGATTGCATGACTTTAGTAGGTAAGCGGTCATTATACATTAGAGAATAAAAATACTTAATACATAAAATCATGCATAAAAACTGAAAATCAATAAATATAAATGACAATTTTTAAAAAATCACTAATAAAACAATTACAAAACAAAAAACTTTGAGGTAAATCATCACCTTACAACGAATCGAATAGTCAGAAACATATTTTAAATTTTTTTATTATAAAATGTACTATTTAAAAATCATCACCTTACAACATTCGTTTTATTAGGAAAAATGTAATTTCCGTTAAAACATAATTTACAAAAATTGTAAAACTGTAAAGAAATCTGCTAAGAACTTTGGGAATATTTAGAAGTCGCTCATTTTGTATAACACTTCCCGTCCACCGAATGTGTTATCTTTCAAAAAATAAACAAATATCTCTAAATTATTGGGTCCAATTTTCGACCTAAAGTATATTTATTTTCCAAAGTGCTTTACGTGTTGAATTTTGTAAACAACGTTAAAAAAAAGTTATCTAATGGTAGAGATAAAAAATTAACACCGTCAGTAAGCTGATGAATTCATTAGAAAATTATGGTAATACTAAGCAGTATATAATTTAAGAATTATGCTCAGCAAGCTGCAGAGAACAGGTGATGTAGTAGGTGGTCTGACTACCCAAACTGTGAATTTCAAATTAAGCAATCTTCTTTTTGCCCAGAGGAAAACACCCTTAGTATATTCGAAATAATTTATTTTACATTAATTTTGGACATTTATCAGATCTTGTAACAAATTAAAACTCCTACAGGAAGCAAAACGTAAATAGTATATTAAGCTCGATATTAAATAATAAACGATAAACCGATTGTAAGGAGGAGTGAAGCGACCATTCCAATTATTGTCTGATATCGGTATTCCTTACCATTCGAAATGCTTATACGATGTTTTGCACGATCAAAATCAAATTTTTCTCAATATTAGTAAAAATAGTATCCAAAATGATGTAAATTAAAATTCATTCACGAAAAACAAAAATTCATGTCCATATTTTCCAAACATTCGTTTCATTTTGTAATTTTTCAAAGTCATTTGTGATAATATAAATTTTATCCCCTAATAAATATTTTGATGATTGTAAATCTGAAATTATTATTAATAATAATTAAAACCGAAACCGCAAAATATTTTATCTAGTTTTGATATATAAAGTATCAGTTTTCAAAAGTTAATGACGTTTCGAAACGCCAAATTTTTCATAACGAGTTAGGAAATATAAAATTTTCATCACTTGGTAATGAAAAGTTAATTTTTTTTTAACTTGTTATGTTTAAAAGAGTGTCGTTTTCAAACGGCAGTCAGTTTTGAAAAGGAACAGTTTTATGTCAAAATTAGCAAAAAATAATAAAAATTAAAAGAATTGTATTAAAATCAGAAAAAATCTGGTATGATGCTCACTAGAAAATGCAATTTTGTGTAACATGTGTGATTTTATTGGGTTTCGCTTCGCTCGCTCCGCAAATATCCCACCGTTACACAAAATGAGGTATTTGCTAAATGATTATATAAATAGCTATTCTTGGTCGAATTTTATTGATAGAAAATTTACTTGATGGAATGTAATGTATCATTATAGAAATAAAGTAACTCACTTGGTTATTTCACTATTTATTGTTTATTGTTTCTATAGTTTCGTCCATTCAAATATCATCAGACGATTGTTAATGTCCGATAATAATAATAAACAGAAATAGTGGAATAACCAAGTGTGCTACTTGAATGAAATCGTTATTTTAAATGTTTACTAGTGCCCTGACTTTATATGCCATATTGTAATCATACAGTTATTCTCACTTAGATATTTTGATGTCCACGAATTGTGGTCTTTGTATGAAGTTTTAACCATTTTTAATCTAATTTCTGTTAACCTGTTTGTCTGTAATTGGTACATGTGTAGAATCAAAAATAGAATGTGATGATTTTTTTTAAATTTGGTAAATTGTTATCTTTGTTATTAATTTAAAAAAACCAACGCAATTTTTTATAATTAATCCAATTTTTGATTCAGATCTTCATGATTCATGATGATCATTATCAAAATGTTCTATATATCTTTTAATTACTTGAAATTTTCTCTATTTTGGATCCATTTCATCAATTAATATCCTCTTCCTTGAGGCGACAAAATAATGTTTGATCCTAATACGTGTTGGGTCTGTTGCAGGTGCCTTGTTCTTCACAAGATGTTATCTGTTTGGCCCAGGGCCACTTGAAACACGCGCTGTGATGTATTGGATGTTGACGCATGTAGGTCTTCTACCGATGACTGGCTGTCTCAAAAAATTCAACAATTTTAGGAATGTACAGATAACAATTCCGTGAATTGATAAAGGGATTTAGATAAATTAGGAAATGTTTAACTTTATTAGGATTTTCCTTAAATTCGACATAAATACATTTCATTCCAAGAAATTAACTGCGTTTTTTTTTTATCTATAAATACGACACACCTTATTTCGCTCAATAACAAGGATTATAGTACTAGAATGAGTGATATGATAGAATGAAAGACTCACACATCCTCTGCAAGATTTGAACCTGCTGTAACTCCTCTTAAGTTGCGAAGTCTCAAAGCTAATGACAAACAGGGGCGGATTAACGAAATTGCCGCCCTTAGGCAAGCGAAAATTTGCCACCCCCCTTCCCCAACCTAATTTTCTTTTTTTTAAGTTGGTATAATAATTATTATTATTTTTATGTTAATATGAAGATCTGAAATCAATGCAAACAGATTAAATTGAATTTGTAAACTAAATTAAATTATTTTTATTATAAACATTAAAATAGAAACAACAACATTTGGATCAACCGATACAGACATTTATTGCAGACATTTACGGCGTGCCTTTTGTTTTGCAAATTCTTGGATAACCGAAGTCAAGTCAAGGCTATCAATCGTTTTACTCTCTATGGATAATAACGCTATAGAATTGAGCCGATCTTCCGTCATCGTGGATCACAAATAATTTTTTATTCTTTTTAAGTAGGAAAGGAACCATTCTTAATTTCCTAATTTTTGAAATATTCTGACTGATTTTGTAAATTTTTTTGAAAAAACTTATAGCCCGAAAAAATTGCCGCCCTCAAAAATTTGCCGCCCCAGGCACGTGCCTGTTTTGCATGTGCGTAAATCCGCCCCTGATGACAAATAAAAGAATATCAACATTAATAATAGTATTCGGAGTATTATTTAAATACCAGGATTCTATGCTAGAAAATGTATGAAATATAATAGTAAAATTTGCTTTTCACCATTAAACCTTCGGGAGATTGAACTGAGGCGAACCTTGCGGAGCCGACGTTCATGATACCGTACTAGAATAGTTATGTTAACTTACGTTCCGAGTCGCTTATTATAGTTCTCGCGTCATCAGCAGCATTTCCCTTCAAATAATTTTGAAGTATTTGTAAAATGTAGGCCACTTGACAGTTCAGATTTCTTTATTTGACAATGGTAACCAAGTAACATATGTAATCTTTTATACTTACGACTTACGTTGCTATGGTTAAGTTATACTTACCTGAACGGTGGCGCGAAAAATAATTTAGTTTATTTATACTTAATTCTTAAATATTCAAGCCCTCAATGAATCAACTTTTTAATGAATATTTTTTTTGTAAAACTTCGAAGTCAATAAGATTTGTTATTTATTTTTTTCTTCATTTGCTTAAATTCCTCATTTTATTCCCTTGTCATATGTCAATTGTCAAATATATAAAATGATATTAAATCATGAAAATATATACATTTGAATCGTTGACATTCTTTCTTCTAGATCTTCTATGGTATTTTTTCCTTTTTTTTGCATGCGAGGCATATAACGACACTTTTACTCTGAATGACAAACTATTTTTTCTTTAAATGTAGATCTTTTAAAAAATAACTTAATACTTCTGTCAATTGTAGATAGTTTGTTTTTATTGTACTTTTATACCGATTTTTACATTAATGTTGCTTGCCTACCATATCTACAATGAACTTCAGTTTCTGATAGGTTTCGTAAAACTCACGACACAGCGATATTTTATTTGTTTAAAAGGACCACACCCCGGGAATCGAATCTCTGATTTCATACTCTACTTGAAGTCACGACTAAGTTACTATTCCTGTGGAAGTTTTAACACCAATAAAATTTTAAAATAGTTCGATTGTAATCTATAAAAAGTCCAGTTCTTATTTTTTCTCCTTTCCGATTTTTACTACCAGTCCCGTTTTTCTTATCCCTTATCCCGATTTTTTAGATGTCCGTTAGGTCGTCTAATTTTTCGGCATTTTTTTCATCTTCCAGGTACAAACAGTACTTGTTTTTTCATGTTTTTATTGTGAAACGGTTCCTGGTTAGGAAGTACAGTTTTGGAGCTTGGAGCCATGTGGCTCCAAATAACAATTATTCAGTGATTAGTAAAGTGTGAGAGCACTAGAGTGAAATGTTTGCTCAGATAACGTCAATTGACATATGATAGTGTTAATGCATAATTTATCAAACGAGTACTTGGACATCATTTTGTAATATAGCTTTATTATTTTAAGTACTTTCCCAGTATTGGGTGCTACGGGTTTACTTCTATTTCAATCACTAATTAAATAAATATATCAAAACTTTTTAATGGATATGCCAATTTTAAGAACTGGTTATTCAAAATATAATAATATTAATCTACTTCTACTATCTATTTTTTATATTTTCTTTTGATTTTATTGCTTTCAAGTACGATTCTATACATTAGTTATTATAACAATATAAACAATTGTTTTTTCTCAAACTGAGCGACATATAAAATGTAGATTTCAAATCACAGCTACGGTAATGTAAATATAAAATACCGCTGTGCCCTAGTGGTTTGTACTTATTATCTGTAGATCCTTTGTTGTTATCTCTAAAATGCAAGTAAAACTACATGAAGAAATGATGAGAAACTATTCGTACAACTTTTCGTACAATAGGTGCAATTCTTTGTCATCCGTTCACTTCACTTATATTTAAAGTGAAGTGAATTATCTCTAAATTCTATATTATCCTTTGAACTAAATATAGATAAATAAAAAATGTCCGTATCATTTACATATTCATTTAATAAACGATTTATAATGTCGTTATAAATTTTAAAATGTTTTTTTTATTTTACTATTTGTTTATAAATAAAATTAAAACGTACATATTACAAATAAAATACAGATATTTTAAATTTAAAATTGAAATAATTTTGTTGATCGATAGCAAAACATAACCCGTTTCTTCAAATGACGTTAAAAAATCAGGGAAGAGATTTATCAGCTCATCACAACTGATTTGTGACAAAACAAGTGAATTACTTGATATGATGTGGTGAGCAATGCTGTACTATAGATGACATTTTGTATAACTCTGACTTTTTATTGCAATGAAGCTTAATAGAAATAATAATTTAATTGGCTTTAAGTTTTATACAAAACAGTTGATTTCTTGTTAATAATTTAGTATGACTCACAAACTTGACAACGTCAAAATATATTTGGTGAGAAATATGTAGCAACAACTCTTTTTTTCCAAATTTTTGAGCGATAGAAATAATTTTGTGTAGTCCAATAAGGAACAGTGATAATGATAAACATTTTAATATAATTTTGCTAAAGATGATCCATTTGAAGATTTGAAAATTGAAATTATTGCAGTTTCGCGTCTACAGTACACAAAAATATTATATATAATCTATGATTACTTATGATATTGAATAAAATAATGGAAGTACGTTTATTGTAGAGTATTTGAATGTAGGATTTAGTAGATGGCAATGGAAAAACAAAAGCTGTTGCCATTCTGGAGTGATATGAGAGCGAGCAGCTTCTTTGTCATGCAGTAAAGTGAATCATACGCCGATCGAAAGATATCACAGCGTAATGACTTTTGCGCGCCCTTTGACTCGCAATCTAATTTAAATAATTTAAAACGCAAACTGCTGCTCTCTCCGACGACACTAGCGACATCAAAAGCACGCGGCGACCGCCAGAAGCGATGGCAGCCGAAGCTCGCCTTGTCAAAGCTCTATTTGCATACAAAAAGCTCATTTCAAAGTTGCCAGATTTTTTCCGCAGATAGCAGTTGTTTTGCGCGCTCTTTGATTTTGTTTTGCAAAAGGCGAAGCCCCATAATTTCATAAAATCACATCCCGATATTAATTTTAGCACAATCTATTTTAATAACAAAAATAATTCGCGACATTATTCATTTCTCTAAATCACTTTACTACCTTTATTCGTTTAGAACATACAATGAGCCATCATTACAAATTATGTATCTTGTTCTTTGCCAATATAAAAACTTCAGATTTAGGCAAAAGTATAAACTCTTTCAGTCTAGAAAAACGATTAAATACAAGCAGGCTTTCATCAAGTCTACTTCAAGTAGCTTGAATATAAAGTCAAGTCGTGAAACCTTAAATACAAGTAACTATATTTTTTTGTTTATATAGCTATTTTCAAACAGCCGAAGCTATAGGAATTGGCGTCTTTTCTTGATCCCGAAAAAGCTGTTACTCAAAATTCGTTTTTGAATTTGACTTTTAGTGTTGTGTTATAATTAAACAGAAAATGTATTCTTACGAACTACTGTAGTAAAGGAAAATCGTAAACTAAATTAGTCGTATCGATAAAAAATAAAACTAACAATATTTCATTTTCTTGTGACATAAATCCAATTCAGATTTTACGATGTTACGGGTAAATATGTTTGGACGTGCGTGGTGTAACCGTCAACACTAAAATCCTCCCTTCGTCTTCAACCTAGATTTCATGGTGCATGCATTCCCAAAATCTACCGCCCGTAAAATCTGAGAGTGAAAAGGACTTTTACTTGGGACATTTACTTTTATTCATTTCACTTTTAAAATGAAACGAAATATAAATGAAAATAAACAAAAATATCTAGAAATATATTTAGGATCCAAATTTTTGTTAAAATTGAAAATTTATTTAGACTTTGAAGGTTCTACGATACGTAAATTGAAATAAGTTGAAAAAAGTTTTAATAATTTTGAAGGTTAGGTAAACCCGAATATGTTAAATCGTATGAAATATTTTATAAAAATCGTGAATGTCGCCATTAATACAACAACTTGTCATTCGCTTCAACTCTTCATGTTGGTGCAAGGAGCAAGGGCGAATAAAGTAAAAGTTTATTTAAAATTAAAATATGTACAAATAAACACGATTCTTCGGATTTGCTAACCTAAATTAATTTTCAACTTTAATAAACAAGGATACATTAAATTAAAAAATAAAAGATATAGCACATCAATTTCATAACATCGCAGATCATCAAGAACTACGATAAAATTATTCAGCACGTAATCATTACAAAATTTTAATTTTCCTTGGTTTTTATTTAATTTTTATTCATCAGGGTGGAAACGAAAATTTGTAATACATTTTTTTTGGGAAGTTATTTTACTGGACGGAAAAAATATCCAGTTGAAGATCTGCACAAATTTAATAATGAAAGTTGTGCTTAAATGGCAAACCATGAATATTTTTACAATTTTAAGAGTTCTTAACATCTAAACTTAATAGTTTTTGAGATATTAAAAAAATATTTAAATGTTTTTTTTTCAAAATAAAGTGTGAATATGATTGTATAATTTTAGGAACAAATTAATTTAATTATCACTGTCAAATTTGTTTTGAGAAACAAAGTTCACCTTTAGCACGAAAAGACCAACGTTAGACTCTTTATAAGTACTTATTACTACTTAGATCTTATAGATTTTAACTGTACTAATAGGTATAAAAATAATTTTCGGTAGCAAATAGGTAGAGGAAAGGATTGTTTCTGATCAAAGCAAATTACCTACGAAGAACCCTTGTAATCTTTTAATAGCTGTTGTTTTACTAAAGTACCGGTGATTCCACGAATAGATCCATCAAATGTAAATTTCTATACCTGTTATAAACTTGTAATCTCATTACCTTCAAAAATTCCGCTAACCCGGCTCTCTTTACCGTTGTGTAAGACAAAGGCTCGAATGCAGGATTAATATAAATAAACATGTATAATCTGCAAGGGAATAGCGATCGCTGTAGGTGGCAGAGTGGGTCAAGCGGGAGTTTTATAGGTTTATGGAGGGTGCTGCCGAAAGCACAATGCGACTTTGTCGGGCCGAGGGCACACGCCTTGGCTTTCAACTTGCCGCTCTGATGGGAAAGTATGCCAAATTGCCGATAGTAAATACGATTGCTTTATTACCCTGCTTTTAGCTAGGTACGGCTACTGGGGAAAGGTGATTTTATAGCAACGAAAGTGACGCCCTGATAGACAAAACATTCCAGGCTTTTAAAAATAAATATAAAGACAGACATTTCTATCACGATGGAAATTAATGATGAACCCTTTGACTATTAGATGTATGATCTGAGTGCGCAAACTTGTTCTACTATTTCCTGTCCTTTATATCAGTATCAGCGTCTTTTCTTACGATCTCATTCCAATCTTCTTTTGGCCTTCATCGTCCTCTCAATTTTTTTTATTTTGGCTTTCCAAACATATTTCATAAGGTTCTTGACATTCATCCTTGTAATTAATATGTTCTCATCAGCTCAATTTTTTGCTTAATAAAGTCTAATATCAATTTCATTTCTAGTTCTGCCATTAGGTCTATATGTTTCTGATTATATCTATCTAGCATCATAACACATCACATGGTTTTTATTTCATTTTTTAATACAATTATACTTTACTTTATCAATTTCGTTTGCTTTGAAGGAGTAAAATATGAAATTTCATGGACATTTTTACTTCTAATTTGTTGAAGAGGTTGTCAGATGTCACTGACAGAATATTAAGAAAGTATGATTAAAGTGCTCAAAGATTTTGTAAACCGGTATAAGTTTCTTTAAACTTCATATATTAATTTTCGTTGCATTTTTTGTAAATTGCCATAATTATTGTTTCTAGAATGTCATTCGTTTCCCTGTTCGAATTCTCTAGTTGTCTTATCTACCGACGATTCTTTATTTTCATCTTAAGAACCATGTTATTTTACTACTTACATGGTACATGCTTAACTTCAAATGTTTTGAGCTTTTTATTTGAAAAGTGATTAGTGAGATCAGATTTATAATTTAAATCATACCAAAAGAAACTGGTAAAATAGCCATAACTATCACGTTAATAAATCTAGGTTGGTAAATCTTTTTGTCTGTATTTGTATTTAACCCTTAACTGCCGCTTAGAAGCTCTGGTAATGACCGCCTTGTATGACACTCGCTTCAATGTTTTCGTAAGTTTTGAGTACATGTGTGATGCATAAATAAAGGTTATTCGGTAGAATCCCGGAAATCCAGAACATATAGTCCCCAACGTATCATACAACCGACTGTGTCTGCGTTGACGCTGAGTTCTTTAATTTCATCTAAGGAGCTCTTGATTCCGTCCGACTTGTATGACACGGGCTTCAATGTTTTCGTATGTTTCGAGTACATGTGTGATGCATAAATAAAGGTTCTTCGGTAAATCTCGGAAATCCGGAACATATAGTCACCAATCATACAATCGACTGTTTGCGTTGACGCAGTATTCTTCAATTTCATCTTAGTTGTTCTGTGTCCACTTGTATGACACTCGCTTCAATGTTTTCGTATGTTTTTCGTACATGTTTGATGCATAAAGGTTCTTCGGTAGAATCCCGGTAATTCGGAACATATAAGTCACCAATGATCTATAATCGACTGTGTCTGCGTTTAATTTTATCTTAGGAGCTATATGTCCGCCTTATATGACACTCGCTTCAATGTTTTCGTATGTTCTTCGTACATGTGTGATGCATAACCGCCTGTGGTCCCCCAACGGTCTCGTGTCGGCGCATCAATGGGCGGTGATAAGGCGGCGTGTTTGATCGCTATCGGGCGTATCGGCGCTTTGTGGAGCGCGGGCACTCGATGTGTGATTGCCGTGTGCGGCACCCACGCCGCTGTTTGCACAGATTACACGCATTCACACCGGTTATTGCGAGGGAGTGCCATTGTAAATTACACCAATATTGTCGCACTAAAACTTATCTTTCTTATTACAAACTTCTCCATAAATAACACTCCTCATTATTACTCTATTTCATCATATAAAGCTTGCTGGAAAATATACTTCCACTTTTCAATATTTCATCTATTATTTTCTGACATTTCTTTAAAAATTAAGGTTTAATTTAACTTTAATAGCATGGGCGCCGGCAGGGGTGTGCAACCCCCTGGCTTTTAAAAAGAAAAAAAACAGTAAAATTTATGTGAAAAATAACAATAATTTATTACTGAAAATATTTTTATTTGAACGTAAGTAGAATTGAATTATTCTTTGAACAAAACCTGAAGACTTCTTGCATGCAGTTCAAGTTTGCTTATTATATTATCGATGTATTCGTCTTTTACTGCGATTAATATGGTTTTATCGAACCTCAACCGATTTGTATGTCGGTCATATTTGGTTAATCTGATATTATTTATATAAAAATAAAACAATAAAATAAAAATAAATATAATCTTGTGTCTCGTACAGACAGACACCAGATGAATGTAATATAGTTAAGTTACAATAGTGAGTTTATAATTTTAACTTTTCATGATTCATGTCATTCTAAAAAAAATCCGAGAAGAAATTTATAAATCATATATTTTCAACTAAAATTAAATTTTAAAATGTTAGTTACTTATTTTTTTATTTTATTGATATATGTAATTATTAAAATAAAAAAGATTTTGCTGATATTTTTATATAATAAAAAAACATATTAACAATAAAAAAGAGAAAATTGTGATTCCGTTTTCTTTTTTCATCTGGGTTTCTGGGTGTACCTCCCTGAATAAAATTCTGCCGGCGACCTTGTTTACTATGGTAATATACGTTTTAATTACTGTTTTATTTTTCTTTGGAACGTTTCAGGTCAAAGTGACCCAACTTCAGCTTAAAATTAAAAATATACAAAATATTTTTTTTTTTAATTTTGTAAAATAACAATTTTAAAGCTGAAGATTCAATATTTGGATCAGTTAGGCCTTGCATTACTTATCATATTTTCAACTTGAATCGTCTCGATTCCAAATTATTTTCTTGAAAAACCCAATGAATTATTTAATTTTTGTTACATGTCTTTGTTTGAACCAATCTTGTCATTATTATAGTGGGAATACAATTCTTATGAAAACCAGCCTATCACAACGCTTGAAAATGTTGTACCAATAATCTTAAAAATCGATAATACCTATTTAAAAAATGCAAGTCATGTTTATCTCAATCTTTAGAAAATGCGACACCTGTTTCGCAGTCGTTAGAATTAACATTTAAAAGCTTTTGTTTTTGTTGACAAATGTCAGATAGTTATCAACGCACATTGTACGTAAAACGAACTAGACAGACTTAGTACCATTTCTCTTAAAAAATAATCTAGTTAAATATAACTGGAATGATCGATAAATAAGAAAATAATTCTTCACTATTAATCTTCCATCATATTTACTCTATATCTGCCCATGGCTGTCCAGATGGACAGATCAATAGACTTTATGCTAAAAAAAAATGTAAGGTCATCAATTTGTCAACATTCCTTAATATTTCGGTACCATTCTGGGTTGAGAATCAAAATTTCAACCAAAAATATAATTTTTAAAAGGAACAAATAATCAAGTAATTTAGATATTATAAGATAAATTTAAAAATAATGCAGCTTATCATAAATTTTTGTGTTCTATTTTTAAATCATTATATATTAATCTATCTATTTAATAATTTTATTAGTAATTATCAAACGTAGTAAAATTATATTTTGATGAACGAAATTCTTAGAAAAAGCTTTGCAGTGCGGAGTTAGAAATCATTAAGTAATAAAATATCGTTATCGCGCTACTGTTGACTGATAAGGCTTGCGAAGATCAAACAGTATTTATACACCAACGATTGGAAAAATTCTTGTTTGTATTTCATATTTGCTTTCCTTGTAATTTATGATGACTTATCTGTCATAAATAGGTTAAAAAAACGTTTTCTGTCGTTTTATATTTATTAGCTTATTTGTGAAGACAACTTAACTTTAACTTGAATTCTTATAAGCGGCAAATATTTAAAAAAAATGTTTATGATAAGAAAAAACAAATAATTTTGAGCAAAGTATGTAATAATTTAATTTTTTTCTAACGGGAATAAATTGCCACTTTATATGTTTTACAATTGACACATTCTAGACTATTTTATGCCCAAGGGAATAAAATTAGAAAATAACTATAGATTTAAGATTTAAGAATTAAGCATAAATAAATAAATTTATTTAAATTTAATGATAGTGAGACTTTTTTCCCTAAATATATAACTAGTATATTTCTTGTCTGAAGGTTAGCAAAGGTAATTCTATAAATAATTGAAATGATATTTGATTAAATATTGATTTATTTCTTCATGATTCATGCTTCTGTATGATATCTACGGTATCATTATTTGCTTTTCAAGTTCTACTTTATTTATTTCGTAAGTATTACGTGAGAAATAAGAAAACCCCATGAATTTTACCTTTTAAGAACTAGCAATTCTATATCTAAAACAAATATATTCCATCCTTCAAATGTTATTTACTCGACCAACGGAAAAAATATTCTAGAAAGTAGTATCTTAAACAATATTATCTTTTTTCATACATTGCAATGTAAAGTCAAACAGTACGAAACCAGACACAAACATAACAGGAAACCGATTCAATCGCAGTAGTCTATGATTTTTTTATGTTTTATCTTCTGTTTGTTTAATTTTCGTGGAATCAAATTAATTATAAACAATATTTTTGTTATTTTATTTCAAATCTAAAGCCGGGTTCTTACGAATATTTTTTTTTATGAATCATTTCAAACGATTCAATTTACACGACAATTAAATAAATATTCATAAGTTTATTATTCATATGTATCATGTTCTAATGGTCTTGTTAAGACAGATCATGTACTGTTTCATTTTACGAATGGCATTGGAAAAAGTTAATTCGTACTTCAGTTCATGAAATATGAATATACATAATTATCACTTGAACTACAAAATATATTACTTAATAACAGTCGAACATTTAAGGAAACAAACAGGTTTTAAGTTATACTAATATTATCATGTGTAAGTTTAAATCATGCGAGGTCTCACACTTCATTTTACATTCATTTATTAATAATAATAATTAAAGTAAAACTCCTTTTTTAGTTTTTATAAAAGTATGAAATGATCATAAGTTCATTTTTAAAGAATCATTGAAAATTATTAATAAAATGATTAGTGAGAACCCGCCTTATAGATAATGCGTTTCATTTATGATAGATTATAACCTACTATTTTACATATTAATCCTTATAATAAGTTACGATTTGGAATTTTGCAATATATAAATGCTAAATTTGATTATATGGCCCTTAAAACAAACCTATTCATCAAAATATTGATATAAAATTTTAAATATGTCAATTATCGTTTTAAATAATTGTAAAAATGAAAACGTACGTATTCAAGACAAGAAAATAAATATATTTCTAGTCATTTTACAAATAGTTTATCTACATGTATCGTAAATAACTATCATGATGCCAATCATAATGATTGTTTATCAATTCCATATTTTAAAAAATATGAGTCAAAATATTTATACTGGTGTTTACGAAGATACAAAAAATAAACATATTGCTCAACTATGCACTAAAAATTTTATTACCGAGTATATATCAGTAGTAAAATAATTCAAAATTAAATAATCTTATCGCAAAAAATATTAGGAACTTAGGATTTTTAAGAAATTCGTCATTTTAGTATTTGTAACATAATTATTTTGCGGTACTCGTATTTTAACTATTTCATGAAAAGTAGTGGACCTGCAAATTCTGATAAATGCGTTGTACAAAATAATGAACATTTTGATGATAGAGGAAACTTTAATCAGTTATATTTTCGTTACATTTTTTAGGTACGAGTAGCTCTTCTCTTGTTAGTCCTTAATATTAAGGTCAACAATATTCTTGACTACAACTGCAATGTTAGTACCTCTCTGAAAACTATGAAGATAGAAATGTGAATTATTTTTGAAAATTTTCTAATAAATATTTTTTTTATTCTGAATATATCTCTTTAAGTCTAACTAAGAATTGGTGACCTAATCTAGAAATATAAAAAAACTTCTTAACATCCTCGGAAGTTAGCAGGCCAAGGTTCAGTATTTCTTCCAGTATTAAGACTTACATATCTTTTATATACTTAAATTTCCTATCTTGTAGACGAATGAGAGTGATTCGATGGAATGAAAGACACAAATTCTTGTCTCAGAAGAATTCGAACCCGCAACACCTGGGATGCGAAGATTATTAATCATTAGATAGTATCGACAAAAGACTATTAATTTAATACATGGTCAACCGCTGTACTGCTTTACTAAGAAGAAAGAATATCTGAATATTAATTAATCAAATATATAAAATATAATTTCTGTGAAATCGGATGTGATAGCATATGTCGTTATTTGCTTTACAATACAAATAGAAAATTATAAATGTAATATTTCCAGGCTTTAATAAAGTCATATAAACACGGCTGTCGTTTATGGCTTTAATCAGCCAACATAAATATAAAATTGAAAATGAAAATCAACAGTCATTACGAGTTTATAGCTTTACTTTTCATAATTCCACGATAAATCTACCGGTAAAATTCAATTTCATTTTATACTTATCAACTACACGCCTAATTATACTCACTGATAATTACTTCCATTTAAATTTATTTTTATCAATTATATCAATATTTTCCAACAATTAGACAATCATTCATACTTTCTTCTAACCTTATCTCTTATTATTTATTTACAGTGCTATTTATTAATCAATTTCTAATGATATATAAAAATAAATTTCAAAGAAATGATAGATAAATGCGTTTCTTTCCTTTTGATATACATACAGGGTGGTGACTCGAATACCCGAACATAGGGATTTAACAATTAAAATCATATTTTCGTATTTCCTGCTTCCCTAATTGTTTTAAGTAAATAAGCTTCAAATAACAGTGGCAGAGCAGAAAATGATGCATCTCAATCAATAAGCAAAATTTATTTTACGTGTCTTGTAAGCTCAAAAATAAGGTATGAAAACGATAAAGGTTTATTTGGCAAGTTAACTGCGTTAATTTATTTTTATTATTGTTTGTAATTACTGGTTTCTCAAGTTACGCTAAAAATATAGCAAATTTTTTATTGTTTTTAGTTCTGTAACGCAGTGGTTAATTTGTAATAAGTTGCTAAAATTTTTGACAAATAAAAACAAACATTACAAGTGAGATTTTGATATTTTCTCTAGTGCTATCTATTTTAATTAGAAAGAAAATAGCAACTGTTTAAAAAATAATCATTGAGTTACAGGTAAACCGTTAAACATTTGTTCATATTTTTCTCAATTCCACGGCTACCGCTAGTTTTGGAATTTACGACAAATTTCTGACCTTATTATTATTGCTCATTGATTCACATGCAAAATTTTATGTTCTTCAACTGAAGCTTTTTTACTTAAAATAATTTGGGGAAGCAGGAAATTACGAAAATATGATTTTACATATTATATACTTATGTTCGGATGTTTGAGTCACCACCCTGTATAAGAAAAATCAATATAAACTTATGCTGGATTTTTAGCCTTTACTTTTATTTCTAAATTCCTTATATTATGGTTTTAAAAATCAATTTGAAAAGAAATCGAAACCTTGGTCCCTACGTAGTACTATAAGTGGCAGTATTATCTGTATTTTAGTTGTGCAAATAAATTTTATACCAATTAGATAACTTGGGATCAACCTCACATTTTACTTAGATCGTAGAACTGAAAACGTCTTTAATTGAATATTATTTTTGTGGGTTCAGTCGCTCAGTGGTCAACTCTCCGCCCTAATTGGAGTGCCCGCGAGGTGACGTTTATTAAACGCCTTCTGTCTTATGAATATATCTAAATTTACGATAAAATGTCACACCCAACAATATCAGTAATAAGTCGAGTAAAATGCTTTACCATCTACCTTTTCCTACATAAAAATTGGCTCTGATGGTGCATTCTCCTCGCTAGCTAAAGTGTCTAGGAAGTAACTTCTGAAAACGTTCTCAACAGTAAAAATATATTATTGCCAATATATGCGATAAATTAGATGGACATGCTCATATTGAGTAATAAAACTAGTCAAATTTATTATCGTTCTTTTTACATAAAAAATGTTCTTGTGGTTCACTCTCCACGACAGCAAGCGTGCCCGAGAGGTGACGTCTGTTTAATGCACTCTACAGTAAAAATATATTATTTCCGAAATCTACAATAAAGCATATTGACATCCAGTACGGGCTAAGAAGTAATAATGTATTTATATATTCTATAAAGAGCATTGGCACACCCAGTACTGGGTAAAAACAATTAAGTAACATTCAGTTTTTAATTGAAGAAGTTGCCCAGTACATATGAAAAACGATCCAACTTTCTTATATTCCGCGGCGCCAATTCCCTTGATAATGTATTTCCCCAACATTTTCCTCTATAATTACCCCCAAATCCCGTGTGTAAATCACGGCGCGATATAGATTTCCAATTTGCAGGTTTGCGCGTGCTCCACGCCGTCCAATGAGCGCGCCGCTGTGCAGGGTGGGAGGCGTCTAGCTCCGGATCTAGTAGTTCACCCCCACCACACGACTACCCTAGTAGGACAGTTCAGTAGCTTTAGTTAGCTTTCGGTCCGCGGACTAAGCATACCTATCAGTCAACTGTCAGCTTTTATTTTTACCAACAAGTGATGGAGAATAGTGACAGTGCACGAAAACCGCAAGGTGTGTGGGTTTAGTGATAAGTTTTTTAAGTTAGGGTGGTTTGTTTTTGTGAAGCAGGTTTGATATACAAACACATTAGTGCTACACATATTTATGTCACACAAAATTTAATATTGACTATAAAAATGTAGTATTTTAAAATTGTTTCCTTTGAAAACAAATTTTAATATAAAAATTTTATTTTTATATATTTTTGTGAGAATATATTATTTTCAATGGATAAGTTTATTAAAATTAATGTTTCTCGATTAAAATTTAAATACAAGTTGGTACAAAAAACATTCAAATACAAAATAAGTGCATACGTACGAATATACATACATATTGTAAATATTTTTACTAAAACAGATATTGATTTATGTAACGAAACTGTGATATAAATTTATATTATATATTTATTGTTATAATAGTATATCAAACCCGTATCACATACAACTATTTTTTTCATATCTATTTTAAATTGTATATGATGTACAATTTTTTATTGCCACGTTTAATTGCGAATTACAGTATATTCATTATTTAAATTAAAAATTGCTAACTGTAATGTGCCAATATTATTTCTTTATTGTGAGATATTGGGCGGTGTTTGAATTGTGATTTTTTTGCAGGTTATCCGATAATGTACCCGGAAATCAAGCAAGAACCAGACTCGACATCCCCCCTCCTAACTCCCCCCCACACACCAACATATTCCCCCCCTCCAGTACCCGCTGCTCCCCTGATGCCCCAAGCGCCTCGATTCCAGTGCGACCCAAACTTCTACCCGTCGCGGCCAGACATGGACCCGTCTCTGTCTTCGTACCCAGCTCCACCGTTTGGCTACCACGGCTACAGCGCTGCCTTGATGAACCAGTGGCTGCGCAACGCGGCTCTCTACCATGCCAGGGGGCAGGCTGTCCCCGCTAGGACGCCCATGGCCGGGAGATTGCCTGGGATGCCGGTTAGGCCTAAGAAACAGTTCATTTGCAAGTTCTGCAATAGGCAGTTTACCAAGTCGTATAATTTGCTGATTCACGAGAGGACGCACACGGATGAAAGACCCTACTCGTGTGACATTTGCGGGAAGGCTTTTCGGAGACAAGATCATCTAAGAGACCACAGGTAAATAGAGAACAATTTGTGTTACGATTATCACTCATTGAAATGTATGCCAATTAAAACGGGTTAATGTTATATGTTAAACACTCTAGCTGTAGTGGAGAGTGTACTACAAAAATACGAGTTTAAATTAAGATTGTCAGAACCACCGTACAATACTATAAATTATCATTAACATTTAATTGTTTTTAATCAAAAAAGAAATATTTTATTGCCTGATTGCACGGACGACTATATGCATATTTTCATAAAAAATATTTCTACTAAATACAGTTTATATTGTCCAATAAAATGCAAATTTTGAATTATAGTATGTACTTGAAGAAATATATCTTGTTTTGTCTCGGGGACTTTCCGCACAAATTAAATGTTTTCTTTCGAATCATAAAGAAACCACATCATTGGCTATTAGTACAATATGTACGTCTTGTCGTCATAATGTGCAATTTACACTACCTATTAAGAATAACTTTGACGTATGAATTATGGTGAAACGAACATATCTTTTTCTAGCCTCGGGGATTTGCAAAATGACACGCGAAACAAGCCGCATTCTAGGAAGTAGTAGTACTAAAACTTAATTTCCTATTCATGTTTGAAATGAGAGACTAATTTAGAAAAGTGAAATTTCTAAATGTTTATTAGGGTTAGTTATGATTTTATTACCGTACCATCACTATGCCCTAAATTTCCAAATGCCGAAGGTTCGAACCCCAATATAAAGTTATTAGTTTATGACGGGTGTCTAGAAGCCGACGAATTTAGAGCGGAAAATTGTAAATACTTGACCGGGCGATAAAAGTAATCCTTAAAAATAACAACAATTTTCCTGTCCCAAATAACGATAATACAATGACAATGACGAAACTTTGATTAATCTTTTTTAATCCTTTTATCAAAGATTATATTCTTTAAAAACAATTATTTCTTACTACTGTATTTGGAAATACTTAAATATTTGACGTAAATTCAAGCAAATAATATACACCCATATGATGCAAGTCAACTTGAATATGGAATAAGGTGCAATATGATTCTTGATTTTGCGGTCAAAATAAAAAATTGTTGGGGTTTGTTTCTTGTTTAATTATTGAAAAGTTTGGTTTATGAAAGTAAATTCAATAAAATACAACAATATGCAAAAAAAATGATTTAATGATAGGCAGAAATTGATTAATAATTAAATGGATAAGATACTTGGAATTACTTTATTTTATATTTGGCAATTTTTATTGTGGTGTCTGACTTTTTCTGAACATGTGTTACTATAATTAGAATAACAAATTTTAATAATGCAATAGCACGATTAATTAATTTTTGATAAATAGACAATAATTTATGTAAATATCTAAGTAGCAACAAAACAATTTGTCCATCTTATTTGCATAAATATATTCTGCAACAAAAATTATTGAGGTTTGTAGCCTCACTGAACATTGAAGTCTCCGTACATTTTATATGAATAAGCATATATTGTTTATTTTCAATCAAGAATACTGCGGTCTATTTAAACTAGTATAAGAGAAATATTATATTAATTGTGGAATTGTAAGCTAACGTTGTTATGTTATTTTCAGATACATCCACTCGAAGGAAAAACCATTCAAGTGTGGCGAATGCGGTAAAGGCTTCTGCCAGTCTCGTACCCTGGCTGTCCACAAGATCCTACACATGGAGGAATCCCCGCACAAGTGTCCAGTCTGTGCGCGCTCCTTCAACCAGCGCTCCAACCTCAAAACACACCTGCTCACGCACACCGACCGACCTCTAGAGAGCATGAGCTGTCCTCCGTTCTACCCCAGCTACCCAGACGTCAAACCCACGGAGATCCAGCACTGTGAGGTCAGCACTCTGCTCACGACGTCCACGCCAGACTCCACGTTGCTGGATCTCAGCACGAGGAAGCCAGAGGAGGAGAAACCCAAGAAGAAGATGGGGTTTTCAATTGAGGATATCATGAGGAGATAAACAAATTATGATTTGTTTTGTAAATATGTAAATATTATTTATGTATAGACTAGTGGTGATTTCTACCAAAGATGGAATACCTCTTTCTGTAAGACTGAGAAGAGAATCAGTATTGTTGATCTCAAATTGACTAAAGAATGTTTGTTAAAATGTTTCAGTCGTATTCTCTGTGTAAGATACTGTATATAGTTTGTATGTATTTATAATCCTATAGGTACTATGTGAATAAATTATCGTCAGTCGTTGTCAAATATAAACTGTTGTTTTATTTTTACTTTCTATCATATAAGGTGATTACCTTAATACACGAGGATGGTTACATTGACAAATGTTTCTTTGTTTATTTCACATACATGCTTCCAAAAATAATAACTGTTATGAAGATAAGAAATATAAAAACGTAAAGAAAATATACATACTTATATGATTTCTGTGAGTAGTTCGTACGAATACAATAATATTTACAATTATAGTTGATAAATATTCTATTTTTTTTAAACAAATTATGTTAGTTTGTTTTTTAGAAACGATTAGTTTATATTTAATGTACCAGCTACAAAACAAAAATAAACATTACTAAAATATTTCAAGTGATTGTCAACTGATCTACGATTTTAAATTAGACATGTTGTATTCTCCATAAATTATAGTAGCTGAGCATGTAAAAACGATAAAAACTTTTTTTGGATTTGTTAGGTTATTGAAAAAGGATACCTAAGTAAACACATAAGGCAAATAACAGCAAATTTAGATTTATGACACTGCTGAAATTTTGTGATTCATTTTTAACGCCCTACATATAAATTTATTACCTATATTGTCTAATTCTTGTAATGAGTAATGATATATTACTAAATAAGCATCTGAAAGCACTTTTACTCTCCTTAAAATGTAAATATCTACATAAATATTGTTCCTATTTCTTTAAAACTTAAACTATAAATAATTCTTTAAATATTATTGATTTTTCTCAAATTTGGTGGTTTTCGGCTCAATTAAAAATATTTATTTTTAAATTTATTATTTTAGATATGTATCACCGTAAAATGCAAATAATATTTTATAGTTCAAATTCTTCTGTCAGTTTTTCCTTTCTAAATACAAAGATGCAGTTTGATTAATTTAGAGTTTTGCTATTTGTCTGAGGTTTGTTTAATTTCTCCTGTCACGATGATTGCAATATTAATGAAGCAATAAAAGCTATAGACAAAGCATCTCCGCTTTATTTTACAACATACAAATCGTAGTGTTCGTAAAACCATCACAAAAATGTGTTTTCTCTACACAATTAGTCCCAAACCACAACAAATTCCCTGTTAACATCAACGCGTCACTAAAACAAATTTACCATTACATCCAGCAATATCCATTAACAATAAACAACAATAAAATAAAACAAAATTACAGCTTCAGCTGTCAAAACAAAATCCGACCATCATAAAATAAACTAAAATACAACACAACGTGTCACTGTCAACTATTCATTGTCACCTTCCCGACAAAAGACGATCAAGGGGCTTGGCTTATAGCTGGAGAGGGGAGAGAACCCACTTGCATACATGGAATCAAATTATTCAACAAGTACCGCCCAGAACACAATCCTCATTATCTCCAGTACTGCACTGGGCCGCCAGCAACTCTTTACCCGACCGTAGGAGACACCTAGCGGATCATCCGGCAACTACGCACAGCAGGAAAGCGACGACTTTGTTATATAAGTGACGGAAAATTAGTAGAGGCTTTTTTAACGCAAGTATTGATTAATAAATCGGTTAATTACTACATTATAATTATTTACGGATAATCAATCACTGAAATTGACATGTTTTGATTAATGAGAAGATCGGATATCTCGCGTGAAATTAATTAAACGCCAGAGTTATTGTTTGCGAAATTGGGGATTTTTAGAAGCCATTTTCTAGATTACTTTTTTGTTTTGTGGTTAATTGCTACACATTAATTTTAAAATAAAACAATTTAGTTCTACACTGTACTAACTATTGGGTCGATTCTGTTCACATCTGTAAGATCTGTAAGCAAATCTGTAAAACCTGTAACGCTTACGATCCAAATGGTAATTCTAATCACGTCTGTAATTTGCAGAAAATCTGAATATCGTTACAGATCCTTTAAATTCTTACGGTAACAAAAACCGGGCCATAAGCTTACAGATATGATATTTTGTCAAAGATGGAACAGCAAAAAGTTTAAAATTATTTGTTTGAAGAGGATGGTAATAAATACGTTTTTATAATAATATAGTCATTTTGCTAATTTTATGATATATTTAATAATAAATTATGTAACATGTGATGTTATCTCGCAGGAATCTGACAGATACTTCAAACCCATTTAAAATTTCTTTTCTAAGAGACTAGCCTATAATTCGTACTGATTACTATAGATGTGTTTCTTGTAAGTTTCTTTTGCCCTTTTGTTCAGATCTATATAAAGATTATTAATAATTCTAAAAATCATTTTTGTAATAATATAGATAATAATAAATTCCAGTATAATATTTACGCCATATTCATTAAAAAAATATATTTAATACCAAAATATTGTATTTTGATGATATTTTTTTTTAATGTAATGTTAGTTGCAGAAAGCATAACAACTGACCATGTCAACATTTGTAACTCAGCTCATTACAGACATATGATCAGAATTGCCCTATCTGTACATTTGTAAAGTCTACGTACAGATCATCTATAAGTTAAAAAATTACAAATTTACAGAATCGACCCGTATATCTCACTGAAGACATATTTTCACCTACGCCACAACCCTAGAAACAAGGTTTTTGTTTCGTGATATTGTTATTATGTCTTTTACAGGTATAGGTTGCTAGCCTATAACCTCTGCAAGGTTCTTATAGCTTATAGTGTGTTCCTAACCATTCAGACAAATACATATTCTTTGGTTAATAGTTGGCGATGTTCAGAACCAAACGTTAGATAAAATGTCATCTTATCTTTGGCACACCTCTAGAAGGAAGGAAGATAAATATATTTTACTTGTATTTTAGCGATTAGTCAACCAATAGATTCTATACGAAACCTATATCTGAAATTTGAATCCTAGATCACAGTCTAGACTCAGTTCATGAAGATTTAATTTACTTATACTAATACCATCAAGACGGGCAGCGATGGCTCAATTGATTAGCGCGCTCCAACTCAAACTAGGTGCAGGTCTATTGTTCAATTTCCAGCGACGCCAACTATGAACCAAATAAAAAAACAAAAAACCTTCATCATTTGTAGAGAAACTACAAAATTGAACTATTTCTGCACGATATAAAAACAGAAATGTAGATAATATTTATGTCTTTATTGTGGTAAATACATCACGACGATCTGGTTCAACAAGCTATTGAAATATTCATATTTCCGTACACGAAGTCACGGAGCAAAATCTAGTGCAAAATCTTTATTAAACTGATAAAAAATACCTAAAGTCAGGTCAAAGGCACCAATAAATATATCAAGATAATATTTATTTGTTGGTGATTAAAAATAAGTAATAATATAGATAAATATTTCTAGTCCATTTCATAAAAAATGTTTTTTACAAACATTACCGATATCTGCGAGTGATGTATTTCTATTACAACTAACAATTATTATTAAAATAAAAATTTTCTGCTTTATTAAATACAGTAAAAAATAATTAATTATCAAACCCAATCCCAATCTTCTCTTTCTCGGTAGAATTCAAAAGAAAACGAAAATCTAATTCGAGTTTGCTTCTGACGTTGTCTCTCCCTCGTCGGTTATAATTTTGACGTTTGGAATATTTTTATTAAGGAAATAATTAACCAGTGGTTATCCAAACCGTTTTGGTTTCCTCCGAACAATGGTTTTAATTTATGAAGGTTATTAAAAATGTGTCGACTGGTAGATTAATTCCAGTGACGAGTGAAGAAGAAACGTTGTAATAGATCTTCCAAGTTTAATTAATTCACAGAAAAAACCAAATGAAAGATTTATTTCGGATGCTTAGGTGATAGGAGGTTAAATTGGAAATTATAAGCCAGAGTAATAACGACATTCAATTAACGCATTGTATGTAAATATTGTTTATTTTTAAATACAACAAACGATATTTTATATATTTTAAAATTAGAATAAATTGTATCAGTCACCGAAATAACTTTTGATTATAATTTGTTTTTGGCAACAAAATTTAACAATTTCAACTACAATCTTAGGAAAATGATAAAAGTTATGTAGATATTGTAGCCTTGCCTTTTAAATGTTTAAGATTAATTTACAGATATTGTGAAAAAGAGAAGCAACAAGATATATACATAAAACTTAAAATCCTCAAAAATTACCACAGAGTATTTCAATTTCTTCAAATATAGAGACATCATATTTATATACCTTGACACCTCATATTTAAGTAACTATAATTATACAATTTAATAAAGAAAATTGATTCAAATTTCTAGTTCATAAACTCAATACAGAAAGGGAAGATGTGTTGTTAAAAAAAAATCGTATAAAATACGCTTTCCTAAATCATCAGATTTGCTCAATAGATTCCATTTTTTATTATGAATGATTGCTTATATAATAAAGTCACATGTAATTAAATGAAGATGTATGATGAAATGAAAGGTATACAGATACACATGTGCCTTTCGGGATTTGAATTCGAACTCCTGGGTTATAAAGCCTGAGGGCTAATCTAGGCTAAAGTAACTGCAAATTTAATATTTATAATAATGTAGATCAATGTTGCATTGTTAGATGTTCTGGGACAATAATAAAATCATTTTACAACAAAGTGGCCAGTTAATATGAAAAGCACTGGAGATGTTATGTTCTCTCCAGTTGACATACTACGTGTCGGTGTGATACTCCGTTTTTTGGGTGGTATATGTTGGTAGGGTTATTAAAAAATAACCCTAAAACAATTTAATTGTATTTAATTCCTCCAAATTTCGTCTAAAGAAATATATCATAATTAAGCATCCAAACAAACCCTCATGAAACAAAAAACTCTTGTTCTTCTCGCCTTCTTGGTATTCCCGATCTATCACCATTGACAGGGCTGCATTAGGGTCAATCCGAGCCATTACCGCGCGAATAATTGGCTGGGAACAATTACATGCGGTACCTGGGTTCGAGTCCCGTCGGGAATCGCAGCGATTAAACAATTAACTGCAATCAGAGATGGAAGTGCACGCGATGCGATGTTTTGGCTGTCATAGAGTGATGGATTCTCTGGATTCGGTACGGCACAAATGGGGTTTTTACTACTAGGAGAAGCGGATTCCCAAAGGGGGACCAATATCCATATATTTGCGATAGCGCGAAAAGGATTAGATACAACTGCACACATAAATATTTGTCGGAATTTGATGAAATGGTGCTGTTGCTCTAAAGGTATTCACAGATCTCCGGAAGTACAGACTGACATCATGCTGTAATAGTTGAAATATTATGTTCGTTATAGATTTTCCATCAAAAATCAAAAAACTAATTGTGGAAAGTGTTATTTATTATAGACTAATATTTTTTCTAGATCCTATTTTTCTAAATAAAATACAGTACCAATTTACAAACCAGAAAACACTGTAGTGCTAGATTGGTCGTAAATCCGTAATAAACTGTATGTATCTGGTAGAGATTAAAATAAATTATTGAAATATTTTGGGTGGCTATATGAAAATTAACAAATTGCAACGATACATCATTGAAAGGACAAAAAAATGATGGTTTTAATTTTACCAAATATTCTAGGTTCCCATGTAAAAAATAAAAATCATTAGGTTTACAATTTTTTCTATGTATGTTATCAAATAATATATTTTATGTAATAAAACTTTTTTATGAAGCAATTCTTTTTAGTTGCCATAATAAAAAAGTTAAGGGAAGGTTCGTTTTCGCTGATACACCCTGTATAGATACAAGTAAAATGCAGATGAATAGACAATTTACTTTAATCCCCAGAGACCATGTGCTTAGAATCTGCAGCAAATAAATAGAAGTCAAATAAGAATGACCAAATTCACATCTTGACTTAATATGTCTTATGTTGGAAATTAATTTTGATTTTGGACTGATATTCACAAAGCTTTATTCTATTTCAATACGGTAGCGGTGGTTCACCTTGATTTTTGCTTCCTGACTCGAAATGAGTGGGGTGTTAGATCTGGGGTACAAATCCCAGCTTCACAAATATTTATCTAAATAAAAATACTGTTTTGTTCTGTTCGGAACCCACTATGAGCCGTAGGTCCCTTTCAGAGGCTGTAAACCACTAAAAAACAAGTAAAATTTCAGGCCCTGTTCTTCCTAGGTACGTGGTGACAGATTATGATACATTAATTACAAGTGACAATGTAGGATATAAAGCTCACGTGTCCTGTTCATTCCAATGTGATGATTTTTTTTCTGTGAATCTTTCGGAATCCGGTCGTAGAAAACCCACAACACCCAAACAATTCCCAATGTCCTGGGGGTGTTGGGTAATTCGCTCAATTAGGCCAAATTGCATGGTAGCTTAGCACGATTACCGAATGATTGACAGCTGGGGAACGATTTGTTATGAAATATTAGGCCTGGGTGCGCTTCAAACACGCTCTACACAGATGCTTCGTAGAGGGTGTAATGCCACTGCCCCAGGACGCAATTGGAGGACTATGTCAGGAATGTAGCAGAACAGGTGGAAGAGGAAAACCTAATTCTTTCTAGATTTTCTTTCCTATTCCACCTGGTTAGTATTTTTTTCTAATTTTAAACTTATTTTTTTTTAAAGTAAGTCATTCACACGGGAACAAACCCTATTGTGTCTGGGAATGTTGTATAACTGATACAATAATGTTTTTGTACTTCTCTTTATTGTTCTATGACTAAGGCACAACAAGGAATTTAAAGAATTATTGGTATATACTTGTTTTGTAATTTCATATTTTATTACTTACAATTTTTCCTAATAAAACCTGTAATGTGATAGGTAGATTGATTGTGGTTCTAACAATAAGAGTTCAAATTTCGACGAGGTAAAAATTTTTTCGTAAAAAAATCGACTTTGGCGTACGCAGTAGCTAGAGTACTCGGAAAATGACATCTGGTAATTGTCCTCTTCGATAGATACATTTTATTTCCCGTAGTTGTTTTTCAGGTCATCAATTTCTGTCGCAAGAATTATTAAACTTTTATCTTTCATCTTTGTCGTATGCGTTTGCATGGCATATATAAGACTATTATTCGCTATCTCGTTATCGTACGTGGCACAGAGGGGTATAGAGGGTGATGACTCGAACATCCGAACATAGGGATTTAATATGTAAAATCATAGTTTCGTAGTTTCCTACTTCCGTAATTATTTTAGGTAAAAACAGGGCGCAGGAAATTAGAAAAATATGATTATACAAGTTAAATCTCTGTTCGGGTATTCGAGTCACTACCATGTATGTGCTATCTGCGTCTAACTAACGACAAAAATGAAATAGGAACAGTAGTGTAACCGCGGTAGCGGATATTTTCAAATATTTATAAACCTTGAAAATATCATTCATGTCATGTCTATAATTTATTATGGTGATTTTGGCGTGGCCAGTTTTGCTCCATTGTATATTGGTAGTTTCGTTAGTTTGTTCTACAACTCTTCATAGGTTGCATCCATTTTTATTATTGTATATAATACTATAAATATGCGATAACGGATATTTTCAAATTATTAAAAATTATAGTAAGTCGTTCATGTCATTAATGTCATTTATGAAGGTGATTTTGGAGTTGAAAATTTTTGCTTCATTGTATGATTGTAGTTTCGTTAGTTTTATCTACAACCCTTTTTGTATGCTTCATCCATTATTATATTTATGTACATTATAATACTGTCAGTTTTGACATTTATTTACTTCGGAAATCACACGATTTCACCCGAGAAGATTATGTCATCAACCCCCTCTCCCCCAACGATTTGATTCACTTGGTTACAATTGATGACGTGGGGATCAACAGCGGGAAATAGAGTGTATATTATCAAAAATATCTGCTATAAAACACATTGGCATTATCCAGCAATGGACAATAAGTCGTGAATACTACATTCATTTATTTATCAGTTGTGTTTATTTCTTATTATAAAACTGTAGAGATGATGTATGATGTAAAGTTTGGCGATCACTGCTCGTGCTCGACCCCGCGATTCCCAGTTTGCCTGCGGCCCGGCCCGCCCCAAGCCGTATAAGTATAGAGTGGAACCGCGGACAATGTGGGAACCTACGCTTCACTAAGCTTTCCACTTCACCACCCCTAACGGAGAGGGTGGTGCAATGTTTACTACCAAACGCTAACGTGTTATTTATCGTCCCAATACCCTTACTATAATACCACACCACTATCTATTACCAAATCATCCTTATAGAGTTCATATTGCAATGGAGAACAATGCAGGAATTAAATATATGGAATGCAGTGATTGTCAGCTGTTAATACAACGTGTAGTTATTTGATGATTAGTTGTTTTGATTTTCTTCACCATTAAAATTATAAAATAACGTGGCATATCTTATGTCTTCAAATACGTATATACTTGTATAATAAGAGCAGTGGCGGCTGGACCATAGGGGCGATAGGGCCTGAGACTCCCAAGACGCACAGCCCAATTTCCTAATATAGATAATTATATATTAATATTTTTTGTATAAAACAAAAAAGGCACTAATTCAGCTCGTTTTCGTTGTAAATTTCCTTAGCTTATATAGCTTCTTTCATTGAGGCTCGAAAAATTAGCGCCCCAATATAACGAGATAGTGCGCTGAGTATCACTTTTGCTTACTCTTAACTCTTAAGATAGGATCGTACAATATACGTCATACAATTAATATACGCAATTTTAATATGTATACGGGGCGCTCGAACTGTGAGCCCAAGATCCCTGTTGTGTATCGTATTGTAGGTTGTACGTTTAGGTGTCAAGCAGTACTATTTACTAATAATAAAAATAAGAACTACAAAATTATAACATTGTTTATGTTTACCTATGTATCTGATTAAAGGAAACTGTTATTTAAAAATTTGTTTTTCTATTAATGTAGCCCACCCTTCGTGTTACATCACGAGCCGCTACTCATTATGAGACAATTCGTAAGTAGAGATTCAATAGCAAAAGGTCGCTTTAGTTTTTATAATTTTTGACTGAAAATTTGCGTTCGGAGCTTAAGTTTTTCAAAGGTATAATCGTAATTTAGAAGATAATTATTAAAATGACAAATAATTTACGCAAAATCGAATAGGTATTTTATTATTTTAATCGGCAATATATACTTGTAGTTTAATTTGTCATCTAATTAAATTACGGTATTTTGGTAAATATAACAAAACAATCACATTCAAATTTCACTGACATTTATTAGTAGTTGTAAATTTTTATGGAAATTACACGACTAAATAGGCGTTGTTTAGATACAACTTGTGACAAGTAATTAATAGAAAAAATAAGTACGAATATATTTCGAGGAATTGTCCCGCTAACTACTATTCGTAACTAAAATTCTACTTGTAATTTTTGGATAGCTCAATTCTGCTTGTTGCATTAGAAAATTGTCACTCATGTTATTGCACTACTTTCGATTTTCGTCGCAACAATCATGATGACACTAGTGGTATTATATGTAACATGACAATTATTGACAGAGTACTATCCTTAGGATTAGAGATTCAGTAATCTCAACATGAGTGTATGATAATTTTTAACCGAAAATTCTCGTTGTTGTCTATAAGATTGCTGCCTTGAGCAGTGGGTAATACCATAGCACATGTACCTTAGTGTGGGTGGGAAGAACTCTCTTCGTGGCTCGTGTGATGTATTGTCCGTTTCGAGGAACCACGAGACAATGCGAGGAGTGTCGGAGTATGGAATTAGGGACGCGAAATCCTCATTCGTGTTATTGTGTCACAAATAACACAGGAAATGTCATCATTCATCGGTCATTATCGGTGCAGACTTGTAATCAATTTGGGCAAGCATTGGATTGGGTTTTCTTCAACTAGTGTTTAAAATTAGGACCCATATTTTTTATACCAATTACTTATAAATTTCATACTAATTTTAAAGTCTAAAGTTAAAAATACTCAATATGTATTCACTTGCTAGTTAACATTAGTCATGCTATTAGCCAAAGTTTTTACGGATCTTTAATAAAGACAGATTATTATCTGTGTTCTGTGGCACAACAATCATATAGAGAGAACAAGTACTGAAAATACTTATTTCGTATAATATTTCTTAAGTTTCAGTGGAGTAAGTTGTCTACAAATTCAGCAAAGACCTGTAGACTGATCACTGAAATATAGTAACACTGAAATGTGCACTGCCATAAGTTTCCTGATGGATACAAAAAGCGAACCGAGAGAGTCAGTTCATGCAAGGTATATCTATCATTGTCTAACAAATGTTAGATTAAAATTTTTAACGCAAGTGACATGGCCTACATTCTGACGTACAAGTTTTGGATTGTTGTCTAAATTTTAGAATAAAAAAGTGATATGTAAAATGGTATGACATTGCTGTGTTGTTTGCAAATGTTTGGCAATCAAATACACATTTATCGTTTTTCAGGTACGTAATAAATCGTTTTGACAATTAAAATTAGTGGAATAGTTTTCTTCAATCTCATTTGAATTTTATTTTTCCTATAAATAATGGACCGGTAGCAACCCAGTGGAGAGAAAAAGAATCCAGCAAAAGTTCGCTTGGAAAATACTCATAGGTTTGTACTGATCATTTCTGCACAATACAATTTTCTACTGTCTTCATATGATTGCCATTTCGCATGTTTGACCTTTTGTGTTATTATAAACTTTTTGAAAAGACTGTATGACGAAAGCAGAAACATCTCTAAGAGGCTGTCTCTCTAGGATTAAGTTGGTGCTAGTGTACGTTCCAGATTACTATATTTCAGTGGGACTATTGCACAACTCAATATGTGCCCTTAGCGTTAAAATATGAATAAATCCCGACGATAAATGAGACTTCGTCGCTAATACCGGCGGCGTCAAATTCGAATTATTTTGCAATTAATTCATACTGAAGACCTTCTATTATCTTGCATTTTCGACTTTATAAGCGCCTATTCAACAAGCATTACTGCAGAATATTTTTATGAGATGCATGGCCTTAAACACTATTGTAAATTTTATAATTTTTATACATATCTCCTGTATAGCTACGTTATTTAATTTTTTGAAATAAATTTAAATACTATTGTAAATTTTATATTTATTTATACATATCTCCTGTTTAGATACGTTTTTGAAATGAATATTTATGGAAATATTTCCTGTGTGGTCTGGTGTTAGGCTAACCCTAGCGGTTTTCGCGTACCGAGGTTCACACTGTACCCGTCGCGGCTGTAATTGGCGGTTTGCGGCCGAATGGGGCGTCGCCCTGGGCCCCAAACAGGCCGCCGGCGCCACCACGGGAGACTCCCCTGGCGGCAGAGCACCCTTGCGCCTCTTCGGAGAAAGTCCGGCCTAATTAATTAACCGTAATTTGCAGGTGTCGAACCACGGCGACTTTAAAGACTTTACTCTCAGAATCCCAAACCAGTTCATATTTTTTATACATTAATATTATAATTTCTAGTTATACATGAGAAGCGTCCAATCGTCTGATCTGCGCTGGGTGGTTGCTAACCTTGCAGAGGATTTAGGTTGACAACCGACACCAATAAACTTCAAGAATAACTTGTCACAAATCTAAAGTATTTACTTCGATTTAATTCTTCATTATTCTTCTCATCAAATATGTTTTTTAAAATGTTAATTTAATATATAAATATCAATTATGTACAAGCCAATGTTTTTCTAAATTATGTCCTAGTAAAGCTGGATTCAGAGTTTACATTGCATAACATAACATAACTTAACATAATGTCAGGAAATGGCCAAAAAATAGGGATGTATTATTTGGTTTACTTGTAATAAAATAATTTATGTACAATCTAATACCGAAAATATTATTAATACCATTATCGGAATAATGTCGCCTGTGTCAATGATTTTTTTTTTTTGCAATATATAATTGTGAAATGAGAAATAATACGACATTATGGAGTCTACTATGAAAACTATAAATACTTTAAGTTTTGTTATGATACTTTTTGCTATGTATGGGTGCCACTACATGGGGGCAAAGAATTATTATACCTCCTTCCATTTTTTAGTAATTGACCACTACCCTAAAATGGGTGTGAGTTGCGCACTTAAAAATATTATCAGCAATTCCTCGCAACAAAGTATATATATATATATATATATATATATATATATATATATATATATATATATAAATTTTCATTTAAAAATTTCCACTAGAACAGCCACAATTACAGATTGAATTGGTATTCTGAAACCAGAGCACTATCTACCAATGGGAATCAATATGACCGATAATAATGCGTGTCTCAGGATATACCGAGGATCCTGCGATGCTAGTACTCAGTCCCGCTGTGCGGGCGCCGGGGAGGCAGTAGGCAGGGCATCTGTTGCCTGAAGGTGATCTAGTTCAGATGGCCGGGAATTTAAGCACGCTTCAACGTATGCTCTAATTTCTGGTCTGCTGAAACCAGAACACATTTTGGAGCAAATTTAGCTGCTCTGGTTTCAGTGGGTGAGGAGTTAGAGCACTCAGAATTGTTTGCTCTAATTCTTGGTTTGCTGAAACTAGAGCACATTCTGGAGCAGATTTAGCTGCTCTGGTTTCAGTAGATCAGGAGATATAGCAATCAGAAGTGTTTGCTCTAATTCTAGGTTTGCTGAAATCAGAGCACATTCTGGAGAAGATTTAGCTACTCTGGATTGTGCTCTGATTTCAGTGGGTCAGGAATTAGAGCTTTCAGAAGTGTTTTCTCTAATCGTAGGTCTTCTGAAACCAGAGCATATTCTGGAGCAGATTTAGCTGCTCTGGATTGTGTCCTGGTATCAGTGGGTCAGGAATTACAGTACGCAGAAGTGTTTGCTCTAATTCTAGGACTGATAAAACTAGAGCACATTCTGGAGCAGATTTATTTGCTCTGGATTATGCTCTGGTTTCAGTGGGTCAGGAATTAGAGCATTCAGACGTGTTTTCTCTAATTCTAGGTCTTCGGAAACTAGAGCACATTCTGGAGCAGATTTAGCTGCTCTGGACTGTGCTCTGGTTTTAGTGGGTCAGGAATTAGAACATTCAGTAGTGTTTTCTTTATCGTAGGTCTTCTGAAACCAGAGCACATTCTGGAGCAGATTTAGCTGCTCTGGATTGTGCGCTGGTATCAGTGGGTCAGAAATTACAGCACTAAGAAGTGTTTGCTCTAATTCTAGGTAGGATAAGAAAAAGGCTGATGATATAAACAAAATGAAACAATAAATCCTGAACTTTTTTCTGTTTACCGTGTAGGACATTTATGAAAGAAAACTCATTATTTCTATGCTAAATTATATCATGCTAAACTATGTTCTGTGTCAATTATAAATCCACCTTAAAATAATAGTTAACTGACAATCAAATCTACCGTTCGCTCAATTTATGAAATAAAGATTTCTAACCATTTGGCCTCAATGCCCCGTTAATATTAGGGTAAGAAAACGTTGAATGGGCATCAAATGTCCTGTTTAGCATTTTAAATCCTTTAGTAACCATGGCATCTGGCGGGCGACTTCCATTTCCGTCTAATGTCTTTCAAACTGCAGCGCAGGCCACCGTATAATTTTCCCCGTTGGACAGTCCCACGTAATCGGAACCCATTGGGGAATTTGGCCCGAAATTAAAAGGCAATTGTAGCAGCCGCTAACGGAGAGTCATTGCTCTGATTATAGCTATCTCTGCTGCATTTACATCTAGGCCGGGAAAATATTGTTTTAAGTGTTTGCCTCAGAGGGTTTGATTACGTAAATAGTTCGTTAAACTCTCCAAATCGCTAGAAATTTATCTTTATGTGTATAATGACACGGGGGATTAGGATACATGATACAAGGTTTTTATGATGTGTAAAATATCACAAAAACACTAACGAAATTATATACAACACAGTTGGCCTAACCACAGCATCACATTTTATTTCAAATCGTGTTTAATAAAATACAAATGTAGTCGGTACACGATTTAATAAATATTATCACCTTGATCAACATTTAATCAACTGAATCAATTAATCTTTTCAATATTTTTTAACTAATATGATAAAATATTGGAACTTTCTGATTTAGTATATTCAACTATTTCCGTTGCTTTTGTAGCCTAATAATATATATTGCACTTTGACTGTGTAGACTTCTACGAACAAATGAAATTCGTAAATATAAAAAAATGGCAAACAATAATTATTTTCCTGACGTAAAACGTTGCTTATTTGAGGTCTTGCTCAACACTGCAACAGGAATACTATTAAATATAAATAATTTATTTTGTCAATAGAAATTATAATCCATAAACAGTAATTTCGGTTATTGTTAACACGTTTTCAAACTCCTAACCACAGAACTACTGGTACTAATAAATTATTTTTTGTCGAGAATGAGGCGTTAGTTTTAATGAACTCCAAAAATTCACAAATACCATGCGGTAATCTGCTCTTTACTTTAATAAATAGTTTCCCCAAACCGGCTGTTTTGAACCGTACAATTTGTTTGCTAATAAAGAATTTTTCCCATTAAGGACATCAAAGTAGGCTTGCTAATGGTCACAATAAAACCACCAACCATTATTATCCTCCCCTCGCATAGTTGGCGCCACTGTCGTTTCCAAACCCGAAATTAGAAGTGCGTCGTACCCGAAAACATTTTTATACATTTTAGAAAATTACAACTTGAAGTTTTGCTCTCCGCCTTAAGTATAGGTGTCAGTAAAGCCGTGTCCCTTTTTCTTAGGGAGGGACACGAGGGTTTTTTCTCTAATAAAAATATTGTGGAGATCGGGCGATAGTGAATTTGAATGCTAATGTGATAATATTCTGGGAAAGGAGCAGCCGCAAGGAAGATTTTTTCACGTGATGTGAATAGTTATGTGGTAGCGATATGTCTTCTGAAGTAGTACAAATTTGAATATATTTGAATATGATGAACTGGTAACAGATGTTTGAATATTTTACCTGGGCCAACAACTCTGACAAAAAATCCTTTTTCATTTTTAAGTTTACTTCTATTTATTTATGTCTCTATTTTTAACTCATCATTATTATCTAGAAGTCAAGACCTTCTTAGAACCAAAGAAATGTATTTTATTCCGTATGGCAACTCTTAGCTAAAGTGGTAAAGAAGTACTTTAATTAAATGAGTGATGGCCAAGAAGTAGCATTTAAGTTATTGACTATTATTTAATTAAATGATTAAATGATTTTCTTGAATGTTCAATGAATACAGGATAAGGCAATAATTTCTGGAATTCAGTCAATATTTCAAAGACTGTTTCAACTCCAACCGGTTTTCACCCCATACGGGTCTCCCTCAGGGAGTAAAACGAACGATGGATAAATTCATGTAATGTGTTATTAAAGCCTTTGAAATATGGATTTAATTCCAGAAATTATTATATCCTATCCTATTTAATTTAATATCTAATTGTCAATTTCTAGTTGAACGACGAATATTTTGTTGAGTAACAGAAGAAAAAAGATATAAAAAGTTAGATCTATAATTTTGACATTACATTTCAGAAGGAAAATTGGTCACAAATTCAACGTGTAGATAACTTCTTATCTCCTGGTAATTAATCTCGAAACTTCTTCTCACTTGACTTATCGGCAGTGAGTCACGCTTGTTACAATATAAATGTCTTCATAGTAAATGTTCCAAGCTGTAAAACACAAATTTAAAAAAATATTAAATAATTAATTTAGATATATTCCACAAGACATAATAATCATTTGCATAATAATCAATAATTTAGCAAGAAATTTGTTGGATAATTAAAAAAAACGAAAAGGAGTAAAAAGTAAACCACTGGATTTATCAGCTAAATTGATAAGTACTGATTTTAATAAAAGTTATCTTGTCAAATTGCTAATTAGCAATGTTGCGTAATTATGAAAAATGTATCTGGCAAAATAAAAAGGTCTTGTACAATTACAGTTGATAAATAAAAAAATATTAAGTGGCTTTCAGACTAGAAAAAATGAATCTTAGAATAAATCATTCTGGATCATAATTATTTTATAAATCACTGTAGCATTCATAATAAAATATTGTGATATTTGAAGATGAGCAGTGGAAGGACTGTGGGCGCCTGTCAAATGTTCCGGTTCCAATTTATTACAGATCAGTGGGCTATGCGTGTAAGCACGCCAACTATGCGACCCGGTGCACGTGCTACACAACGTCGAAGGGGATTTATTTTATCTTATGACTATTTACAAGTTATTTGGATTTTGTGATATTTATTGTAATGTCAGGAGGGTATAAGCGAACAGCATGTAGACCTTGTGCATGTTCTCTGGAGGTATTCGTAATAAATAGATTAACGGAGGCCTACATTTTTATAATCCTATCTTACAGAGATCATTCATTTATAAAACAGCACACGGTCTCATATCTTCAACAAATGTCATTATGGAAGACAATATCAATAAAATTTTGAAGATGTAAATTCTTTTGGAGACTATATGACTTTGCCAATTTTGGGACACAGAATTAAAAATAGGTAATTTTTTATAACTGTAAGTCGATATCTATGTATGGCCTCGAGATATTTTGTTCTAATATTCACAATAAGCAGTCCTAGATGTTTGATTGTTCCATATTTACGACGATAGACTAGGTATACCAGCTGATTGAATCAAACTCAGGTGCTTTAGTTTTTTACAAACAAGTTGACCATTACTATTTGGAGCGGTAATAGAATATGAATTTTAAACTCCATAAATTAGAGATTTTATACATCACAGCTTGTAATTCTTTTTAATTACAAATCCTAATAACAACATGTATTTAATTAAACTGGTAATTCAATCTCTTCTCTCTGATAATCTATTTTCCCTGGAAAAACAGTGCTGGTCAAAATTTTTCAAGAGAAATGATAAATTCTAATGTAATTTTGTCCGGAGAGTTGTTGGTCCTATTTAAGGGTGCAACATTCATTTTTGAGATATTCACATATTTAGATATGTAAAAATTTTTCCGGCTGCTATTAGGTCTTCTTCCACTTCTCTTAGCCAATTTGTCCTGGGTTTGCTTCGTTTCCTTCTTCCGCCTGGGCTCCACTCGACGATTGATCTTATTATACCCCTGCTCTCCATACATGACCGAGCCATCTTATTCTTTATTGTTTTACTTTGCACTGTAGTTTCTCTCTCTAATTCTTGTTCTATTTCATGGTTCATTCTTATTCTGTATTCATTTTCTGATATCTTGATTACTCCTAAAATTATTCGAAGTATTTTGCGTTCTATTATTTTTTGATCTTCTTCCTCTTTTTTATCATAACGATAGTTTCAGCTGCATATAATGTTATTGGTCTTATTATTATATATTCTGACTTTGGTATCTTTTGTTAGTATTTTTTGTTTTCATAAAAAACTATTTGTTGCTATTATCTTTTCATTAATTTCTGTTCTTCTTCTTTACTTGATAACATAACGCTTGGATATAATATTTAATTTTATTCATTTATAAATGTTATACTAAACCTTCAATGCTGCAATGTAGGTATAATATAGTAAATATCATACACTGAGATTGAATTTTGTAAAATAGAATGTTAAATACTACCTAAGTATATTATAATTAATAAAATTGATTGTTATATTTAATACTGTGTTACTTTTTTGGCAAATGTATATTTGGTTGCCTACATTATTATGAAATTATAAGCGTTGCACTTAAACATATTTTGTACATGACGTCATTAAAAATGATGACGTAATTGATGAGGTGTAACCGTTCTTATCCTGGCGCGACTATATACCTACATAGGTATACATAAGTAACGCCAATCAGTTGAACTCTCAAATTATGTCTATAATATTTATTGTTGTTGTTGCTATTATTCGTTTTCGTGTTAATATCTATTTGAGAGATATGTTCTATCTTTTATTTTTAGCTATTAAAATTGATATTAATTACGCATACCTACATGTAGAGAACAGCAGATTTGGAATAAATTAATGCACTTATAAATGTTGTATTTTGTGACGTCATAGTCTAGTTACAAATATTGATGACGTTTCTTCACTCTTTAAAATTTTTGACTATAGTCAACTGTTTGGAGTTTGGTAAATAAAGTTTATAAGTGGTATAGGCGATAAGATAATTTCAAGGTACGAAATAATACTTCGTTATATCTTCCTGTTCAATTTTCCGTGTATTACCATTTCGCATTTGCAATGATTAACAATTTGCATGCAACATAAAGTAGGATAATACTCGCTTCGATCGTTTAGCAGTTTACATTGTGGCCTTAAGTGTGAAAGTTTGTACATCCCTGATAATTGTGGTGGATTAGAAATGAAACATGATCATTAAGACAATTTCGCAGCGGTTACAACAGTGACTTGCGGTCCACGGTTCAAATCCCGCCTCGAGCTACCTCCCACGAACCCAACTTACTGACCCGAATCACACGGGACGAGAGAGAACGACCCATCAGAGAGAAACAGATGATCTGCTGCCCGTTTATTTTGTGAGGTATATGCTTAACCAAATTAGATGAAAGATGTAACAAAACTCCACACTTATGAAATACCACTTCACACTTTTATGAAAATTATATCACTCATAATTATGACAGATTTATATAGTTCATAAATCTATACTTAATTAATATTAACATTAGCGGTAATACTACGAAAAAAGGTAGGTATTATTTAAGAACATAATTTAGTCAATTATCTTACAAAAAATAAATCTGATGTGGACACCATGCGACTTCCGTGTACGCTAAATTATACATTTTTTTTGTGCACTTCATTTATACTTATTTCAGTTAAAAGGAGATCATTTTACGGCTAACAATTCTTCAATTTCCATTCGTTTCATATATTTAAACTTCCCTTCGAAATGGATCAACTTTTGAAAATTTTATTAAAATGTTTATTTCTATTCCTTACAGCATTACACAATATTATTTTAATCGCTTAAAAATGTGCAAAATAAGATATATTCAGGAAATATATATATATATATATATATATATATATATATATATTTATATATATATATATATATATATATATATATATATATATATATATATATTAAAAAAACACTACGAGCAAAGTACCCTTTTGGTACTGCCAATTGCAACGAAAAAGGGAGATGCACAACTAGATGTTATTGTAGTCCCATATTAAAAATTTAAAAATTTTACGGTTAATCATTTTTGATTTATGCGAGATACGTACCTACGTACTTGGATTCAGAAAAATGGATATTTCCGTTAAAACCTCAAAACCGAAATTTTTCGCGATTACAATACTTCCTTTACTCTAAAAAGCACTAGACATGAAAATATGAAATCGCATATGTAGTATATCTTTTAACTAAGAATTAAATTAGGAAGTTTAAAGTTAGTTATCTTATTACTTTACTTCTTAATTTACTTAATTCTTACTTTAACTCTTCCTGTATAAACCTGGCATTAAGTTTTCTGCAAAAATGTAGAAATTTGAACAGTTAGTTAAGCGATAAACTTGTTTCATTATTTTGATATTAATTTAAGTTGCCAAAAATAGTTTATTTTAAAATATAAATATATTACTCACGTCTTATTACTCACTCATTGCTTCATGTGTCAGATATTTTTTTTACAGTAGAGAACGGAAATTATATATACATATACCGCAGAATACGTATAGCAGATGTCTTCTTATGGGCATTATAACTTGCGAGAAGAGTACACCACAGGTATAATTTTCATTGAAAATACCGCCAAAGTACTTGAGTTGTCAGAACTTTAGCTGATCATTCTACACATTAAGCCACGAGCATATGTTATGAATTAGAATATATTTGTGTTTTTCGTGCACAAAAATAATCCCAGTCGTGTTTCTTCACTCCATTTGGAAAACCTATTCGTAAATATATTATAAGTGATGAGAAAAATTTTATATATATATATATATATATATATATATATATATATATATATATATATATATATCGATTTAACACTGTCATAAAATTGATATAAATAAATTCAAATTACTATTTTTCGAAATATAATTTTCTAATTTTCTGAAAATAAATTGATTAATATGAATTACAAGTGGTATGATAGTTTAATAATGACTAATATTAATTGCTGATCTCTTAATCTGTAAATATGGTTGTGCAATTTAAAATGCATTAGCAGAAAATGATACGTTAGTAAAACTGCATTTAAATACCCAGTTTTTATCGTGAGAATACAGCACAAAAAATTAACATTACCAATCTTATAACACCCAGTTATTTGCCAAGAATAGGATCAAAATAGTATAAAAACGAAACACATTTAATTCAAGAAACATATTATTAATTTCAAATCGGTTACTTGCATTAATGACACTTAAATTAGAAGCATTCGGAGATGTATAATTTTCATTTTAGGTAGGTGCATCTACCTACTACTTATAACTTTATAACTTATAACCGTTTATATCGGGAGTATATTTTATCAATAAACGTAGAGTATGTCATTGCTATGAAATTGATTGACAGCAATATATTAAAGCGTTTATTTTATAAGTAAACATAAGGATAATTAAAATAGACTAAAAAATATATTAAATATTAATTAAAGAAATTATAAATTATTCATTTTGGGTTTGAACACTTACACCCAGATTCAAAAACGAGATTAGCCACTAACTCTGATTAGTTAGTCCCGAATTTGTACCGCTGGTCCTGTAATGACAAACGAACTCAAATTCTAATTCATAAAAAAGAATATTATTTATGGTGATATATGACAACCTAGATATAAAATTCATTAATTAAACGCCTGCGCCAAGTATTCATTAAAATATGGTTATAATAAATTTTTTAATAATGTTTTTATTAAATTCGTATAACATAGAATAGAAAAACTAAAATTAATCTTTTTTATTTTATATTGTAGTAATTAGATATATGTATTTATTTATTTCATTTCAAAATGATTTGATTTTTGCTAAATTATAAAATATAAAAGATTAGTAAAACTCGACGTTATGACCAAACTTGAAGTTGGCTGCAGAAAAAAAGATAATTGTCATTTTGAAAGGAGTTTTATTGGATATAGAAATTATTTAATATTTAATGATATTTTATATAATACTAAACCCAGCTCCACCTAACTTAACCTTACCTAACAGTACAAATATGTTTTGTGACCAATTTCAGGTTTGGCCATAAATTCGAGTTTACCTGAAAAATCAACCTACTAGTCGTTTTGTCTGGTTGATTTTGAAATGTGCCGAGTCTGAGAAGTATTCCCTATGTTTACCCATAAAATAAGCGCTTTAATACATTGTTGTCATTTTGTAAAAGTAAACTGTACGTTTACTAATAAAATAAACTTCCGGTATACAGATTACATACCATATACCTATTTTTAATTTGCAAATAGGGTTTCGCTGAGTGTAGTTATGGCTTACTGGTCAGCTATTCTTCTTCGTGGAATGTGAATGCATTTATTCTGTGGAATGAAGTAATGGTGCAATCAGATAAATTGTATGGAGGAGAGTGTGCCATAGATCAAATTTAGGGAAAAATGGTGTGGTAGTGCATAAATCTGGGATGCAGTGAGTCGTATTTCTCGGTGAATTTATAACGTGATGTAACGTGTACGCCATGGGGAACAAACTACCGCGATTTGTCAATATAACACGGGGGATTTCGAAACAAAATGGATGGAGGCCTCGTGCAATACCACGCAACATGCAACACTCAGCGCTACAAGACACTGACGCACAAATGCTTCCAAATTCACAAAACGGGAAACAAACATAAATGTACAATATTAAAAAATAACAAATGGAGGAGAATCGATTTATCTAACGAAAAGAGAAATAAATTGATCACACTTTCAGAAAGTAAAAGATAATGGCTCATATTCCCACATCTGAAGAAGCACTATTAGGTGTCTAAAATGTCAAATTTGGAGCCGTCAATTCTTGACTATTTATAAACATAATTTTCTTTCAATAATAGATTTGATATTGGTATAAATAATATACGAGGTGTATAAATTAATTATTAAGACTGACAACGTACAGTTTGATCTGGTTATAGGTATGTCTTCAGTATGCGATTGAACTCGCTAGAGTTTTCTGTATCGATTTTTACCTCCCGCCTATCAATATATAGATAAGGGAGGTATTGTTTTTGGTCAGATTTCTCGAGTGTGGGTTTTCAACATATGAGCACGAATTAGGGTCCCTAGAATACGATTTTACTATTTTTACCGTGATGTCTGTATGTGTGTGTGTGTGTGTGTGTGTGTGTCTGTGACGATTTTTCGTCCACGATAACTCCAATACGATACATGTAAAAAATATAATATTTGGTATTTAAGAGTTCTATTTTAATATAATGAACTGATTAGATTTTGACTACAATTGGTTAACCGGAAGTAGTACTTTATTTGAAGCTTTAAACCGTTTTTCCTAAAAAATACCTCTAAATACCATATTTTCGCAAATTTCGTTATTATAAATTCAAAGATTTTTTAATTTTCTACCGATCTGCATAATTACGTTTATATATGACTTCTAGCTAGATAGAAAAAAAAATATAAATTATAATAATTTTACATATCGTTTAGGCTGAGGAATTTCGATAAAACAGATGAGTTATTCATATGTTCACAAAATTGGACATATGATGTCAAATTTGATGTAAGTAAGTGTAAAAGATAAAATAAGTAAAAAATGAAGTAATTTTATTGTAAAATTTATAAAGATGGAAAAAATATGTTAGGAATGTATTTGCATGCGTGAATCAAAGTAAGTTCAGTTCCGGTTTTAGTAACGTCAAAAATAGCTGTCATATTGGTCATACAAAATTTATAAAGGAAATTTTAGTTATGAAATAAATTAAAAATATTCAGAACTGCAATAACAAACTAATTTTAAAACTACAGTGGCGGGAGGTATTGTGTTGGACACACCAGATTTTTTTCTTGTGCGTTCTAAAAATGAGTAACGTCAATTTCAAACACGGTGTGCTATCAGGTTTAAGGCTTAAGCAGAACTGCGGAAACAGTGTTATTTTAAGGGCCAGGTTTGTCGGTAGTGTTAGGTTATAAAAAGATGGAAAAGAATCTATCGAAGACGAAACATGTAGTGGAAGGCCTTTATCTTCAAGAACTGATGAAAATGTCTACAGAGTCTGAGATGTTCTTCGTTCAGATCGTCGGGTGACAGTACTGAATGATTGGAGAAGCGTTAATTTTGACTCACACCATCGTACATGATATTTTGATTAATTCATTTGGGATGAGAAAAATCTGCGCAAAAATAGTTTAAAAAATGAAATTTGAATTCTTGTGATCTTTCTCTTCTTCCAGAAATTGAAAAACCACCTAATAGTAACTTATTTTGGGACACCGCAAAACATTTGAACGGCTGTAACCGACTAGTTGAAGGTGATTCTGGTATCCGAATTCCAACACTGCCATGAGGATAGGAAGAACCGTCTCCAGCATTATGTAGCTTCCCAAGAAAGTTATATAATTGTAATCATATTTAGAAAAAAAAACTGTCTTAAAACTTAATTTGAACACCTCGTATATATTATTCTAAATAAAGAATACTTGGGATTTAATTCGAGATATAACTCAAAATTCCTTAATTTTAAGTTGACATTTAACAACAAAAGTCATGATATTTTGAATTAGCCCTACTTCAACGTATGCTTGTGAGAATAAGAATTTATGTATTTAAACAAGCACTAGAAACTATAAATTAGCTAAAGAAAGATATATGAAAAAATTACCTAATCATACTTAATGATGTAAATAATATATAACGCAGAAGATACGAAAAAATAAAAAAAATAGTGAAATTAAAAATAGTAGAAAAAAAAGATTACCACTTTCCTCAACTATAAAAAATTGATAAAACTTTTAAAAGTAACAAAAATTAAAAGAACACTTAATTATAAACCAAAATAGTAAACTAATAAAATTTCTGGTTCTTCCTTTAGCTCAATATTTAAGTCTCCACGTTATTCTAAGAAATAAATAAATATTAGTAACAATTAAGTTGTTTTTGATACTTTCAAAGATCTTAATTTTAATTATTTTTTTTATCTTGCAATAAAACCTCAATAACAACATGAAATTAGTAGATCTGTAAACTTTAATTTTGGTAATTTTCATTACGGTTTTTCAATTGTTTGACCAATAACACTAATTTTACTAATCTTATTTCACGAATTAAGTTTAAGAGTATGTTTGTTAAAGCCTGAATTGAAAAACCAAAATATATGTATGAAACGATGAAACTTATGTTAGGTTCGTCGCTTAACTGAACGTTGAAGTCTCCATACCTTTATAAGGACATAAATGAAATTGTGTATTACATATTGAAGCAAAGTTATCTAAGGAAGTAAATGTATAGTTATGCCGGTGTCATCACCTTATACTCTTCTTCCTGCACCATAACACAACGTGACGGACGTGGAACCTCGAGGCTTTGCATGCGTTCACCAATACTCAACTCTGATTGCCTCATTTATAACGGCCAGACACTGCGTTCGCACCAGCAAAAATACAATTAGATGCTTGTACTGCTAATGTTACACGCTGCAACACGTACGTACTTGCAACAACCTGCACAACAATGCCACAAACAGATATCTTATTACAGAAAAACATTGGGATTTTAGCTTTTTTAGAATCTTATAAAATACGAAATACACGAGCAGCTAAGGCTAAATAAAGTATACAAGGTATAACTAGTGAAGAATTTAAAAGCGGATAATTTAGCGAATTATAATTACATTGTTAGCATGCGGCTTGAATCGAGAGTGAAATTCGGTGTTCAAATAATAGCGTCACCAACTATTAATCAAATAAAAATAAAGCTGGCACGTTACTATTAACTGTAGATTTCTTGCACTTACTACAAGCAGGGTCGCTCCAAGGTGCATTGACACCGGGGTGCCAGATAAAATTTGCCGCCCCACTCAAGTTTTTTAAATCTTTTATAATAAAAATAATATGAGGTAAAATACACAAGATAACATAGTTTATGCTTAAATAAAATTTTTTTTATACATAATCATGAATCTACTGGTTTCTAAAAAATAAAAATTTTAATAATAAAATATACGAAACTGTAAATAAATATAAATGATAATTATTGGATATTGTTCAGGTAATATATTAAATTAGTAATATTTTTTTTAAGAAAAGTTAGTATCTACTATTTGTCAATTTATTTTCATATCAGTTAGGTTTTAATACAAATGAACAAACGATCTTGTTTCATTGTTTATTAGTCCAAAATATTATAAAATTATTTATAATTTCAAAATTTTAAGGAAAAAATTACAAAATAGCGTAACTAGGCACCAAGTTGCTTTGATATAATATGTAAATGAAAATAAAATCGTTGCTTGGTTTTAATGGAAAAAATTGAAATATAGCGTACCTACCTACGAACGTGCTATGTATGTATGTAAACGAAAATAAATAATAAAATTACTTACGATATTATGAGCAGAAAATAAGAGTCAAAAGATTTCAAGTAACTTATTCAAGTGAATTATAAAACTGAAAAGTAAATTGTGAGCTGCGAGGGACAACCAATGAATAGATGATAAAAAGGACCAACGCTTTTCTATCAGGCATAAACCAATTACAACAATAATTTTAGAGAAAGCGATAGAATAGTAAATTATATCTGCTAGATCATTCAATCTTTACATTTAGATTCTCTTATTGTTGATTTTTATAATCAAAAGTTTACAGGGTGGAAAATCTTCAAAATTTAGATCAATTAAAAAGTTTAAATTCAAAACATCTCTTTAAATATTACAGTTGCCCAAATATCAAATGTGATTCAAGAGTTTTATAACAACTATTGGGTTAATATTTAACAGTTAATGAAGAGATTTTTCATAATTTATTGTAATTATTGTTTAATTATTCGTTATTTTGTTGACTTATTTGTTCATTATTTTGTAACTTCTTCTGTCAAATTTATTCCCTACGTTTTATTTTAAATCAGACAAGCAAATACATTGCTGTCAATCAAATATGAAGCCGTAACTAAGGATATCATAAATTTCTGACCACAGTTGTTGTTGGGTATTCTTAAATCGTTTTACAGCAAAGTGATCAGTAGAAATAAAGTGTAGTGTATAGCTATACTCGTATATTTATATATAAATGAGTTAGTAAATCTAGTATGCGGTGAATATATAAATAAGTAATTTTATTTATGGTGAACAGAACACTGCTGATAATTTACGACAACAATTAATATCCTGATTAACGGTCGGATAAGATCTTAATCTTTTTATTTTATGCAGATCGTAAAGGACGCGCCATTATGAAACCTGATGATCTAATATGTCGTCCGAGAACCAAGAGATTTATTAGCTGTTGCAGTTTGTTGTAAATCACTCAATGTCACTCAACCAACCACACTATTCAAATACGAATTTTAAAATCCATAAATTATAGATTTTATACATCACAGCTTGTAGTTCTTTTTAATTACAAAACATAATTACAACATGTATTCAATTTAACAACGGCTAATTAAACTCTACTCTCTGATAATCTATTTTTCTGAAATACAGTGATGGTAAAAATGTTTGTTTTGAAATAAAAATATATATTCATTGTCAATTATATTTTTCTGAAGTTTGGAATATAATGAACTGTGTAAATGATATGAGTAATAAGAAAGTTTCATGGCATGAAGTTGTACTGAGAAATCATCCTGTTCAATTTTCTGTGTATTGCCATTTCGCATTTACAATTTGCAAGCAACATAAAGCAAGATACTTGTGTCTTTATTTTTTTTTTAGAAATGCGTTTTCATTACAATGGGCTATATGACCATTGTCGAATTGAATGAAAACAAATATAAAAACTAAAAATTAGCCATTGTGACTACCAATAATAATGACAAAAACTGTCTTTGTTATAAATTAGCATTTGAAATTCAAATTTATGTAACGGCCCATATCTCTGACGTCACGTAGGAAAATGAGAAAGCAGTTTTCTAAAACTGGGAATATAATGAACCTATTTTTTTTACTTAATGCTATCGAATAAATGTTGTTAAGGATAAATTAGTTATAATTATTTATAAAACAATATACAGGGTGAGTCACCGAAATGCCCGTCTTCGATATCTCCCTTGTCGTTAGAAATACAGCATAAATTTATTAACAAAAGTTATTGGTCAACTCAAGGAGCATAACGTAAAATTATTTTCACATATACAGGGTGTTACGTTACGGCTCGGCGAAAATTGTTTGCCTTTTATTAAATGGAACACCCTGTTTATTTTTATATTTTTTCAAGTGTATTTCATTCCTCTATACGGACATATAAATTTTGTTTTAGTTTTCCACGGCGTTGCCAAGTTATTCCGTTTATTCTCTAAAAAAGACCAAATACACGCATTGCTTTATAATGACGTACTGAAGTTATTTTAATAGTAAAAATTAAGATTTTTTTTTTCTGTACAACTGTAACTACACTCTATGTTCTCACATATATTTTTTTAAATGTAATTATACAGGATGTTCAATAAAGCGAATCAAATTTACTCAATTTCAAATGACTAAAACTCGTCATTTTCAAATGGAACACCCTATATTTTATAATTCAGTTGTGCGTCTTTTTGCATTATCTTCATATTTTATTAAGGGTACCCTATGCCTAAAACCAATATTTTTGGAGATTTTCACCATTTTAAGTTTATTTCTAAAAATTAGATTCCAAAAGATTTTTAATGTAACAGCTATTCGCACGTAAACATGTTTGAGACAGTTTATAAATGAGTAATTTACTCTTCGCAGATATTTGCGTCGACAGTTTTAAAACAGATACGAATTTTAATCTAATTTTGAAAGATCCGAAAATCTAGCGGGCCAATTTCTTGGACCACCTCCTCCGATCCATCTATAGCAAATTCTTCATTTAAATGATTCCTAAATCGAAGACTGTTGTGAGCTGGTGCACCATCATGTTGGAACTACAATCTCCGGGTAATATCCATGGTATACTAGATTTAATTTTTAATTGAATACATAATTTTAGAAAAAAATAGTTAAAATCTCCAAAATTATTGGTTTTAGACATAGGGTACCCTTAATAAAATATGAAGATAAGACAAAAAGACGCACAACTGAATTATAAAATATAGGGTGTTCCATTTGAAAATGACGAGTTTTAGTCATTTGAAATTGAGTAAATTTGATTCGCTTTATTGAACACCCTGTATAATTACATTTAAAAAAATATATGTGAGAACATAGAGTGTAGTTCCAGTTGTACAGAAAAAAAAATTCTTAATTTTTACTATTAAAATAACTTCAGTACATCATTATAAAGCAATGCGTGTATTTGGTCTTTTTTAGAGAATAAACGGAATAACTTGGCAACGCCGCGGAAAACTAAAACAAAATTTATATGTCCGTATAGGGGAATGAAATACACTTGAAAAAATATAAAAATAAACAGGGTGTTCCATTTAATAAAAGGCAAAGAATTTTCGCCGAGCCGTAGTGCAACACCCTGTATATGTGAAAATATTTTTACGTTATGCTCCTTGAGTTGACGAATAACTTCTGTTAATAAATTTAAGCTGTATTTCTAACGACAAGGGAGATATTGAAGACGGGCATTTCGGTGACTCACCCTGTATAAGATATCAATATAAGCAATTCATAAAATAAAATAAAAATATTTTGATATTACACAACAGATTGTTTTGGTGTAAATTTGGTTGAAATTAAAATGTCTGTACTCGTCTGTCAAAATTGTCAATGTCATACGATTTTTGAAATCTGTTTGGTGTTTACATACATCCTTTTAAAAATGGAACCTGGGTAACCTGCCAAATGTACATTATTTTATGATAAATGGTTTTTATCGAATGAATTCCCTACGTAACGTCACATATCCCCTCTCCAGAACATTAATATTGTTTTACTCTAAAATTATCAACAATTAAAAGATTTTAAAAAATAAGGGTATTTTTATTTTTTGTACAGAATCAAAAATGAAAGAAAAAATATGGTCATATTCCCCAATGCATCTTCTGGTTCTTTGACATTTATGTAATTAAAAATTTTATAACTGTTTATTAATATTATTCAGTCTGCATTGGATTCGTGATTTAGTGGGTAAAATGATCAGTTGTAGTTCTCAGATCTTGGGTTCGAATTTCACCGAATCAGTTTATTTACCATTTCTATACCACATAAAAATTATACCTGTGGTTCATTCTCCATGCCATTGAGAGTACCAGGGGAATGTCGTCTGAAAAATATCCCCTTCAGTATTCACTTATGAGACAATAAATGTGAACCAATCTGCTTTACCCCAGATATCGATAATAGAATATAGTGAGGAGGACTTTTCTAGAACTATAGCTGCCGTGGGGAATGAACCATAGGAATATTTTTATGTGGGTAATATTTGTTCTTTCGATAACTTCAATGTAAGATACAATTTAATTGCAAAAAAATATGGATACTTCAACATTTAGTTAAGCGACGAACCTAATAAGTTTTCAAATTTATATTTTGTGGTGCATTTTGTACACTAGCTCGGACAGCTAAAATATAATTTAGTAAAGTAATAAGATTTTTTTATATTATTTGTTGTTTTCAATCTTAAAGGATTATCGTACCCATAATCAAAAAGAAAGGAAAAAAATGTAAAAAAAATAATTATTGAGACAATACAATACAAAACATCTAAAAAATATTTGTTCTTTCGATAACTTCAATGTAAGATACAATTTAATTGCAAAAAATATGGAGACTTCAACATTTAGTTAAGCGACGAACCTAATAAGTTTTCAAATTTATATTTTGTGGTGCATTTTTTACACTAGCTCGGACAGCTAGAATATAATTTTGTAAAATAATACTATTTTTTTTATATTATTTGTTGTTTCGAATCTTAAAGGATTATCGTACCAATAATCTAAACGAAAAGAAAAAAAATGTAAAAGAATTAATTATTGAGACGAATACAATACAAAACATCTAAAAACACTTCTTTTTAGGTTTTTTGTTTTGATGATGAGATGGTTTTGTATTGAGAGGCGATCACACACCCTATGATTATTATTGTGTAACATTATCCTATCGCCTTATCCTGCACGGATATTAGAGTCACGCAAGGCCTGGGCACGGGCTGTGGACAGGTGCAGTGGGCTGAGTGCGCCCCTGGCAAGGATAACACAGGGCGGGCTGATCAACCATCCACTTGGCACGAACGCCAATGATTGACAGCTATTGAATATAAACCTTTTCTATAAAATGAATTAGAATTTTCTAGCACAAATGAAGAAAATTAAGTTGACCGCTATATCCGAGTGTTGGAATCCAAAAAAAGGAGTATACCACGTGGACACAACAGTATTATATTTATTTAAAAGTTAGTCATGTTTGAAACTGTACCCAAGATCTCACATTCCGCTCAGTTCGAGTTGAAGCTCGCTAACCACTGTCCATGTAAAGATGTTGTATAATAGATTAAATATTGAAGCTGATAGTATGAATACTGAGTACTGACAGTAACACGACGAATTTTGTTTTTATTTATTATTCGTTTACCATTGAAACTTTTATAAATAATAAAAATCATATCTGAAAATTAATACTATAAAAATCAAAAATGGAAAATCCCATTGTATAAACCTCTAGATACGGACGATGACCATAAAATATCATCGATGGCCATCGATGAAAGATTCATACAATAACAGAACCATAGATAAACATAATTTTGTACGTTTGTCTGTGATAGAACAAATAGAGGATTCGCTATTTTCATTGCTGGTCGCCGTTGAAAACCAATTTCATGTCTATGTTTCTTCTTTGCCTCTTTATAAATTGATTATTTCATTAATATTTAATATTCATTCAAAAATATGTAGTTTCTGAATGCATTGAAATTTTCTAGACTCTTAGTAACTAGTAATCTAATACTATACTACAATTGTCAAATACAATATTTATATCAATGACAATTTTTTGGTGTATGAATATCGGGTTCGCTCTGTTATATTAAAGTATAACCGATGCTGTTTCATATAGTTTTGATCCTCTGTGTGCAATGCAAGTAAAGCAGATACGAAGGCTGTGTGTTGGTAAGCAGGTAAGTGTGGGGCGTGTGCTCGGTGCGGGGCTTGGGGCCCGAGAGGCCGTGGGAACGCGTGCGGCACCGGCCCAGAGCGTGCCGTGCTAGCACGAGACGCCCTCTAGCCGCAGACTCTACACGCGTGGATGCAGGACTGCATTCAGGAGGATCCCTATCACTAGAATCTCACAAGAATTGTTCTTGGAGTTGGTCAGTGATTTTGTATTTATCTAGATACTAATACTACAAAAATTGTTGTCATCGTAGCAATGGCATATTCTGAAGCATTGTCTTTGTCTGAAGTATAGAAATACCAATTTTATCTCACTTGCTATCACTTTTCAAAATAACTGCGAAAAAGCATGCCAAAATAGACAGTCTCTGATGTGCTGTCTATGTCTGAGGTGTACATCTGTAATGTTATCTCACTTGTAATCATCTTTTGACATAACCCCGAAAAAATGCATTAAATTTAAAAGTCTATCATTATAATAACTTCATAAATTTAGTATTGACAGCGACGTCGTCTGTAAATGTCATGTGGTCAGGGGTACACAATAGTCCATCATAATATTTGTTCCAAAGGCCTGGACTTAATATGAATGTTCTTTAGTTAAACGTTACACTTCTTCCCTCAAAATTTCAATTATCTTACGAGCACCTTACGGAATTATAGATACACACAATCTTCCATTTTTTCTCATTTATTTTTAGAGTTTTCCGTTGTTACGACAATTAAAGAACTTTGGTGTTTCTTATATACAACAAATTCGAACATGATATAAATACATTTTTCTTTAATCATTCTAAAGGGCCTCAAAAATTCCCTGGACTAATCGATATTAAAATCACTTTTCCTAAATTCTTATCCTTTACTTACATACTTTTCTACCAAATTTTCCGCCAACAAATTCTTCATTCTTTAAATGTTTCTGAATATATTTAATTCCACTAATGGTTGATTTCAACAATATTACTTAAATTGTAAGTTTCCCTTAAATACAGTACCACATTGGTATCAAATGTACAATGAACTGTTTAACATTGCTCTCAAAATTTAGATTAGAATTTTTATTTAAGTATTGTTTAATATTTAAGCCTTGTTGATGTACCTGCGAATAAATATTTATTCATTTAAATTTCTTCAGTACATTTTTTTTTCATTGAATTTTCTTCCATTGAAATATCTTGTACCAATATCATCTCTTACTTTATGTTATTCTTCCACTAAATTCAATTTGGCTTGCATCTTTTCTAAATATTCTTTTAGCAGCAGACTCCGTATTTATTTATAAAAGAGTACAAATTTACATATCTATTCAGTAGATTTGCAGGTTTAGGATTTTAGCTATAAGAGTATAGGTAAGTTTCAAATTGTATCTTGAATGTTGAGAATTTGTGTGTGTCCGGTCCTGGCGTATCGCCACATGACAGTCACTTTTATAAATGCCCCCCTACAGCCTAAGATTTAGTATAAAAGATTTGGTTAAAGTTGTCATCGAAATGTCATCGTCAATACAACCCAGAATCCAGGAGACGTTTTGTAAGAAAAAAATTACGCCTACGCATCCAGAACCATACCGAATCATTTCATTATGTAGACCCGGCATAAATTTCAAACATTCCACAACATGACCACGAGAAATCTTCAATAAATATACTACCTTACAGGCCATATACATAATACATCCAAAATACGAGATATAAGCGGATGACAAATTACTCAAATATAATATAAACTTCTTCTGAAAAAGGACTATACTCATTTCACGATAACAGTATATTAACGTCTTTAATGAAGTCATGAACCACTTTAAAATACAAGTAAAAACAACGAACAGCAATGTTGCCGACTACTAAGTCTATGTCTAGATTAAAAAGACGTGTTATAGTTTTGTCTTGATATCATATCTCTAAATTGTTTTCAAGACCCCAGATTAACTAGTACATGCGTTTTAGACATGGATCGAGCTAACTTTTTTTGGCAGCGTTCTCTTTTTATATCATAATCACTGTAACACATTTACGCAAATCCATCTTACAATAAAAATGAGCTTTATTTAAATTTTATATTAGGTTTTTCTTATAACTTAACTTTCTATAGATTTTGGCTTTTGTTATCATAGATGAATGGATTTTCTTATCTCGTTTTGAATTTTTAATATACCTATTATTTTTCAGTGTTGCCGTATCTTTTTTAATATAAAAATTTTCTCGAATTATAAAATGTTGCTAGAATTGAAGATTTGAAATGGCAAAATAACTGGAACTGTAATTTGATATATTCATCATCATTACATTTATTTATTTATTGAGTAGGTACGTAAATAGGTATAAGTAAACTTTTTTAATCTTAATTGATAGAAATACTTCCAATGTTTCTTGATATTTTGTATTTACCGCATAATGTATGGAAGTAAATAAATCGTATTACCTGTAACTAGTTTTATCTAATCTTGTCTTGAAATTTCAAGATAAAACCTTTTCCAGTCTATTCTTGATAATCTAGACACGACAAAATAAGAATTTAGAGAGTTTAGATCTACACGGAATTACTAAGGAACATACACTTTCGGTATTTGAGGAACTGTTCTATTTCGGAATATACAATAAGGCAAAAATCTAAAACATTTTTGTTATTAAAAATGAACAAATTCTTGAGATGACTGTGCAATGTCGGTTGTACAACAACAGTTTAGTCCGCCACTTTAAAACAATCTGCTGACTGGGTTGGGCACCGTCTTCATAACTCAGCAGAATCCCCTGATAAAAAATCACCGCACCTCGTTTCTTTTTAGCGATAATGGCGAAAGCGATCAAAATATTTCTTAGGCATTTGTCATATATAAATGTGGAAACGATATAAGCGTAGTGCACACGCAGCCTGCCGATAATTCACCGGTCATTTTGCGCTTTTTCTCCTTCTCGTAACGAGCCTGCGCCATCTGGTCGCTACGTGGGCTAGCCCCGTTCTCACACTCAATTGTTTCATCCAGAACAGACAGCTGACTGCGCTCAATTTACCTAAGTAGTCACTGAATTAATTACGCAATTAGACCAACGTTTTTGTCACAAATTTATAAAAATTTGACTGAATTCAACGTTGAAATCTCCCATGAATTTTTATTATTTGCACATTTATTGGAACTTTTTTTAGAACAAGTTTTTTTGAATAATTTCAATTTATCTAAAGCAGTGAACATTTAAATTATGTAACAATAATGAAGAACATTTTTGTTGCAAGTATTAATATCTGGCTTAACTTATCATTGGAATCTTCCAGAATTTATATTTTTTGCATATTTGTTCGATAGAACAATTTTATCTTACAATACCTAGCTTTGATTCTCCAAATATAAAAAATTAGCACATTACTTACATTATTACTTTTTTCAATCCGTGTTTCACTTCAGTTGTGGCACAATATTTTTTGGTGGAACAAGACCTCAATTACCCGAGATACTGTTTCATGACAAATTTTATTTGTGTTTTCACGGTGCTTGCTGCAAACAACAGCTTCTGCATCTGATCCTAAAACTGGGATTTAAATTCATTTAGTTCGAATCGGACGAAATATTATATTATATGTACATAATATATATGTTATATGTACATAATATATATTTTGAAAATTATATTTTATTCATCGTATTGATTTTATTTTTTTTTCTATAAAAAAATGAAAGTGTTGGCGTAATTGATTTATGCCATTTGTACGAGTTTCTATTTTCACTCCCTGAAGAATACTCATGTGGAGTCGAAACTGGTCGGAGCCGAAATATAACCTTTGAATTAATGTTTGAATTGTAGGAATTATTGCGATATGCTATTAATCAACCAGTCAAGAAAATATTGTGATTAAAATATATCTTATCTCGCATCAGAGAATGTAAAATATTGCCACATATGTATATGATATGTAATATATAATGTTATAAAATAATTTACCGGGGTTCTAATGAGTCTACTGTTGAAGAGCCCTAAATACATTAAATAAAAAAAATTAATTCATCTTTTTTTTTATATTTTTCTTGTTGGACGTCTTGCTCTGTTTCGCTCTATTACCTGTATTGTTTTCCATGGAAGTCCTTATTTTTCATGTCTTCCCTTTCCCGTTCATTTGCAGTGAGCTAACGCGGTAATTGTTGGAGGACAAGTTAAATGTGTATGTCAGTAAACAATGGCAGACGCAGCATCGTTAGTGTAACTGACGAACTGCGACGACGAAGAGCAACTTCTCCAATCTTCAATTCCCACGTGGATGAGAACCGGAGCGGAAAAATGCTGCACTCACGCAACTAAACGCTACTTCCTCCAAACAATGCTTCTTTAAATTAAGATCATTCAGTTTTATTAAAAATCGCTTTCTTTTGTTTTCTCATTGACTTCGTTTACACGTACAGGAAATATATGATGCGGACACAACATGACTTCCTTGTATGCCTATTAAATTGTTTACATTTTTTGCTGCACTTCATTTCAATTTATTTCATTTGAAAGTGAGGTCATTCTAAGGCTATTTCTAGCATAGTGCCCTTTTGGCAATGCTGATTGTAATAAAAAAGAGTTATGCGAAAAATTCAAACAAAGCCTTCGAGTAATGTACCCTTTTGGCATTGCCTATTACGATAAAAAGGTAGGTGCATAACTACATGTTACAGCAGTCCCATATTCAACATCACTGCGAAACTAATCAAAATGGATTCAGCGATGGTCAAAATAGATATTTCTTTTCAAATCTGAAAACCGATTTTTTTCGCGGTTACAATACTTTCTTTACTTCGTACACGGTACAAGGAATTAAAAAAGCAGGTACATTGACTTTGAAAAGGTGTCTTTTATAAAATCATAATGCAACAGTCAACTGTACACATTGTTACGAAATGTAGTTTAATTTAAAATATATTCTTGGCTTCTTGTGACAAAAATCAGTTTCTTCATCAAACCATGTTATATTTTAGATCATATAATGATAATATCCTACAAAATGATATTATAAATTAGGAATGACGAAACCTGAAAATTTTGGTACCCGGGTACCCGACATGAATACCCGGGTAGAACCGGATACTCGATAATTACCCGTTACCCGATAATTACCCGTTACCCGATAATTACCCGACACCCGATAATAACCTGATACCCGATAATAACCTGATACCCGATAATTACCTGATACCCGATAATTACCTGATACCCTTAAAATATCCATTATTTTTCCACATTCATTTTTTTAATATAAATTTTTGTTATTTGCATATAAATTTATTAAATGAAGAAAAAAATATTATTTTTTGGTATGGAAATAAAAAAAACATGGTTATTTTACATATCATACGAGTATATCAGCATTATAAAACTTATTAAGGAAGTATATTTGATTTAATTATTTAGGAATTATCTCATATTTCTCGCAAATATCAGCATGGATAATGTATCTGCACTCAGTCTTGATCTTCGTGTGGTTACAATGTTTCCGGCAGCTGAAAACTGTCTTTAACTGGCAACAACAGATTTTAGGTAGATTTCGGGTAACGGGTAATAAACGGGTAACGGGTAATAAACGGGTAACGGGTAATAAACGGGTAACGGGTACATTTCGGGTAATCGGGTACTATTTTTGATACCCGGGTACATTATTATCGGGTAGGTTCCGGGTACCCGGGTACCCATCGTCATTCCTATTATAAATGTAGCTTTTATATTATATGATATGTATTAATTCATTTTATTTACTTATTTAATTGACACTGTCCAACAGACAACCTCACCTACTGCTGATATTGCTACTATACATCTTGCTACTACGAATCAAATATAAACTTACACAAGTGTAATTTTTACATGGTGCATTTAGCGGAACTGCTTAGATGTAATGAATATTATGGTTACGTCATTAGACACATTACAAACATTCATCCCTGAATTATTTAGAATTTTGAAATAGAATAAAATAGGTAGGAAAGATCCCAAAAGAATTGCTACTGAAGTACTTTTAAATTTGTAATAAAATTCAAATATGTCTATTAATTTGTTTATGTTTTATTAGGTAGAACTTTGTTAAAATGTATTGGAAAAATAAACTCCCTGGATGAGAAAAAAAATTATGTTGATTTTGTAAGGAAAAGTAGTATTTGTGTTTGTAGAAGATAGTGTCAACAAATTTTTTTCTACCACTGTCAAAAAATGTTAACATTTTTATTGTAATGACACGGTGTGCGAAGTTTTAACTGGGAAAACGTTTTAGCATGGCTCCATTGACTTTTTTGAGTCGGCAAAACACAAACTTCGCGCACTTAATACAAAAATAACTCTTTCTCAAAGTCAAAGCCAAATCAAAGTATACTTTGACCATACGTACAAACATACGAGAATTCATCATATCATTTCGCTTGAAGCTCAAAAATCAGAAAGAACACTACAACTTTAAATTAGTCGTTATTTTACTACTGAACATTTCTTATTAGTGACGCATTCTTGAAAAAACTATAATGTATCTGATAGGAAATTAAATTTACCGCATTAATTCTGGCAGTTATGACAATCTATGATTGGCCGTAAAAGTCAGTGTCTGAGATATATTATTATTAGAACAAGCATTCTCAATCGAAACATGTTGCTGAAGTTGATGAACAAAATGTTTAGTTATTGTATTATTTTTTAACACTTTGTCGTAAAACAATGTAAGTTTTATGTTACGAGTATAAGCTATAAGAGTCTGACAATTGTTTGATTATATTAATATAATATATAAATCGAATTCCAATAATTTTTCACGCTCAAATAAAATGCAATACACTTTGTACGTATGATTGCAGTTTGAATATCTCAATAAATTAATATTGAAGTAAAAAAAAAACACTGGAATTTGAATTACATTGTTATAAGGTATGTCATAACAGGTCTACATTGTCAGGTTCTGATTACTTTTCATTGTTTCGTATATTGAAGAATTGATGTAATATTTAAATTGTGTTAAAGCAAATTCAAACGAAGCGCATTATATTTTATTTATGTGTGAGTGTGTAAGGTGCACGCAGCTAACCTATCCTGACCCAATTATCGGCGTGCAATAAAGATAACCGTGCACCGATACAGCGTAATAAACTGTTAAGTGTATAGCAAGTATAACAAATTTAACGTCCGCAAGTACGAAGTTTCACATTTCAACCGGCGCAAATGCTTCATAAAGAAACTTTGTGGGAAGGCAGTTTGTGTTAAAAGCGCGTAAAGTGCGCATTTTTCCTGCTTCATCAGTTCATCTCGGTTCCTAATTATTCCTCTGATGAGACTTGGACACCACCAGCGTCGACTTTGCTAACGATTTACAGCGATCCTCAAACGGGACAAACATACTGATTTTTGGTAATGACAAAATCGTTAGAAATATAATTCTAGATAACCTGAGTTCGAATCCAGCCGACATTAATTTTCCACCAAATATTTTCCAAAGTAAAATAGTTTCTCCATACTAGCTACGGTCTCCTAGAATTAATGTATAATAACTGCCATTTCTATAAAAATATTATTTCATCGACAGTAACTTTTGCAACTTGAGTTACAATCTGATGGCTGGTGATAATTTGTCACTATTTCACATATAAAAATACTAGTTATGAGATGAAAAGTGATATCAAATAACAGTTTTTTTTTCGATCGATGAATGAATGTCTTTTAGCTTAGCTGAAAAAAGCTTCAAGTAATCGAAATCGGCGACAAAGAATATTGTTACATCAAGTATTTTCCTCTTTGTAAATTGTAAATATAAGGAAGGTGATTCATTATCCAAACCAGTGATGAAAAAATGGAACATTCATTAACTGTAATAAGAGTAAAATAATATAAGAGAAATACCTATATATTTTTGGGGATGTGTTCGTTAGCGAAGAAAGTTTGCCCATCACTGCTTATCCATTCCTGCAACTTTCGTATTTACGAGTAATTCACAAGAATCGCTAACGCACTCACATAACTATAACTCAAAGAAATCTCATTACGCCGAAGAGTTATAAAGTTTATTTCTGTCATCTTTTAGACGCTTGTCGCAGTTTTACGACGGAATCGCGAGCCGACACAATGCCTACATTGATTAGCCGAGTGTTGGCGGCTCCAGCTCTTCAAATTCTAATTAACCCCGAGCATTTGCATTCTTTCCCTAATTATACAGACCATACGCATTTTTATACACTTTATGTTTGTTATAAATACATATTTTATGCATTCCATAAGGTGTAAATTTCAAACAAAGAACAACGTTTTGCTAAGCTCTAAAGTAAAGTTCATACAGTAGAATCTCTACTAAAACTAAGTTAATTCATACACTCATAATATTTCTAGATAGATCAGGCCTTCAAGTACCTAAAATAAAAGTTTCGTGAAATGTTTTACTTATATTTTGTTAGTGGTCTAGAGTTTATAGTTCAATCCAAACCATTCAGACACATTGTTATTTGATTATATTCAGTTCAAGTCAGATCGCATTAACAAATATAACCGTCGATGCCCGATACAACAATTTTATTATACTTAAAAGTAGGGAGTCGAATCAGAACCGAAACCGAAACTCAAAACACATAACAACCAATTAATTTTTAAAACCTGAACTCGAACCTTAATTTGAATTTTTAAAAGAGCTGAACCCGAATCTGAACCGATATTTCCTAATCGATTATTCAAAATACAAATAGGTTTTCATTATGGAAAAAAATTATAAAACTGATACAGCTGCTAGTAGACTGCTACCAGAATATAATTAAAGTTGTAATGTATCTACAAACATGATAACCACATGTGTTCAATTTATGTTATAACACCTAAGACAAAAAAAATTAAGATAAAAGTATTCGACATATTAATAAATACCGTCAGAACATACTTTCATTACCTGATTATATTCCTCACTTAAATTTATTTATTACTCAAAGATACAATTTAAAAGAAATGATATTAGAAGGCACTATAATAATCAAAAATTATTTTTGCGTCATTTCATTATAATATTATATTATTGTTAATGGTAGATTAAATTATTTTTCTATTACTGTTTTTTTTAAATCCGAATTGACATTAAAGTTTATATTAAAAGGAACACAATTATTTTTGGGTTCTGAAAACCGGAGCCAAAATCATGAACCTTTATTTTTTTTTAACCCAAACCGAACCCGAACCCTAAAACAAAAAGATCCCTCCCTGCTCATGATTTATAAAAATTGCAAGTGATGGTTTTTACGTACACTTGATAATTTGGCTTCACAAACAGCAATAAAAAATTTGCAAAAAATGAGATGAAGTAAACCATATAAACAAAAAAATCCCTTTAAGAATATTAAACCATTGGTGATTATATTTGCAAATCATTCATTTAGAAGTAAAAGACAAATTCCTTATTTCTTCTAGTTTAAGGAAATTGTTCTCAGCAATTTATTTCGACTGTTTCAGTTGTTAAATGTTGGGGATAATTTAATATGTGTTGATCGTCAGGCATTACAACCTGTTCGTTGATTTCAGATAAAGGAATCGTTAGATACATCTTCCAAGACACGCGAGACACTTGGCACATTCCCAATCGACACGGTCATCACTAAATTAAATTCACTGTTATTTCCTTCTGCTAGATTTAGAGGACTCTGGCAGAAGATATACTGATGTGATTCAGTTTTGTGCGAACGGGAAAAATATTTATTGCAATATATTTAAAATTTGCGCATCCGAGTTAGCAACTAAAAACCAGATTATATATAATAATAAAAATTGGACTAAACATATTTTTGACAAAAATAAATATAGATAAAAAAAACTTCAAGATTACAGCTCATAAAACAAGGAAAGAACTTTTAAATTTCTCATTGAATTTTAAATAATTAAATAATTACTGTAGCAACACATTTTATTTCTGTTTATAAATATTTTTCTACGACTACTAATGTAAATAGTCATTATTGAACAATCTGCAAGTTATCTAAGTGACACTTTACAGAATTTTTGATTTATTGAAATTATGTTCGCAGTATAAATAAGGGAAAATTAATCATAATTAATTTAAAAGATTCCGGCTTATGAAGAAATAAACAAGAAATGTTCTGCATAGTATTGTTTTATTGGGTTGTAAACTTATTTTCAATTTATTATTTAGAGGTTGATAGTTGATTTAATGCCGTGTGATTGGCTGAAGCAGCAGTAATGTGTCAATTATTTTAGTGTAGTGTGTGATCGAAAAACAATCATATAATAGTCCTGCGCAATATACCCCTTACAACTTTTGTTATGTAATATACGTTGTGGAAAAGTGTTGCGTAGACATTTAAAAAGGGAAAAAAGTTTTTGATAAATTAAAACTGTCCGGCGGATAACTAAGTCAGCAAATTGGAAAGGATAATACTGTAGCGAACCCAGGATCGCGGCGCGGGCGGCGGCCGCTAACGAACAGGTCAGAACACGTCCGTCCGCTCCCCATTGTTCTGATTTCCAAAGAATCTTAAATACCCCGAACAAGAGATCGCGAGGACAGTCATATATTGATACGAGTAGTGAACACATGGTGATATAAATAAATAGAGGGTGATATAAATAGTTGGTAATATAAATATTGTGGAAATAAATATCGCGTAGTTCTAATTGTTTAAATAAATTATCTTAGTATTTAAGGCTTTATTAATAATTGTTAGTCCTAAATTAGTGTTTATATTCGTTAATTCTTAGTGTTAGTTATTTTTAATTATTCTTTATATTCATATTTCTTTTAATAAACATAGTTATATAAATTCTCGTGTTTTAATCAATTTTACACTTCACCTAAATAAATAAAACGTTACAATACAATGTTGATTGTTATTTACTGCAGATTACTTCATTTTAATATCATAATTTAACAAACTACTAACAATAATTAATAATAATTCTTTATTAATCCTGTTAACAATTTCTTTGATAATATTTTTTTTAATACGTGATTTCTTTATCTTATCGTTATAATTTGATTCATTTTAATTTCACATTAAATATATTTTTTTAAAACATTAATAATAGTATATTGTGTTATTGAGAGTAAAATGATTCTTTGAGTTTCGAGCGTGGAAGTTTGTACAACAAGCGAAGCGAATCGGACAATTGCATGCGAGGCACACAAAGACACTTTTGCATTGAATGACATTATATTCGTCAAACGCAGATATTTTAAAAATAATTTACTACTTGACGTTAAATTTTTAGGTTATCAATTTAAATCTGTCAATTTTTTATGGTTTTTAATAACTTTATTCCTAGGTTTTTATTAACATTTGGGCAATATCACAAGTTTCTATAGTACAATTTATTTCTTATTCACTGATTCATTATAGTTCCTTTGGATAGGTACTTATTAATTTACTTCTACTCCGGCGGAGTAGAAGAAGATACACTTTTATTCCGGCAATACAGAAATTAAACTTTATCCTTATGAATCATGCCACAAATTTGTCATTTTTATGAGATTTGAAGAAAATAATAATTTTGCAGGGACTAGCATTTCACAATACAAGATATCTTGTCCTGTTTTGTTATTTTTTTTCTCTGTTTCGGAATTAGAATATCATATTCCAGCACGCTTATTGATGTTAGAAGGAGCTTCATTCTTAAACGATTTTTGGTTATATTTTGTTATTTGAGATTGGCATGACTGCATTAAATACACAAAATATCTAGGCAACTGACAAAGTAATTCTAATTTACCTAGGCAACAGACGAAACAGAAATCACTGTCACCAACCTAACTATTCTATCAAAAAAATCCCTTAATGGAAATTGTCAAATATTATTATAAAAAGTAATGTAAATAAAAGCCGAAACAGAGAAAATAGTATAAAACATTCGTTATAGAAGGCAATTCAAGCACTCGTTCGTTCGGGCACTCGCTGCTTCGCGCTCGTTCCCGAAATTCAAACTCGTGCTTGAAAAGGTTGCCTTCTACAACTTATGTTTTAATATACTATTCTTTCATTACTCTTGTATATAAAAATCTTGTCTTGGTTGGTTGGTTGTCATTTTCTTGTTTTGCAACTAATAACCTGAGGATACTCCTATTCGCAAATGAACATAACAATTAATATTTGTATCACATGTACATTTTTATTTCTTTAGATAATATCAAGGTCAGTTATCAAATATATGTCTTATAATACAGTTATTGTTATTAAATGAATATAATAAAAACAAAAAATAATAGTACTTTCTAGTACAACAGCGACATCTTTACAACAGAGAGGTTTTTTTCCAAAATTAATTAATTAGTTAACAAAAAAAAATATGAGTACAATAATTGAAAAAATCTCACTATTCTTATACTTTTCTCGCAAGACAGTTTCTTGCCTTGTCTTGCTTTGAAATTTGTAGCTTTTGTCCTATTCTTGTCTTGCAAGAAAACAAATAAAAAAACTTCCACAACCCAACTGAAAACTTTCGATTCGTAGGTCGTTGTTCCTAACCCTTTTCTGAGTCACCTGGTACATATTCTATAATAGTTTAAACTGTACCTATAATGGGAAGTGACAATAGCAATATGGTGGTAATAAGGAATGTATGGTAGAGAGTTTAGAACGGTGTTGAGTGATAATGGCAATATCTCGGCATGCACGTGTATCTCGCTATCAGAATTGGGTTGTGCGGCCCGGGGCTGGTGCCGGTAATGGCGGGGTCGCAGGTCGCGCGCGGGTCACGCACCCGCCCCGGGCGCACCGCCGACCACTAACGGGACGCTCACGAAATACACGACCCGCAAAGGCACGAACTCTCAACCGTAACTAATCATACGGCGAAATATCACATATCGCTCACCATACACAAATACTCATTGGTATATTAAATGTTGATTATTGTCACCATATTTGGTCCTTCAAAATATCATCACAACTATACATGATGTTCAAACAGACGAAAATATCATAAAATAAATTTATATTCTAACTGAAAACATAACCGAACCGAAAAAATATCAGTATTAGTACTAACCTGAAAATATTTTATAAAATTCTAGTGTATTCAATGGAGGGTTAAGAAAAACCCAAGTTTTATAGGGTTTTATTAGAACAGAACTGCAATTTTTTTTGAATTAGTTAGATATAAATAGAGTATTAATACAGTTACATTATTTTTTTTGTTTTCTTTACGACATGATATATCGACGGTTCTTGTTTTTTGACTGAGTTTTTTGGGTATGTTTTCTTGAATATTTTAAGTGGGTTTTTTTTTGGGGCGGGTAAAATTGCAACAACATTGATTTAATGCAATATTGGTTAACTTCATACATATTTACATTTTAAAGCGCAATTTTCATTTTCAATTAACAACTTAAATAACTATACTTTTATTTAAAATAACTTATAAACCGAAACTTGTTTGTTTATTTTAATCGAAACGAAAACCAATATAATATTTTCAAAAAACCATTACCGTATCTAAACCCCAAAACTTTTCGGTACAAATCCCTGTTCAATATCCTCAACTTTAGTTCAGATATATTCTATTCTGATTTTAATAATATTTTTATATATTTTATATTTATATTATTAGTGTAAACATTTTTCTTCAATGTCAGATCTGATACTAGGTAATCGTTATTTACACACACGTGTATAATGTTCATAAGGCTGTAAGAAAAATTAAGCAATTACATTTTCTTTGTTTGTTCTTTTTTTAATTGTTAATCTCTATAATAAACCAGTAATGTATAATATTAAAAAAAATTGTGACGTAATCAAAACAACAGATGAACGAGAAACAGAAGTAGTGATGTTGTATTTTAGTGGAAACAACTCCTTACATGATAAACCACTCTCTAATCTCTCAACATCATAGAGTTGCTCTCAGATTTTAAAATTTTAAATATTTATTTATGAATAATAAACATTTTATAATACTTTTATAATACACATACCCCAAAATCGTTACCTACTTTGGAGACTGGAGAATGTTTGATGTCCACAAATTTGTATTTTAAAGAACTGAAACCTATAATGGTCACATAAAAACACTGACTATCCATTTCTTCTTTTCCTGCATCCTGCATCTAACTTTTAAATACGTAATTATTTTTCATATTGCTCCCGTGTCATTACGGAGAGAAAGCGTAATTCTATTTATTTTGCTTTTTTTGTAATTTCTTCGGGAAGAGACATTTACACATTTTTTTGACAAATTATTAATAAACCAAGTTTCAATATTTTTATTATCGTTTACTGCAAAATTTGTTTTATAGTAATTTCTTGGAATAATTTCTTAATAAAATTATTATTATATTAATTTAGAGATAATTTACAAAAACAAATTGTAGCACCTATAGTCTGCAAATATCTGCATTATCCGCTAAAACTATATTTTGCATTCTTATTAGCTTTCATCATTATACTTCAAAATTAATTATCAATGTGAATTTCTTTCAAAACAGTTCTTTCGACTTCATTCAATCACGAATATCAATTGAACAAACGATCACACGGAAACCGATTCCATCCTTGTGTGTGTGGTAGATTTGGAACATAACATCACGTCGATCACAACGTCCCGTCTCCCACAATAGAAGAATGCGCCTAATCGTACAATTAGCATGGGATGGCCCGAGCGAATGTTGGTGGCGAGTGGGCAATTAGGCTGGACTGGCGGCCAAGCCAACCTCTCAACCCTAGCGGCGATGCTCGCGTTCTCACGGTCAGCAACCACGCTGTTTTTTCTTCGCGAGAACCGTCCTCTGATTGATTCCGAGACCCAATCGTACAAAGATCAATCCCGTCATTGCTCAAATCTTACTCAATTCTAAATTATACATATTTACGTTTTACTTCAATGGTTGATTAAAAGAAATTGAGCCAAATTAAAAAAATAATCGTTTATTCTTTACCTAACTTTCGCAGATAAAGTCATCGTCGAAAGAACACAACAAATTTAAAGATTTTATTAATTTGCTAAAATGTGTTTCGTGACGAGATAAAAAAATCTGGTGTGTCCAACACAATACCTCTCGCAACTGTAGTAATATATTCTATATAAGTTTTTCAATACATTTAATTTGTAGTTTTAAAATTAGTTTGTTATTGCAGTTCGGAATATTTTTAATTCATTTCATACCTAAAATTTCCTTCATAAATTTTGTATGACCAATATGACAGCTATTTTTGACATTACTAAAATCGGAACTGAACTTACTTTGATTCAAGCATGCAAATACATTCCTAATATATTTCTTCCATCTTTTTAAATTTTACAATAAAATTTCTTCATTTTTTCTTATTTTATCTTTTACACTTACTTACATCAAATTTGACATCATATGTCAAATTTTGTGAACATATAAATAACTCATCTGTATTTTCGAAATTCCTCAGCCTAAACGATATGTAAAATTATTATAATTTATATATTTTTTTCTATCTAGCTAGAAGTCATATATAAATTATTATGCAGATCGGTAGAAAATTAAAAAATCTTTGTATTTATAATAACGAAATTTGCGAAAAAAATGGTATTTAGAGGTACTTTTAAGGAAAAACGGTTTAAAGCTTCAAGTACTACTTCCGGTTAACCAATTGTAGTCAAAATCTAATCAGTTCATCATATTTGAATATAAGTCTTAAATACCAAATATTATATTTTTTACATGTATCGTGTTGGAGTTATCGTGGACGAAAAATCGTCACAGACACACAGACACACGCACACACACACGCACACACGGACATACAGACATCACGGTAAAAATAGTAAAATCTTATTCTAGAGACCCTAATTCGTGCTCATATGTTGAAAACTCACACTCGAGAAATTTGACCAAAAACAATACCTCCCTTATCTATATATTGATAGGCGGGAGGTAAAAAGTACCATAAATATGTGTCATAGAAAAGATACTACTACTATATAATAAATAAAATGTTAAAGATTTGGTTTAGAATATACAGTTTGTGCAACAAAATGTGGAACATAGAATTTTAACATGGGATTTAAAAAAAATGCTGATACTCTCTCTTCTGGCAGATTTAGAACAAAACTGCAAGAGTACAAAGTTGTTCAAAATTAATTTTTACGTAAGATAAGATATTGTTGCAGCAGCACATTTGCAGTACGAGATTTATTAAATATAAAATGTAATATTTTCATTAAAAATCAGACAACTATGGAAATAAAACAAAATATCTATCTCTCAGTTTCGTGAGGTATCACTGATTATAATTCTTATTATCTGTATTTCAATATTATTCATCAATAGTCTTCATCAGGATTAGAAATCGACAAATAAATGTGATAACACGTGTGGATAACTTGCAAAACATTTGATAGTGACAAACATCGAAAAATAAAATACAAAGATAATAATTGCAGAAATAAAAATTGATCTTATTACTGTTTGTGAATTAAACTAATATTAGTACCAAATTCAGATTTTTACCCTGACGAAGAGTACTGAGTAGTAGAAATATTGATTTTTTGAAACAAACATTCAGTTCACAAGACCGCTGTCCGATTTCTTATCTTCCTTAACATAACAATCTAAATGTTTATTTAAATCGTACTGAAATTTGCAAAAATAATTATTAGGAGCATTTTATTTAAAAAAACAGTTCATACTTTTTGTCATTAATTAAATGACATTTGAAGCCGCGTTCCTCTTAGAAATATTGTGCCAATAGAATAAGAATATAAAAACATAAAAAATCTGCGAAACTGAAAATGATGATCACATAACGAGCGAACAGGTTGTGGTCCGGTTTTCGTGAAAATTTGTTGACGCGTGTGTGGGTACGTGAGAGCACGCTCCCCCTGAGCCGGGCCTGTGGCCCCACCCCCGCGGCAGCTGTAATTACAGGCGAGCCGGGCCTGCACTGCACTTGCGCCGATTAATGTCCTATCGGAATGCCTAGTATTTTTTTAATCGCAGGTATGAGAGGTATGGTATGTTTGGAGTGTTTAATCATATATTACCCTAAACGGGGTTTAGCTCACGACGTCATTTCAATAAATTTGAGTGGGAAAACGGCCCGACCAGCGGTTCTCAAACGGACAAATATTTGCTTATTCAAATCGCTACAAACATTTCATTTTAATAAATAAATAAATATACTTAAAATAACAATTTAATGTTCGCCGCTTAATTAAATGCTTAAATTTTCATACCATTTTTTGTTTGATGACGGCTCAACTATTAACGTCAGTTTGCAACCCAATAACTGGAATACGACAGAATTAAAGAGACACATTTATTTATTTATTTCACTACACGCCTAGACACCCACTATTATTAACCTTTATTTGACATGGAATATAGTTTTTCGCTACCTCTTATTTGTTAACCATGATCACCTAGATAAATAGTAAATTATTATTAACCATGATCTATGATAAAAATTGTCCCTTTTTTAAGGCACTCAGTTGTTTGAATCATTTAACGCAAGAAAAGTGTAAAGTATGAACTCACATTTTAAATTTGCCATGTAATTTTAATAAGTAAATCAAATAAAACCAAATTAACAATCAAAACTGAGATTAACAAACGTCAAATACTAAGTCACCACCGCCCGTAAATACATGTATGTATTATATCCGTGGGACTTGAACCTGGAACATCTAGGTTGCGAAGTTTCAGAGCCAACCTGCTAAACACTAATGCAACAGTATTTGCTTGTATTTATTAAATAAAATTCGATATGTAAAGTAAATATGATTAATATAAGTTCCCAAATAAGAACCCATTATAATTGAGATCGTGTTCCTACTAGGAATTATGTACTATACATTAATGAAAGATCAATACTTGCATACCTATATCTACATGAATATATATTTTCACACAATAATGTAATAATTAGATAAAATATTAATAAAAATAAAGAATATGTCAGGTTCGTCACTTAACGAAGAGTTGAAGTCTCTACCCGAATTTAAAGCAATTCATTAAAATTTTATATACGAACTAAATAAATAATATCGATACACAATGACTCAATAAATTGCAGTCACATCAGTAAATAAATGCATAAATAAATGTTACCTAACCTGTGATATTTGAAATTCTGTTCTTCCAAAAATTTTTATACTACTGATAAAAACTGAATATTTATATTTGATATACATATAATAATTTTAACAGTTAAATAGTAAATAAAGTGAAAGAAATGTCGATTTGTACCGCAACTAAACGCTGAAGTCTCAAGTTTTATTGTTTAAATTTTAATTAAATATCAGAAAATTTATATTGTTACAAAAATTCAATTAATAGTACAACAAACATTTAATGGTAAATAGGTTTGTACCGAAATTGGCTGCCGAAAGTAAAATGTACTAAATTCAAACATTTTTTTTTTATAAGATTCATTACATTATTATTTGTATGGGCGAAAGAACAATATAAATGAGTATAGTGGAATAGTAGGATGCGTATTGTTTGAATATTTCACAGAAAAATATCTGTATTGAGAAATAAATGGAATAAATACATATACCTATCACTCCCAACTACATATGCCAGATTTGCTTTTAAGGAATTTCTACCTATAAAGTCTACAAATTTTTAAAATCTTCACCTTGAATTAGAACATAACCAAGAGCTTGTAAGAGATAAAAATCCTTTTTTCGAGTACAGTTAATATAAATCGTGGCAGAAATATTTCATGAGAGATATTTACCAAACAAAACGCTACTAATTGAAAAGGAAAAAACCGCTAGAAAAAATCCACAGTGCAGCTCGAGGCCATGTAATTTGGGTAACGATTTGGACTCGTGAGAAACAATGCGCATTTGATCCATCGGAATTAAAATGTCTTTAGCTGTGTATGCGCTACTTATTATTAAATTATGCCGAAAGTGGACTGACTGTACAATACGTATGGTTATTATAATTATTGCCATTTTCAGTATTTTCCAATATAATTATTTTGGCGTTCCCATAAGTTGTGAAAGACTTAAATATTCAAGAAGCTGTTTACGAAATATTTGGTAAATTATAGTTTGCTTTATTGGTTGCAAAGATGGTAATCATCTTGAAAAATGTTTCTCAGAAACGGAGTTTGCGTAATATGCATATCAAGGAGAATATAAATTTAGTTTATAATAATTATTAGATCTTACCTTTTAAGTTGTAGGTTATATTTTGAAGAAAATGTAATCTGAAAAATAGAAATATATTAGTCAATATAAATTTATAAATTTAAAATTTTAATAATAACTGAGACTATCAATAATATAACCAGCACACAACTTTTCGCTTTACAATTTATTTGCATTACTATTTGAAAGCTATGAAGCCCAGAAAAAATAAATCAAATTTGTTCGCAGAATCATCTGTGTGAATTTTGTGTTCTCCGAAGCAGCAAGTTGGTTCTGCACAGAGAATAAAAGGAATGTTTATGTGCATTTAAAGCATGATTAGAGCTTTTAGTGGACACAGCACAGCTGGGTACCAGCGAGAACACTATTGTAACGCGCGACACAAATAGAGAAAAACTCTGTTTATATGCACATGTCATGTATCATCACGCCCAGAACTATTTTCCCAAAACGAATTGAGGAGATCATCATTTTCAATAGTTACTGGCAGTGTAAGTCTTTTGCATCATTTGTTTATTATTATATTCTTTGTCGACGGAATTCATAGATGCATCTGGGATTTTTCACTAAAGATCTTAATAAACAGATTTATAATGATATTTTTTTGTTTTCCGAAGTACCTACATGAGTGTATAAAATCTAAATTTATAGAAATCTATAACATCTATAACTTACAGTTAATAGATCTCAATTTTCAGTGTCGCCAACTGAAAACTTTGAAAATAATCTTTTTCTTGTTTCAGTTTTTATTAAATTTTACAAAATATTTATAATGGTAACTGACCTTTATTTAAAATACGATAAAATAAACTGTTACGTGAATATATCAAATGTTTAGTAAATATTTTTTCGAAAACTGTCATGAGAATTTAACAAGATATCTGTCAACACGCTAAATGATAAATGTTTTACATCCTAGCCCGTAAAAGTTTTTTGCACCCAGCATTTTTTTTAGTAAAATAAAGGGTCACAGTTTAATCAAATCAGTCACTTAATTGTCTTCGTCGATATTTAACAGTACAGAAAAAAGAAGTATTGAAATATTTCTCTTGAAAATAAATATAATTTAAAATAATTGTTTAATTTCTGCTGTCAACTAGCTCTTAACTGTCAAAGAATATCTGATTTGATAAACGTTGAAATTTTCTCATTGCATTTTTACTAATTTTAAGACATAGATTTCGAAAAAATATTGTTTGATACTTAATTGCGAAAGGATTTTGCATTTTTAAATGTTTTTTTTTTGCTCGCTATGCTCGAAAAAAAAAATTCAATCTAGAATCAAAAATAACTATTTCTTGCCTCCGTTGGCATAATCGACGTAAGTAAAATTTACTTCCACAGCAACATAAGTCATAATTGACTGATAATATTTCATTACCACGTCAACAAAGTGTTATAAAACACAGCAGTCTTACTAATAAGTTATTAAGAAAATCATTAACTGATAGTTAATTATAAAAAGTTGCAAATAAATAAATCTAACCTATCAAGTGGCTCACATTTATAAAAAAAATAATATTATTTAATTTTAGTTAATTACTGTCGGAGCCGCGATATATAATAAGCGATACGGATTGTAAGTACTACAAATATTCTGTAAAATTTATCAGAGGTCTATAGCTTACAGATATATCTAACACACTATACTATTTATATTTTATTTTCTTCTAAAATTCCTTATAAACCCTAGAGATTGTCAAAGAAGATTACAAAATTATGAAAATAACAGTTGCTTTATTTCTGGACATCGGACAAAACAAAAAGGCAAATAGAGAAAATAAAATTTGCTGGTAGTAGTGGTAGATGTTGTTGGTATACTTCAAATGGATATAAGCTATAAATTTTGGAATTTGATTTTGAGTTCTCTTTAAAATAATTTCTTTCACTTTCAAACCCCTATACTTTAGGGACGTTACCCTTATTGAGCAGGAAGCAGCTGACTTGAGATGTATTCATAGAGAAAGAATTTGCATATTAGAATACATTGCAAGAATAATCATTATAGGAATGTATAATGGGATGTTTCAATTTCGAACGCCATATCAAAATTGCATTTGTTTACTGTAATGTTGACTTAATATTAGGATTTGAAAAGTCAAAAAATAATAATTGATGAGAATTATACCAATAATTAAATAAACAATGATCATTGTTATGTATGTTGACATACAGTACAAATACAAATCATACATTTAACATTCAATGATTTCTGCAAATAAATCAAGAATGATTGTCAAAGAGACAGGATTTAATAACCGTAGAAAACTTTCAAGAGTGTCTAGAAAAAAATGTTTATCTTTTCTTCCTCTTCCTGTTTGTATTCTATCTTCCTCAACAAGTGAATATCGTGTGATGGTAATGACATAGTGCTGATCGCTTGATAAAATCTCACATTGGATTGAAGTGGGCGCCAACCATAGGGGGCGACACCTGTATCATCAATCATCCTAGAGCCGCCCCTGAACACCCCAATCTCTCCAGGACCGAATCTAGGGGGAGAGAATATATACAAACACATTCTGAACTATCTTTTGGATCTCAAAGAAATAGCGAAATATACATTTTTTAGAAATGGAAGATTTCTGGACTGGATGTTGATTTAAAGGAAAGAATTGCTGGGTTTCAGTCTGTAAAACAATTACTTCACATCGACGTTTCGATTCTACCCGGAATCATCTTCATTTCACATCCTCACTTTAAAAAAATACGTTTTTTAACATGAATGTTTTTTTTTATAGGTATTTAATATGTTTTGCAGCTGGCAATGTATTTTAATTCTAATAACTATTGTAATTTGATGGTTTCGGTAATCGTGGATGAATTCAAATATTGATCTTCTGGGAACATTTTAAAGAACTGAAATCATTAATTGAAGTTATAGTTCTATTCCAATTCTAAAATCCAGAATCATTTTATTCTTTCAATATCCTTTCCATAAAAGGAAGTTGATTCATCCCTGTTGAAAATAACCTCGAGATGTTACGCTTTGAATCTGTAGAGATACGGTTCTGATCTCGATGCACCCACAATGACAAACAGTTTAAGCGAGCATCTTCCTCTTCATCATGGTCTTGTCAAACCGTAAATCATCAAACTCATGTCATGTCCAGTGACTTCAACAAGCCTACATTACATTACATGTCGCTATTCAACCGCCAAATGTCCTCAATTAAAAACAAATTACTGCTAGTGTCTATTAATAAACTCTTGTTTAGCTATTGTACAAGGAGAACCATTGGTGTACCTCTAGATTTTTACTGGGAAAATCACAAATAAATGTGCTATGAATACACCAACTTATTATTTATTATGTGGATTTTGGAACGGACATTATTTTTTTACGATTCATTAACTTTGTTTATTGTAATGTCATTAATATTGCTCGAGGTTACATACAACAAGTACCTAATACGCCGCATATCTTACTTCCTTAGCAAACATAAGTCGTAAGTGACTGATAACATTTATTATTTATTTATATTGTCAACGGAGTATTATAGAAAATTACAGTACTGCTAGTAGTGTAATTATGAAAATCATACAATTGACATAAAGGTACATTTGATCTAACTATAAAAAGTTTCAAATAAATAAATCTGAACTGTCAAGTGCCCACATGTTACAACATCTCTCGTACGGTAACAATGAACTTTAGCTCCGCTCCACTGCATACCTCCGAATGTTATAATGTACTTACATTCCTTGCAACTTAAATAATTATTAAGTAGGATTTTGATTTGAGATTTGAGAAATGATAATATTTGACCATCATTACATCATGAGGACTGGCAAAAAAATTAAGTGAACCTTTTTTTGTTTAAATTGAATCAACAATGTCTAATTTGTTGCTCTATATGATGTAATTATTTTTTATTTACATTTTATGTTATATAATATCATTTTAAAGTATCATACTAAAAAAAGTGTGAAGTTATCCACGTGTGGATGTCAGATCCCAAATATTGTGGTTTGGCGCGTTTGATAGTTAGTAGTGGACAGTCTGCGATTTAAAGCATTGTAAGGCATTTGTGTGCCACTATATTCGCACATGATAATTCTATTTGTCAGTTTAGAAGTTAAAACATTATATTTGACGTTTGCGAGGAAGTGAAGTTGTTTTGAAGGAAAAATGAAAAATCGTGCAAGACCTCATTCTGTAATAAACGTATATTGATATAATGAAATATATAAAATAATTCGTGTTCCATATTTATATATAAAAAATTATAGTGATTTTAAAATTTGTAGGTGATAAGTTTTAGAAATGAATGTTAGATCGTTGTCGCCGCATATGTAAGTCCATAATAAAACGATATTTGTGTTATAAAGAGGAAGAGCGTTGATGAAATCTCTCCTATTAATAAGCCGCGTCTTTTTTCTCTCCACAATGCAATGAATGAAATAAAACAGTTTTATACTGCGGGTACATATGGTGCCATGTGGTAACCCGCGGTTCAACGAACATTTAAGATCAAAGTAACCTTTTACACAAAGCAATTCATTACCGGCACCTCGGCACATACCTTCAATACAATACCATTAATACTGGACGCAATTACCCGGACATGTGAATGGGAAAGCGAAAACCCACATAAATTATACTGGGCTCGAGCGGCAAATTACATTTCCATACGTTTTCATCAGACACATCAGATTTGTTGTTGTTGGATATATCAATTTGTTACTTCCAAAATGTCAAATCTGTTCGTAGTTTCGAAGAAGAAATAATATAAGTATTAGTCTTTTTCAAATTTTAGGTCATAAAATCAATGTTTTATTTCTAGTTCTAATGGTTAGATTTGGCTGTGATTATATGAACCTGAGTTCGAGTCCCGCAGAGTCAATTGTTTAGCATCTATCTTTATACAAAAATGGTTCTTGTAGTGCGTTCTCTATGTCAATGTGTGCTTGAAAGGTGACGTTTAATCTTCCATAGAATAAATATACCATACCGATATCTGTGATTAACATATAATATTTATTTTTTCTATTCCATACTATGTACTGTATCTGTTGTGATTTTTACACGCTTGATAGAATGGATACATAGCTTATATCAATCCTATAGGCTATTTTTTTATAAGAACGAAGTGTAGCGAAGGTAGGTGCAGTTTGATCTTGTTTTTTAATTGGACAATATAATCCAAGCAGAAATCAAGATCAAACAACTTCCATCTTTCCTAAACTTCGTTCTTACAAAAAATAGACTATAGAGTGGATATGAAAAATATTTGACTTCTGTCGATGTATAATCAAACCTACACATAAAAATATTATCTAAACTCGTATGATACCTGACAATATTTATTTAAAATAATTATTTCACAAAATGTTATAAAATATTTGACACTGACAATCACTGAAATTCCCATAATTCTCTGTGCTGTACACAAATATTTGATTACGTGATTTTAACGATTTTAACCTTACTGTGTGAATCTACGAATTAATATTAACAGTAACTTATTTTTTTCTATGTTATCTGCACCCTGATGAAGACTGATTTACAGTCGAAACGTCGATGTATTAGTGGATTTTATTAAATGACTGCAACTCCAAAAAAGACTTTCTTTTATTAACATTCGGTCGATAAAACCAATCCTACATTGTAATTTATAATGTCGTAGTAAAAGTATAGTGTACAACTGGAGTGGAATGCATATATCCTATTCGAGTGATCGAGGCAAACTTCATCCTCAAGGGACATGAACATCATATCCATACTTGTTGTGCAATATACTATTCTAATATATTATATTTCTACGATCATGTGAAGAAGTCACAGTATCAACATTCAAAAGATTGTTGAAAACATCACTTAGCAACATTCTTTGCGTCGGTTTAAAATTTCTTAACATACTCAAAGAAGTGTTTTTAAATAATTTATAATAATTATACTATGAACAAATAAGCAGTGATATATAATATAATGTAGTATTTTCTTACAAATTTTGTGACAAATTATAGTTAAATAAATTTTAATTGGAATGAGATGGCATAGACACACAACCATGCATTACGAATCCACGACCCCTGATGTGGATGTCTGAGCTTTTACTATTAACCCAAAATCGGTCGGCTAGACTTAGAAGTAGTAATTAGAAAAAAAAAAAACTATACATCAATTTCTGAGACAATATCACTCTTCAAAATCCATATTTTTCCTCATCCTCATCCTCTCTATGACAACTATTTTGGAACTGTCGTGATTTTTAAAATTTTAATTGAAACAATAGATGATAACCGATATTACATTCTAATGGAGTATTGATTTAATAAATAAAAGTTAACGACCTTAGAAAAAAATAGTATGTAACAAACGTGTGACAATGGATAATGAAAAACTCATATGATTGACGTATGACAACACCTGTATTCAATATGCTATTATTGTAGTCCCCCACACACTTTGATTATTTGTAATATTAATTACGCACATAAATTATTAATAATCACTAATATGAGATACAATTATTTATTTAAATTTATAGTCTAGATACTTCAGAATTCAGTAGCTAGCTTGTTTATTGTTAAATGTTAAAAATATATTTTTTCTTTCTTTCTAGAATTATGATTTGGGAGATTAATAATAAAAACAAAACAATTTTCTTGTCAAACCACAGAAATTAATAGTAGCATCCCTTAAAATGATTATAATTTGCAAAGAGTACCACAACAGTAAACTCCAATCCAAACCACTAGTTTTGTCTTTCTAAAAAGTAATTTTAGGTGGAAGCAATTATAGAACATTGTTTCTAACACTTAATAACAGGGCTAAGTCTTGCAGCAACCCGAAGTATAATTGCGGCAATTCTGCCCCAAATAACAGTTCGCAGATGAAATATGTGCGTTCGGCAGCTTTTACTACTCTTTAAATACCGTCCCGGCAGGAAACGGACCGTGCGGTACCTGTGCAAGAGGAAATGCTTCATTTCCAAATTAGTTTGCTTTTAGTTTTGCCCTTCGTTTTGCGGTTGCCACAACTGTTTTATTATATCATTCCAGCAAAAAATCACACCTACGGATTTCCTAGAAGTTTTTACAAAGCCAGCAATTTCGGTAAAGACATCTAAATTGATCCATTGAAGCTAACAACGAACGTTGTTAATATCCTTTCTATAGCTGTTATTAAACTTTTTCTAGTTGTATTTCTGAAAACAGTATTTACAATTCTCATTACTGAATTTATTTCTAAAAATCATATATTTTGTTGCAAAGTAATGAGACAGTGAGAATAAATTCAAAATAATTTGCCAGAGAAAAAAACTGGTGAAATACTTAGTTCATAAGATTATTTTTTACACTCAAAATTAAAAATCGATAAATGTCGATAACTATATATTATTCCCAGGAATATTTTTTAGAGTTTTATTCTCACTTTTATAATGACAGTATTGGTTAAAACGCGGACACGTGACAAATATCGTAAGATTTCATTGATTGAAAGACCCAAAATTTGCTATTCAGAATTTACATTATAACTGATCCTATATGTATTGAGTATTAAGCATTACATCCAATTATAGTTTGGTGCCCAAGTGGTACACTGATCGAGCAGTAAACTCCTATTATTTCTTATCTCTCATAAACATTATTAGTTCAACAATAAGCCATTAATAAGGTGCAGTTAGTAGTCAACTAAAAACGATTTTACAGTTGCAACAGTTGGATTTCATAACAAATGAAAATGACTGTTTACTTGTTGTCCACTCTTTCTAATCCGACTCGTTCGGAATTGAAGATGAAATAAAGTAGGGGTTTCCGTTTTTTCTTTTTTAAGTATTTTAATCTGTACATAAAAATATCAAGACCCGAATTTTTTTTTCACCGAAAAGTTTCTAATACGCCAGAAAAATATTCTTAAAGTTTCAATAAATTGAACCCCATAGAAAATCGACGGCTGAATTTTATGCACTCGATTTAAATTAAAGTTTTATATTGATACTAGAGAAATAAAAATCAGAAAATTAAAGATTATTTTTACCTTCATATTACTTGTATATGTTGAACATTTACATTAAAAGCCAATATTTTGCGGGGGCCCCGAAAATTTCTAAAAAAACAAACTATCTTGGATCAAATGCCATTATTGTCTGTGTGAACAAAACACGTGCTATGATTTACATTACAATTTAATAGGCATTTTTATTTTCGTTAAAGAGTCAAGAGACCATCATTCTGTCTCTGTCATATTTTTAGTACTGTTTATTTTCAATTTTTTCGGATTTCGTTTTATATGAAAATCTCCATTGCATTGGTTGCGACCCAAGGGCCATGGCCTCGCTGACCCCTTGCTAAATCCGGCCCTTTCTGTTATAAACGTCAAATATCAAATGTCACCGAAATTCAAATTTGCAATGGATTTGAGACATTCCCATATCAGTTTAGAGTTGTAGAGTGTTCTTTCTATATGTATGAATATATGTAAGTACGTATCAAACATAAATAAGTATTACCGTTATAGAATAGCCAGTATCCAGTATACTTTGTAGTTTATATTTGCAATTGATAACATAACAAGTTCAAATGATAGCAACCGAAATCCAACCCAAGTATATTTTAAAGACGTTATTTTTAAAAATAATTCGATGAATATCCCTTTATGAATTACGCTTTTATAATTAATGAAAACGGTGCAAGGTGTGACTGTAGAGAATATAAATTATTGATTGAAATAGAACTGAAAAAATTATAGAGTTTGAGTGGATATGTTTTTTGGGTTGTGATTTTTTTGGGGACAGATTGAATGGTGTGTTGATGTGACATGGTGCTCGGCGGATCTCCGGGGGGGACTGCCGGACTGCGGGTGCCCCGTGAGATATGGCGACATGCTCGGGATGTCTCTGCATTCATACAAACTCACAATCCACCACAGGGGCTCATTCAGTCTCATTCCTCTCCTTCCTAGTCCATTTTCATATGGAAGCGGTATGCGCATGTAATAAAGTTCAATGCATTTCTTTTTCAAACTTATCTTAGATACATAATTAAATAAAGAAGGTATTAACATTAACTACATAGAGCTTAACTTTTATCGCAATTCATCACCAAGAACAAATTAAATAAATGGCAAAAATATGAACAAAAATATTTTCTATGAATTTTGTCGCTTGACTTAACGTTGATGTCTCCATATATTGAACTTAGTTAAATATAATAAAATTCCTATTGATAACAGGTTTTTACAATAGGTATATAAATTCTTATGTGATTTTGAATGAGGAAAGTTTACATGTAGGTAATAGGTACTTGGTTGATTTCAATATTGAAATTATTTTGTATTTCCTTCTTGTAGATTATGTTATTAGTAAAATACAAGTATAATTATCATTAACCGGATGGAATTTAGTTTTCGATACAAATATTTTTCGGTTAAAGTATATTTACTGCTCTTAACGTAGTATACATAGTTCTAGTTTTTCGTCATTTGCAAATTTGGGAACTTCATATACTCAACACAGTGGCTCAAAAGAGGTAAGGCTATCACTTTTCATAAGAAGTAAATGTGCATAGTGTAATAAAATCTGTTGTGTTTGTGATAAGAACACACTAAACTCTTGATATCATACCAATGCTCACGAAAAAAGAATCCAAAGGGGAAGATGTTTTTAAAGAGAATCACATAACAAAAAAAAATATTTTATTTTTTATTACCTTATCTGTTTTATTTTATTTTCTAATTTTTTAGTTTGATGATCTGTAGGTATATTTGAACATATCTTTTTTTGCATTTATATGCATTGTACTAATTATAAGGTTGTTATATTAGTTATAAGATTATTAATCCATGAACATATTATTTCTAAAATGTAAAAAAAACTATTGTATTACATTTTATTGAGATTTAAATACAAACAAAAATTTACTGCGAATTATGCCTGTGTTTACAGCTCTGAATGATGCATTTTTTTCTGTCTGCAGTGAAAATAAAAGTTCAGTGACAAAGATAAAAAACAATATTTATGTTGCAGCTCTATGAATCTAGCTATATAACGCCAAAAAAAGTATGACGCAGTTTTGAAGTATAAGAAAGGGAAATATATAGTTGTGGGGATTGTTTGTGAGTACGGCTCTGGAGGGCCCGCATAGTTGGAGCAGCAGCGCGTGCACGGAGCCAAGTGGGGCTCATTAGAGACATCAGCCCCCGCTAGCACGAGACAACACCGCGAGCTTCAAATGCCTACCAACCAGGAACATGTCTCCCAACCTCGATACATCACCCTCCTACCGCATGGAATTTTTATGGATTTATTGAACACAAATAAATTACTATTTTACATATTCCTTTTTTATATGGACACCCAGAAAAAATCCTTTCAGTCAATCAACTTATCTAATGTATAATTTATTTATTATTGTAATAAGTGCTCCAGTTTATATTAATTGGTCTATATATTTGCCACATAGTGTTCTAGATTTTTTTCAGTAGTTTTAGTTTGCCCCGTATTATTTATTTAAAAATTATACATTTATTAAAGAATTAAGAAACCTAACCCACAAGATATAAAAATCCTTTGATTGACTGAAAAGGACTAACCCGTTGTAAATAAAGATTGATTTAAATAAATAAATAGTTATTTGTATCGCTAGTCCAGAAACTAAACGTTTGTAAGAGTGAGCTTAAATAATGCGAGATCTCGCAAAATAGTTTCTGGACGTGTGAACATGTGATACACAAGATTTTTTGCGCCGATGACGCTTTTAATTTATTAAAGAAACATTATTACTACTTAAAATTTTATACACTTCAGATTTTTATGTCAGAAACATTTTCGGTTTACATGGATATATAAACAATTCACTTGTTTTATTCAAAAAATTTAGTGACCTTTGTTCTAACCTAAAAAATAAAACGAATGTGTATTGATATTTTTCAATAATTAATTATAAAATGAATAATAAATCAAAAATAGTAGTTTTAATTAAAGTTTTACATTTCCAATAAAATAAAATCAAAAATTTTGACAGTATCTAATGCTAAAATATTTAAGTTGGCATCCCTACATTTTGCTGGCCTAGGCCTGCAAAAAGAGAGTTTCTGGACGATTTTGAGTTCTTTAATACTAGTCATAATGATACGGAGACCCGAAAAAAATATTGATTCACAACTATGTTCCAAATATTTATTTTTTCCAATTATTTTTCAAAATTTTTGTTACTCCATTGAATTTTGTCAAATTTGCTCAATTTATTTGCCCTTGCATTATCTTAAACTTCTCCATTAACATTCATTGGGATTGATATTGCTTATACGACTATGTGGTACTATTTCATAATTTCTGCTAGTCGTTTTCCAACGTCCATATTTCTCACCCCGGAATAACCTCGGTAAATCATGTACGTATTCTCATTTGTCTGGTGAGGACAGTTGACAGTCGGTGTGTGTCTGGTTTCGGATTCCGTGGTTGTCTTCGCCGCAGCACATAATACTTTACGTTTCATTTAAAAGTGTCATCGTGTCTTTGTCTTATGCTAATGCTGTACGACCACCTCCGGTGCGACGACAACGCCGCCACACAATATAATCAAATACAAAATGGCTGCCAGGATGACTCTATCCACGGGATTACTCACCAAATACATGAAACATGATATTTATTTCTTCAATATTCTTCCAATCTTTTAGCTTAAACTTGATACTTTATATTCCTTTCAATATGTAAATAAATATTTTCGTTTTATTTGTCATCATCTTTGATCTTCTATGTTAATAGTATTCTATTCATTTGAAATGACCAGTTTTCAAAAAAACGTACTTGTATTGTCACATTTTAAGACTGGTGAACTCTTCGGTCTAGAATGATAATCTGGTATTACAAGAAAATTTATTTGTATATATATCTGATGTTATGAAACGTCTTTATTGGTAATAAATCCTTATTTATTGATTATGAACTGGAACCCTTACATTTCTAATAATATTGTATTAGTTTTGTTGAAGTTTTACTTAATAAGTTCTACGATAACAAATAATATTTAGTGCAGTCAAGTAATGACAATCCTGCGAAATGAATCTAAATAAGCTAATTTTTTGCACAGACCTTTGTATTGACATTCTAAAGACGAGCTGCTGCACTTGTAGGTGAAAGAGCTGATAATGCCACCGGTCTATTGAGTCTTGTTTATTTGATGAAGTGGGTGTACCTGAAATATTCAAGAGAATGTATTTCATCAGTACAATTTTCTTCGTTTCTCCGCGTTATATCTCGAAAACTGTTAATCATACGAAAGAAATACTTATAACCAAACTTGTAGAGAATTCTATGCTTTACAAGTTTTATAATAACCTAAAACAATGTACAATGCACAGAAAGCGAGATATTGGCAAAAAAAACGATTTTCGTGAATTTTTATTTTTTTCAGTATGTCGTTAGAAAGTGAAAACAAAGGTCTCAGAAAAAAATCAGCTTATTCATTATTTCGTAGAACTGACCTTATTTCACCTTATTTGACTAGATTATATTCTGAAAATCTTAATTTTTAATGCATTGTTACTGTCGTTACTATTGACTACATTATGACGGTAGAGTGATCGAAATTATATTCGATTATATCCATCAGTTGACGTTTTTCCATATTTACCAATTCCGATTGGATACTATAATTCGATTAAACAATTCCATCAGTGGCAGCTAGTCAATAGAGGTGGAAAACTAGCGATAGTACGATAGCAAAATAAAAAAATATCGATACTATCGACAGTACTATCGATAGTTTTTAAATGCAGTGTTAATTTGTATTTTTCAATAAATAAAAATAAATGGCTAAAGAAAGAAAATAAATATTTATTCTTTAGTTGAGTAATAAATATTAATACATTTACTATCAATAGTAAAAAATAACTATCGATATATCGAAATATACAAAACTATCGATTAATCGTTAATCACTATCGATAGTTTTCCACCTCTACTCGTCAGGGAGGCAGTGCCTTACCGTACAAAATGAGGGGATCAGAATTTTGCAATGTATTTTAAAATTTCAAACTTCTATAAATTAAATTTAGGGCGTAATATGTCCACAAGATCCAGTTTTCAAATTCCTACTGCCCTGTCGAATAAAGCATTCGTAGTGCAAAGGTAGGTACTAATAATATAATTTTTGAAAAATGTATGTTATTTTAATAAGTTTTTATTCAGTTTATTTCGTCTGCTTCACCAAAATTTTAGTTCATGAGCCGCCACTGAATTGCATAAAATTACTTTACATAAGCTCAATGCGATTGGTTACATAAGATCTCGTAGTGAAAAAAGATTGTTTAAGAAAATAATCCAAATATAGTTAAAGGGGATTGACTTACGAGTGTTAAATGTGGGCTCGACAAAGACATTTCAGCTTTAGTAGAGGTTCGACTTGAGTACATCAGATAGAGTTTAGATCGAATGAAGTCCCCAATAAAATAGGAACTTTAAACTTCCAAAGTCTTATTGACTGCCTGGGAGGCAAGAATTATTTACTGCAGAAACTCTGAGAAGGATGATTATTCGAATACATTTATTTATTTATTTATTTATTTTTACACTGCTCAACAGACCGATGCCCAATTACAGGGCAGGGAACCTACAGCTTATACTGGGTTTCGAGCCAATCGGACACAGCGGTATTTATTTTTGGTTACAGGTTTGTCATCACTGAGATTTGAACCCCAGATCTCACACTCCGCTCAGCAAGTCAAAGCGTGCTAACAACTAAGCCACCACTGCCGGTCATTTAATTTCACAAACTTTTTTCCTCTTGTCTTCTATTAAATATTATGTGAGGGTAACTATAAAAGTCTGATCATTGGATTCCAAGTAAAGTTGAAGAAATGCTAAGGAAATAGTGGTTCTTCACGGTTTCGTTCTGCAGCCGGTATTGATATATAAAGTCCCAGTAAAAACCCCTTGAGTTGGGTAATTTATTTCCACTGGCGACCAGCCGGTGTACCTCTCTACGGGTATAAATAATGCATGCGTTATCGCTCGCGCCTTCAAATCACTTATTTATTCATCGCGAGTTTGTTTACGATCGCAGCGCCGCAGTGTGATACAATTTGTCACCATGACAACGCTTCTGTTCGGCCCGGAGTTATTTATGCAATTGTCGTGGGGGTCATGATTTGTTACGCTATTTTACATAAATTCTTAAGCAAATAAACTTTTCACTTGTAAACACTCAGACGTGAGTAATTATTCTTTTGGTTATCAACGGATTTATTCCTCGCTGTTTACTCAACGACGCACAGATATTTCACACTCTACCTCCAAAAGGAGCTTTCTTTTCTGATGTTGGCTTTCTGCTAGCATGGACCAAATCAACAAAAATATGAGATCTGGCATTCTACACATAGATATATGAAGTTTTAACTAAATAAAAAATAGGGGTGGGATTCTATAACTTCGGTTAATATCATTTGGATTTGTTATGATATCAATTGCAAATATCATCTACAAAGTAAACTACCTTTTCTATAATAATGATGATTATGATTGCTACGTATTTACATATACTCCTACATGTATAAAGAGCACTCTACAAGTCTACTCTTGATGAGGGAATGTTTTAAATTCTTTGCAAATTTAAATTTTCGCCATGGTGATATTTCATATTTAACCTATGTAATTGATATTTTAACAATGCAGTTGTTATGAGTTATAGAATTCCACCCCAGATCTGTTCATGTGGTTTGAACAATCAAATTAAGGAAATTGCAAAAACTGTTAATAACAAGTATTATAAGATGATTTTAATAATTTTTCGCGCGCTACCGTTCACGTAAGTTTTCCTGATAACTTCTGTTATTTGGTTATCATTGTCAACAGAGTGTTATAGAAAATAACTGTGCTCAACTAGGTGGGTAATTATAAGAAAACATAAGAATTTCATATACATTTGGTCATCTAGTAATGGTCAAATTTAACTATAGAAAGTTGCAAATAATTAAATTTTAATTGTCACATTTTACAAATACTCTAACATTATTTGGAAGTTAATAGCTGCTAGTGGCACGAAAAATATAATAAGCGACGAATCGGAATGTATACCAAAGTACCTAATACAACTATTATCGTAACAAGTACTTCGGTTCCGCAGGCTCCACCTCAGTTCAAATCTTCTCTTAGTTATAATGTACTTACATACATTGTAGTTTAAATAACTATAATGTTGACATTATATTTTTTTATATTATCATCTGCTATGCTTAATCTACTCAGGTCAGGGGTAGTTCACGTATTTCATATATTACGATTCGAACTGAGCGGAATGTGTATTTGGGGTTAAGATCTCAGTGTTATGTATCATTAACTAAATAAAAATATTACTGTCGTAAGTAGTATATTCCTTATAGACGGTGTAGGTTCACAGTCTATCCTCTGAAATGTCTATAAATTAATGTATTTCTTATTTCGATTTCATCACCTCTATGTTCCTCAATGGAATCATGAAATACTACAATTATTAATGGGATTTGAACCCTAGACTCTACTTCATTTTTGTCAGAGCGTTTTATCCAATTGATCCACTACTACTCATCTACAAATTGAAACAAGGTATAGTTACACTTATCTATTATATATTTATTGCGTGTCGATCTAAATTATAAATGTAAAACATATATTGTTCTAAGGGATTTGAGACATTCCACCTCTTAAGAATGAATATTTTGCAGTCGTGTAATAATAATCTCTTCTTCGAGCTGCATTTGGCGTGGGTGGGAGACAATTTTTGCAAGTGCAACTTAATTCTGGCATTTTTCGCGTCCCACAGCAGGCGTAGGTTAATGATTAATTAACGTGGAGTGGTCGTAGGCTGCACATTGTCGCGTAATTTAATTTCACGAATCATTAGGGTAGTCAATCATTGCAATCAGGCCGTAGCGGCCGGGACTTATGGGCCCGGGTATAAATACAGGAATTTCCAATTACGGGCGGTTGGCGTGCTCAGCAGGACGTCGCCTAATGGGCCCTGCTCATATATCAACGGCCGGCGACGTCGCGGCTTGTTTTGTTTCAGCGCAAGCTCGATCATCATTCTGCTATCATTTCATTGCGACTCATATTGCTTCCATTATTTCCCAGTATCTGAAGAAAAACGAATAAAGAATACAGTTCCTTCCAGAGAGGATATAACAGAAATTTGAACAAATTTCGAATCGTACTCTTTCCCCAATGAAAAATTCGAAAATAAATTTGGTTTATATCTAAGCCAATCAGTACCGTTGTATGGTTGTGGCAAGTCTTGTCTTAGCCAAGAAGATGGGTTACCGCACAACGGTTAGGTGTGTGGTGACCTGGCAGAGACTGTTGACAATCAGCATCACAAAAATGCAAGTAAAACTTCTCGCGAATCAAGTATCTTGGTACTTGAGGTACTGTTTCTACTGGGAATGTCCTGCCACAGACGATATCTATGTTATCTAAAATAGTTTTTTAATATCTTCTGTCGTACAGTTACTGCAAAAAATCTGCAGTTTGTGTCCACTAGGATAGAAGTATATAATTTGTGGTTAAGACTACTTTTTGCATTTGAACCCCAGGTCTCACACTACGAATTAATAATTAGTTTTACATGCAATAGATACTTTCAAAATTATTTTTTTTGTAGAGAAGACGCAATTGAACCAGTATTAAAATCTTTGTTAACTCTACGTATTTTTTTCTGATTTTTAACATTCATTTTGATCTTCCTCTAGACATTGTAAGAATCAAACCATTATGAACTGAAATAAATAAATACATATATTTAATTACTACATTATAAAATAAAAATGATTAACTTTAATGTTTCTGTTCCATGTAATATAGTATGAATTTAAGGTAAAAATATTTTTAAAAATGATGATAGCCGTACTACAATTAATGCTTTGCGCATGCGTGTAATCAAAGTATTTTACTTCTAGATTGTCAAAAGCCACTACAAATCTTCCTCTATTTCATATAGATATGCTGAAAATCTTCTACAAATATTGCTAATTCCACTAAACTAATGGAGTTATCTTTGGAACTAAGTAATGTATACTTAAATCTTTTTTGAATTGGGACTGGAGTTAGTTTGACATTTCATGACGTTAACAAGGAATGTAAAATCCGAATTAGTAGCTAATCTTTTTTATGCATCTGGGTGTTAATATTTAATGAAGTCTATTCCAACATGTGATTCTATTGTTGGGAAGCTCTGATCTCTATCCATTAGATGATTGTATTAATTAATGTCTATTGTAATTACATTGTTATTATAAAGAGGCAATTTTTCAGGTGCTGAATTTAAATACCAGATAATAACACTATATGAGCATGTTATCATTCGGTAGTAATGCACCTCTTCTGCTTTTAATTGTATATAATTTGGACGATTAAATATTTGCTTACAAAGTGTGTGGTTATGTGTGAGCTAGTTGTTAATTAAAGCTCTGATACTCTAATTCCAGCGATGGATTATTAGCATTCCGGATCGCTCCGCAGGGCTTGATACTTATCTTGTCATTCCAACACAAACCAATAATTTAATTTACATTTTTATTGTTTCAAATAGTGTTTTTAAGGGGGTGTTGATAATTATATAGTTAAAACTGAATACTTACAAATGCTGCAAATGTAATAATTATTAGTCATACATCACAAAAATACTAGTTTTTTAAGAAACATCATCCATTCTCCTTCTTGGGAGTTCATCAATTATTAATTATTAATATTAATATTCTATACAAGACATGTATTTGTTGTTATTTCCTTAGCTTTCATGATGACCTAAGTAAGAAGCTTAATCAAATAATTTTTTGTGACATATGCTAAGTGTTTCTCTAATAATTATTAATTATATATTTAGTCAATCCGGATGGAAATTGCATCTATGATCTAGTAGGTAGAATGATCGGCTTGGTACTCAGAACCCGGATTTGAATCTTCATTAGAAAGTAACCTATGTGGTGCATATTCCATGGCAGCTAGAGTATTTATGTGAACCATAAGGGCCTTAAGCATCGGATGTTATTTACTAAATTCCTAATTAATTTATTCCAAATTTACAATTGTCAGAAATATGTATCATTTGAAGTTTTTTCTTTTTTCGATACTATTTTTGTTATTTTATCTATTCAAATGTTTCTTGGTTTACCTGTCTTTCTTTTATTTAAATTTATATTTATTTTAATTCAGGTGTACTTGTAACAACTGCAAATAACAATTGTTCTTGCCAAGTATTATTGGAAAATATCAAATATCAACCACAAATAACGATTACTGTTACAGAATCGCAAGCTCACTTTGTAGTTGATATTTGCAATTATAACACATTGAAATAAAAGATTAAGTTATGGAAACTCAACCCAGGTCATTTATATAAATGTGAAATCGAAAACAAAATCATACTCACTAACAATTTTATTTGTCTATTGTCCGTTATTATTCGTATCCCCTGCATTAATGACCCGGTGATGTTATCGCCGTGTTGATGGGTGACATTTCTGGCATTCTTGGTGCGTGTTAACATATTCATTGTTGGGCGCAGGGCCGGGCAAGGGGGAGTGGACCATTGTGTGACACGTGTTGTAAAGGCGCGGAACGGATTCAGGCAGTTTTATGGCCCGCGCCGCCGATTGTGTTTGATAAGCCCTCACGACTGACTTGGAATTTATTAGGATGTTGTAATGAGGTTATGGCTTGTTGGGGAAAATATTTCAAAACAGACGTTTATGTCAATGATAAAAATTAAAACAAAATGTAAATTACTCACAAATATTTAAATCAAATGGTGACTGAAAAAATTCATAGGAAAAAACTATTAATAAATGTTTTATTATATATATCTCATTTGCGAGTCTCGACCTGCAAAGATATACGAGTACGTTCAAGCTTTATTATACAAATAATTATATAATTTGCTGCAAATAATGAGAGATTAAAGTTTCTGGGTGTGTGATACACAAGATTTTTTGCCCCGATGACACTTTTAATTTATTACCGCACTATAGGTTTTCATGTAGGGAACATTTTCGTTTCACATGGATATATAAAAAATTCACATTTATTCAAAAAATTTTGTAACTTTTGTTGTAACCTCAAAATTAAAGGAATGTGAATTGATATTTTTCAATAATTAACGTAATCATAATCATACAGCAAGAATATAATATAAATAATAAATCAAAAATTGTTGTTTTAATTAACGTTTTACATTTCCAATAAAATAAAATAAATTTTTTGGACAGAATGTAATGCTAAAATATTTATGTTGGCATCCCTACAAACACAAATAGAGAGTTTCTGGACGATTTTGAGTTCTGTAATACTAGTCATAATGAAACGGAGGCGCGAAAAAGAATTTGCATGCATATTTATAGATAGAGTCGGTTTTTTCCAGTTGACCAACCCCTCGTCATCAATTTCTATTATAATTATTAAACTTTAACTAGTATCTTTGTGGTATACACAAGGCACATATGAGACGTATATTCGCTGTCTCATTATTGTACTAGTTACATATGCCATCTGCGTCCTAACCAACAACAAGAATGAGATAGAAATATTAGTGTAACATCGGTAACAAATATTTTCAAATATTTTAAAAATTTGAAAATGTCATTCATGTCTTTCGTGTCATTTATTAGGGTGATTTTGGCGTCGACAATTTGTGCTTCATTATGTGTTAGTATAGTTTTATTTGTTTAATGTACAACTCTCTTTGTATGTTTTATCTATTAATATATTTGTATATAATACTGTCAGTTTTGGCATTTATTTTCTTCAGAAATCACACAATTTCACCCGACATGATAACGTCATCAATCCTCCCTTTTTTTGGCAATTTGAATCACGTGGTTACGGTTGATGACGTGAGGATCAACTGGGAGAAACCGACATTACTTTTTATTTAAAATTACTGATACATTAGTTAGATTTTTAAGAAATCTAAGAGTTAAGGCATCATATATTGTATGTCATAAGGAGGATTACTTGATGTTTATACCCTTGAACCCTTGAGAACAAATGTCTTCATAATGCCCTTGGTATATAAATAACCATATCGTGAAAACACTCTTGTCGTGAATCGTCTATAATAGGTAATTTATGTTTTATATTGTTTATGTTAAAAAGCAGTAAACGGTATAACTCGAAATGTATGTATTAAGTGTGAAACAAAGTAAAATATTTTAATTGTTATGTAGCGTTATCAGGGTAAATATTTCAATAAAAGGATCGCAATTTATTATAAAATATACGGTAGATAAAAATTTTATTTCTTTTTGATGTTGAGCTATATTTCAATGCGATAAGCAGAAATGCAACAAGTGTTATATATTTAATAACATGTATTCCATTTTAATCACTTGTAAAATTTTTAAAACAAATATAGCAACATTAAAACCGCAATGAAATATTTCAAATTCGGACGTTAGAATATCAGTGGATGTTGTATGTACATCGGAGAAGGTTTATAGCAGTAGATAGCGAGAGAAAGAATGCAGAATAACTCTATCCCTAATGCTAATAAAACAAAGAGTTAATGCAGAACGCGGGACGTAATTTATATCAACCTACGCTGTATTTTACAGTAAACCAAGTAAAATTATTTATCGGGAACATAAAACAGACTGCAGATCAAATAAACGGAAATCAGTCTATGCTGATTCAACACCATCAAACAAAATACAAGAAGAAACAATTAGTATTATTTATGTGAAACATATATATTTTTCACAAATATTAAAAAATAAAAACTTATCTTTAAATCCTCTTTCAGGGGAAGTTAAAAATATTAAATTCATCTTCTTTAATCTTACAATGTTGGCAATATCAGGGTACAATTATTCCTTTCCTTATTTCTATATTGGTTTCTAATGGCAACACACCTGTTAGGTTTATACCTGGCCGAAGAGGTTTTTCAAATAGATAATAAGAGCCACCGGGATGTGAACTTGTGTTTACGATTTACACACCTTATTCAGTATATAAAGCTGGGTTTATTGCCACATATACTATATACTGACATACAATTACAAAATCGAATGTATTTCGTTTTAAAACAATTCATATGTCTCATTTCAGCAGGATGATTAGATTAGTTTTATTTTTGCTATTTTTCTCAGAAAGCAACTAAATATTTCCATGTTCAATTAAATTTGAATATTTCTTTGTAATGCCGAACTATTTATAATACATTTGAACCAACAATGTATAATAGTTCTAAATGTACAATTGTGTTCTCGCATGTAGTATATTCCTAAAATACATATTTTAACGATAGATTGCTCTAAAAAATAGTCTATAATAAGAGCAGTGAGGTAGGTAAATGTTAATCTTTTTTAAGAAAAAACAACTTTATTTAATTATTTAAAAATAAATTAAATTTTTCTGGTTTTTCTTTTAATATAGGAAACTGGATTATATAAAAACTGATTATCCCTCACACTCATTTTCTCCCAATCAGAATGCTTTATTTGATGGCCATAGATAGTTTTTCAGTGACAACACCAGAGTATCATAGTCATGGCTGCATTTTGTTGATATCAAAAATTTTATGTTAAATTGTTGTTATTCGTGAAATAATCAAGAAAATTAATTCGAGCTATGAATTTAATAGGTAAAATTTACTAATAATTCCTGCGAAGTAAAAATAACTCGGGTCAAAAATGACTCTTAAATCAGTCCAGCTTGGCAGTCGTAATCTAAATGTCATTTTTGACATTCATTTCTCTGTTACTACACAACTATTTATAAATTTTTCCAATAAATGGGCGCTTATTATGTTACTTACGAAAATAATTTCTTCTTAGCTTATTTTTAACTTTCGGTACTTGCTGTGAAATAAAAATGAAAGCCTCTTTACAAATGATTTTTTTTAAAGAATGTATTCAAAAAGGCAAATTTAACAAATATTTAAATATATAGCTTATAGGGCTCTCACACATTGACATTTTTTTTCCAGTTCGAATAATACGTATGTACAAGGTTCAACTGATCGTTCCAAAGGATGTAAAGAATCGAATGGTAAAGTGGTTAACATTAAAAATATCTGTGTTTAAAATATATATTTAAGAAAAATGCATACACTTTTTTGAGGTACCGCACTTTGAGGGTAAATATCTCAGGAACGAAAAGAGATAATTCATTCTGACTAAAAATTTGAAATCAGAGCATTTTATTCAAAGACAAAAATTTTCAACCCAAAAATGAATATTTTAGAAATATTTCGGGTATGCTTACATGATTTTACATTTAACACTTACAAATTCAACTGTAATAGGAAATATCTAGGAACTGCAAAAAAAAATAAATTAAAAATAAGATTTTTGTAGATAGTTTTGGGAAACTGGGTGTTTGTGGTTGTGTGTTTAGCTGGTGCGGTGCCTTTGACGTCACGCATAATTACCGCGTTGTTTTAATTCCACGGCGTCCTGCGGCGAGCTGCAGGAGTCGGTAGTCTGGAGCACGCCGCGCGACGGCTCGACACGGAATTAATGGTTCTCCACCGAGACTCCTGAAGCCCAGCCAACAATTTGCATTTCTAATTAACCCACTCATTTCATTTACCCTTTTATTCTTGTTACCCATTGTGGGTATATCCTGCCAACGAGCTTAATGCAGATTACTTATTGTAAATGCCTATAATCGACCATTACTTACATCTATTGAATTACACTTTTACACTTCATGCTTACATCTAGGGTTTCATGGCTTGACTTGATGTTCAAGCTACTTCGCTTGACTTGAGTCAAGACAAGTAGTATGTAGTTTAAAGAAATCACAATGACAATTTTAATAGACTTTCATTTACAAAACTTGTTAACAAAAAATAATATATAGGATAGAAAATACAAATAAACATAAGACTTCCCTGGAAAATTGTCTTTTAATCGTTTAGTTCACGATGCTGTTATTAATAAAAAGAGGGCTATTTACATTAATTTCGTCAAAAATACGTTATCCTATATCGCATTGTACAAATCGCAGTATAAACGCAAAAAATATGAGTGCTGTTGTAAAATCAACAATCACACAATTAATATCATTGAAGTATTTTTATTTTTAACAATTTACTTCTAAGTGAAACTTGCAATTTTAAGATTGCCTAGAAATTTCTGGAATCAAAATGGCAGTTTCCGGTACTGTAGTAAGTGATGACTACAATGTAATGAAATATTTCTAGCTGACTCCAGCTCTTGCTCACTTATTATCAGTTATTTTTCATTTCTCCCTCACTTCATTCTTATTCGAAGACTAAAAGTATGTGATGTAAAAGAGTAAACGATGCTAGAGGTTTGCAGTTAACTGTGACATAATTGAGGACACAGAAATTTTTTTGTTACCTAACTTCGAAGTTGACCATTATTAAGGCCCTGAAGTTAACTTTGACACCATCAGAATAACAAAAGCATTGCAAGCATTTGATGTACTCCACCGTCTTTGATTCTTTGCATAAATTAGCAGAAAAACAAAAATTTTTAATACTAATGTCAAGTTCCTCTACATTACTTTACGGATGCGAGACGAATAAGAACACAACATCCATTAAACTTTCAAGTATTTGTAAACAATTGTTTCAGAAAAATTATTATAATCTGCTGGCTGGATGTAAAAACCAATACTAAGTTATGAAAATTAACGGGAAAGGATTCAATGGAGCTTGAAATTAAACTTAGAAAATGGATCTCTGCAGAGAGACCAGAGTAACATTAAGAGACAGGCTTTTGACTGGAACTCCCAAGGTAGGCGAAAACAAGGAAAACCATATAAGACTTGGAGAAGAACAGTCATCGTAGAGACCAAAAAGAAGGTGAAAACATGGAACGAAGTTAAATTTCTCGCGCAAAGCAGTTGTAAGGGGCACAATATATATCACTTCAAATCTACCTTTTCGAATGTGAGGCTTTCTTAGCAAAAAAGAAATACAAAAGAACTTAAAAATTGACGTCTACTAAAAAGTAGTAACGCCTCTTCTACATATGGCGCAAAGACCTGGACTATAACTAGGAAGCAAAGGACAAAGATAGAAGCCACAGGAATGAGATTCCAGAGAAAAATAGAAAAAACGCTAATGGACAAAAAAAATGTAACATACAGACAAACCTAAAGGTAAAAGCAATAGAAGATAAAATAGAAGAAGTGCAACTAAGATGATTTGGTCACTTAAAACGAATATCAGAGTATAGGATAACAAGAAAAGTCTATGAAGCAAAAACAATAAATATTTGGCAAGATGAAGTGAGAAAAGCTGTAGAGAAATGAGGTGTACAATGGGGAAAACATAGGAAGAGACAAAGAAGACTGAAAAATATAGAAAGAAATTTGGAGCAGATCTACAAAACAAAACAAAAGTAGGACTCAACTCCTCCAATAGCCTCATAGATTTAATCTAAACTATTGAAGTAATTTCATTTTGACGTAGAAAACACATTTTAGAGTTTAATATTTTAACTGAATTCGAACTCTGGTCATTAAAACTACAATGTATATTTATTAATTTAAAAATGTACAAATTTGTTGCAAATATTAATTATTGTGATTGTTAGTATACTTTTATTAATTGGTGAATAGTAGATGATTAGTTGAATGCGACATGTTAAGTCAAGTACTAGTCAAGAATTAAACACTCTGTAGTCACATGCTAATCAACATTTATGGCTATCTAACTTTTTAAGTCTACAATCTTGCTTGATTCTGCATACATTATCATATTCATTAGATTGATAACAGTATTAATTTTGTGTGTTTTTTAAAAATATTTGCTTAGTAGTGTCTAGAGACTTCTATATTGCTGATCTTGCAGATATTTTAGGCTGATAGCCTGCTTCACTAAAATGCGAGTAAAACTTAACATGAAACAAGTACATCAAGTACTTCGGACCTTGTTTCACATAAGAATGTTGTGTTACAAATAATGACTTCCACATTAAGTCAAAGCCACATAATTTCTAATTTTGTTGCAACATTAACAATAATTTTATGTTTAAATAATTAATAATCTATAATCAAATAAATTCGGACGAAATAAATACCTACTAAATATTTAATTTAAATAATCTTAAATCTACTTGTGAATATTTGTATTCAGTGTTCTATATCCGTAATTTAAAAATGTTCATAATGTCTGAAATATTTAAAATGTACTGACGCCAGTTAGAATTTCGGTGTGTTCGTTATGCAAATGAGCAAGTCCTGCCCTGTGTGACGCCTGCTGCAGACGACGTCGCCACATTAACAAATCAGAGGATAATTTGAGGACATTTATATAGGAAAAAATATATACGACTTTGTAAATTTCATCTAATTCGAATGTAAATTTTAATAGACTTCATAAAAATAATTGTTAGGTCTCCAGACCGCGTACTTCTGTGTAGGTAGGACGGTGAAATATCACCTCATTACTGTATTTTGGAAAAATGTTAACAATACCCAAACGCAACAAGAGTTGGAATCCCTGTAGTTTTATATGCCGCTGCGTATAAATACGGCGCACAGATACAATTAGAAGTTTATCATTTTATAGGGAATTTAATGTGAAAGTACTTTAGCTTCTTTCACTATAATTCTATACAATAAAAACGAATGGAAATATTTCTAGTATTAAAGCTTGACAATATTGTATTAAAATGAATTATCCAGACACATGATTATTAATAGAAATCTTGACATTTAACAAGGGAAATCATTTTTTGCTATTATCATCTGTGCAGCTAAATACATACCTCTCATGGGATGAATTTGGTATCATTGGGAAAATTTTTTAATTTTGCATTTACGTATATCAGATATTACTGAATATATGAACTTTTTTACTGATATATTTAATAAAATCAATTATATAAGAAATTTACTAATAAAATGTTAATTCCATCTTGCCAAAAACACTGACTGTAATCAAAATGTTGTTGCACCAATAATTGCAGTTTATTCTTGCAAAATCAATCATTTTAATTTATTATTATTGCGGATAAAAACGGCTACAAGTAATAAAATCATTTCTTAGATTACAAAAATTTCATTCATATTTTTTTATTAATATTAACTTTTACTAATAAATTCATTTTAAGATAAAATTTACTGCTACTTTTTTTTAAAAAAAAAGGATCGTTGCGGGCTTGAATCCGGACTACACAATGTGTTCTAATAAGAAATTCACGTGCATGTGCATATGCACTGGGCTATGGAACACTATGTTCGAAAAAATTATATTATAAATACGAGGTGTATAAATGAAGTAACCAGACCGATTTTAAAAAAATTGTTAGAATAGAATCACAATTCATTATTGTTTCCCTCAAAATAACTCCCTTGGGAAGCCACACAGCGACACAGACGGTTCTTCCTAATGCATAAGATCCCAGAATTTGTGGACATTTTCATCAATTCTTGAATATGAAGGCCTTCTGCTGCGTGTTTCATCTTTAATCGACTCTTTTCCTTCTGAAAATGCCTAAAACCATCGACAAACAGGTCCCTTGAAATAAAACTGTTTCCGTAGATCTACTTAAGTTTTGTAAAAGTTTCCATTTTTTTTTGCTCATTTTTAGAACGCACTAGAAAAAACCTGCCTCCTCTCCAAGTCCCGTGTCCCAAAAGTTTATTTATACGCTAAGTTGTTAGTCTTATTTTTTTTAATATTTCAATAAGACAGCGTCTTACTACGGAATATTTGGAATCAGTAGAGACAATATTAAACAATCTAACCAACGATATTTGATATACCTCATTATATTTAGCGGGACAAATTACAACAGCAACATACTGTTTTTCCTTATAAATATACCCTATGAAAAGATTTTTAGTATTCACCTGGTATAAAGGAAAGTAAAAACTATGAAAATTCCCACCACTTGTTTTTACGAACGAGTTGTTATTTAGATCAGTTCGTCGAACGACTTTGGATAAGCAAGATCATAAGGTTTGGTTATGAGTAATTTGAGTGAACTAATGAGTATTGTTATGATTTGGGGGATTCGTTAGCGGTTGGTATACCTGTGCAGGTTTGGCCTCCTGCTGCGCGAGCCAAATAGCCTAGCCGCACTCTAATTCGGGTAAAATACACACGGCTATACGTACACTCGTATTTCAACAGCCGTCGGCACATTCCCTACACAACACCCGCAACATCCAGGGCCGCAGTCAACAACATTTCATCCTCTTTTACCGAAAAAAAATACACTACATTCTGGGATAATATGGTCGTCCAAGTCTACGACTTTTAAAAAAATACTTATTGTTATAATGTATAAGTAATACTAAGGTGAATCTAATTTTTAGATTTCTGTTTTTTTTTTTATTACTCCAGAATCAAAATGAAACTTTAATGCATTTAAATCGAGGGCATAATATTCAGTATCACTCATGTTTGTGGAGTGACGAGCATTAGTAAATGCTATTGGCTGTTCGAAGGCGTCATCGCCTCAGCATTTTCGCTATACGCTCAGCGGTGTAGCTGACGTCACAGGCACCGTCTATTTTTTAGTGTGTAATTTATTGAAATTTTAATATTATTTTTGCGTATTACAAGCTTTTCTGCGAAAATAAAATAATACGGGTTTAATATTGTTTGCACAAATTAAAATATTAAAAAGTGAAAAACTCTTGAAATTGTTGACCCAGTGGTGTCGATGACGTCCCACATTTTTTTCTGGCGTATCTAATATTTTTATATATACATTAAAATATTAAAAAATGAAAACCCAGAGAGATGAAAACTATTTTACCGAAGAAATTAGAACAATTTCTGACGTAAATAAGTATAGCAAGTAAGAAAAATAAGAACGGTATTTTTTGAGAATTAGGGACAAATGTTAGAGAAAGAGTAGGGAGAAATAAATGGTTCAGGTTAAAATGATTTTCAGCAAAATGTGATAGTTAATAAGCCCATATTCTAAAAGCAGTTAGGTAGAATAATTTCTGGAACTTACAATAAATACTAATTAAAAATTTGGGGAAATAAATACATCAGAAATAAAACAATCTATAGCAAACTGGAGAGCGAGAGAACAGAAGAAATTAGAGCAGATTCTGAGTCAAGTAAACAGATCAATTATTGGACACTAGAACAAATATTAAAGCAAGAATTATCAACGAAAAAAGTAGAAATATTATTTTGATTTCTGTACTGTGCTTTATAGGATACTTTATGATAAAAATATGGAAGAAAAGTGTCCCATATGAATCCCCCTGAGTGAGGACCTGCAGGTAGTCCCCTTACAAATCGCGTCGAGGACGTCTTTTATAATTAAAATTTTACGGAATTCTCAATAAGTTCCCAGTGCGACTCGCGCGGAAGATAGATGGTGTGGAGTGTGATGTATGGCCACGCACGGCTATCTTTGTAGCGGGATTTATCTCCGGATCCATTCTCCAACACAACGCCGCTATTGTCAACGCTAAACCCGCGACATTAGAAATCATAACCTCCCTTTCGGACCCTTGTCCCACATGATTTATTCTAATTAAATCTATACAAGTGGCGACAGCGGGATAATTATTCAAAAAGAAATATTTGTTATAATAAACTTCATAGTCCTAACTACTATAAATAAGAACGAATAGTTTACATAGTCTTATTTTGTAGAAAATTACTTCGAAATTATTTATTGGTAATTGCATTTATAAAAATGTTTGTATATTTTAATTCTCGGCTATTATGAGGTATTAATCACAGTTAAGTAAAAGCACGTGTATATAATATCTACTAAATTGTTAAACTCTTTTGCCTATTTGGGTTTTGGATTGACTTTAAGATTAATATGTACGTTAATTGCTCTGTTACTGTACATTTGTTCTGCGTCCTCTTGCTTCTTTTCAGTATATATATCTTCTTTCCTGCCTTCTTCTACTCACTTTTTTCTGTTTTTTTCTTTGTCTTTTCTTCACACTTTTGGTTCGAAAACTTTATTTGTTTATCTATTTCTTTCATTCTTTGTATATGATCATAGCAATTAAAATGTCTTTTTTTCTATCTCATGTTAAACGGTTTTACCTAATAATCCATATTGAAACAAATATATTATATTTTTAGCAAAGGATTTGTAGAATCTAGATTTGAACTTTAAAGATCAAATAAAATATAATGTAATCACAGGTACCTATTATTATTGGAGAAATATCGTCTTTTTGATTCTTCATCTAAATTATTAATATAAATACAAGAACACCAGAACGACAAAGTATATCATGCAATGAAACATAATTTTATACGGAAAAAGAAATAAATAATAAAACAAAGATGACGATATTCCATAACACACTTGACTAAAATGAATAAAACCAATATTTTTGTTTCCTTGTACAATGTAAAGAAAGTATTGTATTCGCGAAAAGCTTCGGTTTTCAGGTTTCGACGGATATATCCGTTTTGACCATCCTTGAATCCATTTTGACTATTTTCGGCGTGAAGTCTGACTTATGAATAGATAAGAGAAGAAATTCAATGAAAACCAATACTAGACTTATTTTAGAAACAAGACAATGGACTTGGTGGAGTCATATAATGAATGATGAATGAACAAAAAAAGTACATCAAATTTGGAAGATCAACGTTACAGCGAAAACGGAATGTGAAAGACCAAAGGACACATGGGATTAGACAATACAGAAGACATTCACGAATAGAAACATTCCAATTCCAAGTAGTATGGAAAATAAAGAAAAACTTTATTTAATTAATTGTACTGAAAGTTTCTTCCAAATAACTTTTTTTGTTAAAACCAATAGTTTAAGAAAAAAAACAACATTTTGATGTATTAAGTTTTCACGGTATGCCTTAGTATTCAAGCTACTTGACTTGATTTGATTTGAAATTTTTTATTATTACTGACGTAGAAAAATATGTTGCTCTAAGTAAAAATGTCTCTTTCGTGGCATGATTAGTGTAACTATAATTGACTGGTAGGCCTCAGAAAATTAACAAAAATTCATAGCTATAGAATTTAATTTGTTTTTAGTAGGTCAAGTATAAGAGCATTCTAAATATTGGCTTTCATTTTTGGTCTACTGAAAACAGAGCTTCATTGCTTCAGAATGTGCTAGGGTTTCAACAGACCAAGAATTAGAGTAAACACTTCTGAGTCTCTAATTCCTGACCTACTATATCTACTCCAGAATGTGTTCTGGGTTCAGTAGATCTAGTGTTAGAGCAAACACTTCTGAGTGCTCTAAACTAAAGCACAATCCAGAGCAGCTAAATCTGCTCCAAAATGTGCTTTGGTTTCAAAAAATTAGAGCACACGATGAAGTGTGCTCTAATTCCCGGCCTGCTAGATCCTCTTCAGGGCATCAAATGCCGTGGATGGCGTTGCAGGATCCCCTATATATCCTAAAACGCGCATTATTACTGGTAACATGGATTCCTATTGGTTGATATTCAATCTATAATTGTGGCTGTACTACGGGAAATTTTAAAATGAATACTTGAATAAGTTAACACCTTTAAATACAGTCCACTACACATAATTCATCTGAACACATTACATTCGATCCTAACATCACATTAAAATTATCTTACACGTAGGTACTTTGATGCGAGGAATTCACTGATACTATTTTTAAGAATGTAACTCACATCCATTTGAGGGTAATATTCAGTTACTAAAAAATGGGCAAAGGTACAATAATTCTTTAAAATAATAACAATTCATAATTGATGCATAAAAAATACAGCTCTACGGGAAATATCTCGTTGGGGGCCTTGCCCTTTGAAATTTTTCTTTGGGGGTACGATCCCCAATGCCCCCATGTAATCGCCTTCTATGAACCCTACCCTGTATAAAACTCTCTCATCCATTGCCACAACATCTGGAAGATCAAGGATGGTGGATTACAATTCTCGTCGTTTTGAAAACGAAATGTCTGTGTCATCTGTACTCCATCATTTCTTTCTGTGTGTGTGATATATGTTGCGCGTGCAATCAATCTCTTGAGGACAATCCGGAGTGCGTGAGGATCGTTGGTGGTGGAGTAAGCGCGTACAGAGCAGCAGCCGGACTTCTGAATGCGTGGTGATGTATCTGCTGTCGGCGCGAACACGCTGTGAATTATCGCCGTATGCTGATTCCTATTTTTAATCTAGCTCCGGAATGCTGGATTTATCGTTCCGGTAGGTGGGAATACGACTGTGCCTTACCGTCAGTCCAGGAGATTTATTCCACCACAATATGGAAATATTCCATAACATACACACTTTTATTTTCTACTTCATGCTAAACATTATTCTGCACATATAACTATTCAAAATTAAAAGTAACAAAGCGTTTTAGTTCCGTGGTTCAGATGTATAACCAGCAATTATCAATAAAAAACAAATAAAAATGTGAGAGAGGAATAGGATAACAATTGTATGTTTTATTTTAAGTTATATTTAATAAAATAACACAAAGTAACACTTAGTTTCTCTGCATTTATAATAAAAATGTAATGACGATCGTTCAATCCTTTTGAATATTATTAAACTAATATTGTCCGGAAGAACATTTTTGTTGTGCTATTAAATAATATGTTAATATCCTACATACTCAAATAATTTATTTTAAAACAAAACATTATTACATGTTTCAAGAATAATGTACTATTTGTAAAATAATATTCATTGCTCCCAAATCGTATAACTTTCCCCTACTAAAAACAAGTGAGGAGAAGGAACACCTCAACTCTTAAAAGCACCCATTCTCTTTGAAAATTGTTTTATTGACCGATTTCAATTATTTATATAGTTATCTTCAGAATAACCGGGAGAAAACACATAAATTTAACAAATTATGTAGAATGGACCTTAGTGTATAATTAAGTCATTAAAAAAAATATTTACAATAAATACATTTTTTTTTATTTACACTAACAAATTACAAGAACCACAGCTGAAAATAATAAATAAAAATTTTGAAAGAGAGTACTGCGTTTAAGACTTGAGGTTTTCCTCCTTCTCGCCTGTTCTTATTCATTATCGCACTTTGGTTCCATCCTTCGATATTTTCCTGAAACTTTTGTCGATAGGATTTTTCTGTTATCTTGAAATGACGAAACTTAACATACGAGGTGTTTATATTAAGTAAAAAGATTGATTTTCCTACCTTCATGACAGTGTAGGAACTCAGATACTGGAGTCTCCTTCAGCTGGTCGGTTGCAGCCGTTTAAATGTTTTGAAGTGTTTCTAAATGAGTTTCCTTGAGGTGATTTTGGAAAGAGGAAAAAGTCACAAGAACTCAAGTTAGGCGAAAATCTAATTTTTTCAACATTTTTGCGCAGATTTTTCTCATCTAAAATCAATTAGTCAAAATCTGATGAACGATGGTGTGAGTCAAATAGTATAACTCCCCCAATCATTTAGTACTATGAACCGCCTATCTGAACGCACAAGATCCCAGATTCTGTCAACATTTTCAGCAGTTCTTGAAGATGAAGGTCTTCCGCTGCGTGTTTCACCTTCAATCGACTATTTTTCTTCTGAATTTGTCTAAAACCACCGAAAAACTTGCATTGCACTATGCCCAAGTGTGAAGCTAAACCTGTTAGCACACCGTTGTTCGAAATTGAGGTTACTTGTTTTTAGAATACACTACAAAAAAACTATTTCACGAAAAAAAAAAATACTTTAGTGACTTCAAATTCATACTAAAGGCATGTAATATGTCCACCTGCCTCCCCTTAAGTGTTAGCATATCAAAAGCTATGTTGCCAGTCTTATTACTTAATTATACAAACCTCTTAATATGTAGATTATCAACTTTATTATTATTCTAAATATTGAAACATTTATACTTTCTATTTCCTCATACTGTTTATTGATTATATATTAGACTCTGTTAAACTACTTAAATAATTTTCTTTTAACAGTGAATTGAAAATAATTATTCATTACTCCTTAAATTATGAGAATAGTTCAAAAATGTATTGTTTTATTAAAAATATATAGCATAAACGATATACAAATAAGGGCAATATAATGAGGTCTTGCAAAAAAAATTAAGTGAACATTTTTATTGTTTAAATCGAACCTACAAAGTCTAATTTATCGCTCTGTATGTTTTAATTCATTTTTATTTACATTTAATGTTACATAAAATCGATTTAACGTATCATACTTTTAAAAAGTTGCAAAAAGTCAGCCATGTTGTGACGTGTGTAGGATCTTTTGGAAGACATATTTGTTTTTTGATAAGACATAAAAATTAAAAAAGAAAAATATATGTATGTAAAATAAAATTTTAGATCAAATGTTTTTATATATATGAAAAATATATATTAAATGTAATAATATAACACAATTTTATTTCTTGAAATATAATTTTTATTTGGAGTGAAGTTATCCACGCATGTAAGGGCTTGTTTGAAATTTGGTAAAGTGGACAGTGCGTGATTGAAAGCATTGTAAGGCTTTTGTGTGTCACTATATTTGCACAAGATTATTCAATTTGTTAGTTTGGAAGTTAAAATATTATATTTGACGTTTGAAACGAAGTGAAGTTAGGCGAGAACCCTGATACGTCACTAGACAAGAGTGGAAGTGGGTTAATTCAGCTACGTTTTCACGCACATCGTTTTTAATTGCAGTTTTTTCATTATTAAAGATTAATATAGGGAAAAATAAAAAATACGGGTCTAATATTTTTCATTATTCTATCGATTAAAGCTAAAAATAAGTGCAAGACCTCATTAGTAAATTTTTACCTGTTCCAGTTTACAAAAATAAAAAAAATGAAAATCTATGTTTCAAAATAATAACAGTGCGGACTCTCTACAGATTGAGGATGAATTTATTATGTCTTTTGTCATATTGATGCAATAACAAAGTACCAATATAAAGATATTTGACAAGTTATTATTTTAAATTAAATTTGATCGTTTCTAAGTACTCACTAATTCTACGATTCGTAACGATCGTAATTACCTACCAACCAGTCATTTGTAAATTTACTGCCACGTAATTCCAATCGCTAAACATTAAAATATATCCGATTATGCAAAACTAGTATTAAGAGGGATATTACAACAAGGAAATAAAAGTTTCAAGTTAAGTTCCATTTCTAACAATAAGTTTAAATTTAAATATTCTGTTGTAGAAATTTGGTTATCATACACCATATACTTTCGTTTTTCTAGACAACGTGACGTAAAAAATAAGTACATAAAGAGAAAGAATGTTACAATTCAGTTGTATAACCAAAATAAAAACTGTAGAATGCAACCACCAGTGACATCTCTGCTTGCCCCATTTACGACTTGAACCAAACCACGCAGAATGAAATACTACCACTTGTGGTTGGGACAAATGAAAATGCGATGATGTCTTTGTTATGTACGAGATATAAAACATAATTTATACCACACCACCATACGTGAACCAATCAACATTAATGCGTTAGTAAAATTTTATTGTTCTGCCTTTATTGCATATCAAATTTTGTAGAAACTCTATTTCTAAATCTACAAATAAAATTCGCTTCAGCTTCTGAAAAATATAAGCAAATAATAATGCCTTAAAAAAACAAAAGCAATGAAAGACAAGAAATTTGGGTATGTCTTGTCTTTCATTTCTCTTATGTATAAAAATCTGTATTGATCGTCATTTTCTTGCTTATTTCTTGTCTTGCATGTTAATATTCCCAAATGATCTTGAACATATAAATAATTTTGTATCACACGTTCATTTTTTCTGTTTAGATCATACCAATGTCAATTATCAAATATACAGGGTGAATACTGAAAACCTTGACATAGGGAAATAACATGGGAAAACAGTTTTTTGCTGTTTCCATCTGTCCCGCTAAATAAAATCGGGTGTATATGGTACCGTTAGTTAGATTACTTAATTTTGCATCTAATAAAACCAAATGTTGTGTAATATGGCCTTTTCTAACTGAAATATTTGATAAAATAAATTGTATTTTGTTATGTTATGAATCAGCCATCGTATCCACTCGGCTATGGAGCATTTTGTTTTTGACGTTTCTTATTCGAAAATATAAATGATAACCTTCAAAATACAATTTATTTTATCAAATATTTCAGTTAGAAAAGGCCATATTACACAACATTTGGTTTTATTAGATGCAAAATTAAATAATCTAACTAACGATACCATATACACCCGATTTTATTCAGCGGGACAGATGGAAACAGCAAAAAACTGTTTTCCCATGTTATTTCCCTATGTCAAGGTTTTCAGTATTCACCCTGTATATCTATAGTACAATTATGTATTATTATTAAATAAATATTATAAATAAAAAAAGTCGTATAGCTGTACATATTATATGTATTTTTAGCATAACAGCGACATCTGTACGAGCAAAAAAGCTTTTTTCAAAGCATCCCTAGTTATAATAAACGGTTTATATAATTTCTGAGAATAATTATTATTTTGTAAATAATTATTACTATTATATATTTTTTGAAACTAAATATATTAACTTAATATTTACATACTTTTGTACTTTTATGTTCTTATAGGTAAGTTCTTTTAATAAATCTTGATTTAAAATTAGCAAAAAGAGAATATAAGAGTACAAGAATTTATGAAAATCTTGCTATTCTTGCAAGACAATGTCTTGTCTTGTCATCTTGCTTTGAAATTTATAGCACTTGTTTTGCATTTTTTTGCAAGACTAAGTCAAGACCAAGAAAAAAACAAGACTCTCGTGAACACTACTTATTAACCAATTTCGATGGTTCTTTACAAGCCCAGATTTAAGACTGGGCTGCAGCCCAGGGGCCCCATCAAGTTAAAAATTTTGTCAACAATTTACATTACTTGAAAATAAGAAAGAGCGCACTTAGAAAACACCAAAATTTATGTACTTTGAACTTTACTAATGTACAACGGAATGACTTAATTTTTAATATAAGAAAATAACAGTATCTTTAGTCGAGAACTATTTACGAATAATATAATAAAAGAAAAAAGTGAAGGAGCCTTTTTCAAACGTGGAAGTCATTTATGAGTCAGAATTTATTTTGTTTACATGAAAACAAATTGCACCGTATAAAGATCATTCTCAAAATTAACTATATTAAAAACTAGGCTGAGAACTGTACTGTTAGAACAACGCCTAAAACATCATCTTATACTTCTGAACATCAACATAATATTTTAAGAGTATTATTATATGCAGATATAGAATATTTTACAAAGAACAAAGCAGGTGCCAAAACTAAATTTTATACTTATCTATAGAACATTGGTTTTCAATTGAATAATTAGTAATTAGAAAACTTTTGGAGTAGCAGTCATTTAAAAAAATACACTGATACACCAACGTTTCGAATATAAATCAGTGTTCATCAAATTAACAATTTATAAAAAAAAAAAAATCGGATGTGTCCAACACATTACCTCCCGCCACTGTAGTACCTAATATATTCTAAAAAAGTTTTTAAGTACATTCAATTTGTAGTTTTAGAATTAGTTTATTATTGCACTTCAGAATATGTTTAATTTATTTCATATCTAAAATTTCCTTCATAAAATTTGTATGACCAAAAAAACAGCTAATTTTGATATTACTAAAACCGGAACAGAACTTAATTCACGCGTGCAAATATATTCCTTAATATTTCTTCCACCTTTTTTAATTTTACAATAAAACTACTTCATATTTACTTATTTCATCTTTTACACTTACATAAAATTTGACATCATATGTCAAATTTTGTGAACATATGAATAACTCATCTGTTTTACAAAAGTTCCTCAGCCTAAACGATATGTAAAATTATTAAAATTTACATATTTTTTTTCTGTTTAGCTAGAAGTTACATATAAATAAACGTAATTATGCAGATCGAAAAAAAATTATAAAATCTTTATATTTAATAATAATGTAATTTGCGAAAAAATGTTATTTGGAGCTATTTTTTTTTAGGAAAAACCGTTTAAAGCTTCAAGTAAAGTACTCCTTCCGGTTAACCAATTGTAGTCAAAATTTAATCAGTTCATCATATTTGAATATAAGTCTTAAATGCCAAATATTATATTTTTACATGTATCGTATTGGAGTTATCGCGGACGAAAAATCGTCACAGAAACACAGCCATACACACACACACACACATACGAGTACATACACAAACACACACACGAACATACAGACATCACGGTAAAAATAGCAAAATAGTATTCTAGAGACCCTAATTCGTGCTCATATGCTGAAAACACACAGTCGAAAAATTTTCTTGGCCAAAAACAATATCTCCCTTATCTATATATTGTTAAGCGGGAGGTAAAAAGTGATAAAAGGGCGTTTTAGATGATCATAAGTTTACATCAATTTCTACAACTTCATATTGTTCAATGTGATTCTGACACTTTACACGTTCAAAGAAATTTGACTGTTCATAGTTCATATGCTATGACATAGAAATTCTCACTTAGAGCATGTCCTAAATTTCAAGGTCATTTACTTCAAATTTTAGTTAATTCTAGGGATTATGTTGTTATCAAATGTTAAAAGTGAAAAATAAACAAATGTGCAATCATATATCATTGTGATCAACCTATATTTTTCTTTTCTTTATTGATACCCCTACTTTATAAGGGAAAATAGTTCAAAAATTTTGAACGTGTAAAGCGGAGCCATTCGATCAAAGAATATGATGTAAAAATATGACATAAAATAGTTTAAATTCTTTGATCGTGTAAAGCCACCTAAAATATTCTATATTGAAAAAGGGCTCCCACCAAACTTTTGCCCAGAGGCCACCACCAATATAAATTGCACCTGGTTCATTATGTAGTAGTCTATGATTTTCTTTGACATTGACATTTATGATTTAGTTTTTTAATGTGGGTTAAAAAATTAAATGTATTCCATTTTTAAGATTATTTAAAATTTAAAGTAAAATGGGTAAGTAAAGTACTTATATAGAAGAAATGAAACTGTTAATTTAACACATATTTAATTTTTAGTTGATATGAGTAAATATAAAGAGCAACCTGCAAACACCAGCAAAAAGAAGGATGCAGATGTAGAATCAAATCCCAGTGAAGGTAAAAATTATCACCTAATTTGTATCAAGATACGTATATAGATTTATTTAGAAAAATCATACAAGAAATTATTTCTTAAAAAAAACATGAGACAAAAACTGGTCAATATGGATCTAGGATATTATTTCAAGAAATATTTCTAGTGATTATATAATATTAATTAAAATAAAACAAATTAAAATACACTAATATCATTCTTCAGAGCCAAAATTAGCATATTCATTGTTATTTACCTACTGAAACAGACGAATACGACATAGGATAATATATTGGTCAGATTGAGAAATTAGGTATAAAATAAACTATTAAGAAACACATGAACGTCCGACAAAGATTATGATTACACATTTTTATGGTTATTAATTTTTAAAGTAGAAAAATAGCAACAAAAAAGTAAAATAAATAAAAACATAAATAAAGTAAATTTGTAGTTCCTTTTTAAGACACTAGGAGTCTAGTTTTAGTTTATAAATGTCATATCATATAAAATAGTCAATATTCTCTGATTTTCTTAATAATAACCTTTCTGAAACAGTTTTTAAATTATAAAAAATAGGCGTGTATACTAGCGATTTATTTATATCATAATATTTGAAACAATATTTCCGTTTTATCTTGGTAATACTGCTTCGAATTTTTAAGAAAAATATAACATTTAAAAAAATATATATTGCGTATTTAGTTGAACTTTCAAGCATACTTTTAAAGCAGGGCATATAACTGAAAAAATCTGGTTAACGGTTTATAGTACGTTATAATAATAAAGGTTTTAATTCGAAAACCGATTTTTAAAAATTGGAATCGGGTTTAAACCGGTTAATATATCGGTTAAAAAATTAATGAAAAAATATAATTATACTAATTTAATTAAAAAGAAATAAAATTACCACGGAAAACAAAACTTGTCTTTACACCACAAATCCAATTGTGTCTTAAATATATATCTTTGTTAAAGTGTGTTTTCTATGAGTTACCGCGACTTCTACCCGAAATTACTATGTTTAGTTCAGGTTTTGGATGGCCTTGCCAATTGTTCCTGATAAATAAAGTTTGGAAACTTAATTTTATGTAATTAAATAACTACACTCTTTTTAAACTTGTACTTAAACATTAAAATCAAAATTAATTTAACGTAAACTTTAATTTGTAAATATTCATATTGCTACCGTTGTATGATAATCAATTTTAAGAAATAAGAAGTAAGCATGTACTCGTATTGCGCCAGTTTTTGCAGGTCGTATCAAGCATAATACTGTGTACGCCGCACTCATTCCGAGGGTAGATGGCTTCTATCGAATCGCATAAAATACTGTAGCAGAACACCGTAATTAGTCAGCAAAGTTGTAGATGTTGTTGGGCTACTAAACTATTCAAGTGATCATCTTTCAGCGCACTTGCGCTTATTAAGCCACAAAATAAATATTGGTGGTTCTGTAACTCTGCAGCACTTACGGATGAACCGCCAGACCGCCACTGATATACGACTTTAATATAAATAGCCTAGTGAATACTTTTTCCGTTGCGTCTTTATAAATCAGGACACGTAACCGGTTAACAAAACCGATGAATATAAACAGGTAACCGATATTTTGGACGAAAATTGCGATTAAACCGTAATTTTAACCGATATTTTTAAGGACGAAAATATCAGTAACTGTTAACCAAAAAAAGTAAACCGGTTTTAGCGAACATATGTTATCTACCTATTTGTATTTGATTATGAGTCATGACAGTTTCTACAATTTATATTTCATTACAGAGTAATAAAAGTAGGTAATCTCTTTGGCACCATTAGACAAGTTTACAATTGAAAAGTGACCTGCGTTTTTTTAATGGGTATTACGGGAATTTTTCTGAATATTCGTTAAATAAATGGCATTGTTTTATTCGTTATATTTTTTTCAGATTTTTTTTTTTAAATTAAATTTTTGTAATTACTTTTTCTAATTAATTTTTTTAACCTTATATTAACTGGTTTAAACCAGTTTTCAATTTACAGAAAGCGGTTTTCGAACTAAAACCATTATTATTATAACGTTCTCTCTAAGGGTTAACCGTTATCCAGTATTTTTTCGGTTACATGTGCTGTTACAAATCCAGCTTTAGAATGAATTTTAGCCGAGTGTGCTCTAACGTGTTTTCTGTTTCTAGAGAGAGAAAACCTGTTCGTCACAGTTGCAATCAGAAATGCTTTTATGAGGAAAGTGTACTTCACCCTACTTATTCAACTTTTAATCACTGTTGCCATAGCATGTGTTTTCAAATATTATCCAAACGACGTTATCTGCATTTGGACTAAAAAGTACAAGATAGTCATGTATGTCATGATGGGCATTTCTGGTGTCCTACTCATTATCATTGTTTGCTTCGATAAAGTACGTCGGATGTTCCCTATCAATATAATTCTCCTCCTGTTAATAACCATTGTTCAAGGCTATATGCTAGGTTGTGTTATCTGTTATTACCCAACAAATCTTATATTTATTGCAGGTGCTATGACACTAGCAGTTGTATTAGCTTTGACACTGTTCGCCCTTCAAACTACCTGTGATTTCACAGTTTGTTGGGGATCTCTCTTAGTTATTGGTGTAATTTTTACCGTGTTAGGAATTTGTTGCATATTCGTTCACAATAAAATATTACACATGGTGTACTGTGCAATAGGGGTTGCAATTTTCTCGATATATATAGTCGTTGACACACAGCTGATATTGACCGGTAAACATTCTTACAGTCTAACACCTGATGATTATATTCTTGGATCCATTATGTTATATATCGATATTATAAATTTGTTTATACTCATTCTTCAACTACTGGGCTATTTAGACGATTAGTTTTGTATATTACTACAATTAATATTAAAATAAAATGTATTTTAACTAACTTTATTAATTAGTTTTTATTGAAAACAACCAACGTACTTCATATTAAAATTTAAAAGCGCGGTGATTTAAAAAAAATTAAATCGGTAATATAGGCTATGTAAACATTGGTACTAGTGACATCTCGCGGCGTTCACCGAATTTTTTCCGAGAGCTATATAGCAAGGGTTCGTCAGTTTCTGACCAAACATTCTCTTCATTAGCAAAAATGCACACCACTGCTTCATGTTTGAAATTTCCCTTTCCACCCTCACATGTGCTAGTGCAACTTATTATAAATGTCTATATCAAACTGAAATAAATAAATTTATACTTCGCAAAACATCTTTTTTTTAATTCTTTTTCCCAAAATTAATCATTTATTTTTTCTATTATTACCTGTCTCACTGAATATGACAGAAGTCATTGTGTGTGTATTTGATTATAACAAACAGGTCATATTTTAGGTTAATTCTAAATTTCAACTCTTGCGTCAAAATCAGTGATAAGTAAGTAATTTAAATTTTATTTCAGCAATAATTGCCATTGATTATTACAAAGTCAACATTTTAATTTATTATTATACTGAAAAAACTTCTAAAAGTAATCAAATTATTTCTTTAATTGGTCATATTTTTTTTTGATTATCTCAACTATTTTGATTGTAATAATTTCTTAGGGAAAATAACATTCGATTTAATTTATTGATAATTTTTTTATTCCTACCTTAATCACGGGTTTATAAATTTTGTATTATTGGTAGAACTAATACCGCCCGGGATCTGTTGCATAACTGTGCGTCGCAAAATTCTTTCCGAAACCATAATTTCTTTGCTGCTAAACATTTTACGACCTTTCGATATGCTTTTCTTACGAAATATAGTTAAGTCGACATTTTGGAATCCATAGTACATAATAATTAACATTATAAAAGTATAACTTTAATGTTTTCCCTATGAAACACTGTATATTGTGTTTGACAGTCTCCCGGAAAAACTTATAGCCAGATGGCACTGTGTTCGCAAAACACTGATGCTTACATAGTCTGTACGTAAAAATGGTATATTACATACCGAGCGTGGAAGTGCTTGATTTAATAGCTGAGCGTTGATAAAGATAACTGAGGTGCATAGCAGCCAGACTGGAACACATATGTATTCCCGCCAAGTGTATACGCTATTTTATTTTCAATCAATTATTAATTACTGAGTTCTACCTATAAGATTGATTTGTCAAAATTATATTAACATTAGCTAGCTGGGAATGTTATACATTATCAGCTAGCTGGAATGTAAAAATACGTAAAAAACTAGTTCCCAAATGTGAAGTTGGCTGACAACGACCATATTACCAACCGATTGTGAATAAAATATTTTTCTACTCCTATATAAATATATCCCCATTATTTTAATTTCTCAGATTAATTATAATAGCTATATTTCAGGACAGTGAAATATGACTCATAATTCCCTCTTCTCGGCCAATCTAAAACCAGAAATCAATTATTATTCACTTTTATTTTAAACCTGCCGTGACGTGAATGTGTGGGTCACCCTTCCTACGGCCGAAATATCTCGTCTCGGGCGAGACGAGAACGATTTTACAAAGCTTCCAGACGAAAAAATAAAATCGAGATTCTCGAATTTCAATAATTTTTAAATGCGTTATAAGTAACTAATGGCCGGTTGCACCGGTAGTACTTAAATTTTAAGCTTCCCTTAAATGAACAATATCACATCGGAATAAAATGTCAAATGAACTATTTAACATTGCTGTCAAAATTTCGATTAGCATTTTTTTATTTAAGTCTCGCTTAAAATTTAAGCTTTGTTGGTGCAACTGGGCATTAGTAGAATAAAATATTTCTATATAATTTAAGGTTTATCAATAATTGATCTAAATTAAAAATACAACTACTTCAAAAATACACTAGCGGTCGTTGAAAACGCAACACCAAAAAATAATGGGAATAATCACACAAAATTCAGCACAGAGGTTTCTGATTTTTAGAAGAATAAATTATTAAAATTTAGAATCGCTAAACACATTTGTTCAGAAAATATAAAGGTTTAAACTTAATTATCAAGCAGATTTATTTATTCGATATTTCTTCAATATGATTCAAATTCAGTTAAAATTTGATTGTTATCAAGTTAATATGCCTCGTAGAAGACAGCAACGTTCATTTGAGCAAGTGGGTGATTTTGAAATGGGCCGTACAGTGTATATGCGCGAAAGCGGGTTGTCACTGCGTGATATAGCTGCTCGTTTAACTCGCAATATAAGTACAATTTCACGCATATGGCGACAGTGAATACAAACAGGTACAGAAAGACGGCAGTCAGGATCTGGAGCTCGCCGGAGGACATCAGTCTCCTTATTCGGCTATCCTTAAAAGGCCGATTTCAAAGTGCACCAACTCTAGTTCGGCAGTAGTGAACAGTGACAAGATACCCACTATCTGTAAGACGTATTCGTCATCGTTTATCAAAATTTGGGCTGCATGCGCGTCGTGCATTATTGCGACTTCCACTGACCGAGCGGCATAGATCATTGCGTCTTGCTTGGTGCAGAAAAAGGCGATTGTGGAATAATGAATGGAATGAAATTGTCTTTTCTGACGAATCGCGATTTTGTTTGTTCCAAAATGACGGTCGGGTACTTGTGTGACGACGCCAGGGTGAAAGAGGGAATGTGACCTGCATTCGTACGCGTCATACGGCGCCTACGCAAGGAATTATGGTGTGGGGAGCAATTTCATACAATTGGAAATCTCGCCTAATTCGTTTACTCGGCACTTTGAACAGTCAGCGATACATTGACGAGATCCTAATACCGGAAGTTGCTCCACATATTCAAGACCACCCAGCAGCCATATTTCAGCAGGATAACGCAAGACCTTATGTCGCGAGAAGAGTATTAACCTTCTTTGACCAGTACAGAATACCAGTGCTTCCATGGCCGGCCCGTTCTCCAGATTTGTCGCCTATTGAAAATCTGTGGGATGTCCTAGGAAGAGCAGTGCGACGTATTCAGACACCAATACAAAATGTGGAAGAACTATGGGTTGTAGTCGAAAGGGCATGGAATGAAATACCGCAAAATGTTATTCGCAACCTTTTTCAATTCATGCCTCGACGAGTAGAAGCGGTAACAAGAGCGCGTGGTGGACACAGTTCTTATTGAATTTTTCATTTTCTGTTTATTTAATATATGTGAAATTTTAATCATTTGTTCATCTAATAATAAACAACCTTTGTGCTAAATTTCATCCGTTAGTCCAATTATTTTTTGGTGTTGCGTTTTCAACGACCGCTAGTCTATTACTAGGACAGATCGATCGACTTTCGTTATTTCTAAAACATCTCATCTCTGTGAGGTACATTGTGCATAAGTATGCCCAATTTAATAATGTCGATCGCCTTCTGTTTTTTCCGAAAAGTTGTAAGGAATTATGTTGTGTTTGGTATCAAATGAAAGCACTTGACAAGGGCTGGTATGCAGAAATGATAAATATTTGCCATATCGATCGGCTTTTGTTTTTTGCGAAAAGTTGATAGAAGTATGTTGTGTTTGATATCATATGAAAGCCTTTGACTAGAGATGAAACGAAATTAGCCACCAGATATAAATATTTCACTGCCGTCGGAGGCCCAGGAAAGTATATTATTAGCTGTCGCTAGTAATATACTGTTACTTAGTGCTGGTGAATATTTCTTAATGAAAAAAAAAGATGTTTTCTCTTCTTTTGAAGGGAAGAATTGTCTAGAAAATATATATATTTTTTAAATGATCTTCTATCTATAAATTTTGGTTCATGTCTTGGATGAAGATGAACCAGACATTTGACGTTTTTGTTTTACGATTTTGACATTTCAGTTCATTTTAAATCTGACGTTTCTGACTTTCGTCTAATACAGATTAGTGTTTAATTTTGTAGATATTTTGTGTTGGACAAATTCTGAACATAATATGTTTATGAAAGACTACACTTGATATAGTATTACAAAAAATGAGTAAGTATAAATCAAATAAAAACAATAAATTGAATGAATTAATTTCCTGAATGCAGATCATATTCATGACGAAGAAAAAGATTTGGACATGAAAGGAACAGGTAATTACTTTTAAAGAAATTTATAGTTCACAAAAATATATCACTTGCAACTAAAGTTTTGGAATTCGAAGATTTTTTTTGAAAACTCATGGACCGCACTGGGATTTGTAACACAAATTAATTTGGTCTTCGTCGAGTATTTGATAAAACTTAATTTTATGGCTAAACCTGAAGTTGGCTACAGAAAAAGTGATAATTGTCATTCTGAAAGAAGATTTATTACTTTTATTTTTTTATAAAATATGTTTAATATTACTATATATAATACTAAATCTAGCTCCACCTAACCTAACCTAACATATTAAAATCATGTTTTGTGACCAACGTTCAGATTTGGTCATAAAGTCGAGTTTACACGACTATTTAATGTTCTTAATCAAATCAAAACAAAAATAATCTAAAGAAGAGTTATCAAAATTACAATGACTAGATGTATCATTTTGCAACACTACCTGTACAAAATTACTGACCGTTTCTAACCCTAATCTATTTTGCAATTTGTTTTGAATAAAAGTATAATTTTAAAAAAATTCGCTCTGTTCCAGCAGAAGACGGGATATAATTTTGCAAATGGGAAAGAAATTTTATAAACTTGTTATCAATTTTTTTTCAGTGATAACTACCATGTTCTTCGCTGGTATGATCTGCTAATGTAATAATATTGCTAAATTCAAATCAAATATATTTTCCCGTCCTTAAATAAATAAAAAAATATTTTTGTTCAATTTTTGCGTATTATTGAAATTAATGAATTTTCATTACTTTTGGACGGTTAAAACCAGTTTTGTTCAATGTCCTGGTCAAAATTAAAAAAGGTGATTTTTTAACTACCCTCCTTTATAGTAGGAGAGTTCAAATCCCAATGAAGTCAATATTAAATTGCTGAAATAGCGAAAGGTTTTAAATGTTTGTGAGGTATTTTGGGACTCACCGAAACGAGAATTAAAGTTCACTGGCTCCAAATGAAACTTAGGTTTTCTGAAGTATTTCTTTTTTTTAGAATCTACAGATTATTATGCACGCTTAGCCTTTATGCGTGAAGTATACTACATGGTTCTATTGCAGCTGATATTTACCATTATCCTTGTGTACATCTTCCGTTACTTTAAGGTCTGCTGTGGATGGGCTACAAAAACCGCAGTGTTCTGGATAATTTGTGGTTCTCTCGCAATGATTTTCCTCAACACCCTGTCCATTAGTGGCAACTTCCAACAAGCTTTCCCGTACAACTTCATTTTGATTTCCATCCTTGTGATCGCGAAGGGGTTAATCATGGCAGGGGTGACGTGCAAGACTAAACCTGACGTTATCTACATGGCTAGTGGTGTGACTATTCCCCTGATTTTGTTTCCCTCGATGCTGGTGAGCAAGGATTTCACCACGTATAAGATTCAAATGCATATCATTTCAATTGTAATGTTGGCAATTGGAACAATGTACCGATTTGGAAGAAATTCATTATTTCTTGCATATTCTCTTGTTGGGTTAATACTCCATAGTTGTTACCTTATCTCAGACAATCAGATGGTTATGGGTTTGTATAAATATGTACTGACATCTGAGGACAAAGTTTTAGCGTCTATGGAAGTTTATGTAGATATTGTAAATATTTTTATTAATGTTCAATCTATTGTAAGTTATGCTATAGCTCATTGTAATAGGCGTAGAAATATAGGTCTTGACTAATTATACAATTTACATTTGGTTATTTATTATTAATTAATTACATAATTTATATGTACCAACGACAACAGTGCTTATTATACAAGTTGGCAAGAAGTTTCAATAAGAGCTTTTAAAAAGGAGAATATAATGAGAAATCGTTATTTTAGGACACTACTACATAAAAAATTTAACTTGTTCAGTTAAATTTGGAATGTTTTCAGCTCCCTAAATTAATAGGTCTAGCAATATATGTAGAAAGCAATTTTTTATGCTTTCATATAATTTATTATAGCTACTTATTTAAATTTGTATTACAAAAAATAATTTCAAAAAGAAACAAATATATACCTACAGGGTAGAAATTAACTTAATGTCATAAATTTAAGACTGAGAATGAAAGAATTTTTTAAAAAGTACATAAAATGAAAATTCGACTTTTCTTAAGGAAACTTTTTTTACTGTTGTTTTAATTCACTTTTCATTAAAAATATGTTTATCAAAAGTACATTGAAAACTAGTTGTATAAGATATTAGTCTCAGTACTTAAATTAAATACTATTTGTAACGAAAATATTTGTGTAATTCATAAAATATTTCCTTATTATTCTCGGAAGTGTTAGTGACAGTTGTTTTTTCTAAAGATTTATTCTAATTGTTAGTTAGTGGATATGTTGGTAATATATAGTGAAGTGGGACAAAACGCGGTTTTAGCAGCAGGTCTGTAATCCGAAAGGTATCCTGAAAGACGCCAGCCTGATTGCAGGATGTTCATCACTGTGATACAACGTCTTCGCGATACAGGGAATTTAAAAAAAATAATGGACGAGATGGCGGCAGTCGCAGAGTACACCACACCGTTGAAGATGAAGTCTTAGACCTGAGAAATATCTCATGCGGGTGTTTTGAACATTTTATACAACAATGATTATCATACATTCAATTTTCAAAGGTGTTCAAGGATTAATGTCTACTGATCACCAAGCTAGAATGATATTTTGTCAGTGGATTCTGCAACAACATGCTGCTAGTATATACTAAATAACATGCATTATTGGGCTCAAGAAAATCCAAATTTTGTAGTAAGAAGTAGTGTATAACTAAGATTTTCATTAAATGTTTGGGCTGGTATCTTCAATGGAAATTTACTTGAACCATACATACTGCCCCATAGATTAAATGGTGACCAGTATTTTTACGAAATGTTCTACCAGAACTGTAAGAAGATATTCCCTTACTCGTTCGTCAAAATTCATGGTTTCAGCATGTTGGTACTCCACCTCATTTGTCAAGAAATGTGCGGCAGCATTTAAATAATACTTATGGGAACAGGTGGATTGGCCGTGGAGGTCCTATATCATGGCCACCAAGATCACCTGACCTCAATCCCTTAGATTTTTATCTATGGGGACATTTAAAGTTCTTGGTGTATGATAATCAAAACCCTCCTGATTCTATTGAGGATGCAGATTCAAAAATGTGCTGAAATTATTAAACAAGAAAATTTATCACTTTTTTAATTTATTCCCTTTTTTTATATTTAATTCCCATTCACCGACTATAACCTCCCACTTTTCTTCAAGTGATCTAATCATAACAATTTCCGAACTTTTGAGTTTTATTGTTAATGCACATAGAACACAACCATGCAGTTCAAATATACACAATACAATCCATACATTTACGTACCATTTTTTAACGTTTTCTTGTAAGCCTTCTAGATTTAAGTTAAAGTACTACAAAAAATTGAGATTTCGAAAAAATTGTTTGTTATTACTTATTTATGTTCAGGGCATGTAACCGGTTAAAAAAAACCGGTAACCGATATTTTTAACGAAAATTGCGAACTTTAACCATAATTTTAACCGATATTTTTAGGACGAAAATACCGGTAACCGTTAACCAAAAAAAAAAACCGGTTTTAGCGAACATTAACCTTTATTTTAATATCATTTAGCCAGATTTTTTTTTGTATCTGTGTTTTCTATTTGTATTTGAACATGAGTCATGACAGTTTTTACAATTAACATTTTACTGGAGAGTCATAAATGTAGGTAGTCTCTTTGGCCGTTAAGGTTACTTAAAAATAAAAAGTCCCAAATAAATACGGCCTTTGTCAACACAGGCAAGTTTAAAATTAAAAAGTAACCTGCGTTTTTCTCAAGATATTACGGGAATTTTTGTGAATATTAAATTGCTTTTTTTTGTTATATTTTTCTCAGATGGTATTTTTTTTTATTTTTTTTAAATTAATTATTCCGTAATTTTTTTTAATCAAATTTCTATAATTAATTTGTTTTACTTAATTTTAATTATTTTTTAACCGATATATTAACCGGTTTAAACCGGTTTTCGAACTAAAACCATTATTATTATAATATTCTCTATAAGGGTGTAGAGAAGAGTTTACACTACACGATTTACATTCACACATTTCATTTTGGCATTGACATTACATGACACATGACATTTTTTATAACAAAAACACAGTAAATTCACAAGACACAGATGAAAACAAAAATATGGATATAGATGTAAATATAAACAAGAAAATAAAAATATTATTATTTACTGTCAAAGTAAACGGTTGTTATTTTTGTAATCTTGCAATATTAAAATATTTTAATTACAAGTTCAAGTTAACCAGTATTTTTTTCGGTTACATGCCCTGTTTATGTTACATCCTGCATTATATAATAATAAAGGAAAAACTTACACTTTTGAGCCAGTATCACTTATTTTTCATTCCATATAACTGGATCACTTTAACCCTTTTACTGAAACAATTGATCCTAAGTAATCCACTTGCGGGGCAAGATCAGTTGGTTCAGTTCAGATTGTCACAGGACTTTGCTGTTTTTAAATATTTGAAACGAAGTGGGGAAATTACAAATTTATGATTCTAAACACAATACAACTTATTAGATAGAATTATCGTAGAAGATTATAATTAATATTAAAACCTTAATTTTAAATATTAAATATGCTAAGCATTATTAAATGAATATTTAAACATAAACGAAAAACACGAGCTAAATGATCCAAAATGGCATTACATTTGCATTGAATAAGTGAATTGATCCAAATAATCTATCTGAACTGAACCAACTGATCTGATCCGATCCGACTAGCAAAAGGAATATCACTATTAATATGAACTACCTGTCGCTATTACTGATATTCTTAAATTCTTTCAATTACTGTACCTACGTTTCTAGATATTTTCAGAAAACAAAAATATTTATTTTCAATTTCGATTATAAAGAAAATATTTTCCAGTAAACCGAAGTACTTTGCAAGTGACATGAGTAATTTAATATGAAATTTAATTTTAAATGAAAATTTATAACTTTTTGTTATAATCGCTTTAAAAATGTTTTGTGTACCTAGTCTTAAAAGTTATTTTTTCACTGTGGCAGCTTTGATACAAAAATAACTATATTCTTATAGGATACAAAAATTGTGACAGAAATAAACTATTATTATCGGGGGAGTTTCAATGAAGATAATTTTATGTTTTTATTTAAAGTTATTAAGTATTTTAAAACTAAAGCAAAATTCTCGATTTGCTTTACAGAACGATAAATATTTACAGCCAAAAAGTGCTTGCATATAAAAAGTAATAATCATCAATTTCTTATTTACTCATATTGTTATTGCATTTTTAGTATATTTGTGACCATCCTGTACAGTATTGGGAACCGAAGATAGAACCCTAATGTCTCGGGTCTTTACGAACAAATGACTGCTTTATCCCAATTTGAAAGCCAGAAGCCCATTTGCAAGTGTTATATAGCCGAGAAGCATTTACTGACAGATCGTTATTTATGAAACGGAAATATTTTATTAATTTTGGAAGGAATTTTTTGTTTTTCTCATCGGCAGCTTCTTGTTTTCGTGGAAGATTAGGTTATTAAGAAAATATATTAATCATTTATGCCCAATTTTAAGTTTTAAAATTCTTGGAGGTAATCATTATGAAGCCAATATTTTAAAGTGGTTAAATTTTCCATATTTTATTTTTCCCAAAATACAAAAAAAAAATTGATTAAGTTCATATATTTTAGTTGCATTTTGGTCAAGAATAGATGACATTTGAATAATTTTAATTATGTTTAAAATGAAGCCCTCGATTCTCATAAGTATTATCACTAATATTTATTTTTTAAAATAATATTTTCAATTGTCAAACAAGATTAGATATTTTTTGATACCTGACATTATGGAATACGCAGTTTTACATTAGACATCAATAAATAAATTGTCAAATAAATTAAACAAAAATATACAGGGTACAAAGTCGGTAAAATATAATTCATTTTGTTATAATTTAAAATGTATTATTTATAATTAATGATTTATCATCGATTTTTTTTGTGACGTAGAAGGATGAGACATTGCTGTTGCCATGGAATATATACTCAGTGAACTTCTGTGCCGTCATTTTTGTATAAAATTTCATTTTTTGAGAAATCTTAAAACCGTTTAATGATGTAATATGTACAATATCACTTTTGAAGAGAATCTTAATAAAATAATTTTTATTTTTAATCTCTAACCTTCCTCATTGGAAGGAAAACTTTATCTCTATTGGTCATGAAAAAAAAACAGTATGGAATAACATCAAGTGAATTTTTTTTTATTAAATTTAGATTTCTTCATTTTTCAAAATTTTATTCTTATCTATATTTGTCATTGCTTGATTTATTATGAATTCATGGGATGCCACTGTTTTTGGCCTAATTAAAATAAAGTACATTAGAATGAGAAAACTACAGGTTATTGGTTTGAAGAAGAACTGTCGTTAAAGTTTTTAAAAAATATGAAAGTACCTGTCATCTGTGGACTGGTGCCCCATAATTAAAAATTATGTAAATGGTTGGAACCGTTTGGCATTGTCGCAAGGATCAAACAGTGGTGGAATGAAGCGCAAGTCACGGTGAGTTACCGCCGGCCTTTGTCAAGAATAAAACGCCACAATCATTTTTTAAACGGCGGTCCGCCCTCAGACCCCTGGTGTTACTCTCTCGCAACCCAGCCACGTATTTTATTATCATATTTGTGTGCCATACGCATATTTCCTGCGCCCGGGCTATGAAATTCTTATAAACTATAACTGAAGAATTGATAGGCCTCGGCCCGCTACCAGGGCCGGACTGGGCGGTGATCGAGCTTAATTAAGCTGCGCATTTACATAGAAATGGAAACGGGCCTGATTTCTGACAGTTACAATACATAATTTTTCCAAATTATCTTCCAGGAATTTTCATCACATCAATCCTCAATCCATATAAACCACATTTTTTTATTCATCAGAAACCCTTTCGAAACTAAAAAATTTTGAAAAAATATATTTACACCTTTAAGTTCTTCTACAGTGAATTCACGATTTTAGTTATAAGTAACATAAAAAAACTAATAAAGTAAAACAAAATTCAGGTTTGTTTCTTAACTAAATGTTGAAGTCTTCACACTGTTATTATTCACAAAAAAATCAATACAGTATAAATCATTACCGGTATCTCTTAGAAAACAGGTTGGCATATCCAGCAATGGATAATAAAACTTATGTAATAATACTGAGGGACTAAAGTGCATGATTTAATCCTGATAGTAGGGTATACTTCACAAGCCGAAGGCGAGGGAAATAATGTTTAGTCCTTTGGTACCTATATTCACAATTTTTTGCATTTTCGCATATATAACTATTTATATTTATATAACTGTCAAATAATTTTTCTGGTAAGGTAGGTTATGCTACATACGTATACGTACTTGTTTTCGTAGTAACAAAATGTTTATTCATTTTATTGCGCAGGGATTAAATTCATAAATAATCCTTCAGGGATTAAAAGTGATACTTCAGTCTTCAAAAAAGTAGAGTAAAGTAGGCTTTTACTCCCGGAAGTGCAAAAATATTTTTTTTAATAAAAAAACTAAAACTTCAAATAAACTAGGAGTTGAAGTCTATTGACTATTTTAATAGTTATTTTTAGGTATTTTAAAGCGTGCGGTCCTATATTGAAGCGCGACACGAAACGGAGTGCTTTAATAAAACCGACTGATGTACTAATACCTAATGTACACATATTGTATATTTATTGTCCAATATGTATTTTGTAAAAAAATAAAATGAAATCATATATTCCAACAAAGTTGTTGTCAAAAAATATGGTAGGCTCTGAAAAAGGCGTTTTGTAAAACAATGAAATGTCTAAATCAGTCATATTATTAAAAATTTGTATTTCTTTAAGAATTTATTAAATGATAAATTGCAGCAGGTAGCGTTTTTCTAAGGACTTTTATTGTTATTTTTAATAATGTCTAAAAGCTAAAAAGCATATAATCGAAATTAACGATGTTTTATTGTTGCGTAAAAACTTTAGGAGGCCAAAATTAGTTATTAACATTATAAGTGCGGTAGGTTGCATTTTATAGCGTGTCATGCTTAATAAAACTGAGTGATGTACAAATAAAGGCTTGCAAAAACGGTTTTTGACTGATGTTCCCCTCCTATTCTGTAACTTAGTGGTTAATTTTTAACCAGTTGCAAATTTTTTTCTCCAATGAAAAGAGACAGCACTAAAGAAAATATCAAAACATCACTTTTTATTTTTTAAATGTTAGTAACTGGTTAAAAAGTAACCATTGAGTTACAGAATAGGCCCCATTGATGTTTAATTGTTTTCCAAAGCGTCTTGTTACAGAGTCTATCATAATTTTTTACTTCTAGTAGAAAAATGAAACAGATATATTTACTTCAAAGAGTAGAGAATGGCCTTTTAGTAATATTCAGAATTATAACTGAATACAACCCTGAACTTTGAGTACAAAAAACAGTCACAAGACCAGCTTTGACATTCTCCTACTTTTATATTATTTATTAATAATATTTTCAAAGGCATAAATTTTTATTATTAATGTAACAATACTTATTGGACAACATTGTATAGACTTTGGGCTCCGAATAAATAAAAATGTAAGTGTGCGGTGTCTGAGTTTTAAATTTATTATAAATTTATTACTATGGCAAAACTAGCAACTTTATTTACGTTCGAAAAAAGATTTTGTAAGTCATATTGTACACAATAATAAATTAGTAGTTTTATGATTTTAAATTAATATCTTTTTGAAATTTGAATTATAATATAGTAGTAAGTAAAAAATAAATAAATGAAGTGAAAAAATAAGAAAAAGAATATTAATAAATTATATCCTCTGGAATGGAATCAGCTTCCTCTCGCCTCTGATTCAACGATCAAAGAAGAAAATTATAATAAAAACATTCCTTTATCTTCAATATTTTAAACAACTTACTACCTACGAAATTCTATTCATGAATCTAATCAAAATTTCAAATTACACTTATGGTTTCTTTCACACCATTCTTCTCTCAACTTAACACCCATCTACATTCAGTCCAAGAAAAAAACTTAATATGACAACGAATAAAACTGTTCATAAAAGATATAAACAAACTTGTATTTATCTCACAATAGACAGAAAAGGACAAAAAAGTAACACATTACTGGACCAGTGCTTCTAAAACTCCTACTGAAAGGTTTCTCTAATTTTCTTCTACTTCTTTCACAAAGTGTGACGGGACCAGAAAATTTATTTAGTTTAGATATATCACAAGAATGAACCTGAACAGACTAGTGAAGATGATTGACATAGGAAAAAAACAAAGAAATAAGAGAAACAAATCAAGAAAGATCTGTATACAAAGATCCAATAGAAATAGTAAGGAGAATAGGACAAAACACCAAATGATCGGAACATCTTAATACAGGGTCGGAACGCTTAGAAGAAAGTGAAAATATAGAGCCAGATGTTTAAGGGGCATAATAATGAAGAAGTATACGAAAATATAATATAATTATAACGGCAGCGGTGGTTCTTGCAAATCGAACTGAACGGAATGTGAGATTTGGAGTTTTATTTTCAGCGTAGTCAACTATTAATCAAATCAAAAATATCGTGTCTGAGTGGTTCAGAACCCACTATAAGCTGTAGGCCCATTGCAAAAACTTCAGGCTGATAACTTACTCCATCAAAGTGATAGTTTGGAAAACACTAACAGTATTCTCAAATTTTCAATATTAGGTAGATTTCTACATGATACAAATACGAGCACTACATAAATATGTCACTCACAGCATACTCGCTTTTCAAATTACAAAAATCCTAGTAGTACGTAATAAATTAACTAAATTGTCGCAACGTAATTATCATATGTAATAACTAGTATGTAGAATTTTACTAGAAATTTTTGTCGTCATGCTCACGACTGATTATTGAGAGGAAAATCGTACGAGTGCGCATTTTCTAAAGCAACACGGAGGAGTGACATTAACATTTTATAATAATACACCAAGCTAATTTTTTTCCATTAAAAATAAAAGAAAAATTATTAAGCTGTCCCCATAAAAACAAATTCTATTGTTATTTGGTATATTATAGCCATGGGCGCCCATAAGGGGGGGCAAGAGGGGGCACTTGCCCTCCCCTGGCTTTTCGCAAATTTATTATTTAATTCTTTCACCACCGTTATGTTCTATAAAAAAATTATTAATGTTTGCTATATCTTAGAGCTTATCATTTTTGTGTGTGGGACAAATAATTCCATTAGTATTTGTGTTTAGTTATTTTAACTGTCAATAAAAAATATAGAAATCTGAGACAATTAACTACAATAAACAAAAAATTTTCGAAAGATGGAATGAATTTGAAAATTGCCATACAAACCTATCCAAAAAAATTACATTATGTCTGTTTTTTTTTTTTAACATTTCTATTTATTTACTAGTAAATATATGTTTGCAGTCTATCTCTATAATATAAAAGTTTCCCTTGAATGGACAATATCACATTGGAATAGAATATCAAATGAACTATTCAACAATGCTATAAAAATTTCGATTATGTATTTTTTGTTAAGTGTTGCTTAAAATTTAAGCCTTGTGAGTACAATTGGACATAAAAATATATATCTTTTTATTGTTTTTTTTTATTTTGCCCCCCTTTGAAAAATATTTTATGGGCGCCCGTGATTATAGCCACCAATGGAACTGTACAAAGTATGATAAATACTGGTACATATTAAAATAAATGAGTATTTAATAAAATTTAATTTTCACATTTCTATGTTTCCCCTACTTTGATCTGAGTGACGATAACTATTTTTGATGTTTAACAACAAATTTTTCCAAATAATTTTGCTTTTGCCTTCTCTTTACGAGTCGAATAAATATCGTTTACCAAACTTTGCGTTGAAACAAAAAGAAGTTGAACTTATTTCAAAGCAATTTTCAATATAAATTTAGTTAAAAATTGATCTAAATTACAATAAACGCTTTATGAAATTAAAACGATTAATTTGAAAATTACACTTGTAGTATTTTTAATATAAAATAATTGAATTCAAAATAATTTGAACCTCTGGTTTCTATTACAAAAATGTTGAGAATCGCTCTCCAACTCCTGTTGAGTAGCAGGCAATATATAACCCACATTTCATTAAATATGTCGTTTCATAATGGTCGCATTGGAGTCAGTTCTCACAAAGAGCGATGCAGGGGCTACTTTAGGGCTCCGCCTTGTCCCTTGTCGTTCTTTGTGCACCTCTAATTAATGTACAGGGGCCAACTCGGACAACAAGTGAAATTTGTTCTTGCTTCAGTGGACAATAGTGTGGGAACACCGACAGGTGGATGCAAAATATGATTTATATGAGAAAAGAAAGGAAAAGAATTGCATTGATTTTAATTCAATGTATTGGAAACAACAGTAGTATTCGATAAGTAAATCTCAACAGGTTTCAATTTAGTTGTAAAAATAAGATTTATGGCATTATTTAACAAAAGTTAAAGCACTTAAGAAATATATCTGATAATAATGATAAAACAATACAAAAAAATCTGATGTGAACATTACATGACTTCCTTGTAGGTTACTAGGAGAAATGCACAACTACGTACTATAACTGTCCTATATATAAAATTTTAAAATTCTAGAGCGAATCGTTTTTGCGAAATGCCCTTTGCATGCAAAATTAAATGTTATAGCAGTCCCATATGTAAAATTTCAACATTCTACGCTAATCATTTTTGAGTTATACGAAATTTATATAAGTACGTACATATAGATACTTTTTTCGCAGTTGATCTTCACGTCATCAATTTCTGGTGCAAGAATTATTAAACTTTTATCTTGCATCTTCGTTATACAAGCATGACATAGATGAGACTTTTATACGCTATGTCATTATCGTACATATTACAGAGGGATATATATGCTACCTGCGTCTAGCCAGCGACAAAAATGAAAAACAGTAGTGCAACCGCGTTAACGGATTTTGGTGTTGATACAACTCTTTTTGTATATTTCATCCATTGTTATATTTGTTTATAATACTGTCAGATTTGACATTTATTTACTTTGGAGATAACACGATTACCCCCGACAAAATGATGTCAACAATCCCCCTTCCCACAAGGATTTAAATTACATGGTTACAATTGATGAGGTGAGGATCAACAGCGAGAAATAGAGTATAGATACTTATGAACATAGTCAAAATGGATTCAGGAATGGTAAAAATAAATAATTCCTTTACTTCGTACAAGAACTAAAAGTTAAATAACCTAACTTATTTAAAGGTATTCTCCCAATGACCTTATGCCTGACATCTTTCAAATCTAATGCTTCGATTGAAGACGATGGATTATTCATATGACATATGGCATTTGGATAATAAATTTATTGGTACAGTAAGTCGATATAAAATAACTTTAATAGTTTTTCGCTGTGGTTGTATCTCAGACCAAATAAAAGTAATAATGAAATAGTGACTGCTGGGCATCATTTTTGTCGTCCTAGGAATGAAACGGCCGCTACTAAATTCCATAACCGATTAAATCCTCTGGTGGCCAGTAGAGAAAGCACGGAGTGAACATTAAATCGCTAAGTGAATACCGCGGTGGCTGGATATGCAATTAACTCGCGAAGCTAATTTGATTTTTACTCGTTGTTTTACGAGAGAATCGAAGTCCTGCTGGGATCGAAACCAACGCAGATAACAAGTAAACGGGAGGAGCTGCGTATTTATTCTCGATGCTTAACACGCTTGTATGTTTAGCAAATTATATTGCCCTATAAATTCAATTATTATTCCAGCTGGAAATTTTATTATTTTAAATCTGCAAGAATTTTTATTCCTTCCATTATTTATATATAGATCAACATCTTCTACCATAAAATTGTAATCGTCATCTGTGGTACAACATTCCTAAGGGACTAAGGTATCTAAAGTCGGTTTCAAGTTGATCCTCACGTCATCAATTTCTGCTGCAAGAATTATTAAATTTTTATCTTGTATATCTTTGTCGTATACGGATGACGTAGATCACACTTTTATTCGCTATCTAATTACCGTTCGTGGTACAGAGAGGAATATATGCTGTCTATGTCCAACCAATGACAAAAATGAAATAGAAACAGTAGTGTAACCGCAGTAACGGATATTTTCAAATATTTAAAAAATGTCATTTATTAAAGTAATAAGGCGATTTTTCGCTAAATTCTAAATGAAGGTAAATATTAGATTTAAATTGAATGCTGACTGGTTTAACAAAAAAAAAATCGCGATGTGCTATATGAATTCAGTTTGAATAATAACCACTTAAGAAACCTTTGCCCTAGATATGAATTATTAATTAAATAGTAATTTTGGTTGCTAGCTAAGAGACTGTCCTAAATTACGTAACGCTTAAAGGGGGAGAAAAGATCCAGAGTAGCGCTTATGTTTGAGTTAGGGATTTATCATAAAGGGGGTATATCAAAAAGTGGCCAATTATGCGTTACGTAATTTAATGACGGCCCCTTACAAATCTTAACTCACTTCAATTTGATGTAACCATTTTTGTATTATCTCTACAGTTGTAATAGTTGGAGACTTCAACGTTTAGTTAAGAGAGAAACAAGTTTTTGTTTTAATTTTACTAATAATTATTTCTTTCTCTTTTTTCAAGAGAGTACAACATTTTTATGAGAAATAGGACCCCAAGTATTTAAGTTATTTATTTCATTTATTCCAGTAAAGTATTATATAAACAAGAAATCCAATAAAAAATTTTCAAAGAGAAGGTTGATAAATATGTTCATCAAAATGAGATAATATAAAATAACAATTATTTCAGCGGGAGAAGAATTCGACTGTAAAATATAACATCTCTGCTAACCTTTAAGTCTTGTTTCAACTTAATTACAGTTGTATAAAGCATGAAGAATCGTGGAACAAAACGAAAGCAATGATCCTGATAATCCAATTTGCATTGAGAACGCTTGGTCCCATGTTGAGCATTGCAGTAATGAAATTATATATAAATGTATAAAATATGTTGATCTGTTCTGAGTCCGGCAGGGGGTGGAATGTAATTGTGGAGGGACCTCCTCGAGAGTACCATTACTCCCGCATTCGGCATGCCGAGTACCGAACTCTCATTCCCAAACCGACCAACACGGCGTTTTTTTGCTACCGAAGGCTGCTTCACACGATCAGAAAGAAGAAGAACATGTTCTTACGAAGTTTAAAACTAATAAATTCTTCTGTATTTTATATACCTATCTGTTCTAATATTAAATCTAGATAAAATGGAACAGTATAATTATTCTATTTATTAACGTCTCATTGTTTATATAATTTTCACCTAGTTTAATTAAAGTACCTTATATACAGGTTGTTCCAGTTTTAAACGGCATAACTACAACAAATTAAATACCTAGAAATAAGGTGACAAGTTTATTTGAGGAAATTTTCGGAAATATCTAACTCCAGAGATATTCACGTTTATCTTATTGAAATATACTACTAAAAAAAGTCAATTTCATAACGTCATATCATATATTATTAAGATATGATACTAAAATTCTGTTAGGGAATCATCACGAATATTTACGATGAGCACCATTCATATTACCATTACAAAGACCATAGAAAAATACCATGTCGGTATATAAAGAATTTGTTTAAGAAATTTTGTGTTGAAGTTTTAATAACCTATTAATTTTTAATTAATTCTTAGTATTATGTCTCATTTTAATAAGATACTATTTGATATGTGGTTACGAAATTGTTATTTTAATGTAATTATGTTCCAATAAGAAAAATCTTTGGAAATAAGCATTTCCGAACCGTTTTTCAAATGAACTTATTAGATGTTTAATTTGTTGTAGTAATCCCGCTTAAATCTGGGTCACCTGTATAAAATTAAAAATTATCTTGCTATTACAAAATATTCATATTCATTCAAGTTATATAAAAAAGGATCGGATTTATTTCTTAGCAACAAAAGCTGAAAAGCAAGTGAATGAGGGCTTAAATAACAATTTATTTGAGAAAATCAAAGATTTCGTGTTGTATTTGGTGAGTTAAATTCTATTGTTATCGTAATATGATACAATTTAGTAATAACTATTTTGAAATATTAACTGTCAAACTGACAGATAAACAACAAGAACTGTTTATTTATTTTGTAGCGGAAATATATTGGGGTGATGGAATTTTATCAGTACATTATAGTTTTCATTGGTGAAATTTTCAAGCGTTTTGTGTTATGATTGTTGGATTTTATCATAATATAATGAGAGTCATAAATATATTGTTACAAAATTTACGCATAGTTGTAGCGTAGGTAGTAACAAACAAACGAGTGTCAAAAATCATTTTTACCATCATCACAACACATAAACAAGGGATATGTTATCATATCGATTTTGACGTTTTATAAGATTTTTTTTTTAATATTTTACGCTTGATATCTTGCAGTCCATCTTTTAGGATGTAAATGTGCCTGTGAAGAGCAAATTCAACACGTATGTATTTAGAAAAAATATTAGAAGAAAGTTGCTGTAAAATATGTAATTAACAAACTTTATTTGAAAAAATATATAATAATTTAATGACACTTTTACACTACATTTTTATTTTAGGACTTTACTGTTCGACTGGATAGAAGAAGAATTTATTAAAATACAAATACCTACACGTTCCGACTGATATTTAATAAATATGTATCACCCTGAAGAGGACTTATTGAAAGTCGAAACGTTGGTTTGTATTTATTTTTTAATAAATTCACTGAATATTTCAAGATCAATTTTACCTAGTTATCATTTTAGTACAGTGGATTTTATTATTTTAATTTATTTACAAAATTTAGCACACATTTGCTCTGAACAAATTACTCGTACATCTAGAACATGACAAAAAAAAACAAGTTAGGAGAACCAGATTTGGTTGGAGTTCTTCCGGAGTAGGACACTGGTCTTATTGTTAAATTTATATATGAATTTTCAAAGAGAATATTAGTAACATTTATTTATTGATATAAAAATTTAAGGCTGTAAAACAGTGTAAATCTTATTGATAGAGGGTGTCAATTTGAGAGATTCGAAAAGGAAAAGAACTTTTTTTTGAAGTCTTTGTCTGAAAGCAATCCCATTCTTCAAATCCTAGTACCGTTGGGGAAAGAATAATGTGGTGCAGGAATTGTGTGAGTGTGAATCTAGCTGGCACGTATTTAATCAGTCTGAAGGCAGGGCGCCGTGCCTACAGTGTGTGAACATCGGATTGTAATTGAGTAATTTGTTATAATGTGATAGCATTTAATTCTCCTGATTAATCGGAGCACATCTGGTCGGCAGGGCTACCGAGAACACCGCAGGGGGGCCAACACACTACATGTGGGAACAATCAGATCACTACCAACACAACAAACAAAAAACAACCGAACCAGATCATCGACGAATCAACCCACTTAATGGAAGAAATAAATACGTGGATTGTTTTACTTTTCAGCACAAATGTATTAAATTTAATTGAATTTCATAAAAAAAATACCTTTAAAATATCTCTGCATTACTGATCACGTTTACGAAAGTAGCCAATCAAAACAAAATTACACTGATAAATGATCTATTTCACTATTTTACAAAAAAAAATCATCTAATACTTCGTCATTGAAATACATTTAATTTTATCACAACTTCCTTAATCACGTTGCTTGTATATAGGATATTATAGCTGAAAAAAGCATATCAGGTGCTGAAATCGATAGAGTTATTTAAGCTACAAGGAATGTAAGTGTATTATAACATTCGAGGAGGTATTAAAATATTCGTAAAATATGGGCCATTTGACGGTTCAGATTAATTTATTTGCAAGTTTATAGTTAGTTTTTTATAGTTAACTTTGCCCGATGCTAAATAGTAGCAAAATTTTCATAATTACCTTTCTACTAGTCTGTTATTTTCTATAACAGTCCATTTACAATGGTAACCAAATAAAACATTTATCAGTCACTTACGACTTATGATGCTAAGGAAGTAAGTTAGTAAGTCAACGGTGGCGCGAAAAATCAATTTTATTCACAGAAATGAAGGAATTTCATTTCTACTGTAAAAATTATCGGAAAATAACCTTTGGAGAAAACTAAGCTATTGATAAAATAATATGGGAACATTTACGATCAATCGCATGTCGCCGAATAACTAGATTAACTTGACTGTCCCATAATATTTGTTTTTAAATTAACAACATTCTTTTGTTCAACACTGAATAGTTCTACGAATGAATTGACTAGCACAAGTTCCTAATTAAATAACTTAATTCTAAAAATTCATTTTTATTTTAGGTTAACTAAACCAACGATGGGAAAAATTTATAGTAAATATTTTTAAAAATTTTAGAGAGAAAATTATATGAAAACACCACTAATGAAGGATTCACTGCTTTCATTTCAAAGGTAAATTATGAAATATATCATAGGGTGTATTATTCCCAGGAATGGTTTCCGTAACTATTTTTCTGAGATGTTTGTAACATGCTCGTAAGATAATAGTAATTATAAGGGCCGAAGTATAACACACAAGTTCAGGCCTTTGGAACAACTATTATGATGGACTACTTGGCATTTACAGACGATGTCGCTGTTACTACTAACTATTTGAAGTTTGTAATGATAGAATTTTAAATTTAGCACATTTTTTCAAGGTTTTGTCAAAAGATAATTGCAAGTGAGATAACACTATAGATATATGTTACCTCAGACAGATACAGCGTATCAGAGGCTATCTCTTTTGGCATACCTACTCTTTCGAGGAAATTTTGAAAAGTGATAGCAAATGAGACTTCATTGGTATTTTTACATAGCCAAAGACAATGCCCCAAAATGTGTCGTTACTATAATGACTACAAATATTTTAATAATGTTGGTATCTAAATAAGTACAAAATCACTGGCAACAACATTCTTAAATAGGACAGGCTTTAAAGAAATTCGAAATTTCACTTGTAGTTTACTGGTGTCCGTTGTAAGTCTACAACCTCTATAAAGGAACCAACAGCTTATTCAAACCTCAGATGTCTTACTCCATTCTCCTCGAATAAGAATGCGGTAATCAAATGAGCAATTAATTTCCATACCCAATAAATTGTATTTTGTGCCGTTAAAAATCAGTTTGATGCATGAATTGTCTATCTCTTGCGAATATTACTGATTTTTTAGCTGATGATAAAATGTTTATTTTTTAATTTTGCTGCATTAAGAACAATATACTACTTTTTATAATTTAATAAAAGCAAATATTTCTACATTTGATATATAAGCAAGACGAGATCATCACAGATCGCAATGGTTTAGCAAGCAAGTAATGTCATATTGAATAGTTGCAAAGAGAAAACACCGGCATGTTTGGTGATATATTTGAGCAGTTTTGGCAACATCCGCGGTGACTTCAAACAGTGTCCGGCCCAGCACGAGTCCGGCGTTCAATGTCGCCAACTGTCACAGAGGAAATGACCCCACACAGTCAATATTGGCTCTGCAAACGTATACTCACACCTTAGTCATGTGGACACAACCTTCGAAAAATGGACCACAAAGGAGATAATTATACTGTTAGTCGAGCTATTATGACCAGAAAAGATTCACTCGAATTTTACACTCATTCTCGCTAACAATACATAAAAGAACTAAAATAAGATCATTTACTTCACTGTACCAATATTATATTATACGGACTGAAAAGGTATCAGGCATGTGATTTGCCAAATTTACTATATCTGTAAAGTGTGAAATATAATAATGTAAGTAATTAAATTTAGTGTGTACCGCCAGTGGGCGTCTACTCTTTCATGTTAAATACTTTAGATTAGTTTATAGTTTTAACGAACTAATCACTAATAAGAATCATAAGAAGCTAAAAAAACAATATATTATACAGGGTGAAAATAGAATTCTTCTTTGAGGTGTAGGTATATACAATTATTCAGTGTTTTTATATTCATTAAAATTATTTATTGATATCTATTATTCTTCCAAATTTAAATTGTCATCAACCAGCTATTACACATGATTTTGTTTTTGGTAAAAAAACGTGTAAAAATCATTTAAATAGTAAACAAATTTATGAGAAGAACTTATATTTTAGTTTTAAAATAATAACTTTAAATAAAAATGTAAAATTATCTGTTTTTATTAGATTATTAATGCAAAACTCCCTAGGAAATTTTGATTGTATATTATTTCCCAGTGAATAATACCTTACTTCTGTCTCAATTTTTATATTCTAGAAAACGATTTTTACTCTCGCTCGTGAAAACATTATTTTAACAATTACAATAACTATATTTTTAATTATCCATCATTATTGGTACGAAAGAAGTAAATAAAATAATTAGAAAAATAACTGGCATTTATTTAATCTAAATATTGTCTTGTCTATAAATTTCCAGACAAGACTCGACTAAGTCTAAATGTAGATTAAAAAGTTTTGTCTAGATATCAAGACTCTACATTAACCACTGCTTACGCTTTAGACAAGGATAATTATTCCACAGAGTTCTTTTTCAATTTAAGAATCAATGTTTCAGCTCGGATGGAACAAGCTTCGCATAATATATTTATATTTCAAAAATTTAAATTTTTAATTAATCTAGAGTCTTGAAACTTATCTACAATTTCTAGTTTTGATCTAGAATAAGAAAATCGAGTCTGTTCTTGAAATTTCAAGAAAAAACTTTTGCATTTTTGTCTTGATTATCTAGACAAGATAAGACAAGAGTATAGAAAGTCTAGATCTTAATTTAATTTTCGCACTGCCGTTCGTTTAAATATAACCATTGATTTTGTATGTATCAATGGTATAACTTACTTAAAGTAGTTAAAACTTAGGCTTTGAACTCAAATACCGCGGATTCAAATCCTGCGGAAAAATCTAATTTTGGTGCTATGTGTGATGTATCTTTCATCGCGTCACCCTTATTCAACTAGACATAACCTTACTACTTAAGCAGTTTTGATGAAATATAATATGGAATAGAAGGTTCGTGTTGTTCGATTGTTGGCGTTGGAGGAATGTAGTGGCGTGGAGACCCCCTGGCCGGCCGAAGGAAACTCCCAGTTTTGAAGGGAATTAAGCGACGGCAGCGCCCCCGACTGCGACGCTCCGGGGCGCTAACTCTAAAATAACCTACGCGGCTGAAGGAGCACCATTAGCGAACATGCCGCCAAATACACCAGCCTATCAGCAAAATATACATCCCCACCTATAAATCATTACTCCATAAATACATTTTTTGTTTAATATAATAAATTTTTGTATTCTTTCATTTCATTATCTCTGTATTTTATCAATTTTACAATAATATATATGTGGTTGGAACAATAACAATTTGACTTGAAGTCTCATTGTAATTTGGCAATCAACTTGAAAGACACATCATTAACAATTTTTATCTCTCGTCACTTAGTTTTCAATGGATAAGCACGTTTTAAAGTCCATATAATACGATTTTAATATTTTTACGATGATGTCTGTCCATATGTGTGGATGGCTGGATGGATGGATGTCGTAACGATTACTATACGATATTTCAAAAATGAGAACCAAAAGAAAATTTGCAAACCAAAAAAATGTAACAGCGCATGACGTTTGTACAATATTTTTTGTACGGGAATCGTAAAATCAATAATTAGTTTTTATTTTTGTACAAACGTTTTTATTTATAGTATACACACACTGTTTTGTGATTATGTATTTCAATACTAACAAGTACTGTCAACATGACAGCCAACATTGTAGCTAATAATCCACAATTTTCTTTTATTATTATTAGGCAAAGGATTATTTGAGACATTATACTCTTGTATTCTAAATATAGTTTTTATAAAAATACTGTAAAAATAGGAGTGTTTTTTCCAAAATTTCTCGCACGCTAATTTGGAGGAGATATGGGAAGTTGAGATTCCCGACGTTGCTTAGGTGACGCGTATCAACAGATTTTATTAAGAGTACAAAAAATTTTTATTAGTTGTTGAACTTTAAGAAGTTCAATTTTAAGGATTATTTAGGGATTGAAGGAATATTTAGTTGTGTGAATATCTGATGTTAGGAAATATCAAAATGTTTATCAGGTCCTTATGTAGTGTGTTTGTGAACTGTAAAGGATTCTGATCACAATGAATAGATGGAAGACAATGTGTTTAGATCAAATGCACCCACTACAGTGCACGTTCTTCGAACTGGTCGACGTTGCCTATGTGGAATTCCACCTGCTCTGTTTGTTATATCGGTTAGTTATTTCCTCCCGCTAGGTTGTGGCGCTGAGACCGTCTGATTGATTATCACTCGCGCCAGATCATGGTGTGCCATGGACGCTACTAACCGCGTGACGTCACGTCAGCCACAGGAGGGCAACCAGCCAAATTAATATACCGATCACTAATATCCCCACATACTCTACACCAGATTCCGAAACTAACATCAAAGAAACACAAACTTCTCTTAAGACTGTAACCATTCTTCGATGAGGATAAGATTGACAAAATATTTAAAAGGGTTCTTTGTCAGACCGGGTACGAAGCAAGTATTAGGAGATAGATATAGAATTAAACAGGATACTCACATTTGTATAAAAGTATAAACAAATATAATTAATAATCGTTTACATTTGGTTTCGTCTCCAATGACACTTCTGTCCACCACCGCCGTCTACCATTACACTATACCACAGTATTTCTCTACTTGCTTCTCTCTCTCTCTGTCTTCTCCAACAACCATTACATTATACTATATATACTATGAACACAAGTACTAAGTCAGCAAATATTAGTTTTACCTTTACACTATACTATTTATGAATTACATCAATTGACCTATTAATATACATTATTGGTGCCCTAGACTGTGCTGACTTAGACTTGTACAAGATCAGTGCAGTTACGCTGATATCAGAAAGGGTAGTTTTGAAGGATCACAGATACTAATGTAGTATTACAAATTATTGTTACAATAAAACATAAATAGGTGACAACTGGGCTACTAACTAGTTGATTTAAAATATACGAATAGATGTAGTTACTAGATCCTACTTCATATCGTAGTCAAGTCCAGTTATTTAGGTTCAAATTGGAAGAGTAACCACAATGTACAATTACGTTATTCGTATTATTTGCTGATTGATGTGGAGGAATGTGAATTCCAGACATCGATTCCAAATTAAAAAAACAATTAGCCAATAACAGACTGCTATGTCGAAGAGGTTGGGAATTTTCTATACGATGTACAATCTTTGTAGAAGTGCCACTAAAATATATGAAACGAACCAAGTACATGCGGTGCTTGAAATTATGTTCAGGAATATTGTGCCATAAAAGAAGAACAGTAAATCTAGTGAAGATTTATAGAGAAGCTAGAGAAGGTATCGAAACCGTTGCGGAATCCAATCCTACAAAGATCGATTTTTTATCGGATCGAATAAATATCGTAGTGTTGTTTCCCGGTGATGTGCTATGGTTCTGTCTTGTTCTTGATGTAATGAGAACGTTTATGGTAATGCTGCCCATTAATAATACCGTACAGCTTGATACAAGACGTAAGTTATAGATTACTCGACATACATTTGGCGATTTAGATAAATTTATCATAGAAATAGAAAAAGGTGATTTATTAGAAAGACATCAAATTATACAATGATGAAACACTCTTTATGAAACAAAACTAGAAGGACCATACCGTATTTTTGTTCTAAATCTATGCGACAAAATATTATTTTTTTTATTTTGAATGAGTAAAATGAAATATTATCCATCGATGAGTAAAATGTTTCATTATACACAATAATGTCAATTTTAAACAAAATAAAATTTCATTAACACCTCATTTTCACACAGCATAACCATAGCAACCTAGTATGGATGTTCCCTCAATAATTTAGATTATTTTTCAAAAACGTCATTTTCGTATATTTTAATAGTTTCCTATAATAGTCAACTGACACATAGATATTTTCTTTTATTATTTTGAACGAAAATCATATTGTATATTTATAGGCTGCATTTATATTTATATCAAACGTCTCTGTTTGTTAATCTTATTATTGATTGTTGATTTGTTTTTTTTATTTGATTAATAAATAATAAATAAATTATATGGCAAATTTAAATTGTGGGTGCATACTTTATACTTTTCTTGAATTAAATGATTCAAACAATATTTGGATTAGGAGATTTGAGTGACAGTTTTCATTATAGAACATGGTCAAAGTAAGCAGTAGTGAAAAACAATTTCCCATGTCAAATATAGGTTAATAATAGGGTGACTAGGCTAGCAGTGAAAAAATATTTTAAAAATATGTAAAACACCAGGCTTCTGAGAATATTGTAAATTTCAAAATCATAATCTGTATTTATATATACATTATAAACGTTTATTGATTCAGGAAACTGCATGTGCGATGGATTCTTTTCAAATTCTTGTTATTTTCAAATTAATTTATCAATTTCCAAGTTTTGTTAAGTATCTGAAATATTATAAATGAAAGCACAGTGACTCACAAAATCGTTTCTAATTAAAAATAAACTTTGAAATGGCTGGGCAACGTCTTAGTTAATGTATTCGAGTAGAAAACAGCAGAAATAATAAATCTCACAGCACTCTGCCACTGAAGGCTACCACATAATTCTTCCCGATGCTCCGCACTTAATTGTCTTCCGAAAAGTATAATTTTATCACACTGGGGTTTCAAACGGTTCTCTGCTTGAAAAATGATTCATGAAAAATTGATTAGCAAAAGAATAGACAGAATGGTTGCTTTAAAACGATTTGAAATGGTCCATTAGTTTTCAGAAATGAAACGACTTTTGCCCATTACTTGGTTACAGATTTTTACTATAAATAAGTAAATATATCAACTTCATCATCATCATCATCATATGTTGTAGAACATTCCTGGGCTCTGATTAGAAAGAATTAAATTGTAATTCACATGTTTTATAATAAAATACAATAGAAAAGAAACTTCAACGTTTAGTTGAACTACAAACCTAAATTTTTGTTGTAATTTTATTATTGTTATTTACATTTTTTGTAATTATATCATAAAATTCCTAGAAGGAATTGGATCTTAGATACCTGAGATACTTGTTTTATAACAAATGGTGAAGGTGCTAAACTTGTATCTCTTCACAATAAGAGATTTATAGATTTGTTGTGCAATTCATTCAATTTGATTATAATGTATTGCTCACTGAGGCTCATCGTGTAGATTTCTGATATTATGAAAAAAAAAATGAAACAGGATTCTAATTTTATTTTGCTCTGGTGTACAGATTACGTATTTAACTAAAATAATAATTGAAGAATTGAGTTGATACTTCAATAATTGAACGATTGTGTTGAGTTGAGTAAACCAGTAAATAATTTCTATTTATCTACAGTCTTTTGTTCCTGTCCACATCGTAGGTGGCTGAGGCTGGAAACAAAACACTAACAACCGCGAAGCGTCCTCGGAACAAGTGAACGCTAGAGGTGTGTAGCATGTCAGACCAGCCGGGGATAAATATCGGTTGTCAGGCAACGATCAGCGATCGGCGATTGTTGTGCGTGTGACATGTGACATTTACACGAGCTGTTTTGACAGAAAGGACATGGACCTGTTGCTACATGTTACAATAGGGGGAGTGATTTGAATTTTGATTTGATTAGGTGTGAGCTATGAACAATGTAAAGAATGATTTACCATTCAAATCAAAACCGTCAATAATAACAGAAATAATTAAAAAGAATAGCATGAAAAACGCTAATGAAAATAATTTTTAGATGTATGTTTCGTTCCTTTGTTGCTTCATAAATAAATTATGAACTTTGTTAAGCAACCTTAACGTTCATTTAGTTTAATTAGAGCATAATGAATTGCTGTTTGATAACTCTTTAGAAGCATGTAGAATAACAATTACACCAATAAAAAAAACTTTAAAATAGGCAGAAGACTTCAACGTTAAATTAAGCGATGAACCTCAGTATTTGTTTTACTTTCATTATTATATTTCTTCTTCGCCGTGTATCATAACATTCCTAGAAGGAATAAGTCTGAAAGTGTGCAACGTATTTGTTTTTTAACAATATTGACTTGTATTTTACGGTGGAGGTTGTTAGACTTGAGTAACTTGAAAGTATATTTTAATAAATTGTACAATTGTTCCGCTGAATTATAAAAATATAAAGAAATATAAATCACTCACGTTATTTAATTTAATTTAATTTTACACTATTCAACAGACCGAAGTCCAGTAACAGGACAGGAGACCTACAGTTTATAGTGGGTTTAGAACTACTCGGACACAGCGATATTTATTTTTGGTTACAGATTTGTCATCACTGGGATTTAGACCCCAGATCTCACACTCCGCTCAGCCAGTCGAAACGAGCTAACCAACTGAACCACCATTGCTGGATATGCCAGCTCTGCTTAATAGCAGACATCCTACGGGTTACTTAAGTTCGCCTCTGAGGCCTTCTACATGAAGGGATGAATTATTTTTTTAAACTAAATGAATGTCTGTAGATGTATAGGGTCTTTCAATAAGCACGCCTTAACTTTGACAGTTGATTGTAGTTTTATTTGAATTGAAATCGTTATCGTTTTGTGACTTTTTTTCTATCATAGTTGCCATTTCATTACGGAACCATTAAATAAAGAAATTGTGAAAATTTATTATAAAAATTTGTCCTCAATTCGCCAAAATTTTCGTGAGCTACTTGAAATTTATGGTCGACTTAAGCATCCTACCGAGAGCATAATTCAATGACTGATTAAAAATTTTGAGGAAACTGGTTCAGTTACTGATCGGTCAGTGCCTGTGCTTCGTCGAAACCTTCGGTCAGTCGAAAATATTGTTGCTGCTGAAGAAAATGTACGTGAGAACAGAAATCTCTTAGTTTTTCGTGATTATCAACGGCGAGAGGTATCGAGGGATGAAAAGTAGTGTACTTTAGCTAGAATTGAATAATATGGACATAGATGAAATGTGGTTTCAGCAAGATAGCGCTACGTGCCACACAGCGGGTAAAATAATGGAATTATTTCGAGAAAAGTTTCCAGGGCGCATTATTTCAAGGAGAGGTGACATTAATTGGCCAGCAATGTCATATAATTTAATGCCCTTACATTTTTCATTGGGGCTACATTGTATGTCTGATCACTAATAAGCCACCAACAATTAACGAACTGGAGAAGAATACTATTCGAACCATTGCTGAAATCTAGCCCGAATTATACCAACAATTTATCGCAAATAGGGTCTCTCGGAACGTCATTTGCCAAGGATTTAAAACATAACGGTCTTAAATGAGTTTAAAGTTGCAATAAAAATTCTTGCTGTAATTGAAATACCTTATATATTAATAAAAGAAGGTCTTTTTCGGAAATACTCTAACAAGACACTTTGACATGAACATTACGATCAAACAGTAAAAAACAATACATAATTTGTTCAGTAATACCAAACACCCCATTGATACAATGTAAAGATCAAAGAAGACTGCAATAAAAGCTTACATTGGACAAACTAAGAGATGCCTCCACAGTAGATTAAAGGAATTCTTTTAAATTTGAAGACACTAGGATACTGGCTACGGAGGAAAAGAACTCTAACAGAAAAACGTCTTACTCTCGAAATATTATTTAGAATCTCAGCTCCATTTATTCTGGGATTTTGAAAAAACATTACGACTATTATTACAGTAGACAGACTGCCCGTCTGATTATTTCTTCATATTACATCCTAGAACAGTCGATCATCAAATTTCTTTCATTACTTGATAATGTTTTAATACCATTTATGTAAATCTGTTACCTGATTTGAATGTATGTCTGTATATGAGGTTGTATGTTTTTTATGTTATCAGCACCCTGATAAAGACTGATTGACAAACGAAACATTGGTGCATTACTGTATTTTATTAATTGACTGCAACTCCAAAAAAACCTTCTTTTATTAACATCCAGTCGATAAACCCAATCCTACACTTACATATTAAGATTTTGCTGCGTTTTCGAAGTTATCATATAGTAATGAAATGATTGCATTATGATGTTTGTTGACTCCCGCAATAAAAGTGAAGTGAATTGGTTGGAATATGTGTCGGGATATCAGTTAGTCATGTAGAGTTTATCACGGCTACAAAATGGCCGTGTAGTACAAATGACAGCGGGCGTGCGGCGACACTCGGCAAGCGCCTACGCGCCCCGCATGGGATTTGCACCGCGGACTCGCAGTATTGTTCAGCGACACCCACGCTGCATTTGCATTTAACGGTGCTCTCAACACCATTTTTACCGGCTTTAATTATACACCAGGGGGAAAAATCACAACTATCTTTAGACACACACATAATTGTTATTAGCTATACTGATGTCTACAGTTTGTTCACAAGGATAATCAACTTGTAATTTCCATTAGTTCATCGCAAATTATAACTGTCAACTATAGCTAGCTTATAATACATTTATAGTCAGAATCTAAAGGAGACTCCAACGTTAAATAGTCCTACAAGGCATAGAAATATATTTCTTGTACTTCTGGGAGTAAAATCTTACTTTACTTTTCAGTTTTTAAGACTGAAGTAGCACTTTTAATCTCTGAAGGATTAAATATGAATTTAATACCAGTGTGATTCAATTAATAAAAGAAGCATTATGTTACTATTGAAACAAGTAGGTAATGTAACCTAGACTAGCTTATCAGAAAAATGTGCATAAATGACGTTTTGTTTTCAAAGCTGACATGCATTTGGCAGTTATATAAATATAATTATAATTTATATGTAGAAGTGCACAAACTAGTTTATATACCACAGGACTAAAGTTCCTTTAATGCCTCAAATGATTAAATCATGCACTTTAGTCCCTCAGTATATAATATACCATTTCATACAACTGTCAAATACACACGACATTTCTTCATTGTTTTCGATGCGCAATAATTCAGTATCATAAGATTGGCTAAATTTATTACAGGAATGTAACAAAAAATAATCAATCATTGTCACAAAATTTTGAAACTGAAATATATGTTTTATAAAATATTATAGTCATAATGAAAAAAAATAACTATCTATTTATTTGTTACAAAACTACAGTTGGATATAACCTAAAATATGACTATTGTTTATATTACTTATAGTATTAAATCCTTTTATTATAATATTGAAACCAATTGTAGGAAAAGTAATGTATGCACCATGAGTGCAAAATAGCACGTCGCTCTAGCAGCTTCAATCTTCATGCTCGTGCGTCAATGTAACATTTTGCACCCTTGTTACACAAATAACTAATTAACAAGTACCTACTTCTGAATGTCTTAACATCGCAAATAAACACGGAAAGTTACATAAAATACATAGATCATAAAAATCAATAGAATGGATGAAAATTTGACAAATAAATCTTTTATAAACTACTTTATAATATTTAGTACTGTAAAACCTCAATGTTACGTATTTCGATTTAACGGACTTCGGATATAATAAACAACTTTTGGTGGATTGAGAAAAATTTAAAAAACATCCTGTGAATGTTTTAAGGAGCTTATATAGAAATATCCGAGGTGCTTTACACCTAAGCTTTGCTAATCTGTAGTTATACATATTTGGAAAATTTTTATATAATGAACTTTCTGTTTTAACGGTTACCCCCTTAATGGCAATAGTTCAATATATCGAGGTTTTTAATGTAGTAGTATTTTGTAATTACTGACTGTGATGACTCGATTGGAATGCACCGAATCAAATCGAATACAGAATAACTGGAGTTCAAATCCCAGAGCCATACACTATTAATAACATAAAACACGACTATAATATCCGAGTTGTTTGGAATTCACTATAAGCTATAAGTTTCTTTAAGAGGCTATAATAGGCAGACATCTAAAAAAAACTGCAAATGAAAAGTATCACGAATCAAGTATCTCAAGCACTTGATGGCTTGTTCCATTTATATTATTTTTTCATTTTCAATTTCTACTATTAATATTATACAATGATCGCAAAACAAAATCCTAAGAATGATAGCACAGGCCCATGGTTTGTTAGTAACCACACGCTACATATGGCTCTCAAAATTAAATATGTGAAAGATCAGATTCACGAATTTGCCATCAAACACCAGAAAAAAATAGACAACCATTGTAATGAAGTAGCCATAAATTTACTCAATAATGAAGCCATTGGATTCAGTATTTTAATAAAATTTATTATAATTTAAAAAGAGAAACACTGATGGGTGTTTAACTCTTACATGTTATGTATATCTAATAATATCAAATTTGCTGGTTGAGCACTCAAGGCCCTTTGTAAATCAATTTTAATAAAGAAAAAAAATTCAATTCAAAAATTTTGAATATTTGTAAATCGATAGTACCTACCTGTATGATATTTTCTAAATATGAATAAATAGGTTTTTAATTTTTTGTCTGTTGTGTCCAAACGTTTAAATTCCTCATCGATCCTAATCCACAGAGCCGTCGATTCGTCTCATTATCCATTAATAGCTTGACATTAATCCAATGTACAGGTGATCTCGTATGCCCATGGACATGGTCTGAAGACGCGGTGTAGTGAAAGTGTGGGAGTGTGTTCTCACGGACGATTACTAGGTTACCAGACAAAGATGGACTGGTCGAACACTATAACAATTCTCCTTCAACAGGTCAATCACAAATTCAACAATAAAACACCTATCTTTACAAAAATTATGTTCTTACTTCATGAAATTTTTGTCATTAATACATTTAAACATATAAATGGCTATCTATGCATACAATTTTAAATAGTTCTTTTTCCTCGTGGAAATTTACTTGATAAACCTTTAGTTTTACAGAAAAAAAATTAACAAAATCTATCAACAGTGTGACGTTGTCCTAAAGGACAGAACGAACGTAACAATAAATCACGTAAAGGTCGGTTTCCCCGAGTTGATTTTAACGTCATCAATTTCTGCTGCAAGAATTATTAACCGTTTATCTAGCATCTTCGTCGAGTATACATAGCAGAGATGAGACCTTTACTCGCTATCTCCTTATCGAACGTGTTATAGATTATTATGCTATCTGCGTCGCATAATCGATAAAAATTAAACACATTTATTCGCTCAGTATTATAATTTTTTGAAAAGATTGCTAAATATAAATAATTATTGCTATGTTAAAATTAGATACGGTAACAAAAAAAAATCTTGGTAAATAATTCTATTACTGTGTATTTAAACCTCAAATAAATGGTAAATAGAAATTTTTTAGCTATATTTATAATATTTGACGATATAAAAGCTTTTGTTTCTTTTTAGTTCTTTTACTATTGGTTAGTTTAGGTTAGGTTAAGTTAGGTTAGGTTTGGCATAGTTATTTTAGGTTACGTTCCTAATGGACGGTTGCACCGTTGTTACTTAAATTTTAATGTTATGTCGGAATAAAATATCAAATGAACTATTAAACATTGTGGTCAAAATTTCGATTAGTTTTTTTTTTCTTTAAGTGTGGCTTAAAATTCAAGCCTTGTTGGTGCAACTGGGCACTAATTCTTTACTTCCTTTTAAAAATAGCTATTGCCATTTTTACCATGCGATAATGCGGATAAAATGTTCGTCAAAGAATTTTCATTTTTATGAACGCAATAACGGATAATTTCAAATATTAAAAAAAATAATGTCATGGCATTTATTAAGGTGATTTTGACGTCGACAATATGTGCTTCATTTTATGTTGAAAGTGTTGTTAGTTTAATATACAACTCTTTATATATTTCATCCATTATTATTTTTATATAAACGAATAATAATACTGTCACTTTTAACATTTGTTTTCTTCGAAAATTGCTTCGAACCTTAGACATATGAGGAACTGTTCCATCTACGAATGTGTGCTATAACACTTTTAACAATTTTTTCTTGCTAAAATTCTTTATACATATTAAAGTCTCTTTTTGCAGAAAATAGTAAATAGATGTTTTTGTTGATCATGAGAACCTTTTGACAAATCTTCACAGCGTTTGCGACAAATGACAGCAATGTTTAAAACAATGAATGTACATGGCACTAGTACAGCGAACACATAGTGTGCGCAGGTGTACACACAGCCAAGTGACATATGGACCAACCCAGCCTGTGCGTAGGACAATGTCAGGAATGTGCATTAAATGCAAGCAAGATATAGGTGCATTCCATATGCAACGCTATCTTTCATACGCACTGAGCATTACATGTTTTATTGAGATTCAGCTGAAGTTGAACACAAATTGAAAATTCTTAATAATTTAACTTCAATAATTATATTTGTATACATACTTATTTTTTGATGACGGCGTAAGTCGAAATTGCGATCAAGAATTATTTTATAAAAAATATTTTTGTGAAACTAATACCGAGAATTTTATTTTTTTTATAATTTAATTAAGTATATAAAACATTTTTATTTTAATATGTTCTATGTATAAATATTTTTTAACGATATTGTTACATTTATATTAATATTTTTAACAATTTGATTTTCATTTCCTGGGGAAGACCTACATAAGGTCGAAACCTGTAGAAGAGGAAAGAAAACTTTTATAATACGAAATCCAGTATTTTTTATCACTCCACGTCAAAACTCTAGTCAAGATATACCTTGAAGAATAGAACCTTTTGAGATATACTTTATAAACACAGTACATGAAACGCATGAAGCCTCAATAAAATTGATGACGTTTGACATGACACAACACCGTTGCTTATTTAAATCGACTCCATACAGAGTGTTTCCATACCTCGGGAAAGAAATTTAAGGATATATACTAGACACCATACTGATTACAGAACAAAAAGAATTTTTATAAAATCCGCAAAAATAAGAGTGGTTTCCTTAAAATGAAGTTTTTTTGTAGCACTGGAATAGCTTATTTTATTGAAAGCAACATAATAAAAAAATATTATCAAAATAATATTACATAATACTCATTTCATTTATAGATAATTGTTTGGCTACACAATAATAAAAAATATCCTATCCTTGTATTTAAAAGAATATTTGTAGAGATAACAACAAATACGACTACAGATATTTGATAACCTGGATCTAATTATCGGTTACAAGTATTGTTCGAAATTATCCTACACATAATGCAGCACCTTGAATAAATGATGCTCTATAAGTCTCACAACTCACTATCACTAAAAGCAATCTTTTTTACAAAAACTACACTGCATTATACAATAAAAATAACAAACTAGCAAAGAAAAAGACTAACAATAATGTCGACGAAACTATGTATGTAGCTATTGCCAGATCACATTATTAATTACACAACATCAGATATTTATTAGGCGTTATGTAAATAATTACTTGTATAGTAGCAGTTCACGTTATATACAATGAAATTTTTTGCGAGTTTAAAAAAAATCTTTTTGTTCTGTGATCAGTATGTCGGGTAATATATACCTTTAATTTTTTTCCTGTCGTATAGAAACACTCTGTATGTCATTTGTAAAGATAATTATTCATGAAAATGGTACATGTGATTTTCAGCACGATTTCAAGACACAAACATAAAAAAGTATAACTGTTATAGAAATTTAAAAATTAAATAAATGCAACAATATTTTTATATGTAAATTGACACGATTGCGAGTTCTTAAACGTTTTGAACTACTCAGCAACATCTTTTTCCGATTGTTTAAGAATGCAGTTGGGATTAGATAGGAAATTAAAACTCGATCTTGTTTATCTTTATTATTTTAATTCTTTTTTATAATGTGTCATCACAATTTTATTTTGCCTGCATATTTTAAAGTTGATTTATTTTTCTGGTGTAAATCATATCGCTAGTTGTATTCTCAAAACAAAAATATAAAATCATTTTTGTTGCAATTTCTTGAAGAAAGTATTTACATTGCAGTCTCTCCTTCTATGATTGCAGTGGGTGCATTCGCGCTTATCTGCGAGTTAGTGGCACTCCTTGGTCCGGCCCTGACTACCTGGGCACGGGGCAGGTAGAGTTCTGTAGCGTACCTGTACCTGTTGCCTGTTGATTATCACATGAATACATTAGCAGTATAAGTGTCGCAATATGATAATGCGCACGCTAGTTACAAACACACCAGACATACGTATCAACACATCACAACATACCCAGATATGTACACCACACCACTAAAGTTTCACAGGCTTTATACTCTTCAAATTATTATGTATTTAAAAGGGTATAGATTCAAATAATGCAAAGCAAAATTTTAAAATATAATACCTAAATATATAACATTTTATACAAAATAGCTGTCATTCTACCTTAATCGAATTTAGAGAAATTCGTTTAAAAAACAGAAAGAATATGCATAATAATGAATATGAATAAAGAAGTTAAATGATGTAATTAAATTACTTCCGAAAAATTGAATTGCATCAATATTTTATTTGGAGACACTATATTTACGAGATTAGTGCCTATATTACCTGTACGCACTCCACTCTATTGGGAAGTCCAAAAATTTAACACAAAAAACAGCGACAATTTGTCATTGACAAAGAACAGCTGGAATATAAAAGGTCCCATTCTTCCTATACCTTAGGGGCTCATTAAACCTAAATCCAAGAATTGAATGCTCATAGTGTGTAATTAAATACTTAAAATTATTTTTAAGGTTCGTCGCTTGACTAAACGTTGAATTCTTTTTCATATTTTTCACGAATATATACTTTCAACTGATTCGATATACACTTTTGAATCCGGATCACTTATTTTTCATTCCATTTGACTGGATCACTTTACTCCCTCTAACGAACGAACTAATCCTAACTAATCCACTCGCCGTGGTAGATCAGTTGGTTCAGTTCAGATTACCACGAAAAACACGAGCTAAAATGATCCAAAACGGCATTACACTTGCATTGAATAAGTGAAGTGATCCAACTGATCTATCTGAACTGAAAAAACTGATCTGATCTGATCTGACTGGTAAAAGGAAAACCACTAATATGAGTAGTGTAGTAATATGGGCCTTATTACCTCAAATACGGGCAATGGTGAGCGCGCTTCAACTCACTGAGCGGAGTATGAGATCTGGGGATCAAATTCCAGTGACGATAAACTTGTAACCGAAAATAAATACCACTGTGTCCGAGTAGTTCGGAACCCACTAAAAGCTTTAGGTCCTCTGTCCTGTTACTGGACTTTGATCTGTTGGGTAGTATAATTTAAATAAATTAAATAAAAAATAAATAACGTACTCCCACTCAACCGAGTATAACCAAATAGAAATAAGTATTTAGGACTATTTAGCAACAAATGACGATTTAAGCTTTTTTTAACCCTGTTACTCCTCAATACCTTAAAGCAGTGTAGGATATTTTATTAAGAGATTTTAATTTTGTGCATTGTTTTATTTTTCTCTTTTCTTCTTTGTCGAATGACGTTGGTGTGTAACTCTTGCAACTGTGTGGTTTGCTGTACAACGTGTATTACTAGCAGCCATCAGTTTGCAATTCACGGTTCACATTGAGCCAGCAGAATCACATAACGATAACTTTTCCCCAGAGACAAATTATTGAAAATTAAAAATCGTCGTAAAATCTTTCACGAAGTTAACGACGCTGCGTTCCCCCTAATGAATGTAATTTGTACCCGATGCCGATGCGCAGCTGAGATTCACGAGGCGACGCTCGCTTTTTATCTCTCGCCATCGCCAGCTTCGATCATCACTGCCTTTGTTTTTGTCCCGAGTGTTTTTTGTTTGGTAAACAAATCGTTTGGCTTTTTTATTGTTATTAATGGTTTGATTAAGTTTTTTAATGTGTTGTATTAAAATTCTTCAGGAGATAAAGACAATGCTGTAAACATAAATTAATAACTCGGATTCCTGCTATTATGGAACTGTAATAATAAATAATTTTTATTATGGCAGAAGCAGAAATACTCAACACATTTGCATTTTTTCTGGCTTAATATTGTCCGCAGGGTTCTCTGCTTATAATTTACTGAAGTAGCACTATTTTTGAAATTCTTTTTTGTTGAGACAAATTCCATAGTAACGTTTCTTAGCAGTTCGAGTAGTACGCAAGTAAGTATACTCAAGTATTGTATTAAAATATTCCTCACGACAAATGAGATGACAAATCTAACTCCAGGAACTGTAGGAAGCTTTATAAAAATTATGGAACTATTTCCAGAAAACTAAGTAAAATCCATGTGACAAAAGTGATTCAACCCTTAAGACCTCTTGGAATAAATAAATGAATTAAACTCAATTCTTACTAAAATCTATATCAGAATAAGCATTAATTTTGCTTCAAATACGTTTCGATAATTCTTTTTATTTGCTCTATACTTAAAAGTTTAGAACATATAGTACACCAATAGTATATTATTATACAAGTTTTATAAGACTCGAGGTTGGACGAGCGCAGCGAGGAGTACTCTAAAAACACGGACCACCAATCACTCTTTTAGATTGTATGAAAATATATTATTTGGTAATGCCGAATATTCGGTTAAAATTTCACATCACTAATATAAAATAAGAAGAGAAATAATTGTGTACAGAGAAAATTTTGCAATATTTATTACAAATTTCTAAACGATGAATTTCGTTATTAAAAATTGATAATGAGACATGAATTATTGAATGCATCACAAGTAATTATTTGATGTTTATTTTGTCCTTGGAACACAAATATCTATTGTTTTTCTGTTTTGCTTTTTGTATTTGTCTTCATAATAGTAATATAATTTATTATTAATATGAATCCCTCATCATGTTTCTCTTCTATTATTGCGCTACAATATTTTCCTTTTTTCCGAAACGAATTTCATTTAATATCACCAAAGAACTGTTTGTCGTATATCCGTAAAGCGGAATGCCATTTCCGCATGCCTCGTACCAATCCTCGTTGAATGTGACGTATTTCCGGCTTGATTTTCCTGTAACTGATCGTGATATACCACCGCACTAAGTATGATTATTAGCAATGTGGAATACCGTTAACGTGAAGTCACCAGCAGAGGTAAAAATAACCGTTGACTAACAGTGAGTAGTCGATCTTGATATTTGCAAGTTGATGACCCTCATTCTATTAATGATTTACATGTAACCTAACATGTAATTACATTTAATTGTTATTAATGCTATAAATTTTATTGCTGCATTTTGACATGTAAAATATAGGTCAATAAATTTTATCCATAAAGCTCTGAACGAAACCAGCAGGAGTTGAAACTACGATAACAATTTTTAACGAAATTTACATTGATGATATAAAAATTGTTATAAAATATTTAGAGTTACTAAATAAATAGTTTAAAATTAATAAAATGAACCTCTGCCTAAGGACATCACCATTTTTGTTTCTCTCTTACCTACTTTACTGATAGTTACGTTATGATAATTTTAATACTTTATTACACTTTCACTGTCTTTAACAAAATAAAAAATATAGAAGTGTCACATTTTTATTTATATATTAATATAGTATTAAAAATAAAAAAACTCCATTCAATATTAGCAAACAAAAAAAATGTATCATAACTAAAAATTTATTTATTTTTAAATGTAGTAGGTACAGTACACTGACCATTACAGATATTTCCTCATCATCTATAGTTGTGCATAAACCGTAATGGTGCTACTCAATCATCTACTCATCTCTGGTCTTCAACGCACAAATCTAAATACACTTTAGAGCCAAGCCTTAAGATGGTGATAGAAATTGCAACTTAAAATGCCACATGATGCAATACAATAGAATAATCTTTAGCTGTAGTACTTACAAACACATTCAAATGTTGCAGAATCATAAAGTCACTTTCCTTCTTTATATATTTCTTTTTATTTTGCATCTAAGACAAATCTGTTACAGCACCCACTCTAGTGCGTTAATTGGCCATTTCTGTAGGCTAGTACATTTTTTAAGGCTGGTGACTTTATTAAAAAATGATACCAAAAATACCGAATGCTCATGTAATATTAATTCAAGAGATTTTATTTGAATACAACAAACGGATCATGTTTTAAGTTACTTCCAAACCTTATGTCAAAATCACAATTATTGCGGTTGATTATTATAAAGTCTCCTAAAAGTAATCAAATCACTTCTTCAATTTCAACAAATTCAGTCATATTTTTTGTTGATTACCTCAACTATTTTGATTGTAACAATTCTTTAAGTAAAATTAACACTCAAATTAAATTCTTGATGATGAGGTAAATATGATCTACTTTTTAAAAACAAAAGAAATTTTTTTTAAATCATTATATATTTATTATTATATATTTCTTTCTCTTTTCCCGTTATAATAAAATTTAAGAACATTTATATTAACTTTTAATAATAAATCCATTTTGAGATGCAATACAATAGAATAATCTTTAGTTTTAAAACAAGTTTAAATGTTCTTTATACATTTTTTTTCTATTTTGCATCTAATACAAATCTGTTACAGCATTAAAACTAGTGCGGTAATTGGCTATTTCTATGCGCTAACGCAGTTTTCAAGGTCGATGATTTTGTTGAAAAATGATACCAAAAATACCGAATTCCTATTTTGGTAAATAATTGAATATTTTGAGAGTAAAGTCGCTAAATGAATTTTAATCAAACTTCATATTAAAGCTTCTGATATCACTGGCACGAGTTGGTCAACTTTTGGTAAAAATTATTCAACTGAAAGTGACAGCTTAGTCTGTCGTTTTTTGTTTCGAATATTTTGTAATAATTGCGGTCGGTTTTGTGGCGACCACAATTTTGTTTTTATTTTGCCATATTTTTTATTTAAAATGAATATAATATAAGAAATATAAGATTTAACGAAACATTCTTAAAACAGACAAATAAAAATTCTTACCTTCTGCAGTAATTTGAGTTCTGTTCTTTGGAGTATCTCGTTCCTGTAATAAATAATAAAAATTAATATCTTTCTTAGATGATTGAACACTTTTGTTACATTCCCAGTCTACTAAGTATCAATTACACTATTCTTACATGATAATTATTAAGATATATTAGAGTTCCAAGTAAAATTTGTCAGAAAAGTAGATCCTACTAAAATAATGACCGGTCTTTCCAAGTTCGTTGAGAAAAAACAGCAATTAAACGTTGAACCATACGTCTTATTTCTCAACCTCGTCCCACTATTAAACCGGAGAGAAGAAATGATGTCTTCCGCTAAATGTATAAGATAAAGTTGAGCATGTACTTCATAAACTATATACGGGAAGTGCTGACAAAAGTACACTTAACGACTGATAATATAAGATCTAATGCAATATTTATTTGAGTTTCTGAGCACTACCAATAAAAGTTTTATGTGAAGAATATGAATTTGTAAGTATAAGACGTGAAATTGTGTGCTTACAAATATGAAATATAAAAAAAATGCAAATAATCTATACCTAATAATAGATAATATGTACTATTTTCTAAAACATAAATTGTATTAATAGAACGAGCAGCGGTGACTCACTTATATACCGCACTCCGACTTCGACTTCGCCAATATTTATCTGAATAAAAAAACCACTGTGTCCGAGTCATTCAGAACGCACTATAACCTATAATGATTGCTAAGTTTACAATTAAACCACTACAATGTTCCATCTAAAAATGTTGTACTAAAGATGATAATGATAATATTGAATAGATGCTGGTGTGCTGATTTGAAATTTTCAGTTATTAAATTATAACTTTCATTCACTGGATATCAATCATTTTTTTAAGTATATTCCAAAAACGGATAGAAATGATATTTTGCTAATTAGGTCAGTTTGATCAATTCAGATAGATCAGTTCTATCCGTTATCGGTTATTCGGTGCAAAAGGAATGCCCTTGGATCACTATAATCCGTGAAAGGGTTGTAATTTTATTTTATTATTATTATTAGTTTGTATAAATTAAATTACATCTGACTTTGCGCTTTTGGATCAGTTTAGCCAATTTAACGGTTGTAATAATTGTCAAATTATCTATAAATAATCTTAGTTTGGGTTGTATTGTTCCTTGGGATTGGTCGTTTTCGTATTAAAAACTTGTTGAGAAGTATGTTATAATTTTTATTTTACTTACTAAAATTTATAGAGAAATGCAAATTTGGAATAAATTAATGCAAATATAAACGTTGTATTTCGTGACGTCATAATCTAGTTACAAATATTGATGACCCCTCGTCACTTCTTATTTTTTTCTTACTTATATAGGTAATGTTGGTTTCCGCACTATAAATTTGTAATTCCTCCATTTCCGTTTACGCTATTTAAAAGTATACAGAATCAAGTGACAAACTGAAGTGATCTTTTGGAACTTTCTTAGCGAATGAGTTACTTATTATTATATTTTATTTTTTTGGCTAAGCAGATTCAACTACACTGTGGTCATATGCCGCCTTCAGCTCGCTCGTACAGATGTTAGAGGGGTTACTTATAATAAAATTAGTACATTCAATAGAAGGAGTGAATTGATCCCGTCAAATGAAATTAAAATCATTGATATAGATTCAATTGTGTAAGTTATTTGAAATGATTATGCGAAAAAAGTTTAAAAACGAAAATAAAAATTATTTTGATGCGAATAATTTAAAGGTCATGAACTTTGTCTTTTATTACAAAATATAACGCAAGCATTAGTAGGCGTGAATTCTTAAATTTCATTACAAATTCAGCAAAACTCATCAATGCCCTGTGATTGACGTGCCAAACTTTAGACACTACATATTCTCATACCCATATTGTCACCAATAAAGGATAGTTTTTCTAATATGACAGATTGGTGAGCAATTTGGAAGCTGTGATAAAGTAGTGAGTATGTAGTCTTGGGGATTATATGTTTATAATGAGCTGTTGCTCGCACGAGCTGCGGAGCACGAGCTACGCGGCCGTTCTCACGGTACGGATCCACGCGAGCCAGACGGAACGCCGCGGGCCCTAACGGATTGCTAGGAAGTCGCTCCGTGCCCGCACCGTGCCCGTGACTACACCAGCCCAACCACAGCGTCCAGTAATCAAACACCATCAACACGGCACAGCCACTACCAAATATGTATCATCGGAGCAGGAATTAGCAGGGGTGGATGATTTTGGATGATGGTGATGGTTTTAGTCAGATATAACCGTCCTGGATAAAATTGAATTTAGGCAAGGGTTAAAGTTAAATATATGTACAGGGAGAATACTAGAAATCTTCACGTAGGGAATTAACAAGTAAAAACAGCTTTTTTAATGTTTCCATCTGTCCAGCTAAATATAGTATTGGTGGTCAATATTATTTTAATTTATTATTATTGTAAAAAAAACTCCTAAATGTAATCAAATTTTTTTGATTACAACAAATTCAGTCATATTTTTTGTTGATTAACTCAACTGTATTGATTGTAACAATTGTTTAAGTAAAATTAACATTCAATTTATTGATGATGAGGTAAATATGATCTACGTTTATAAAACAGAGGAGTAAATTTTTAAATCATTTAGAATTTGATAACGAGATAGATATAGACAATTTGGATACATTCGAGCAAAAATGTTTAACATATTTTTTTACTTTTCTCCTGATAATAAAATTTAATAGTATTTATATTAACTTCTAACAATAAATTAATTTTAATATAAAATCTGTATTTTTAAGAAAAAAAACTAGGGTCGATAGAGACTCGAAACCCGACTACGCAATAAGTTCTTATTATTATGCCATAGCCGTATCGGCTATGGAACATTTTACATGAAAATTTCTTATTGCATAAATATCTATGACAACTCTCAAAATATAATTTTGTTTATGAAATATTTCAATAATATAACCTCATAATACAAAAAAATTGATATCACTGAATACAAAATTAAATAATCTAATCAATGGTACCACATATATCCCATCGGAACAGATAATCATAGAAAAAATTACTTTTCTATGGTAATTGTTGGTGCAACTGGGTATCAATCGTTACACTGGAAAAAGATTAAGCACAACTTTTTACAGGATTCCAGTATTTCGAAAACTAATAGAAAAAAACGCTTTTAACAATAGAAATAAAATACTCATAGACAGATCATGCGACAAATTAACGTCTATATATCAATCATCAAAACTAATATTCGACTTATCCAAAACATACCAAAGACAATCTTATGAAGAGACATTAAAGATAAAATGGTAGTATGATAATAATAAGAAACTCTCCTCTATATGCAAAATAAGAAAGAAGAATTAACCTAGATAAAAATATATCAGTGCATATATTCGAGTAATCCAAGTGGTGGATGATAAAAGTAAACTTGATAGGAAACAACTACCTTTAGTATTTATGTTTTCATGTAACAATGTTGCACTGTACTAATGATGATTTAAATGATTTTGAAACCGCGGACAAGTATACTCCTGAAAAATCTATAGTCCAGCAATTTGAACTAAAAAGAGACAAGTATAATTGTTACGCGAAAAGAATTGTTTGTGATTTGAACTTAAGATAACTTCGCGATTTACTGAAAATAATGCAATATCTGAGGAAATTTATATCTACAAGAAATTGTAGATGTTTTAACGATCTTTTCTAGCATCACTAAAATGCAAGTAAAACGTAAAAATTGATCTGCATCGATAACTATTAATTAAAAATACTCTCGTATCAGGAGATTTGGAATTTAGCAAAACTTTAGATCTTTTGAAGAGGTTAAAGTTGACGAATACAATAAATATAAGTAAGGTACATAGTTCAATTTCACGTTATTTATTTCCTTCAATAAAATACAATAACAATTAAAATGACATTAAGAAGATAGGAATTTCTATCATTAAAATCGACAATTATGACAAATGTCTAAGCATATTGCAGTCTACAAAAAACAATAGATCTTTTAATGAACCTGTAAATAGTTTAATATTATGAACTAACATCAGTGTTAAAACATTGGTAACGCTAATATTTGAGGTCCTATTCTGTACACCTGTATAGGAGTGTCATACCAACGAAAGATAATTGAAAAGAATCAATTAGGGAATTAGTGAATAAGTGTAAGTTTGGAAGTGGATGTGCAAATTGGCGCTGTGGACGCTGTAGGTAATTGTTTTTCGACCTTGCTGAACAGGCTATGCAAATTCGCGTCCGGCGCTGACATATTTATCTGCCTCCCACGACAGACGGCCGCACCACTGATTATTATAATATCAACCGTTCGTATTTGACACCAGCTGTTTTATGCAGCCACAATCGCCGGTTTTGAATTCACCTGTAATTAAAATTTGTTTAAATTCCGCATAAATAACCGTGGACGAGACGAGAACCAGTGGTGGACATCGCATCAATTTACTTTCCTTTTTCTTAGATGGAACAGAGCCTCAAGTATTTATTGTTCTTCTTTTAAGTCATTTTACTTGCATTTCCAAGTAGAGTGGTTTAAGTCCATAGCATCTAAAAGGGACAGCTTATAATGGATTCCGAAATTATAGGGATCCAGTGGTATTTTTTTAATTAAATTATGATTTCGCTGGGATTTGAACTCCAGATTTTAGCCACAACTGTCTATTTACTTTTATCAACATTCTAAAAAAAGTATCTTAGAAGATACATACCGTCATTATCATCTATGGCACAACATTTCCTTGTGGAACAGGGCCTCAAGTACCTGAGGTACATGTTTATTTTTATTTTTACTTGCATTTTAATGACTGAAGTTGTCAGCCTACAGTTTCTGCAAGCAACCGAGGCGTTGTGCGGTAACCCATCCAATTGGACAGAGCGGGCCATGTTGCTTATCAGATCAGACAAGACACGGCACGACCACACAACCATACTGGCTGACTGAAGATACCTACATATGTGAAACGAAAAGAAAATAATTCACTTGTACAACTATTTTTCTATAATAAAACAATATAAATTTGCAATTGGCTTATCCATACTCATTTATTAAAATATAGTGTTGATTGTTTTGTCCTTTCGGACATCGATTCACAGAAAAGGCCCTAAGGAAATGTACTCAAAACTAACAGAAACCTAACCTAACAGTTTTACTGCTACATCATTATTAATTTAAACCCTTTTTCATATTTTTTCCTGCGGGCTTTTTTCCGGTCGCTTTAAATTTTTCTTTCGACGCCGCTGTGTTCGTAGGTGTAAACCCAACTATGTCAGCAAAAACGTTTTCAATTTCGCGTTTCGAGCATATTTTTGCAAGTTGATGTTAAGGCAACTTTCAGCAGATCGTATTTTATTATTTATCAGCACCTTGTTATCTGCTGCTGAATTCTTAAACCGTGTTTTCATTTGAATTTTAACTCAGTGCAGTTTGAAAATAATAAAGAACGTACTCTACAGTAATTACCAGCAAGATTGTTGCAACTGTCAGTTGAGACAAATTACAACAAATTATAATTATATTAGCCATCGAAACGGAATTAAAACACAATGAAAATGGCACGCAAATGTTATATTAATTCCCAGGAACGATGCACGTTTCAAATCGTGCCATTACACGAGATTGCGGAGAACAATTCATGCTCTCCTAATACTTCCTATTGTCTCTAGAAATCATTTTCTTTTAAGTTTAACACATATAAATACATTGTACATTTGGAAATAATACAAGGTGTTAAAAAAGGGTCAACAAATTTAAGAGTATGTAGAACACCAAAAAATAAATAAATATGTTTTATGGTTGTTGAAAATAGATAATATCAATACATAGTAAAAAAAAATTCGAAGATATTTAAAACTATTCGCATGATTGAATTACTTTTTAGTTAAGTATTTAAATGTCAAAGTACTTTGTACTGACTCAGAAAACTGGTCAGTGAGTTGCATCTGAGTAATTAAATTACAGAGATACCTGTTGTCTAATTTGAATTGTATAGATAAATATACCATACACGGCTTATTACTCATTGTTGGGAGTGCCAATCTGTTTTATCGTACATATCGGTAATGTTATATTTATAATGGTCGAGGATATTTATCAGGCGTCATATTTCAGACATTTTAGCTGTTGTAAAGAAAATAGTTGGTAAAGAATTTAATATCGGTAAGATTTGAATTCGAGTTGATAGAACCACAGTTGGTCATTTTACCCACAAAATCACTCATTATTTAATTGATGAATGTAATTTTTTGTATTGAATTATTTTTATGTATGAACAATATTAATGTATATAATAATAATAATAATATCAATATTTATCATGCTGTCCTTTTACATTATATAGTATAAAAAGCAGCAATAATTAAAGGGGGTGACAGCTTTCAATAAATTTTTTCGTGTGGAAATATCACATTATCAACATTCAAACGAAGCACTTATATTAAAAATACAAGAGCAACATGTATTTATTTTCAAGACAAGACTTTGCAAAACCTTGTCTTGATTAAAAAATTCAAGACTTGACTAAGTCTAAGTCTAGGTTATAATGTCTTATCTAGATATCAAGTCTCTAGATTGTTTTAAAGCTACATTAACCTGCACAACCGCTTTAGACAAGGACAGATAATTCTTTGGCAGCGTTCTTTTTCTATTTTACAATCACTGTTTCAGCGTGGATGAAACATGTTTCGAAAATTTATTTTTTTAATTAATCTAGAGTCTTGAAGGTTGTCTGGAATTTTCTCGTCTTAATCTAGAATAAGAAAGTTTTGTCTTGTCTTGAAATTTATCGACAAGACTTTTTCCAGTCCTATCTTGTTAATCTAGACAAGACAAGAATCTAGAAAGTCTAGATCTAGACGGCAACACTATGCTAGATTCAAAACTAGGTACTTAAATTAATATTAGAAAAAAATTATCATCATTTTTGAGAAAATGAGGCCTATTCTGTAACTCAATGGTTTATTTTTAACCAGTTGTTGAATTTTTTGAGAAATGAAAACAAACATTAGAAGTGGTGTTTTGATATTTTCTCTTGTGCTATCTATTTTCATTGGACAAAAAAATTAACAACTGGTTAAAAATTAACCACTGAGTTACTACAGAGTAGGGGAAAATATCACTATTCGAAATTCATATTTTTCTTTATTTACGAATATTTCAGCAAGTAAAAACGTAAAATGGTCTGCTTGACATGAACTTATTTTGTTTTATCTATGACAAGTATATTGGAACGATCTAGATCTTTTTTATTTCATTTGAAACAATTGATGATAAATGTATAATTAACAAGTACATTCTTGCATTGACTTTAATAATAAGTTTACAATCGCAGAAAATATAGCAAGTAACACACGGGTGGTAAAGTCCAATGCAAAACAATGTTTATATCTCCCCCAAGATTCGAATCTAGAACCGTTGTCTCGTGAAGTGTAAACGTTATAACAATATCACATCGGTCGGTTATTATTAATATTAATATTAAAGTTATAATGATAATGACAATGTAAAGATGTTTAAATTGTTTACGCAGTAATGTGATTTTTTATTTGTTGAATCCTAATGTTAATTTGAAGCAATATAGAAAGATTGGTTAATGGTCAATTTGATGCAATTTTCATCATATGTTGGCTGCGTTTATGGCTGGAGAATGCGAGTATTATTTCTGTTGCGTGTTGTGTTGTCACTACTAATCATTGACAAGGGATAATGTTATTATACATTCTGTGAGTTAAGTATGGAGAAAATGCAATAATTATAAATCCTGTAGCGCGTATATGGACATGTTACGTGCGGAGTAATGCTAATAATTAAATATTTTTGTTTGCGGATGATGCATCGCCATATGCTAAATCCAATGCGCATTTTGAATAAATGGTTTGTTGAACCAGTGCGAACACAGTGATATATTATTGAGGAACATTGAGAAATATTCCAGTACATATGTGTTTACTTTGCCACGTTTCCTATATTCAATATCTATTTATAATCATAATATTCTGACTCATATAATGTATAGCACAGCAACTTTTCTCTTTGAACAATCGCAAGTTTGAGCCCCGTAAAGCGATGAGTGTATCTTTCATAAATTGTACCATTTCAACTTTTTACCCTCATTATATTACACATGATAATATATTAGATGAAAGGAGAATAATAACTGAATTAATTATAAGCACATAATATTTTTTATGATATGTGTTAAATCATCTATGGCACCTAAGTATGAGACAATTTTTACTTGCATTTTAGTGATGTAACTTGTTAGGTTAAAGCCTTTGCAAAGGTAGGTTTTTTTTTCAGGAGGATAAAGATCAGTGAACCTATGAAAACAATACAACTTTTAATTAAATTTGCATTACATCCAATGATGGCGAACCTATGAAACGCAAGTCAAAAGAGAACACCAACACATTTTTGGTTAGTTTTCTTTCAAATCATTTTGTGAGACCTTATTTTTGTCGATAATAATAATAATATTAACCGGTTGACTGATGAAGTTAGTAGTATTTTCTTGAGTTTAAATTGCATGAAATATCAATCTTTAACCGAAAATTTAGCAAATTCGATTCAGCAACAAGAGAGTCACTAATCAAAAAATTATTTGTCTTCGCTTTATTAATAATAATATTATTACAATGTCTTTTCCGAATTTTGACAAATCGAGCTGAAAATTCGACATCTCTGCACTACACCGCAGAGATAGTGTGTAATTTCATATGTTTATATTTTAACTATTTCAATAGTTCTTAGTTATTTGCAATTATCTGTATCCCTTCGGCAGAGGGGGGTAGTTTACTTCGAGTATACATCGCCCTCCCGGACACATGTTTGAAAGAAACACTGATAAAGATAAACCAATCTGATATTTGAATCTCAGATCGCACTCTCCATAAAATTAACGAGTCTTATTGTTCTTAAAGGGTTTCAAAATATTCCAACATATCGGAATTTTATTTGGATAATAGTTGGCAACACTGCCATCGAACTCCCAGATCCCTCACTTCGAGTCGAAGCATTCTAGTGAGCTGAAACACCGATGCTAATAATAATGTAAATATAATAAATAATTTGTATTATTTTATGATCAACTATATTTTCTAAACAAAAAATATCGTTGTTTATTATTTCACACTTTCTTCAAAGACAAAATCATACCTGAAATTTGTGGCAATTAGTCATTTATCATAAAACATGTAGAAATAATAATTTATTATCAATCACTGCAAGTATTGTGTTAATAATTGCAATTATTAATTAATATCACACATGAATGCACAATAAAATGCACTATAAATGCAGAAATAATTATTAAGTTTCTAATAAGAAATAACACAAAGAAACTTTATTTTTAAGTACATTGGCTTATCTAGTAATGGCTAATAAATCATGACGATTTTTTTTTTTAATAACTGTTAATAGCCGAATAAAGGTGATAAGACACACAAACATTCTTCCGTGAGATTCGATCCCGCAACATCTAGATTGCTAAGGTTGAAACCCAACTATTAGCCCAAGGATTTTATATTATTACTTTTATTTGTAACGATTCGAATTTCATCTGTGTCGTAAGATTCCTAAATGAAAAGAGTTTCTAGTACCTAATGTACTGTTTCGTAATGTTACACTTGCATTTTAATGGCACAGGTTGTCTGCCCAAAGCATTTGTAAGGGATCTGTCGTTAATAGTGAATTCTGAACCACTGGTTTCCCTTTGATTTTTATGTATATATATATTTTTGCGATTGGGAAATGAATCCCAGATTTTCCATTCCGCTGTATTTCTGTTGCAATATTTGATTATTATTGAATTTGTATTGTGTATTGTATAAACAAATAGAAATATATCATATTCCGCTTAACTGTATTAATATTTCCGTTGCGATATTTGTTTTGTGGTGTGTAAACAGATAGAAGTTGGATAAAAGGTGTTTGTAGTGAATTTTCCTTAACCCTTCCATCCTTTCACTAAGGGTCCCAATCAAACTGTTATCACTTGTCTATCTCCCTTCCACTCGCTATCCTTCTATCCGCCGTCTTTGTCGCTCACAGCCTCGTAGATGGCAGCACTCCGCTGGACCACTCTCGGCTGGTCAGTCCGCCGCTTTAGTCTCTGTCTACTGTTCACGCCAGCACCGCGTCTGCTCTGCCGTGAGTGAAGTGTCAGTGAAAATGCAAGCCAAGTGATGCAGGCCGCCAAAGAGGACTCGCCTCTGCAGGAGATCCTCCTGCAGAGGAGCATCCAGAACGTGGCGCTCTCTTTGCAGAACGCGATGATGAACTCCTTGCAACAAGCCGCCCTCTTGCCGGCGAACAGTGCTGCTGCTGCCGCGCTCAACCTCCAAGCCCTAGAGTCGTATCTCACCCTGCAAAGACTTAGTACTGTAAGTGCCACTAGCAACCGTATAGACATTCTCAAAATCGCCACCAGTACTGCTAAAATCAGTGAAGAACCCACCACCACCACCACTGAACCTCCTGAACCAACCACCCACGAAACCAACCTCTCCGAAGACGTAGACCTCTCTGAAGAAGTCGAGGAAGACCTAGCCCTTCTCGACAACGATGAAGCCCTTAACAACTTCCCCATTTCAACCTCCCCTGTTGATACAAGTTACCCTAGTTTAATAATGAACTCATTGTATCAACAAACAACTACAACAAGTGCTACAAGTCCACAATCCTCAACAACGACAACAACAACTAGGCAAAAAGGTGGTTCTCGGCCGAAAAAACAATTCATTTGCAAATTCTGTAACCGGCAGTTTACCAAGTCTTATAATTTACTCATTCACGAAAGGACGCACACGGATGAAAGACCCTACTCCTGTGATATTTGCGGGAAGGCTTTCCGAAGACAGGATCATCTAAGAGATCACAGGTAAGACCATATTTTTACTAACATTTTAATAAAAAAATAATTATTTAAAAATTATATTTTTTGTTCACATTGTTTTGTTTTTAGGCGCCATTTTGTTTCCAAATTATCTGTCAAAATTACATACAAACAATAAAGATAATTATATGTTTTATCTTTTACATCATATTTATCTTTAATATACTCCTACCATAGTAATACATAGGTTAGGTACAATTTATTTTCTATACAAAGGAGTATTTACAAATTCTAAATTATGATTGTCTGTATTTACTTATTAATATTCTGCTTTTATCTTCAATATTTCGCCCATACTTAATGGCAAAAGACTTAAAAAGATATAGTATTGAAATAATATTTAAATATGTTTTTAAAGTAGATAGTAATGAATGTAATTATCAAAACAAGAAATATGGCGTCCAGTATCTAATAATAATACCAATAAGAATCCATTTTCTAATTAGTATCTATGTAGGTTTAACCTATAATAATAATAACAGTACAATTATAATTTATAGTAAGCTATAAGTATTATTGTAGCTGAATAAAAAACTGGAAGTAATTATTTATATTTCACTTTGAAATGCAATTAAAGTTAATTTATAATTATAAACCCAAATATTTATTTGCTCATACAGACGTCTGCAAAAATTTATTATAAATATAATACAAATATTATTTATATTTTCCATTTCAATTATATTTTCATGTTCCACATATCTTTTGGTATTTTAAAATTAAATTATCAAAATTTTAGTTTTATTTTTATAATGACTTCTTCTTAAACTTTTTCGTCCATAATTTCTCATTTACTCATCACAAACTTTAAGTAAACCCTTTTTAAACTACACCCGCTACGCTATAAAAACAAAAAGACCGTTAAATTCCATAGAGCACGGATCGGTTAAGCCTAGGCTTTCGTGCGGTCGCTACGAATCTTGTTAGCCGGCGATGATGCCTCGATAGCCGCCAACGGAATGGAAAACGGCCCGTATAAGAATTGAGACGCTATCCTTTCTTATAGGAGTTCTATTCGATTTCTCTACAAAGAGAATGATGTTCAGTTTAAATTATTTTAACTAGAATTCAAATTATTTTATTATCTTTAATATATAAGTATTGTATTTGCAGTAAACCTTGTTTTTAAATAATATTTTCTACGATACTTTACACTTTTGATTATTTCTTTTTAATATAGACGATTGAGGTTTGATTAATTACCTACCTATTATTGGGTGTACTGTTTTAAACAAGATTCTATCAATATAAAACTATATGTATATATTTATATACTACTTATTATTAATATATTATTATTCAATTGTGTATTCATGTGCGTTGCTAATAAATAATTGCAATTATTAATATCATGCATGTTCTTCGCTAGTAATTGGTAATTTATTGTAATTTCTACATGTTTCATGGTAAATAACTTACTAGGTACTTATGTACATTGTTGTCTATAGAGTAATTAATTTTATATTTTAAATTTTAATAATTTAATCATTTTATCGAAATACTTATTACAAATGGATGGAATCCTTTTAATCAACGGTTACTATAAAATTAACATTGCAATTTTCGGTCCAATTTCAATTTTTAGAGGTTTCGGTAAACGGTTTTGGATTCACAGTCAAAAAATAAATGATGCACCAACAGTGTATAAAATCAACAGTTATTGAAATTTAGAAAGCAATGTTGTATAGCTCATTTGATATTTTATTTTGGTGTATTATTGCCCCTTTAAGGGAAATTTAAATTTTAAGTAATATTAGTGCAACCGGTCATTAGTCGACTACATATGACTTTAAAAGTTGAGCGGTTAAACATTAAAAGAAATAAATTAATTTCGTGGTATAGTGCACTTTCTACCTCAGATAAAATGTCCGAAAACGACAGCTGGTAAATGCTATGGACGGTATAAATATATCATTACCGATATCTGCGATAAAGAAGATTGGCACTCTCATCGGTGAGTGATAAAATTTTAATAATATTGTAAATGCCATTGAGTTGTTAGTTAATAATCCAGGTGTTACTGGTTCGAATTCGAAGGCATATATGTGAATACAAATTTTTCATCGCATAATTTCAATTCTGGTGTACATATTGAACTAGTTGAGTGGTCGTGAAACAGGAAAAAATCTAAATGTGCAAGTGTCCTAACGATATTATTGAATGGTTTTTAAGTTATCTGATTTATAAAGATAGCTATTAATAAAAGTGGAACAAAGATCCAAGCAGTGTAAGATTTATTTATCTGGTTTGGTGCATTATTGTCCATAAATTCAATCAATCAAATTATAATGAAATATCGTTTCCTTGATGGCTGCAACGGCACAATCCCAACACCCACTCTCTCATTTTCGCAACACTAGGAAACATTGTTGTTTATCTGTGTGTGGGAGGATTCTACGCGTACAATCATCATTTGCTTTGCATCTACCATCTAGGCTTATTTTCCAAATCGTCGCAATCAGGAGGAAATTATTTGCTGTTTAACTTAAACGTATTGCTGGGAGAGTGTTTCACTTGAAAAGGAATCTACTGTTGAGTTATGGACAATTGGTTAACGCGTTTGAATTCGCAACTAACTTCGGTTCGAAACCCAAAGTTGCGTATCATTAATTAAAATTTACAACAGTGTCTCAAATAATAAAAAAACCCATTGTAAACTGAAATCCCTTAGAATTTTTTTTGGGTGTAGTTCATTTTTCGTTTGGTAGGCATCACATCATTGTTTTCCGATCCTAGAAATTCAAGTAGTATATCTACAGTTCTATTATACAGTCGTTTGTGCCCTTTAAGAAAGTTAAGTGTTTGTCTAATCTGTGCGTATCTTTCTTACTAATGGAATAAAAAGCGATAGCAAATATAAGGAGGAGCATATGTTTTCCAATCAAAGTAAACGTCCGTCAAATTTTATATTTATTTTTGATTAAAAGTATGTAGACATCGGAGCATGTATTATTACTAGTCAGAACTTCTGATAATTTAATTAATCTTCGAATTGAATTTAAGTTTAAAAATGAGGTATTTGTAAAGGAGTTAGTGAGTTTTTTACTTATCTTTCATATTTACAGATTTATTTTCAAGTAAAAGCTAAACTAACCTAATACAATTGACAGTAATGACATTTACGGTTCAGAATCAGTCCGCAATTTATTCAACAAAAACATGGTCCGGAACTATCCGTAGTCCGCGCATACGTAAACCATGATAGATGAACTAATCACAAACCATCAGGAACATCTAGTTGAAACAAACCTTATATCTATCACTTTCGTGACTGTTTTAGAACCACTTAGAATTATCTATGACGTTATGTGACGTCAACAAATTTCTTCCCCTACTACTAATTTGATTCATACGAATATGATGTGATATATAATAGATATTTAAGCTGCAAGGAATGTAAGAACATTATAATATTCTAGAAAGTATATTACCGTGCGAAAATAGTTGTACCTTATTAGATACTTACATTCCGAGTCGCGTATTATATTTTTTCCGTCGTCAGCAGCATTTAATTTCAAATAATGTTAAAGTATTTGTAAAATGTGGGCCATTTAATATTTTTATATGAAATGTATATGATATTCGTATAATTTTCATAATTACCCTGTTATTATGACAATTCTTTTCTATAACACTTCCAACACCATGGGAACCAAATAATAAATGTTATCGACAACTTACAAGTTGTGTTGCTTACATCAACGGTGGCGCGATAATAAATTAAAAAGAACTTTGTATCACATTTTTTTTCCTTCAAATATTATGTAGACTTCAAAGTCTATAAAAAAAATACATCAGTGTTTGAGTTGTTTAGAACCCTTCATTATCTGTGGATGCCTAGCAAAATATTTAAGATTAAGATATCTCTATCAAGATAAACTACAATCATTCTTGCTTGACTGTAGGTACCTAAAATCAGAGTTTCTGAACCGAAAAACGTTCCACGGATCAGTTAAATATTCAATATATTCCTGCGGATCTTTAAAAATATTTCCTATAGTTACCTAGATAAAAATAAATATTTTTTTTTTAATTCTTATAAAAGAATAATAGAAATATTAAACAAGATCACAGAATAAGAACAGTAGATTATAGAAAAATGAGTATTTTTTTCTTCAAATATCTTGTGACTTCAACGTTTAATTAAGCAGTGAACTCGAAATATTTATTTTTAAATTCTTATCGACAATCTAAATGAAGAATTAAATAAAGGTGAAGAAATAATATGACAGAAGATTTGATATAACCATGTACAGATCGTTTATTTTTTAAAAGCATTGATTTCTCATTACATTTAAGACAATATTAACCAAGTCAAATTATACGTCCAATGCTGCTGCAGGTTGAATTAACTGAAGTGTGAAATTCTCGATGTTACAAATTATTTAACAAAAATATTAAGGTGTTTTAATGATTCGGAGCTCACTACAAACTAAAGGTGCCTTAAAAATTACGTTAGCTGATAACTACATAATTAAATTGCAAATAAAATTATCTAGTTACATTTTATTTGTCCTCTATGTTCCGACATTTTGTTATTATTATGACATAAATTATTATATATTGTTATTGGTTATACTATAATGCAAGTATAAGTCTATAGAGAATTATAAAATCAATTAATAACAAAAGAAATAAATGACAAAGATAGAATTGTAAATGAACTAACAATATTTTTAATAAATTGGAAGTTATAAAAAGATTTGGAAATAATTTAATTTTGAAGTTGACAAAGGTTTTATTCGTTCTGTTTTCGGTTGTGGTGCTCTTAATTTGTCACTTTTTAGCATCTGATATCCCAGCACTCTATTCTTTGTTTTGCAAACCGTCATCTAGTGGGCGTCCCCCAATCAAATCCAAGTGAAGCAAATTAAGTCGGAACCAATAAGCTGGCCACGTCGCTTAATTACCGCTCGGACCCCGTAGTAAATATTAATAACGCGAGTAATTGGACCACGGCATATCGGGCGGGGCTGCTACCGGATGATTACCCTGGCCTCCGCCCATGGCCTGAGGCCAGTGGCGTACCGGTCATTTGAATAGAATTTGGGATATGCGGAAAGCAGCTTGCGTGAGAAGATGTTTGCTCTAGGGGATGCACAAACCATTTTGAAGATGAGGTCTTGGGAAGATGTAATTTTATGCTAATTTCTTCCTCGTACTCAAAACTTACGTAACACAACATTTTGCATTTACACATGGTTATAACATATTTAGTGTCGATTTTTTCACCTTCTGGTTTAAAGTGCCGGTTACCTTAAACGTCGGTTAATACAAAATATCGCATCGAAAAACTGACGTCATACCTTCTTGAAAGTTATAATGTACATAGATTTCTTGTAGTTTAAATAACTATTTTAAGGACCGATTTTTTAACATCCAATTTTAATTTTAACCGATGGTTAAATAATCGGAACTTTAATTAGAGGTTAAAAAATCGGTCCTCAAAATAGTTATTTAAACTACAAGAAATCTATGTACATTATAACTTTCAAAACGGTATGACCGTGGAGACTGTGGAACCGAAATTCATGTTACCGTAAGATAATATTTGTATTAGGTACTTTCATTCCGAGTCACTTATTATATTTTTCGCGCCACCAGCAGCAATTAACTTCAAATAATGTTAAAGTATTAATAAAATGTGATAGTTCACTTGCAAATCAGATTTATTTATTTGAAACTTTTTATGATTTCTTTTACTTGTTGCTAGACAACCAAATGTACATGAAATTCCTATGATTTTCATATTTAACTCCCAGTAGGAAAGATATTTTCGATAACATTCCGTCGACAATAATAACCAAATAACAGAAGTTATTAAGAACTTATGTTGCTATGGAAGGATGTTAAATTTACGAGAATGGTGACGCAAAAAATACCCATATAAAGTTATTAAAATTTTTACCTAAAATTGATATATGACATATACACATTTTTGGTCAAAATAACCGCTGCAGGACACTCTTCATATCAGCTAAAGTACCCGAAGGTACGATCGGATAAAAGTTCTTTTCGGTACAAATATATGTTACTGATATCGATAGTCCATAAACCAAGAGTGATATGTCTATTTATTTCTCGTGCCACCGTTCACGTAAGCATAACTTACATCCATAGCAACATAAGTTGTTGGTTTCTAATAATATTTATTAAATTTCATTATTTGACATTATTCTTACAAGAAGAGTAAATGGAAATCATATTAATGAACTATAAAAGTTCAAATAAATAATCTGAAATGTCAACGACCCACATTTTACAAATACTTTAACTTTATTTGAAGTTAAATACTCCTGATAGCGTAAAAGATATAATAAGCGTCTCGTAATTTAAATACCTAATACAACTATTCTTCTATGGTAACATAAACGTCAGCTCCGTAAGCTCTACCTCAGTTCATACCTCCTCGAAAGTTATAATGCACTTACTATCCTTGCAGCTTAAGTAACTATTATTAAAACATTTTATTTCTCATATATAGCACGCATTTTTTTTTTACAGGAACAAAGCCTCTTTTATCTAAAGTTCATGTTGTTTAATGTAGAATATATATTTACTTAAGTATTACAGAGTATAAAATCTACAGTTTATAGTAAATTTCTAACGACTTGGACACAGTAGTATATTTGTTAATTATTATTGACTTCGAAATTACAGATACTTATAAAATTTTAAAAGTAATTAATGTTCTGTATTTGATAATTATTACAGATTGAGATAATCAATCGATTCAATGCGTAATATGAAACATAGTTTTAAAAGCAATTGTGCATTCTGAGATTCGATCACAGTAATGAACAATTTATAAATAAGATAAAGCTGTATTAAATTATAAACCATAGTCTATAAAGAAGTGAAGAAAGCAAAAATTTCTATTACAAGTACATTTTTTTTATTTCTAATGCTGATATCAATATGATCGTCAATAGTTTTTCTTAATTTACATTTCTTATATATTGATTGGTTGTCCCAACAACACAGTATTTGTCTTCACAGTGAAAGAGTTTTCCAATGGTATCTTTATCGTGAAGAGTTGCTATCATCTTCTTATCCTACAAGTTGAAGAGCCGATGCCTACCCTACCTGTTCTCAAGAACAATAAACTGCCTGTGTGCCGTCGTGTCTTTTTGTTTCATTCAAGAATGGTTAGTGTTTATAGCTGTTTGTCTGATACCAACTCGAGTTTGTTCTTCAATTTGCACTTATGTGACAATGTGGCTACACAAGACAAAAAAGACGGATGTTGGGAAGTGTTATTAGCATGTGATTTGTGAAGATAATTTGACAATTAAAACGAAAATAATTATCTCTGCAAAAAATACAAAAATAGAAAAATTAAGAGATTAAAAATTTGTAAATATAAACGAAATGCTTAAATTTTCAATTGTATATATTCTTTAAAAAATTATTAAATATATTTTTCATGAAAATTATTTAAATCAAACCGCATTTATCATTTTAAGTATTACTATTTTTACTAAAAAAAGTCATCATTATTAAAATCTGTGACAAAACAGACTGATGTAAGATTAAATAAAATAAAAAAATAAGGAAAAAAATTATAATACATTCTTATTATCGTATTTATAATATTGTGCCACACTCTGTAATAAATAACAAACAAACTTATATATTTATTAAAATTGTTGATAAATTATTAAATTAAACCAAATGGATCGAAACCCATTATAAGTTGATATTTCAGAGATTATCAACATACAACCAGTAAAATGTATCCCGGATTTGTTACAAAACAAGTACTCTAGGTACTTGAGGTTCTATCTCAAGGAATGCTGTGTTATAGATGGTGAAATTAAATATTTAGCAGATACATAAATATTTTTAGTTTGTTTGTCGCTTGAGTGACCGTTGAAGTCTTCATACATTTCTTACGAAGAAAAGAAAAATTTACTTAATTATAATAAAATTCATATTGGGAATGACTTTTCAAAATGCATATTTTGACTTTGATGTATTTTTAAGTCAAAGATAAAGACATGCAAATAATACATGGAAAGGTAGTGCCTATACCTACAATAGGTATAATATATTGCTGTCTAAAACTTTTTATATTCAATATTGATTCTGAGTATATACATGGTACGTCCCAAAAGCAATGGAAGTGATTTTTTTCCACGCTAGGAGATCTCAGGTACTGGTTCCGATCCTTACCAGGTTTATGCGAACACTTAGATGTAGCAATTGTTCAAAGAACCGCAGTCATGTTTTGCTAGCTCATCACGAGGTGAAGTGCAGAGTTTAAAAAAAATTGCATTAAAATTGATAAATCTTGATTGCAAATGGTTGAAATGATTACGTAGTTTATGGAAAAAATGCTAAGTCGCTGGTATAAATCTGAAAGTGGCACAAAAATTTCAAAGATGGAAGACAAAGTTTTGAATAAGAACTACGATCTGGGCGCTCTTCGTTGTCAAAAACCGATGAAAATATTATCTGCGTCAATGAAAGTTTTTTTTTTAAATCGCTCTCATTACTTTTGGAACGTACCTCGAATATTCAGTTACAAACCTAAATTTAATAGAAATTTTTGTACGGTCCTCGAAATTGTGAAAATTGAAACATTACTTCAATGATTATTATTATTATTATTATTAGGGATTTAAAAACCAAATAAATGAAGTTGACAATAACTAGAGAGACGTCTGTTAACTTAAATTTGATAAAACTCAGATTTCCAATGATTTTGTACAACGAACACATAAACTTATTTTTAAATTAAGAAAAATAAAACTTTGTTGAGATTTGGCGCTTAACTAAGAAAAAATTGTATTAGTACATATCATGTGTGTGGTTGTAGTGAGTCTAAAAGATTCAATTAGATGGATTACCGCTCAACTGCTCAGAGTGTGCTGATCTTTCTTAAACTACAGGTTGACAACTTTATCACTAAAATGCAAGTAAAAACCTGTCGCGAATCAAATACCTTGGAACTTGTAGAGACGTTTTTTCTAATGGCAGATGATGAAATAGATAATTCCCTGACAATACAATATACGGGGTATTATAAGAGAAGAAATCAAAATAAATCGAATAGTAATCTACAGTATGTAGCCAAAATTGAACTGTTTCAGAGATATGGGAGTTTTAATTTAGATGCAAAGTAAATACTGACTAATACGGACAGTCATGTATGTGTCAAAGATGACAGTGGTAAGTAAACAATAAACATTAAATTTAAAATTAATTCGAATGCAGAATTGGCAGATATGCATTCAATGTACGGTCGTTGTAACCCTTCATTACCGTCTCGACATGGCTATCCGTTCTTAGGCAACAACTACTTAAAATTTACAAAAAAAAATAGGGCTGTCGGTATTTACATAGGATTCAATCTGAATTAAAACTCCATTTTTGGGCACATGTTGTACAATATTTTTCGATTTATTTGACTTCTTCTCCATGTCCTATAAATCTTGAACACTTATTTTTTAACACCTTATAGAAGTTTATTTAAACAAATATAACATAAATGATGTTCTTTCTCTTTTACTGGTAGCAATTGTAATTTATGCTGACATTGTTGCATTGTTCCAGATACATCCACTCGAAGGAAAAACCATTCAAATGCGGCGAATGCGGCAAGGGCTTCTGCCAGTCGCGTACCCTGGCCGTCCACAAGATCCTCCACATGGAGGAATCCCCGCACAAGTGTCCAGTTTGTGCGCGCTCCTTCAACCAGCGCTCCAACCTCAAGACGCACCTGCTGACGCACACCGACATCAAGCCGTACAACTGCAGCTCCTGCGGGAAGGTGTTCCGCAGGAACTGCGACCTCCGGAGGCACTCGCTCACGCACAACCTGGGGGCTAGCGCCACGGCCACGACGTCCACGCAGCAGTTCAGCATTGATGCTATCATCGCCAGTGGCTCTTCCAAGTGATTGTGATATGTGGTAGGATAGGTTTTGTATTGTATGTGAATATAGTTTTTATAAGTTTTATATAGTTTTTTTTTCTCTCCCGTTTTTTTCTTCAATGAAGAATAGTATTGCAGTAGACCCTCGATGTAATGTATTAATGCGTTTCCTTAACACAGTGTTGCTACGTTCGTACGATTTGACGAATTCAGGAGATTTTTCGGATAATATTTTCAAGAGATTCTTTTTTTTACATTATGTTGCCAATATGTCATTTGTTTCACAATATTAATTTATTTAAGTTATGGTTGATACAGAAATTTTTTAAACATTAACATTATTTATTATATGTTTTGTTTTTAATAAGTCTTTTAGCAAGGGACTTTTACAGAAGAGCCGTTGCAAATTATCTAGAGTTCGGGAATTCCCCGAGTAATATTTATTCAATTTGCCAATAGAGGAGAAAACTAAAGTAAGTTTGTATTTTGTTTTGACGAAATTTTACGTAGAGTAGCTTTAATTTTGAAATTTTCTAAACAATAAAAATATAAGAGAAGTTTTGACAATCTGAAATTTATTTTGAGCAAATAATTCGGTAGAAATCAGTGTCTTTTGGTAGACCGGTAAACTGAAGAAGAAATTGGTATATGTACTGAAAAATCGGTGTAGGTGACAACATTGCCGTAACATCTCTTTGATTGCAAACGTCAGTGTTGCTTTCAGGATCGGTTACATGTAACATTAACAAGATGTCTTTAGAATGTTTCACATCTGATCAGATATTTGGTCCATTATATCGAGGTTTTCTGTATTTTTTTATACAGAATTTCTTTCATTGCTATGTTTTTTGCGTTTCAACAGTCGGTATACTGTGTCTCAACTTTCAGTAGATTGACTTTTACTAACTTTCACAGAAGACGATTTATTAAGAATATTACATTAGCTGTTTGTCTTTACTGTAATGTTTTAACTATTTATGAATATATTTTGCTCAATATCAAAATTACAGAAACTATTTTTCACTAGTTTAATAATTATTGCGAGTTCAAATTTCGCTTATGGATGACTGTGAATGTCTTTCATTCCATCAAATCACTCAATTATTAACTGGTCTTTAAAAATAAGCAAAAAAATGTATTCGTAGAAATTTATTTTAATACATATAGACAATAAAGGCAATACTTAACTACAATATTGGCAGAAAAGTCAAATTTGTCTACAAATTGTTGGAACAAAATATACCTATAATTAAACTGAGGGAAGGATTCAAGGATTTACGCATTTCATCTAGAAATTCCAATAATAATTTTATTTCTTAAATTTCTTTATTTTAAATTTTATCAAATTAGATAGTACAGAAATAGCCTACAAATTGAATCTTTGTACCTACCTAATATTTTTCTTTACAAATATAAAATTCACATATTACATTTTACTAAAATGTCAATTATAATTATGATCTTTTATAGCGATATATCGATTTAAAACTAAGCAAAATTAAATTTAATTGAAGATTTAGTAAAATGTAGTTTGTAGGGTTAAAATTATATTTAAATCGTGATTAATATAAGAGCTGTAATAATTTTGTAAATATTGTAAATACAATAAATTTTTCAAAATCTTTATTCTGAGCAAAATTTAGTCCACAATATACCTATAAAAATAAAAATCATTAATAATGAATATTGAAAAATATTTGTAAGTGAATAGTTTTAAACCAAATTTAATCAGAACTGAAAGGTAAGTGTAGTATTTTCTTTCTCAAAGAATTGATGGTATCCCGGTGATCTAATCGGTTAGAAATCTGTTAGATTTCTTCTCTAGTTTTCTACACAACTCTTCACCGTGTTTTATGCTAGAAATAAAATCCTAAATATAGAAATCTCGTTTGGTTAAACAGTTAAAGATATACGCATCATAAAGTTTTCATTATGCGCTAATTTATCTGACTGTAAAACGAATTTATTTATATTAATAAAACAATCTGACAGGAAAATAAATTCCGTAATTTCTAGTAGCGGAAAGCACTCCATCAATTTCTACGAGACATCAACCAGTGGCCGTCGGACGAAGTTCGGACTCTGCCGATTTGTACGAAAACTAAATTTATTCATTTTAAAAAAGGAAAGATTATTTTAAACATATTTTCATTAACTTACAAATTCTAATTATTATGATCAATGGATTTTCTCGACTGTTGGATGAATGGGTAGAGGTCTTCCAAAATACGACTGATTTCCAGTACTTATTTATTACATCTAATTATTATTTTTGAGAATAATATCCCATTGCATTTTATATATATTACCACTTTTTTATAAAAAAAATTAAATATAAAGAAATTTTATTGTTAAAGGTATTTACAGATTTTTAATTACATTATTCTACAGATTTGGGTTTTTATCTTCATCTTTTAATAAGGAAGTCTACGACTATTAAATGAAATCAGTACATTTACAGGACAGTGAAAAGTGAATTTACAACTAACGATTGTGATCGAAGGATTCAACAATCTAATAAAAAAAAAATTAGGAAACATTTACATTGTCAATACGTCCCTATGTAGTGAGTTTGTTAACTGTAGAGATTTTAACAACATTGCATTGTTATATATTGGAATAATACTCTTTGGTTATAGCACTTCGACTCGAAATTAATGAAGTGTGAGCTCTGGGATTCAAATTCCACAATCTACAATCTTTAACAAATTTGTAAATACCACTGTGTTTGAGTGGTTTGGAACATACTACATGCTGTATGTATATTGCAGAGGCTGTAGGCTTATATTATACACTAATTATATGCAAATAAAATCGTCTAATAACAGGCGGACTTATAATCTCAATTTAACCTGCCCTATATAATGATAGAATAAATGGAAAGTTTTGAAAAGTACTTGTAATAGCTGTTTTGAGATAAGTGTGGCAAGCATTATAATGGGGATTTTACAATCTGTATATGCTTCAAGCCAGTGCCAGCATAATTTACGGGGTTGTATTTCCATAGGGCACCGTGAATTTGCCGGGGCCACTGTATCTACTTCCTCCAGTTCGCATTACCTCCCTGCCAGATTTTTGACAAAGGACAGTTATTCAAATTTGAAAATAAATTTCATAAAAATGATTTCCATCTTGTATTACTGAAACAGATGAACAGATCAATTGTGAAAGAAGTGTTTTCTAGACTACTGCCATGTCTACCGTGAGTCATACAAATGTTTTTATTTCAAATTATAATTTATTGAATTTGATATTTAATGAAATAATGATATATTCTTGCTGTTTGATGCAACCTATATAAGATTGCGTACATAAACGCTTCAGAATCATGGGTGCACCACTACACTTTATAGATGAAAATTAATTCGAAAAACATGAATTGACTTAGTGAGCTGGCCCCGAAGAAAGCGAAATCAATTCAGTCGATAGAAAAGGTGATGGCGTCAGTATTTTTAGACTCCAATGGAATTCTGCTAACTGATTTTATTTTATTTATTATTTTAAACTGTGACTGGAGAATACTATGCCACCCTTTTAGACCAACTGAAAGCAGTAATTCAAGAAAATCGCAAAGAAACAGACCTTGTTTCGATTTTTGTATTGCTCAACAAAAATTGTAAACTGAAAGGGACGATCCCCTGATCCACAGTCAACGTACTCGTCCGATTTAGTTTCCTCGGACTTCTAACTTTTATCAAAACTGAAAATGTTAATCGCTGAAGAGAAATTTTTGCCCAGCGAAGGAGCTATCGATACTTATTCTGAAATCGAAAAAATAGAAAAACGTTGGACTAAATGTGATGATTAAAGAGGAAATTATGTAACATAATAAGATGTCGTCCGTGTTAAACATTTTTTCTATTTCAATCCACCCTCGTATTATTCATATATTTCTTATAGTTTTGCTTTTTTTATTGTATGTATTTTTAATTATTCAAAATAAACTATTTATAAACTTATAAATTTGTTGAACTTTGTTTTCTTGATTTTAAATATTTGAATTATAATATTGAAGTACAGTCCGTGACATTCATCGTAGTTCAGTACGGAGGTGCCAGATGGCTTCAGAGAATTGGGTAATTTTTGTTTGTACTGCTCTGTCAAGTCTTTCTATGATTATTGGTCTTTGATATGAACTACATAATCAAATAATGATTTTGGTTTTACACGTAACTCGTATTCCGGATCCAATTTTTTTATCTAGAATTGCTGATTCTTACATAGTTATCTTTCATCGTAAAATTAGACCATAGATATCTATGGGCACCGGTAATTAACTTAGAGAGCACGCTCCGAATTGAGCGGAGGGTGAGTTCAGAGGTTGAAATCTCAGACCATTAAACAAAAAAAAAAATACTGCTGTATCTGAATGGTTCCAAATCCACTACAAGCTGTGTGTCCATTTAAGTGGCTGTAGACTGACAACTTAAAACTATGCAAGTAAAACTTATTACGAAACCAAAACCTTAGGTACTTGCGGCTCTATTCCATCTAGGAGTGTGGTACTATAGATGATGATTTGTAGTTACGAAGAAAAATCAAGCCATGACAATTGTCCTCTTAGTTCAGCTAAGAATTTTTCCTCGAACAGTTTCTCCGGCAACAAAACTAAATCATCCCGTCGTGGTTATCCCGAGTATTGAATTGAATCCGTTGTGTACTTGGCTGGTTTATCGACGAATGAACGTCGGTTAATGAATTTTTATGGGCGTTCGCACTAGCGCGTAAAGTGAGCAAGTGACAGCCCTGGACGTTTATGTAGCATACTCGTTTGCATTGTGGATGGCGCAGGCTTAAATATCCGGTTTCATCCTTGGATACGTAAAGAAATAAATTCAGTAAGAGAGGAGAAACTTGCTGCTGGATGGTTCTAGCAGTGCTGTTTCGCTCGAAAATAGAGAATACACTCACATATTACTAAACAAAAAATTTATCACTCACTTATTACCCATTGCTCAGGTTGGGAAGATATTTTTTTAATTTATTTAAATCTTTATTTACAATTGGCCAAAATATAACTATCAAACAAATGTGATTAAATGACATTCGAGAAGCAACTCCCACTGGAGGTCTTTCAATTTTTGCAATAGTGGTTCTTGATAATTAAGCTAATAATTATTAATAGAGTTTTGTAGTCGGTTCTTGGTGAAGCAAATTTTACAAGAATAAAAATAAAATAATTATTTGTTTTTAAATGAATAAAATTTGTGGAAAATTAAAAATTGTGTTATTTTTATTATTTTATAAGCTGATAATACCTAGCTGTTTAGTACTGTACTAGTCATGTTTAAGAAAAATCGATTAAAAGATTTGTAAGAAACCAAAAAAAAGTAAAATAACGAACAAATTATAATAAAATAAAAGCAGAATATAGTGTTGGTGAGTATTTTATTAAGTAATGGAGGAAATTAACAATATTATTACAAAAGTGTAATAAATGTACAATTTAAAGTCATATTTATTTCAATATAAGATAAACGAATGTGCACATTTCCTATACATTTCATCCTTTATCCTTATCCTTTATCAAAATCCTCAAAAAAATCGATGTTTTACTCAATATATCAAAACATAAACATCGATTTCAGAAAATCGATAATATATATTAAAAATACGATTTAAAATAAATCAATGTTTATTGGCCATCCCTAATTAGGATGGGTTTATTATTATATTTTTTGCAAGATCTTTTTTGTACATATTTACTGTTCTATAATGGTAAGTTGCTTTTATGGCTACTACGTCTATCAAAACGGTAAGTTAAATTATATTTAGTACAAATTCACAAAATTATTTAGTTCATTCATTGTTATTGAAAATACAGTTACTAATACAACAATAAATGATAAATATTAAATAATGATACCTAACGAATTATTTTCGCAGTTATTGCTTACATGAAAATGTAACCACAAAAGATAAGACTTTGAAAAGTTCCAAAATGGAACGAATGTTTGAAAAATTCTATGGAAACATTTTAGTTCTTCATAAATGAATTTTAATATAAGTATCTCTTTTTTATAATTGATGATATTACAAGCATTTCGGGTAATAAGGTATCCCAATATCAGACAACAATTAGAGTCGTCGCATTGCTCCTGTTCAGCCAGTAAAATATACTTATCGTTCTTAATATTTAATATGCTGTTTAAATCTTCATGTAGGGATTCATTTGTAACATACCAAGGAGCATTTACAATGTGGCAAAGATAATTATTTTGTAACCATTGTATTATCCATATGATAATAAGCTTTATGTAATAAAATTTTCCAGTGAACAAATATAGTGCTAGATTTTTATGGTTATTCAAATGATTTGTCTTATGGAATAAATTTGTGTTCTATAACAATTAATTTTTAAATCGTCTTGTAATGCTTAATGCGATAAACATCGATGAATAATTGATATTGGCGGATTTGAATTCAAATTGTGACTACAGTGGTTTTACCCACTAGAACTAGACAATGAACCCAATTTGTATATGATTACAACATGGTTTATATTTAAAGTTCATCCCTTCAATTTATATTTAAATCCGGTGAAATAAAGTCTGGAAAAATGTGTTTCCAATTACCGCGAGTACCTCCCTCGCTCGTTATTGAATATTAATCAGTATTGAAACAATAATCAGCATCTGCATAGGACATTCACTGTGCAGACTGAAGACAATTTACGAAGATGAATGATTGTGAAAGCAATCTGCTATGTGAGTGTCTGTGTCTGTGTTCGTGGCACTTTTGTAATGTGTAATTTACATAGATTTACCGCTTGCCTTGCGACAATAAATTGCACCAAGCAACGTGCTGGCGACAACCAAACCGCAGTGAAGGATCTTCTCGCTAGGTGACAGCACCAGTCGTACTAATGCCCAAACAAAACCATACATTTTTAAATTATTTGATTTCAAAATATTTTTATTTTATGGGATTTAAATCCCAAATTACAACGCGACTCAATTTCAGTTGGAGCACGTTAACCAACTGAGTCACCTCTTCCTGAGATATGTATGGATATGGATAGTTTTTATAAAGAACCAACTTTCCTTAATAAGCAGTTGCTGCGAAGTGTACTCCTGTAAATACTAATCAACCTAGTTTGGCTAAAGATTTCATACAAGGCCTTGTATCTATATTGACTACAAGTATTAAAAGTTGTAAATTTGGAATTTTCTTTATAATTGCTTAAAATTACATACAAACATCAACGTTCAGTTAAACAACGAACCTCAAATATTTTGGTAATTTTTCATTTTTGTCGACCGCTATATGTGTACAATTTGAAAAGTATTATGATATCGATTTTTACGTTTCGAGAAATTTACAATATGTTTTCCCTATTTTCAGCATCATCTGTACTGTAATTTTAAGTTTTGGTCAACTATCAGTAAACAGGAAGTTTATTTATATCCTTTTAAATATTTCGTAACAGAATTTTTTTTTGTAAAATATGCATCCAACAAAAGTTGTCTAAAGTATATGTTACTTACTATTTCGATGCGATATTTTTCAATTAACCCATGGTTAAGGTAACCGGCACTTTAACCAGAGGTGAAAGAGCCCGCCCTTAATTTTAAGAACGGTAAGGACATTTTACCGATCGAAGACAATTGTTGGGAGGAGTAGCAAAGCGATGACGCGAATTATTGTCTATGATGCTTATATTATTTTTTGTACGAATAACATCAGTAAAAAAAAGTATCCAAAATCAGGTATATTAAAATATCTTTACAAAAAAAAAACGAAGTCTTAGCATTTGTGGTTGTGTTTTTATATCAAGAAAGACAATTGTTTGAAAGGAACAAAGCGATGACTCAAATTATTATCTGCGATTGGATTCCTTACCGTGCGTAATGCTTATACTAGTTTTTGCACAATGAAAATTAAATTTTCTTCAACATCAATTAAAAAAATATCCAAGATGAAGTATATTAAATTCATTCATATAAAAAATATTTTAATAGTATGTTTCAAACATTCGTACCATTTTGCATCTTGCCTTTTGTATGGTTGTGTTTTTGTGTAATAAATAATTAAATAATTATAATACAAGTAACTGGTCTTTTAAATTTAATAGCAATTAATGAGAGTAACCAGTTATCCCTGATCATTTGTACTAAATTGTTCAGTGAAACAGTAAGTAAGTAGCAAAACAATAAAAGCAACTGTGTGCCTTGGAAATTAATAAACCTTTATTATATCCCATCGTGCAAAAATCTGTAATATAATATTTGGTTCTGTAGTAACCACATAAATTTTTTAGTGTGTTAAATATATTATATAATGTTTAAAAATATGTGTGTTTTGTCATAATAAACTAATTTTGATTTTGATAACGCAATGAGGTGATAAGTAAGTATGTTATTCGCAACAAAGACAACATTTTGACAAGCACTCTGAGTAGTATCTCTTCGTGTGAGGTCGCCGGATTACTTTAGATTACTTGAAAACATGCTTAACAGTGTTGAGGTGTGAATGGCTACACCTCGTACAAAGCTCTCGTGGCGTGGGTGTGTGGTCCGCATTACGTGCTCAAGTGCCCCTATGAAGATGTTTGCGAAGGACACTTGGGAAGATTAGCGAAATCCAAGCGATAAGCAGCCGCAGTTGTGTTTGTTGTTCCAACCGGCTTATTTGCTAAATATTGCCCTCTTTTCACACCTTTCCAACCGCTATTATTTCAGGTGGAACGCTTTTCTACCGGAAAATCAACCCAGTTATTATTTACTATTAAGCGGAGTGTGAGATCTGGAGACGCCAACTATTAACACGTTCATTATACGCCAGGTACAGAAAGAATGCTATCTGTTTGTATGTGAAAATATGGTTTAATCAAGAATGTAAGTTGTGGTTTCAACAAAAATAATAAATCAAACAAATAAGTTATGTACTTTATACATATGTGACAAAAATAAAATAGTGTTCATTTCTATTATTATTATTAAATAAACAACAATATTCAATTGGGCGCATTTCAGATAAAATAATAATCGATAGTAAGTACTTATATGTGTTTATTAATTAACAAAATGTAATCCTAAATTACCACTACTTACAACTAACAATAATTTTATTACATATATTTTTTTCTACATCATTTTCTATTGACTTGAGAGCCATTTAATTTCAGTGGCTGATTTGAGAGGAGGGAAGGAAGACCACAGGGCTAACGATACTCTTTAGACGGGCAAGTTTTTTGAATTTTGAAAATAATAAATAAATCTGGATCGCAAATGCTTCTCATATACACAGACATTATAAAGAGTTGTTTGATTTGGAACAGAATTGGCAAGAACAAGAATTATTTGCCGAAATATTGTTGTGGAAACAAAAATACCTAACTTGTAATAACTATATGGGTTAAGTGGAAGAGCAGCCTTTGGCTGAACCTCACCTTTAACTGAAGCCAATAAAATTTATTTATTATTATTATTATTATTATTATTATTATTATTATGAATCTGATATTCTCGCCAGTGCAAATGAAGTTCTGGTACAATTTGATGCTTATATTTAATTATAGGTAAATAAATTATCGTATCAAAATGCTGGTATGACTACAACCGAACGTAGCTTTTCTTTATTAAGGATATTAAAACTTTTTAAAGGAGTTGGCTTTGAAGAAAGTCTTGACCTGATTCGCATCAACGAAAAAAAAAATTATTATAAATTTAGTTATTTTTTTGTATGCAGCATTTTAATTTATAATATTTTTTTCTAATTCAATGATTCAATTTAATTTTGTAATTAAAATTATTATATTCTTTATTGTTTATGATTACATATAAAAAATCGACTCAAACTTTTGAATACGATGATATTTGGGCAATTGTAATATGTTGAGAAATGTTTAAAATTTGAACATTTAATTCATCTAAATTTTGAAGATTTCCCCAACATAAACATCTGATTTTAAAAGACACCAATAAAAGGAATCTGAATATGTAAGATCGAGTGATCTACTATTATACCACTTCCTCTAAAATTATTAACGATTCTTAAAATTGTTGTTGCACTTGGTGTAGGCCTGTCAGAAAATTTTATAATTCAAAAAGGAAATGTCAAATTCGATCCCCATGTTTCATTTTAAATGAGACAAGCAAATATACATTGCTGTCAATCAAATATCAAATCAAAGATATGATAAATCCCATGTTTCATTTTAAAAAACCTTCACGGTATATAATTAAATTAACTAATTCTATAGCCAGCAATATTTATATTTAAAAAAAAAACATTCAATTCTATAATTAATAATAAAAAATTGAGAAAACTTATATTATTATAAACTAATCTCAGAATTTTCACGTACCCTTCTTTTGTGCTAAAATTACTATTGCTACTTATTCAACGAAAAGTGACATTTTCTGTACACAAACTGAAGTGGAAAAGGTATATTAACGGGAATAAACGAGGAACGTTAGTTAATTCCATAATGGTAACCGCCTAAGGACACCGTAGATTAGCTGACGACATATGACCGTACTAACACAAAATAAATATCCCCTGGTACTGTCAGAACCTTATCCATCACCATTACACACCTCCTAACCCTATTGCGGTGCACCGAGTATAAAATTACCCTCTTTATACCACACCGGGCATTTCACAGCTACCACAATAGCGCTCTTTCGGCAGCTGTGTCATCTGCATACAATACAAACAGCAAAACACTCACATACCATTGGCTCGCCTCGCGATATACGTTACCGAGTCCTAAGCGAGTTGATAATGAGAGAGAAAAGGATGGAATGTAACTCGATTGGTGACTATTAGCCTCCCAGCCCCTGATTTTATCAAGCCACCAATAAGATCGCACTGCTTTTGTTTTTTCATGTGCGATTTAGACCAATATGGCGTTGATTGATTTTTTATAAACAGTCTGTGAGTAAGTGAAGAATGAGTGCACATGGGTTTAATGATTTAATAAGTTTTTTTAGTTTAAACTAGTTTTGAGGCTTTACCGCAAACGCCCAAGGCAGGAATGTATAATTTTGAAGTTGACAGCGATGTTAAGTCAGGATATTAATTGAGTTAAGCAGCGACGACTTGGATTCTAACTTATGGTCTGTTGAGGAACGTGTAGTCATATTTTAATAGCGGAATTAATAATATTTATAATGTTGCGAACAGTAATTTATTCACCAAATATTTCATTACATTCATACACACACATATCATGTCTGCTACACAACATTCCCAGTCGACACATTACATCAAGTATCAAAGATAATTGTTTCATTTTACTTGCATTTTAAGGCTTAGCATTATTTAGCTTACAGCCTCTATAAGATCAGTTGTTGTGAGCTAACCCATCCAATTGTTTACAAATGTTATTTGCAGATTTTTATAGGAGATTAAAAGTTCAGTTATATGACAAACCCGAATTATATATTGTTTCTCGATCCCTTTTTACTTCCTTATACAAAGTAAAGGGAGTTTATTTTAATTTTGTAATCGCTAAAAATTTCAATTTGCAGGTTTCAACGGAAATATCCATTTTGACCATCACTGAATCCATTTTGACTAGCTTCGGTATGACTTGTGTCATGTATGTACATACTTATCTCCCGTACTCAGAAATGATTAGGAGAAAAATGTTGAAAATTTTTATATGGGACTGCTATAACATCTAGTGCACCTCTCTTTTTCCATTGCAATCGGTAGTACCAAATAGGCATTTTGATCAGTGTTTTTTTTTGGATTTTTTGCATAACTCTATGGATAATGGCATAACTTTATAGAATTGCTGTAACATATAGTTAGTTATGTACCACCATTTTTAATTCTAATCGGCTTTTTTAAAAGAGGAGTTTACTTTTGGCAGAAACTTAATAAAAAAAATATTTTTTTTGTGGAAAACATTTTATTTTTCAGAATATATTCCTGAGAAATATGCACGAAATAAGTAAAAACAATTCCTATCTCTTTCATTGCAAGTTTTTGAGTGATTAAAACAATTATTAGTTGTGCAATAAAGATTAGTGATAAACATTTTAATAAAATTTTCAAAAGGTGATCCATTTCGAAAGGAAATTAGAAAATATAAAACGAATGGTAACGGAATAAGTTTAAATGAAGTGCAGCAAAAAATGTATATAATTTAACGTAAAAGGAAGTCATATGATGTCCACATCAGATTTTTTATTTAGGTAATACTTCCTAACATTGGGAAACCAATCTCAGATATTAATTCAAGTTAAAGTATGAAAAAAAAAATCGCAATTGGCACCACAATCCCTAACCCTACATTTCTAGGGCTTAATTTCAAAGGTAAACGAATCTAAGAACATTTAGTTACTGTTTTGAAGTGGTTCTTATCACATCTAAAATAATGTATATAATTTCAAATAGTAGATCTATATCTAATGTACATGTTTCGTTTACTATTATTTTCCATTTCTTTAAACCATATTTCAATTTCATGCCGATGTTCTTTTAGCATCCTGAAGGCTGTTTTCGTTGTTAGTTATTGGCTAATATTACAGTATCATCCGCGAATTTGGCAATTAACTAAAAAATATATGTTGTATATTTTCTGACTGTTTTAATGAAATGAACATTATCAGAATGCAATCAATTTGTCTTCAGTATTATTGACATTTGAATATGACATGATGGAAATTAATATGTAACATACAAGTACATAAATAAAAAGTGTAATGTAATTAAATAATTCCCACGTTACACAAGACTTTCGCTACAAAGTTAATATGAGTAAATAAATTTATCATCAATATTATTAAATATCGGTTTGCACACCAAGTGTTAGAAAATAATTGTGGATAATCACCATAAATAAGTATTAAAATATGAGTAAAGCTAATGGTGTTGATTTCATATAATGCGTTAACGTCTGATGAATTTGAATAGTCTGGCTTTGTGTGTCCGACGGTGCGTGCGGCACCGTTTACGTTTTCCGCGGTTAGGCTTTGGTCGACGGGGGGCACAGGCGCTGATTGCGCGGGGCCCTGTCATGGGCCCCCTGCCGGGAAGCCCCTGCCTGTCACCAGCCCAAAGCGCAGCTCCATACCACGCTTCCACACACAAAACGAACAACGCACCACGCGTTTTGACACAAAAGGGGCAGAACCTTTGATGTTCAACTCTTCTACATTTTGTTAATCGCAGGTAGTTTATTTCGTGATATATAATAGTGTGTTATGAAATTATTTTGATAAAACACCAATTTATTCAAGAGTTACTGCAAATAAAGAAAATAGGAATATATAAAAACTAGGTTAGCTATATTTTCATGGATATTTCGTGCTAACTTCAACCTGTCGGGACAAGCTATATGTAAAACTATTCGATACCTCAGCTTGTCAAGATCTAAAAAAATATTATTGACTGCCATAGAAATCAGCGCTGTAAGATAGTTTACGGCAGAAATAGAAAAAATATTGTTACAGATTTGATACTCTGGTAGACGCCTCTCGTTATAACTAAAATGTCATAAGTTATTTTCACCGATTCAGAAAGCTTCATTTGCAATATTTCAAAAATTGATTAAAACAGAGTTAACATCGTCGGTACGGTTACATTTTGGTCATATTGTAACATTTACTCATATAGATGAAATGTAAATTGCCATAAAACACGAATATTATAATACAAGATTATTAAATTACGACAAGAATAACAAACAGTCTTATTTAAACGAAAATAATACTAACTATTACCTAATTTTCATTTATTTTCACACAACACTATTTATTTTTCCGCTATTTTTTTTTATTTCCACAAAATATTTATTTCTTCCTTACATGTCACTGTTCTGACTGACTACCACGGCTCGACTACTTCACTCTCCTCTATACTGACTGCCATCACTAATCACCCACAAACTAACTCAATAGTCTTCCAGACTATAAAATTCCCAACAATAGTGGCGTCGCTCTTAACTGACTTGAGACTATCTATCCAGACAAGTCAGCCACGATGACTCATCGACAGTAAGTCACGCTCGTTACAATATAAAAATTTTTAAGTTTCATCTGTATCATTCATGAAATAATCATGGAATTATAATAAAAACTATGAAATTAACCAGTAAAACTTATTCGTAATATCTACGAAGTAAGGACAACTCTGGTCGTACTTAAATTACTCCAGCTTCGCTGTCGTGATCTATATGTCATTGTTAACACTCGTTTGTTTGTTACTACGCAACAACTATTCTTAAATTTTTCTAATAAATTCTTGGTTCTTATTATATTACGTACGATAAATTCAGGGTTCTTATTATATTCCTTATGAAGCTAATCACGTTCATTTCTTCTTTTGGAGAAGTTGAGTAGATGTTAGCAATAAATATATATTTTGGGTTCAACGCTTAACTAGACGATGAAGGATGAAGTGTCCATCACGTTTCAAGCAAATGAAATAAATATTAAAAAAATATTTTACAGAGTTTTAATTATTAATGGTATATGTACAATCTGAGACCAGTATACAATGTAATATACTAATACAAAGTCAAGCAAACATGTTTTCAGTTGGTACTACATGGGTGAATGACATAATGTAACCCTTATTCCATTATTATTCCCTCAACGATAACCCCTTTTACATGCGTAATATTAAATCCCATTTGACTAAAACCCAGTGGTAGGAAGCAAATAGGGTTCAAATCCAATCCCTGTTCCATTAAAAGTAACCTATAATTTTCAGCTTAAGCTTTACAGCACAGCATCTGTACCTAAAAAGCTTTTAAACTGCAATACAAGCAGTAGACACTGAAATGGTATATATTTATGTTGATGTTTATTACTAGATAAATAATGAAATATTCATAGAACATTACTGCAAAATTTAAATTTCTACTACTTCCTCATTATTTCCATAGTTGTAATTTAAAATTAAAATTTATATTAATATTAATAAGCTAGAATTATGAATGAAAGATTTTATTAGGTATTATTTTATGATGTATGTAATAAAATATTTTATACTCTTCCTTGTGTTGTTTTATTATATAAAACGCTAATTAAAAATAAGACATTTTATTGTTTAACAACCGCTTAATTATGTATAACTTATAAGGAAAAAAAATTAAGAAAATAGAAAAAAAATAACTAATACAATTTTTATTTTCGTTTTCGCAGGTTTCAATTTAAAATACTGCTAACTGAACTTTTATGAATGCAAAATAGAATTAAAAATAATTTTAAAAATAAGTTGATGACATATGCCAGATATTTGATATTAGTGTTATATTGTTTAATGTTTCACAAGACAAGATTTCTTTACAAGCAGAAAAGCTTTTTTAAAAGCATCCCTGGTTATAAGAAAGCATTTTGTATCTTAACTCTTGGTTAAATGATTTCGAAGAATAATTAGGTACATTATTTAGTCAATAATTATTACCATTACATATTTTTCAAAAATGAAATTTACGTACATAAGTTGTATTAATTTTTTTAATACTGACATATTTTAATACTTTTATTAATGTATAGGTAAGTTGTTATAATAAATCTTGATTTAAAATTAGGAAAAAAAAATTGCGAGAGAACAAGAATTAAAGAAAATCTTGCTATTCTTGCACATTTCTTGTCAGACTATTTCTTGCCTTGTCTTGGTTTGAAATTTGAAGCTCTTGTCTTGTTCTCGTATTGCATTTTTTACAAGACTAAGGCACGACCAAGAAAAATACAACACTCTCGTGAAACACTACCTACTAAAAAATATCTAATAAAATTTTATTTTAGTTTTCGCAGGTTTCACTTTAAAATATTACTAACTTAACTCAAAATAGAATTAAAATTAATTTTAAAATTAAATTGATGCCAGAAATTTAAAATGAGTGGTTATGTATTTCCAATGAGGGGGTTATATTTTGGCGTTGTGGTGATTTCTATTTCTCGTTAGTGTTAATTGGTTGTGGGGTGACGGGAAGAGCTGGACATGATGGACATCCTCTGGGCGTCGTGGCTTTTTTGTTAATTTAACGACGCGGAGCCTTCATTAGTAGAGTTATATCTCTCGCAGCAGGGGGCACCATTGTCTCGAGCCAACCGCACTCGTTGCCATGAATCCTAACCTGCCAACATTCAAATTCCCGCAACCCGAATTTATTTTTTATTCTCCGCATCCCGGTATTTGAAAGTCATTATATCTCAACGAGCACTTCAGCTTTTCTAATTAATTGCCCGGCCACTTTATGACCGTAAAATATTGCTAACGTTCCTTTTTCTATCACAAAATTAGATCCATATTACCAACATTCTTTCAATCTCCATTTTAATTCAATTGAATGTTTAACGGTCAATGATCAGGCTTCGCAACCCATGTGTTATGGGTTCAAAACCCGCAGAGGTATGGATCATGTCATAAAGAAATGTTGGACCATAAGTACCAATTTAATTTACCGTACCTAAATAATAATATAATTCATATTAATATAATCTTAGCGGTTATTATTAAAAGGGCACGTATCTAAATATTTACCTGACTTACACATAATTCCGTAATTATTACCAGTATAAATTTTTTAATATATTGTACTAATAGGGAATGTATTTGCCTAAAATTGAATGGAAAGTTCAATGATTAGTAAAACAACGAATGCAAAAGATTTTATTTTAATTTTCTTGAAGTGTTGACTGCTTAAATATGTTCAAATTTAAATTGCAATATAGCTTATATATGGACAAACGAAAATTCAAATGTATTAAAAGTACTTTTGATAAATTAGTTTTCAGTTTAGACGAATTTTCGTAATGATATAAAATTAATTAACAACTTTTCTTGTATACCTCTTGCGTGTTTCATAAGTTGACTATCATAATTTTGCAGATATATTGATGATAACTTAGTTTTCAAACGTGATTATATCATAAATAAATACTATGACTAAATAGTATGCTTAGTGACTATGTAATGATTATCTCTTTATTATCACTCAAATTAACGTATCACACTCAACTAATCTCGTGCTTCTGCTAGTCACTAGCTAGTGTTAGTTCACTGCTAATAAAGCATTCGTACTGCCAGACTACAGGGTTGATATAATTTTTTTTTTACAATGTGCATTATTGAATACGTACAACATTCTACCAAAGATAAATTTATTGTATAGAAAATAGGTCCAAAAACATTTAATTACAGTTGTTTTTCAAAACCTTTTTTTTTCACTTTCATTGTGGTTATATATTATATTGTTATTCCATACACATCCTTTTCACACAATAAGAATGCATTATTTGATGAAAAAATTTAATAAAACCACGGTATCATAGACATGGTTACATTTTGTTGATGTGAAATATTTTAACAACTATGATAATACTGGTTATAAATTAATCTGAGTGTTATTTTTAACAAAAGACTTATTACAATCAAAATAGTTTAAATAATCAATGAAAAATATGATTGAATTTTTTTAATCATAGAAATGATTTGATTACTTTCAGGAGTTTATATTACAATAATATTAAATTAAAATATTATTGACTTTCTAATTAACAATCGCAATTATTAATGCAATAAAACTTTGATTACTCTAAGTGTTTTTAACACAAGGTGTGGAATTAATAATAAATATGATCCGTCTGTTGTAATCAAATAAAATCTTTTAAATAAATGATACAAGAGTCTCAATTAATAATAACTCCGACTATGCAATAATTTCTTCTTATGAAGCCATAGCTTTATCCATTCGTATATGAAATATGAAACATTTTGTTCAAAAATTTCGTGTTACATAAATATAAAGGACAAAGGTCAAAATTCATTTCATTTTATCCAATATTTCTATTAATATAGGTACTTTTCCATAATATTTGATATCAATAGACGCAAAATTAAATAATCTAACCAACGATATCACATACAATCCATTATATTTAGCGGGACAGATGGAAACAGCAAAAAACTGTTTCCCCATGTTAATTCCCTATGTAAAAATTTCTAGTAGGTATTCACCCTGTATACTTAATATAAGCCTATTTAAAATAATGATTATTACATACACCCCATTATAATTAGCGAGATAGATGGAAACAGCAGAAAACTGTTTCCCCATTCTAATTGTCTATGTAAAAGTTTCTAGTAGGTATTCAGCCTGTATACTGTTTATATTTAAAATAAAGATTAAATTTAATAAAAGAAAATCATTGTTGTACATAAATTGCCAAAATCCTAACTGGGCCAAAGTCGTGACAAAGTATCGATACGACGTACGTTGCATATTGTGTTGTCTGTTTAAGGTAAATTCTCCTTGAACGGACTTTTCTCGCATTGAGTATCGCTACATCAAAGTGCTGGCGACGGCGTGGCTAATATAAAAATGATGTAACATTATAATTATTCATAATGATCGCGAGGTGAGTTCTCGCCGAGCTGTAAATCAAGCCACGTCGAATTCGTGGGTGTGGGTGGACCGGCGGGACACGGTTCGCAAGCCGAGCCTCGGGCAACGTGCCTTTGGTTTCGTCACGACCAAAACAACCACGACACTATCAAAAATGCTAGTTGTTTGTTTAAAATAGGGTTGGCGCACGAATTTTTAATGTTCGTTTGCAGCATGGCAAGTTTCATCAATGTAAGTTAGGTTTATTCGATTCAAATACAACCACGACATGATCAAAAATGCTAGTTGTTTGTTTAAAATAGGGTTGGCTCGCGAATTTTTCATGTTCGTTTGCAGCGTAGCAAGTTTCATCAATGTAAGTTAGGTCTATTCGATTCAAATACAACCCCGACACAATCAAAAAATGCTATTTGTTTGTTTAAAATAGGGTTGGCTCACGAATTTTTAATGTTTGCAGCGTGGTAAGTTGCAATAGTGTAACGTAGGTCTGTTTGATTCAAATATAAAAGTGCAGTGTAGTACAGTACTGGGTAGTGCAAGTTAACACTGAGTACATTAATAATCCCAAAAAAGCTATGGTTTATTCATAAGTAATATAATATTTATTGACAAAATTTACGAATAAACGAGTGTCAAAAATGACATTTAGATCACGACAGCAAAGCTGGAGTGATTTAGGTATCATTTTTGACACGAGTTGTTACTTCTCAGGAATTAGGACAAAATTTAACCTATTAAAATGAATTTTTAATGTTCGTTTGCAGCATGTCAGTTGCACTAATGTAATGTAAGTGTGTTTGATTCAAGTATAAAAGTGCAGTGTAGTACAGTGGTGGATAGTGCAAGTTAACAAAGAGTACAATAATATTCCCAAAAAAGCTATGGTTTATTCATAAGTAATATAATATTTATTGACAAAATTTACGAACAAACGAGTGTCAAAAATGACATTTAGATCACGACAGCAAAGCTGGAGTGATTTAGGTATCATTTTTGACCCGAGTTGTTACTTCTCAGGAATTAGGACAAAATTTAACCTATTAAATTTATGAATTTATTACGAATTATATTTGCTTGATTATTTCACGAATGAAAACAGTTCAACCATAAAATATTTGATATCAACAAAATGCAACCATGAATGACTATGATACTGGGGTATTATCAAATTTCCTCACTAAAAAACTATCTGTGATATATATGTAGAATAATATATAAAATGTATGAAATATAGTAGGTACAGTGTGTTATTAAGATTTAAAATGATACTTTGTGTGGCGTGCATAGAAGTTTGCACAAAAGAAGTGAGTCGGACAATTGCAAGTGAGGCAAGAGGCACCCAAAGACACTTTTACTCTGGATGATACATTTTCAATTTAAATCCGTCCGTTGTTGATGATTTTTAGTTACTTTATTCTTAGGTTATCTAGTTTTAAAGTGTAAACACAGTCCATCATCTATGAACACAAAATTTAAAATTTTATCTGGCGTGTTTAAAATTATTTTAACTGGCAATTCAATTGCATTTATTTCAACTTTCTTAGCTACACCACTTCGGTAGTTCAGAGAAGTATGCATTAGCTCTGAATTTTTTTCATCGAAGACACTGAATAAATTGTAATTTTTTTGTCAAACAATTCGCTGTTAAAAAAATTACAATGAATCTACTTAGCGCATATCACTGAAAAAATAATTAATTTTAAGGTTGCTTTAAGTTATATGGCGCAGAAAAAAAGATCAGGTAAAGTATTCAAAATTGTTTAAGGATTGCAATCGTAGGTATGTTTATATTCCTAATAACCTAAATATTCAATAATATGTTTTTATACAAGCGTAGATATTACATACCTTATAAGATATTTCGTACTCACGTTATTAATAAGTGGTAAAATACTAATAAAATAAAAATATTTTTAAGTTAACAGAAAATTTTGAACTTTAAGACTAAATAAAATAATAGGTCCACCCATTAATAGGTAATGAATTGTGTAATTATACACTTTACATATATAAAAGAAAACACGGCAGTTTCCGATTGATTCGGAATCCATTATACGCAATAGATCCCTTACAGACGTTATAGGCTTACATATTTCACCACTAATATGCAAGTAAAATGTGTCAACAAACAAGCACCTTAAATTTCATCTAAGAATATTGTGTCACAGATGATGATATAATCTGTATAAAATGTGAATGAAGAGAAGACTAAACTCAAAAATATATTCCAAAGAATTTGAAAGACCAACAAGTTAAAACTCAATATCTGTGAAATTCTTTGGGTGTGGTGTTCAATATTTGATCCTTAAAAACAACTGCATCCCTTGTTTCCGTATTGTAAGACAGCTTCACCTTCACAGAATGCAGGAACACACATGGAAATATAACATACATACACATATTTGCTTGCTTTTCTAAACAAAGACATATTTAACAAAATACATACTTATACATCCATGGCTTTAGTAGGGCTGGTAAAGCCATGATAATACTGGTTATAAAACTATTGTTCGGACCCTTGGAAGAGTTAGATGTACGCGCGCTATGTGAACAATAACCAGCATTGCGCCGAGCCTACGCTAAGCTGTGATTGGTGGACAAGGGAAGTATGTTCTCCATTCATATAAATTCATATGAATAATAATAGACAATGCTTCGATGTATAGGGAGGGCATGAGTGGGCTATATCCGTCAATGAACTCCGAGGGCATTCTACACAGGATACTTATCATGTCTATATCCGGTATGTACATATTGCAGTGAACAAAAAGTGGTTTTGGCCTCCTGAAGTTCAAACATAACAATTACAAAACGTTGAGTTCTCCGGTAGTAGCGATTTTAGGTAATGCGCAGCGGTAGAATAATCCAATAATTTTTAGTTTTCGGAGATTATTAAAAAAAAATTATATTAATAAAAAGTGTTTACAAAAACGCCATCTAAAGCGATTTATCGTTCAATGAAGTGTTGGAGAAATACAAATTTTTGATTATATTATTTGATTTTGATGTTGTTTTTTGTTTCTCAAATCGTCTTGTTGTAGAGCTTGCGATAATTTTTTGAAAGCAGCTCTCTTTCTTTCGTTTAACGTATATCGTTCGGTTTTATTAAAGAACTTTGCGTCATGCTTCAATAAAGAACCTCACGTGTATAATATAACCTACTACAATTATAATGTAAATAATACTGAGACCATTATGGAAAATGGCCCTTGTTTCATTATATAAAGCGTATTTCCCACAATCCTGGAATAAAGGTATAAGAAATTATTTCTTACAGTATTTGCGAACATTGCGCATGTGCAGTGTGAGAAATATTATTTCTTATAGTAATTGTCAACACTGCGTACGCGTGAAGGTATCAAATATTTATTAAATCATCTCAGTCAACCATAGAATCTATCACCAATATAAAATTGGTATATTGTTTAATAAAATAATTTTCTTTGAATGAAGCTTGTTACATGTTTGTTTTCCCCTAATTTCGGTTGAGCTATTATGACCATTGACAGCCATTGCTGTCAGAAGCTTAATATGAAGTTTAATTAAAATCAACACCAACCTACGTTGGAATTACATACAATACTCTATAAAAAGTTTTAAGTCTAAAGCTATATGCATCAGTCAATTAGTACATACATGTCAAAATCTTAAGATATCAAAATCATTTTGATAGCGATTCATTTCTCACATATGAAGCGCTCAGAAAATCAATGGATACTTTAAATAATATATTTTATTCCTTAAATTATAAAAGAAACTTAAACGCTTGGTTAAGCGCCAAATTTGAATTCAAGGCCTTCCATTTTATAAAATTTTACTTACATTTCGTACAATTGCGTGCTACAGATTTTGCAATGAAAGAATTATTACTGGAAATTGTAACATGAAATAAGTAGGTAAGTACGTATGTAATTAATGATAAAAAATTATTCCTGGAAAAAAGACTTTTGAGGCATACAGAATTTATTTAATTATTTATAATTTATGATTTTTTTGGTGACAAGCCATGGTCGAGAAGTATAATGGTTGTTTCTCTTGTTGGGCATTATAATTTTATGAGCATTTAATATGGCCATTTTGGCCATTAGGCCGTATCGAAGTTCACGTAATTTTTCGCCAAATTGTCTGTCAACGATTTCGGCCCTTTGTTGGCGCATTACACGGCGGTCCTAAGTGCATATTAACGGATAAACACTAGTCCGAGTTGTTTACATGCTTATTACCATCCTCCCAACAGCCAATGAATGAATTGATTGTGTATAATGCTTGGAATGCAGTGTTTTTGTGTATTAATTATACGGTCCAAGCGTGCGTCATGTGTGGATGGATGATGACATGAATTATTAATTTAGCGGTGAGCGCCGGTTTGACCGGTTTGGGAATCATTGCAAAATCCAAACGCGCTTATCATTTTTCAATACATTGTTTTTGGCTTTGTGAAATTTTAATGTGCCACATAAATTAGCACCCGCTTAACTTCAACAACTTGCAGACAAATTTATAGGCTTTAACCAAATAGTTCCAGTTTTTAAAACAGAAATACGGAAATTCCTACATTTATTTCATTATAACTTTGTTTCTATAAATTAACGTCACTTTTTCAACACAAATGGATAGAATACTCCTATAATATTATGATAACTAAACCTTTTATAATTGTAATTTAGAAAACGTTATGTAACTCAAAGAGCAGCAAATGTTAATTCAGATTTATATATTGTAAGTCAGAAAGATGCAAATGTACTTAAGTATGAAAGTATTAAAATTTTTTTACTGGAGTTTGGATGGTGAATGGATGATACACTCATCAAAAATTAGTCAGCTAATGTTTGATAAGAATATCGTACATTTTTATTTTAATATGTTGTATGCATCCATAAATCTTAGCATTTATGACATTTATATTCAAGTATCATAATTTGACTTTCATTTCTTAAGGAAAACCTATGTGAGGTCGAAACCGGTAGGAGAGGAAATACACATTTTATATACTGACTGAAATAAAGTACTTTAGTATTATAGCCAGTTATAAGTCAGAAAGCATATAATGTAATTTAGATTAGTCAATTTTGAATTATAAATTATGTACCTTACTGAATTACAATAAAATAGTTAATAATTAGGAGAAAATTTTTATCTATATTTGACGAAAGATTTCTGTAAAGTTGTAGTTGTTATACTTAAATATTTAAAAACAATTATCACCCTAATGAACACTGGTTTATCGTTGAAACGTTGGTGTATTATTTGATTTTATTGAACCACTAGTAGTTACTCCAAATGTTTTTTCTAATTACTGCATTATAGGTAACACATCTGAATTACATTTGTTGATTTCCGAATTAAAACTAAAAAATGAGAATTAATTTTTTTGTCTTGTTAACTAAAATCGATTAATCTGAAATACAATTGACGCTTTCTGAAATACATTAGAGAAGGTGCAATGCTTGAAATAATATAATATTTATATGATATTAAAAGAGAATGTCACTACTTTTGTTTTTCCCTTGCATATTGTGATTGCAGCTTTGTCACGAAAATTTTATTCATTATTTTACTTGGAAAATACTATTATTTGAAAATTAATATATATATATAAAACTCCATGGAAAGCCACATTATCTATTCTGTTACTAAGCATCGGATTTGTAAATCCACTGGATACTTTAATAACAGTTGGCGATTATATGATTCCATCATATCGTGATCATTCGACTGCTTAATAGGTTACCCACAAATGCAATTTTAGTACGGCCATCGAAATTGTAAAGAATGAAAGATTCAGTTATACCATCCTATTTCCTATTTACTAAGTTTTAGAATCCAACAAATTTCCGCTTTATCTCAAGTCAGTTACTTTCTGCTTAATAAGAGTAAGCGATTATATATCTGAAACATACCTGGATTCTGTTGACTCCTTATTAAGAATTTTAAACCCAAAGAAATAAACTTGACGAGAACTATAGATCTATGTTCAAAGGTGTATAATGTTTATATTTTCATAATAAACTATTAATTTTGATTTGACCAATTTATTGTTAAGTAAATGTACTACAAGCAATTAGAATTAGTGTTGAGTGTAGTAAATGAATATTGATTTGAAGGAAGAAGAGAGATAATTTGTATTTGGAGTGTATGTAGATGAGTTAGTTCGCCCATTGATCGTGGCTGACACCCACACATTGATTTCTCGGCGGTCTGGGTCTCGGTTCATTCATCGCCGGGGTCAGAGGTGAGCCGAGCTGCGTCGGCCCATGAGACACGGCGACTCAACAGCACACACACCCACGCACCTCAGCCCAGAATGCACTCCCAGTACTTCAACAAAACCATTCAAAACTCTTCTTCTAAACCAACCGGCGATATCATCCATAAAACACTATTTACTTCTTTCACTCTTCAATAACATTTTCATTCAAAACTTATCTTCGAAACTTCTTCTAACCGCCAATATACATATTGATAATATAATAAAAAAATCTAAGTATATTTCACAGAAGTAAAAATCTGATGTGTCCAGCACCCAGCAAATAACCTCTCGCCTGTCCCCTTTACACTTTTTTTAATATTTATATTTTTCGTGCGTTGACTTCGGACACGGTAAAGTAAATTATTAAAATACTTAATACTTACAGTGTTAGTAAAATTCCTTTAAAAGCATCCGATAATTATTAATATTATTTATGTAACTCCTGTCAATTGTAATAATTATCAATGTCAAATATAAAATATTTATTTCCATAGGTAAACAGATTAACCGCAATTGTAATAAATTTATCGAATCATTAATTACAAGTACCTAATAGTTAAATGGAGGTAGAAACAAACACAGTATTAAATTATTATTTACAAAAAATCATCTTCATGAAAACACCACTTCCGTTTGCATGATTAACACCAAAATATAATCAGATCTAATTTAGCGTGTCCGAATGTTAAATCCAAAATTTCAACTTTTTTAATTCACTAGTATTTAATTAATCGTTACGATAACATCCATCCATTTATCTATCCGCACACACGGACAGACATCTTAGTAAAAGTATTAAAAATCTTGTTCTAGGGACTTCAAAATGTGCTTATCCATTGCAAACTCACTATCTAATTTTTAGCATGATTTCTATACTTCTCTTTCTAAGTGGCAACCGATAAAAAACTAAGAATATTCACTATCCAATAATATAACAAATGCAAATAAAATATATAATAAAATTGTAAATAATCAAACTACATTACAAAAACCATGAGCAGTGGTGGTTCACTTAGTATGGAATCTAGATTCAAATTCTAGCGTCACCAATCTTTAATCCAATAGTAGTTCGGAACCCACTATAAGCTGCAGGTCCTTTGCAAAGGCTTATAGGTTGACAACCAAAAACTCAGAAATCTCATCTCGATTTCATCTGTCCCAAAGTTCCTCATTGTAATGACGGAATTTTATTATTATTCATAATACATTTTCAAAATGAAATAACTTGGGTGAGAGACTTTCAATTAAATAATATAAATGCATATCACAACAATCACAATATAAGAATCACAAGTACCGCATGTACTTGTTTTTAAAAACTTTCCTAAATAAACAACAGATGTTATAAAATTTGTGAAAGAAATTAAATATTAATTATTTAATAATAAAACCAGCATTTTAAGCGTATTTTTATTAAATAAATTGTCTGAACTCTCCAAGAAATCTTTACTACATAATTCATCCATTCGATCAATCACTTTTGAGACATGTAAGTAAAAGCGTAACTTAAAAATAGTTATATTTTTTATCTAATTACCAGGGCGAACTTAATAACAAGATCATAATTTTAGAAACAAAAAACAGTATTAAAAACAATGCCTTTTAAGAGGACTGAAGAAAGCTTGATTTTCTCTAAGTTCCGTCATCAAGGATGTAATAACAAAAAGGACCTCAATAAAAATTTATTATTATATTTGAAGTTTCTATTGCATTTTATCAACTGCCATATATATTATACAACTATTAACAATTTTTAGTTACCTACAATGAAGACCAAACTCCAAATTTAGTAACTTTAGCAGAGACCTTCCAAAAACAAAAAGAAACCACTATCACCATATCGTGTACTGTTCCAGTTTACGTCTTATTTACAGCCCGCAACAATCCACCTCCAGTTGTGAATAATTTGTATCTCCCGATGTTTTCCCGCATGGTGTGTGGATGACTTAATTACGACACCAGGTCGTACGTAGCTCACGCCATCAGCCGTCGGTAAACAGAGCCGGAGCAAGTGTAAACACTCGCCCGGCACCCAATAACTCCAGGATGCGCACGGCACGCACGCTACTCCGGTGCAACGTCGAGCGAAAACGGTCAAGGGGTATAGTCAGCGGAATTTCGGAACTACAAAGGGAATGAACGGAAGAGGTAATGTTGAAACAAAACAGGGACAGGAAAGAAAGGTAAGGTGTTTGGATAACAAAAAATTTAAAGGTTGTAATTATGTTTTAAAAGTAAGGTACGGGTACAAAACAAAACAAAACAATTTGGGATGAATTTAAAGGTAAAAGAGTTTCAAAAGGTCTTATCTAAATTTGGAGAAGATAAGAAATAAGTGCTAAAAGCAATGTTTTGGCACTTACAACATACAACAAATAATTTTATATTTAACGGTTAAAATATTGTTCACACGACTCACGTCAGTAGCACAGACTCTTCGTATACCATGAGTCCCGGATTTGATTTCCGGCTTTGTATCGTTATTTGTGCTATCTTTATCATCTCCTCCTCATCAAAAAATCAAAATAATCAATAATTTAAATAACTTGTAGAAATTCAGATACAGACTCTACATTAGTATAATAGATTTTGTTATATTATTTTATATATTATTAAAACGAGCAGTGATCCAATATTTAGTTTAGTGACGAACACAAAATATATTAACTGATAATAAAAATGCTTTAGTAAGCAGTGACTATGATATAATAATAATGTGTCACTTGCTAATCACCAATCTTACTGACATCCGTAATGTTTAAAAGTTCAATTTCTTTATTCATACGAAGTAAGGATAATGAAATTAAATAAATTAAAGGACTAAACATCGATATTTACAGGATTACAGGGTGCTCAAATCGGCGGTTATTTAGATTTAGAATCAGGTTGATTTGAAGATAGAGATAGAGTGTGAAGTGAACTAGTTTTCTTATGCACATTTCACAAATAAATCATTACATTCGGATTTAAAAATTAAATATATTAGGGGACTAAGAGAAACATACTCTACTTGATATGAAAATCACTTACATAACCATATTAATAATTTAGCACTAAATTTATTATTCCTCAGAAATAAGAAGATTGAAGAGAACTAAACCTCTAGATTTAGCATCTAAATTATGAAGTATAAACAATATAAAACTGAAAGAACTCCAATAAGAGTTATTTCTCGCATTTTAATTTATCACATTTGCTTGTTGGTTTTTTCCTAACCAATTGTAAATAAAGATTTAAAAAAATAAAATAAAAAATTATCTTTATAAAAAAATCTGCAATAAATGAATATTGTAAATTTTATTTTTAACAATATACATATTCTGCTTAGTAAAATTATTTTAAATGTAGGATTTTTATAAATTAAAATTATTATAAGTACTATTCCATATATCATCCATTTCATGAAATCAACATTCGCTTATTTTTGTGCAAATTAAAATTCAGTTTTCTGGCCTCACCAAACGTTGAAGTCTTCAGTACATTTTCAAGAAAGAAAAATAGAAATGGAAATTAATTTAATATGAATGAAATACACAAATGAATTCGACCCACAGCAACACCACAGTACCTTCAGAATAGAAGCTGAAATTCAATAAAGTTAGTAGGCAGAATCAGATGTGGAAATGAAGAGAATGAAAATAATTACTGGAAGAAATAAGATGAAGCCTGTCGACTATGCAACGAGGGTAAAGAAAACATAGTTCATCTACTTTATAATTACTGGGAACTTTCGAGGCAAACCTGCAGTCTATTCCATAACCTAGACGAATCGGGCTCCGAGCAGACATAGGCAAAGATCCTCCAAAAGAAGAAAGAACAAATGAAATGAAATGTCAATTACAATTTCACATGTAACCTACTATTCAAATATAATTTGTACCAGTTTCTGTAATAATTCAGTGCTGAAAAGCACGAATTAAAATTAAAATAAATAAACCTAATAAGGCTACTAGCATTCGCATTATGGATATAAAGATTAGTATATGACTGTGAAGTCTAAGAAGATTGAACATAGTGATTACGAGTATATATCGATTTGATTCGCGCACCGTTCGATATACAGTGATGAGAACTGATCGATAATGTGATTGATGGAATGGAAGTGAAGTGTGCATGTTCTCTCAGCATCAATCTGATTCCCGAGCACTGCCGAACCGCAATACGCACTGGGGTGCTCTTATAACACGCCCAATCACACACTACGTGCTCTACTGGCTGTGGGAACCAGCACCAGCGCATTGCACATCACAAATCATCTACAGCGTATGAATATAAATAACATCCTATACAACCTTATTGTAATATCAATCTGTATATATTTAAAAAGCGAACGCTTTGACAGCGATTCTCAGTGGCGTTTATTTATAAAATTATTTGCAGTTAAATAATTAATAATATATTTATATGCAAATAATATATCCATTCGTAACATAATTATTAAGACGATACAGATACTTGTCCAAGGAAATAACTAAGTCGACTATTCATTCAAAAACAAGAGTAGGTATTATAATATCTAACTTCAATGAATTTAAAGACTGAACGCGTTTCTAAGCATACGTAAGCATTCAGACACGGAAAACAAAGAAAAATTTGTGAAAGGAGTCTATTCATTTCATCATTCTACATAAAACCTAATAAAATAAAACTCCGTGTCCGTTATAATTTTTTGATCTTTTCGTAATAAAAATTACTTTCAATACCAATTATTTCATTTTTAAAGATTTTATTGAAAAATCTTACTATTAATTATGTCTTTATGCACAACTGCATCGTAATTGTTTATTTAAAATTAGGTTACCTTGGCGGAATCTATTACTATACGCCCTTGGGCGGTAAAGTAGAGAAAAACGCCCGCTCGGGCGATAAAGAAAATGTCAAAAACATTTATCTAAATTTGTAATACCTTGTATTCGTTTTCAATCCTATCCCTTGATTTGTCAGAGGACATTAATCTACTAAAATAAAAAAAATTAGTAAAGGAATTTATTTATTTGCAAACGGCTTACTTGTTAGCCGGACATTTTATATTTACCAAACACTGTTTTCCCATGTCACATACCTTTGAAAACACTTTTTTTGGAACACACGGAATATATACTTATACAAAAATTGGACAACACTTTTATTTTGCTTTTTATGCCTAAATTTACAAAATATTTAGTTCTAATTTTTTCAATAATATTTATCTTATTATATAATAAAATACTGTTTTAGAATGAAAATACTCAATGACCTGAAACGTTTTCTTTAGTAGTCACATTTTTATTGTTTTTGACCCGCTAATGAGGGATAAAAAAGTAGAGCATAACTACTATGACACATACGTAATTAATGAAAAGAATTGATCAAATATCTTAATTTAAGAATGATCATTTTTTATTTAAGAGGGATTGTTTATTCAATACATATAACAACTTTATTTATTTAAACTCAAAATTTAAGACTGTGAAGTTCCTAGAGATAGTAAAACGGGCTGATTGCTGATTTGTAGCGTAAAGTTTGTAAGTTTTGGTTTTTAGTGGAAAACCTTGGTGTGTGCAATTCGCCTTGTTAATATGTGACATTTATGGGACAATAAAAATTCGTGGTGAGTGGAAACCACCCATACCGTGATGGGCTGTGTGGGTGCGGCCATCAATCAGGACCGGACTTTACGATATTGGGACGGAACATCAGATAAGCGATATGACCACCAGACACAGGCATTACATGGAAGCTTCTTCACAGATCATCACGTAGATTGTTTGCACTTGTACAATAAATTACTCATAGATTTCCTTCATCTACTCCAAATTAAGAAACTTCTCAATTCAAAAAATATATTTAAACAGCAAAACTTACAAATACAAATTACATATTATACCTTTTGTAATAAAACTGACAGTATTATACTTAGAGATTATCAGGAAACATAGAGTAGTTGCATTACCATAGTTAAAGAATGACAGCAATGTATTGAAGCATTTATTTTATGAGTAAACATAGGGAATACTTGTCAGTCTCGTCACGTTTCAATATCAATTGGACTCAACGACTGCTAAGTTGATCTTTTTATATTATAATGCAGTAATTAATTTTTTTTTTCTGATTGTTCATGTTTATTTTGATCTTCCTTTGGACGTTGAGAAAACCATATCATTTTGTCATAAAATAAATAAATATATACTTATATTTAATTACTACATTATAATATCCATGTAATAAGAATTTAATAAAAAAAATATTATAACCTTACCACAAATCTTCTACATGATTTAGAAATGCTGATAATCCTATATATTAAAATAGTGCAGTAATCATTGGAAAAAATAAGATATTAAATCCTTTTTACCTCCCGCCTATCAATATATATATAAGGGAGGTATTGTTTTTGGTCAGATTTCTCGAGTGTGAGTTTTCAACATATGAGCACGAATTAGGGTCCCTAGAATACGATTTTGCTATTTTTACCGTGATGTCTGTATGTCTGTGTGTGTGTGTGTGTGTGTGTGTGTGTCTGTGTGTGTGTGTGTGTCTGTGTGTGTGTGTGTGTCTGTGACGATTTTTCGTCCACGATAACTCCAATATGATACATGTAAAAAATATAATATTTGGTATTTAAGATTTATATTCAAATATGATGAACTGATTAGATTTTGACTACAATTGGTTAGCCGGTAATAGTACTTTATTTGAAGCTAATAACAGTTTTTCCAAAAAAATACCTCTAATACCATTTTTTCGCAAATTACGTTATTATTAAATATAAAGATATTTTAATTTTCTACCGGTCTACATAATTACTTTTATATATACCTTCTAGCTAGATAGAAAAAAATATATAAATGATAAGACATATCGTTTAGGCTGAGAAATTTCGAGAAAACAGATGAGTTATTCATATGTTCACAAAATTTGACATATGTCACATTTGATGTAAGTAAGTGTAGAAGATAAAATAAGTAAAAATGAAGTAATTTTATTGTAAAATTCAGAAAGATGGAAGAAATATATTAGGAATATATTTGCATGCGTGAATCAAGGTAAGTTCGATTCCGGTTTTAGTCACGTCAAAAATAGCTGTCATATTGGTCATACAAATTTTATGAAGGAAATTTTAGGTATGAAATGAATTAAAAATATTTTGAACAGCAATAACAAACTAATTTTATATAGAATATATTGCTGCGTTGGCGGGAGGTATTGTGTTGGACACATCAGATTTTTATAAGTTGGGATTGAAGTTGGTTTGACATTTCAGGATGTTATCGAGGGGTATAACTTTGGAACTATGTAATCAGGTTTAGTGAATAATCCCTTTTATGAATTTTTGTACCTATACGTGTTTAAAAATAAAAAAATATTTGTAATTTCTTTAATTAATATTTAATGTTTTATTAATCTTTGTTAATTATCCCACTCATAAAATAAATGCTTTAATACATTGCTATCAATTAATTCACATAGTAAGTATTATAATGATATACTCTCTGATAAAATAAACACCCCGTAAACAAATATACGTACAACAATGAATAAAATAAACATAGACTTGTAGATTAAACTAACGAAACTACCAACACATAATGAAGCATAAATTATTCAAGCCAAAATCATCTTAATAAATGATAGAGTAACATAAACATATTTAAAATTTCTAAAAATTTCTAATACCATGATTAAAATACTACGTTTTCTTTCATTTTTGTCGGTGGTGGGACACAGATAATTCTTGCAGCAAAAACTGATGACATGAGGTCGTGAAGATCAACCCAAGGAAACCGACTTTAAAAGAATATTTTATAATTTATGTATATAATTTCCAAAAAAAATGGCAATTTCTTGTTCATTTAATTTAAAAAAAAAACTTACCTAAGGAATTTTTGACTATTTTCTCCCACTAACTTACAATATTATATATTTCAGTCATTCGCGATATATCATGAAAATAATTTATTTTTTTCAAGGTGTTTATACAATAGGTTTATTATCACCAAGAATATGTTTACAAATAATATTTACAATTAATTTTTGCTGTTCCTTTGACATATTTATTGAAAATATGTTCATGACAACCGGTAATGTTGGTGTGAAAAACTGAGGAAGAATGTATCTAATGGAATGGTTGAGGAATGCAGTGTTTCTGTAAATATGACGAATTAATTACAGGTTGTGGTTCATTGATGCTGCGTGTGGCTCGAGTGAATGACTGAGTCTCGCCTCACACATTGCGTGTCCATAAAGCGCCGATTTCCTAGTTGTCGCCGAGCTGATGACATTGATGACTACGCATCACTGATTTAAGTTCTTGGTGGGTGTACTGCGTTGTTATGCCTGCTTTATTTCCTCATTATCTCCCAGGGTGGTACGGAACAAACAACGCCAAATCAAATAAAATACTGTTTTACTGTCAATCCACACGTTTCATTCGAGATTTGCAGCATTGTCGGTGAGAAACCCTTCTTCCTTTCTTCACTTCCTCTATGCGTCTATTCTCCTTTCTAAATATTTAAGTTTTACTTACATACCTATATATTTGTATTAAATTCTTCCAAAAATAAAATGAATACGTATTAATCGGCAGCTAAAGATCTCGAAAGAAACCTGAAAATCTGGGTAGAACAATTAAGAGACTAACAGATGAAGTTAAATATATCATGAATACAAAGATTACCCATTAGGTAATAGCAACAAAAAATATTGTTCGGCTCATTTTAATAGTCTTATTTTGAAATTTTAACTCCCTAATTTAGCGCCCTAATTTCAGGATTTCCTTCCGTCCCTAAAAATAAGTATCAGAACGACATTTCCAACCGTTCCAATTTTATGACACCACTAGGTATAACGCGTAAAAATCGAATAACAAAAAAGTTAAAAAGGAATTAGAAATATAATCCATAGAGAAAAAGAGAAAAAGTATAGAAGAGGATAGAACAGTAAAGAATATATTGAAAACAAAAGTACTAAGGGACGAAAGAAGAGGTAGACCTTAAAAGACTTAAAATGAAAAGTACAAAAATATTAAAGAAAACAGGAATCCACTCGAGCGAAGTAAAGAAATTAACGAAGAATAAAACGAAGTGAGGAAACTTCTCACATGACAAAAAATAATCTTGTAAAAGAATATATTTACTGGTCTATATTATACTAGTCGGTTGTACGATTTGTTATCTGCTATTATAGTATTTTATAAAAATATCTTAATAATTTAAGGAAGTCATGTTTTGTTAATTTTATTATCTACCCTAAGTAAATATTTAAAATGTATGTTATTTTGGTGTTTAGCACCCTGTATAGTGAAATATAATGAAGTAATTAAGCTGCAGGTCTTTTCTATTCCCACATGTTGTTCCCACACTGATTCCCCGGATACACACGGATTATGTGGGTGTCAATCCACTTGGATTTGTTCCTGCATGTCTATCAAGCCAATCTGTGTCTTCGGAGCCTCTGATCATCCGACATCCCACCCAGTCTCACTCCTCGTTGATTAGGGTTGAAATTAATTGATCTTCCAACAAAATGTCATTGGTGTTTTGATTGGAACTCACAGCCACCACCACACAAATCAATAATTAGCGAAGACAATCATTTTAGAGACGAGTTTTCAAGTAACCGCTATGGAAGTTTATGATTGGTTTGGAAATTAGTATTGAAATCATTAGTATAACAATATAAGATGAAAGAATATTACGTTTCATTTGAGTTGTCCACTTTGCTAGATACCAACAATATACATGTATATTTTAATTCTTGATTTGAGATATATTTATGTTGAATTATTTTACCTACTGGAGTGCAGTAAAAGAATTAATATAATTGAAATTTATCACAAGAAGTTTCATTATTCACAATGTCGAGGACCATATTCAAATTGTATTTGTGGTTAAGAATATAGTGAACCTAATGTTAAGGATTTGAATGTCAAAGATATTATCATGACAAAAATTACAGCAAATTGATTTTTCCTACAACGTTTAATGACAGTTCAACTTCTAAAGTCAGATGAAAAAATGAAAGACACACAAGGATTTAAAAGTCAAAGAAATTAATTTGACTATACCAGTGTACTATCAAAAATATTATAACTATTGAATTCTTTGACCTGCAGGGACAATGTGTGGATTAAAGGAAAATTTCCGTACATATTAAGTACATATCAAATTGATGAAATTAGCTACCTGCATTAGAAAAATAAATGGATTTTTAATATTCCATACAGTATTATCCTGTATGCACATCCAAACTAGTGAATTTTGAAAATATTAATAAATAAAACTAAAGTGCAAAGAGGTCTCATATACATAGACATTATGAAGAATTCATTAATTTTGAGCAAAATTGTGAAGAACAAAAACTATTTGCCGATTTTTTTTATTTTTTTTTTTTTGCTAAACAAATTATGAACAATATTAGAAACGCTACTTGCAAGTGTGGATATGACTGAACGTAGCTTTTCTACTTCCATCCCTGAATCCATTTTTACTAGTTTCGAAATGACGTCTATACAAACGTCTCGCATAACTCAAAAAAGATTAGCCGTAGAATGTTGAAATTTTGTTTATGGAATTGCTAAAACATCTAGTTATGCACCTCCAATTTTGGTTCCAATCAACCTTTCCAAACGATAGTTTACTTTTGGTAGAAACTTAATAAAAATAATAATTTAGTTGGTTTTTAATTATTGTAGGAAACGTCTGATTTCTTATTAGTAAAATGACATTTAAAACAGTCAGATTATATTTCGTGAGAAATATGTAATGTAAGTAGGGAGTATACTCCCTGGTTGAAAGTTTCTGAGCGATTAAAATAAATCTGTGGAAGGTTATAGTGATAAACATTTTAATAAAATTTTTAAGATAATCAATTTCGAAGGAAAGTTGGGAGATATGAAACAAATGGAAGTTGAAGAACAATTAGCCGTAGAATTGATCTCACTTTCAAGTGAAATAAGTTTAAATGAAAAATGTGTATAATTTAACGTACATGTGGTGTCCACATCATATATTTTACATTAAGTAAATTGAAACTACATAAAAAAGTTGGAACCAAAGAAAGTTTTGACCCGATTCGCAATGACAAGTCGTCGCAAAAATTTGAATATATATAGTCATTCGATTATAATATAATATATAATTTTTACAATTTTTAATTTAATCCAATTATGATTTTGTGTTAATTAATAAATCTTATGCTTAACATTATTATTTTTTTTTATTATTCCTAATCCTAATTACCTTAAAAAAGGTAATTCTCCTCTCTCAAAGATAGTTTCTGTATTCTCCACTAACTCCAAACGACTTAAACGCAGTGTAATATTTTGAAACTAGTTATCAAGTCTAAAAATCCTGTATTTTTATATAATACATGAGGAATATGAGTATGTCGTTCTAGTTTTAGATTTGAGGTAGATCTGTTCCTCTTTCGGTAAAGTTTTCGAGTTGAAGTTAGTGATTAAGGATTGCGGAGTATTGTTAATTAAATCCGTTGGGTCTGGTGGCTGTCGCTTCGCATGAAGCAAGTCGTCGAGATAATTTTCTACGTGACGGCATCGATTAATGAGCGATGGTACTAATGAACAACATGCACTTGTCAACTGGAGGTTGTCGGTCGTCATACTCGATACCTACACCTCGTCTCTCAACTCAGAACACACACAATCAATGCATTCACTCCAATAATATCACCTGCCAACTTTTATTTTTATCATTGTTATACCTTTAATTATTTAAGCTTCAAATCCACTAATACACATACACGTTATTTTCTGCAATTGATCCTGACGTTATCAATTGTAATCATGTGATTCAAATCGTTAGGGATGAAGAGGGATTGATGGCATCATCTTCTCTGGTTAAATCGTGTGATGTCCGAAGTAAAGAAATGTTAAAAATAACAGTATTTGATACAAATATAATAGTGGACGAAACATATGAAAAGAGTTGTAGAGTGAACTAACAAAACTACCAACACATAATGAAACACAAATTGTCGAGGCTAAAATCACCTTCTTAAATGACAGGAACGACACGATTGACGCAGTTACACTACAGTTTTTATTTCATTTTTGTCGTTGATTAGACACTGATAGCATTTATACCCCTCTTTAACATGTAAGATAATGAGATAGCGAATAAAAGTCTCATCTGTGCTATGCGTATATGAGAAAGATGCGAGATAAAAAAATAATAATTCTTCAGCAGAAGAAGGGAAGAGGATCACTACAAATATAATTTTTAAATATGTAGGCAAGAATATGGAGCTTTTAATTATATAATACCAAGTTAGGTTTGTAGTTTCAATCTAGATAAAATTAAGATTTATTTAAATAAGTTTTTTCTTGCTGACTCCACTATTCTGATTTTCGATCCTCTGGTCTTCTCTACTTAATTTTTTCTGTTTACAATTCTGTATTTTTCCTATATGGATGTCTTCTTCAATTTTATTTATGGATCTTAAATTTGGTTTTCGTTTATATATATGACATGTCTTCGATATATATTTTATTCAAATAATGCATCCATCTAACATCTAAATCTGTGTTTAATTGAAGTAACTTTATTATCCTTATAGTAATGATAATTTCCAAAATCATTTGAGCAGATTACTTTATCTACTCCACTCAATTTTAGTCGGAGCGCACTACCTAACTGAGACACCGCTGATCCTATATATTTAATAATGTAGAACTGTTGTAAATTCAATTTCCTTTAGTTGATATTCACATCATCAATTACTGCTGCAAGAATTATTAAATTATGCGCATGGTATAGATGACAATATCAAAAAACTATTTGCCCATGTTAATTCCATATATAAAAGTTTCTAGTATTCACCTTGCAATACAGCAGTATTAAGTAAATAATATTTAATATAAAAATATTACTGGTCTTTTCATTTTCGTTTAACCAAAACAATCACTTGTCAAACGAGGATAATTTCCAAGTTTAACCGGATTAGAGTGTGAGAAAGGAAGTGTCCATTTAACAAGAATTCCAGTGTCCGAGTAAACAGACGTGGAGGTAGCGATCTACGTAAGCGGATTAGTGCGGCTTAGTGTTGTCCTGGTGTAATCTCCTCGTTGCCTTTCTGATTCCTCCACAATACACCCGTCCGTCGGAAGTTACAAGTGACAGCTGATAACCATCCACTCCGTACCTCTACAGATAACACATCATCTCAAATATGCAATCCAAATGAAAATCTCAGCAAAAAAGAAAAACGTTCTTTTTAATGCAAATATTACTATCGTTCGTTTTCATTGTTGCAATAAAAAAATTGAGACAACTAACAATTAAATTCAAAGTTGTCAAAAAGAAATAATAAAAATCGAACTCCAATAATATATAATAAAATATATTTTCATCAATTACAACATTCCTATAGAACAGTGTCTCAAACACCCAAGATTATTGTTACGTGATTTATTTGTATTTTAATGGTGTAGTTGTCAACAGTGGTTTCTGAATAACAGCGCCATACAAAAATTTGATGTCTCCACATCGTTTTCGATTTAAAAATTACAACTTTCGATAAAAATAATTGTAATGGTTTTATTAAGACTAATGTCTACGGTGAGAATTTTTAACATGAAATCATATCCGTGGTTATGACGTGATATGTGATTGACAGCAATGTATATTTCCTTGTCTCATTTAAAATTAAACATATAAAATTTTCTGACAGGTCTGTTCCATAAGAGCAACAACACTTAAAAATCATTAATAACTTTAGAGGAAATTGTATAATAGTAAATGGTCTACTAGATCACTCGATCTTACAAATCTAAATTCTTTTAATTGAGAAATGAGAAGAAATATTAAAATTTCCCACATATCATCGTATGTACCTAATTCAAAAGTTTTATAGCAGATTGAATCATTACTTAGCATTAATGGATGGATTTTTGAAAAATTTATTGTAAATATTGTTTAATTATTCATTATATTTACTTGTTTATTAGTTGGTTAGTTCTTTATTTTGAAATTTCTTACAATATTAAAATACTTTTGTCAAATTCATTCCCTATGTTTCATTTTAAATGAGACACGCAAATATACATTGCTGTCAATCAAATATCAAGTCGTAACCATGGATATGATAAATCCACATGTTTTACGTTAAAAATACTCACGGTATAAAATACAATATTATACAAATGAAATATAGTTAGAAATTGGAAACAATATGAAAAAATTGTTAAGTTTCTTTATATATGGTAAATTAGGAAATATACATGAACACCAGTATCCAATAGTATTGGAAAATATGTTTAACTTATCGAACTAACCGGATCATAATCCCCACACTTACTGTTTGTTAGTGTAGGAGGATTTAGGTGAGCCTAGGGTAGATTTAGTTTAGGTTAGATTAGGGTTTGGTTAGGTCAGATTTTGTTGGGTACATTTACATATAATATATGGATTTATTAATCACGCAAAAATTGACATCCTAAAGTTTTTATAAAATTATCATATAATATATATACTTGTCAAGCACAGGTACACACAGGTTTTATTAAGATAGGTTACCGTATGATAAATCAAGAATCTGTAGTATAAAAAATATAAACATATCACTCACGATTTATTTCCCATTACTGGGTCTACAAGATCTACTTTATTGCAGATACCTCGAGTATTTGTTTAATAAAACGATTGTTTGATTTTGCAAGTAGTTAATCTTCCTGACCATGTAGTCATGTAGAGTTTTAACAATGGCAATAACAGTAAGATGGTAGCGATTTGCTCTCCCCTGTTATTGACTTGTCAAGAAGATTACCCAGAGCTCGTATAAGTGTTTTATGTGTTTTGCTGTTTAAACTATTCTTTGTTTAAGCTTTATGCGTCAAGCAGAGTAAACAATTCCAACTCCTTGAATTATAGTTCAGCCCTTTTTATGTTCCGCTCACAGACACCGTGATGTCTATCGTGCCAGTATCGGGTTACCAGTTACGTGGATTCACTTTTAGTTAGATAAGGGAGGCTATCTTTAATTTGAGAGAAATGCAACAACGTGGTCATTGGGTTAGAAAAAAACCCAATGGGGTTTTCCAAGATGGTAGTTGTTAACAAAAACATCAAAAAATTATTTTGAGATTAAATAGATTATAATGGATTATATAAAATATTGCTATTTTGCCTATGATGTCGAATCCCGAGTAAATAGCAGTTTATCATATGCTTGTGTTTACTAAAATACTTTAGGTACTTTTATAACCTATTGTGCTGATATACTAAAATTTGACTAATTAATCAAATATTCGTTCACTATTGACTTACGTCAAATTTAACAAATTTTGTAAACACATAAATATCATTTATTTTATTGAAGTTACATACATAGTCTGAATGATGAATAAAACTATATAAAACCTAAATTTTTATGTTAAACTAAAAGTTAAATCTAAAAAAATTATCCAGATAAATAGATAAATTCATTTCAACTAAAAGTAAAATCTAAAAAAGTTATTACAGATCCATAGATAAATTCAAATTATATGAAAATAATATACTCTGCGAAAATAGCTATTTAAGCTACAAGAAATGTAAGTACATTATAACTTTGGAGAAGCTATGAACTGAGGTGGAGTCTGCGGCACAGAATTTCATGTTTCCGGACGAGAATAGTTGTATTAGATGCTTATATTCCGAGTTATTTATTATATTTTTCGCGTCATCAACAGGAATTAATTTTAAATAATGTTAAAGTATTTATAAAAGGTGACAGTTCAGATTTATTTATTTACAACTTTTTATAGTTACTTTTACCCATTGCTAAACGACCAAATGTATATGAAATTTTCATTTTCATATTTACCCTGCTAATAGGACAGTTATTTTCTATAACTTCCCTTTGAGTCATCAGAAACTTACGAAGTATGTTGCTGTGGTGGCATGAAAAATATATTTTTTTCTATAGCAGATGTTAAAGTGCAATTTTATCAACTCAAAATAGTGGATAAAGTAGCACTTTAACCGCAAGGGTAGATAAAGTAACACTTTAACAGCAAGGGTAGATAAAGTACTTTAACTTTTGTTTATTAGAAGTACATTTCCATAACAACGCATACTACTGACATTTTAAAATTGTTCTTAAATAATAATTTATTTTCTTTAATTCTTTTCTCTTCAAAACCTGCTATAGAAAAAAATAGAATTTTATACACGACGATAAAATTAAATTATCGACTCGCGAAAATTAATTCACTCGCGATTATATCGCTCGTGAATTAACACTTTCCGCTTGTCGATAAAATATTATTTTATCGTCTTGTATAAAAAATAACTATAGATTTATTTTTCCAGGAAACTTTTCAAAATTTTTGCTTGATAGAAATTGAGTAATCGTATAAATAAATATTATAAATTTGCATAATAACGACCGGAAAAAGTGTTTGTTAGTTAACTTATGAAATAATCGAGTTGCTATTTTTGACATATTTTTAATACCTCCGTTATTAATGTGGTGGAAGTTAAAAATATATGTTTAATAAATTAATTTGAAAATTAATATACCTAGAAATAAAAATAATAAATAAAATTGTACTATCCCTATTGAAAAGAATAATTATAATGTTCAATATTATATGATTGAAACTTAAGTCAAAATTATGTTGTATTGTTGTAATAACTTTTAATTATTGTCCACATATTGTTGTTTATAGTTAAGAATTCACATTATGTTGTATTTGGTCATGATACAAGTTTTAATTTTGAATAAAGCATTGTCCATATTTACTGCGAGACATCTTCATTCATTTGAAAAAATTCAAGGTACATATGTGGTCCTAGGACTCCCATATTTCAAGCCTTTTGACGGTACCGCCAGAACGCACACAAAGATCAGATTCGTATGACATCCCCTCCCCGGCATGAGCTGCATGCTAATCTTCAGTAGGTGGAGACAAAAGAAAGAACTGGAAGAGAGAAGATAGTGTTAGGTGTAAGGCTCTATTGATGAATAAACGGCACACGTGGCTCAATGGATGATAAGGCTGGCTCGCGCCTACAAACCACTTTGTTCGGACTATGGGGGGTCCGTTATTAGATTAGCCTAATCTATACCCGATGGAACACCATTCAATTCATCAACATCAAACTACACAAGAACACAAAAACTTTACTAAAAAATCTACCCAAAACCTTACCTCTTGCCTTATACATTTTAATCATAATTTAATATTCTTTTTATATATTATTAAATTTGTCGAAAAGCTGCATTTTCTAGTAACTACACAAAACAAAGCCAAACTTTCTAATGTATCTATTTCTCTCGAAAAAAAAGGTTTTCAACTTACCACCACCTGAAGGGCTGAAATATTTTTATTGAACTGTTTCCAACATATATAACCGCTTTTGCCTTATTATTACCACAAATATGAATTTTTTAACATCGATTTTTAATGGTTAATGTAAGGTCTCACCCCTCTTTACCTTTATTTAACTTTAAATTCGTAATCAGTGATCCCAAAAACATTGTAATCTATCGTATTTTCAGCATGCGTAACACATTTTCTTTGATAAAGATGTGTAAGAGCTTGTAATTACTTTTAAAAAACAATATTTTCAAACTCCTACATTTTTGAAAATTAAATTAATTGGCTAAAAAATCAGAATATAATGTACATTAAAAACATCTAATGTGGACATATTTACTTGTACGCTAAATTATACATATGTCTTCTGCTCTTCATTTAACTTATTTCACTTGAAAGTGAGAGCATTCGTTTCATATATTTGAAATTGCTTGCTGCATTACATATAATTTTAATACCTCGTAAACATGCAAAGAAAGAGATATTGTTTTCTTATATTTCCTACATATTTCTCACGAAATATATTGTGACAGTAGTCAATGTATTCAATTATATATAGAATTTATTAACAAGAAATCAAATGATTTGGTACTGCCGATCGCAATAATAAAGGGAGGTTTACAACAGGACGTTATATTATTATACAAAATCTCAACATTTTTGAGTTATTTGAGATACAGACGTCTCGTCGAAACTATTCAAAATTGATTTAGGATGTACAAAATAGATATTTGAAAACCAAAATTTTTAACGATTGCAATACTTCCTTTATTTCTTACATGGAAATAAAAAACTACCCCTGTTCTAGCATCACAAAGTCGATACCGAGATGAGACTAATTTCATCAGTCTCGTCCACAAAATTATTAATGATAATTATTAATACGAATGTATTTTGTTAATAAACATAAAATGTGTTTGAATGTGTGATTCCAATAGTTATTGTATGGAACAGGTATATTAGTGAATATATACCCAATAACATATCCAAAAATGACACTATTTATTTGTTTCTTATTTTTAATGCTAATATTTATGTTGTTGTCCCAACTAAAGTATTGTTTATAGTAAACTGACCAAAACCAATTCACTATGTTAACATCCAAATTATTAAACTTTTTAAAACCCCAATTTCTTTTTCTTTACCATCCCCCTTCCAACAATTCCTCCCCTAAACTGAATATATTTTCTCAAATTACTACTGTTCTTACAAAACCCTGCCCCCAGTTTCCACTGCTGAGCGACGCCACTGGCCACATTGCGTAATATATGTAGTGTGCACGTGCGGTCAGTTCACATGATGATTCTGCACCGCCCACACATACGTGTATTTATTACCCTGTAGAGCGTGAGCACTGACCTCCTCCACGACAACCAGCCGACATTCGTAAAGTGAGAATTGGTGTCATCGGGACCCGAGGATAAAACTCAATGAATGTTGTACGAGACACACAAGAATTTCTCAAATTAAATACCCTGATACCCGGAATTTTAATGCCTGTTAAGAATTCCTCACACTGTTTTATCGACAAAAATAGAAATATCTGCTGCATACGATTTCGATAATGATGACAGTTTTATCGTAAAAGGCCACGCATGGCTGGTGTGGAGAAAGCCTATTTAAATATTATTCTATCTACTTCAATTGGACCAGTGTCGGCCTAAAGGTTCATCGGGCCCTCATATTTACACTAATGTAGAAGTTAATGTTTAACAAATAATAAATAATTCAGTAGGCTAATTTTTATGTATATTGAAACTTCTATATGTTTAACTATTAATAGAAGAATTTGATAGTAATTTTATTGGTGAAGGATAAAGGGTTACTATTGTTATTATTCTAAATATAGTTATGATATCGTAACGAACACGGGCGGATCTAAGATTTTTGGCTGGAGGGCACCAAGCCAAATATAAACTAATTATTAATTATACAGGTTACATTTTTATTATTATTTATACGTGTTTCATAGAAATGGGACAATTGCACATTCTACCATGAGTATTTTTTTAACGTGAAACATGGAATTTATCATGACCATGGTTACGACTTGATATTTCACTGACAGCAATGTATATTTGCTTATTTCATTTAAATGAAACGTATAGGGAACGAATTTGGCATTTGCTTTTTGAATTATAAAATTTTCTGACAGTTCTACACCAAATGCAACAATAATTTTAAAAATCATTAATAACATTGGAGGAAATGGTATAATAGTAGTTTTTTTATTTTAAAGTTCAATATGCAGCGGTGGCTCAATTCTCGACTTGAGTGTGCTTCGTCAATCTTTACCCAAATAAAAACACCACTATATCCAAATGGTTAGGAACCCACTATAAGCTATAGGTCCTTTGCAGAAGCTATACACTGACAACTTACACCACTACAATGCAAATAAAATTTGTCAAGAAACAAATCCTTTAAAGTTCTTGTTGTTCCACATTACGCATTATTAAATATAAATCAAATTCTCAAAAATGATTCTAAAACTTCTTCAATAAATGTTTCAGATTTAAAATTTTCACTTATAAAACAATATTGTTCTTTTTATAATTGAGGTTCTTAGCTTAACTAAGCATTGAAGCCTTCATTCCAATTTAACTAAATATATTAAAAATTTGTATAAATACCCATAAATTTAAGTAATTATTTATTAAATTAGAACAACGTATATATTTGCAATCAAATAAGGTTGAGTTAAATTTGCAGGTGGATAGGTAGGTAATATTATTTTCAAACTCAATTATTTTAACTAATCCTGCCTTTAATGTTATTTTCTTCCACAAATTATCTTTATCACCTGAAAATTTATATATAATATTTTGATTGGTGTTGAACAAAATAATTTCAAGCTTACTCTCAATCCATTTCAAACTAATCCTCTTTCTAATGTTCTTTTTTCTCACATATATACCTCCTTCATTCATAAGTCTATCTCCGTGCTATCTTTGTTTTTGTGTGTGCTATGGCATCTAGATCCAACAGTGCGTAATGTAATTTATGTGACGTTTGTTTGGCCCACTGGACATGATCTGCACGACAGCTACCGGAGTTGTCTCCACGGTCGCTAGATGGCAGACAGATAGCACTGGCGTCCATTATGGGACTTGTCACTGCAGGAATCAGGAAGTAATTTAAGACATGCACGATGCGAACTGATGGAAGGGAAGATTTTAATTTAGGGGAAATGGATGGGTGGGTTACAGATAAGGATGATCAGTGCAGAAATTTATAGATTCACCTGTAGACTCTTGATGGGACATTAGGTGTGTTCAATGAAGTTAGCAGGTTAGCGCTAGCAGAACAGCTAAGGAACACTAGCAAAATTTATTCTGAACGGTAAAAGCTAATTTCTGCATTCTTTTGAAAATGACATGTTTTGTTGTACTCTTATTCATCTTCGTTTTTTATTAATAATAATAATGTAATAATTATAATAAAATAATGTTAATTTCTCACCTTTACAATTAACAGCTGTCATTATTCAATTATTTTTTTTTATTTTTTCACTTATCATAAACGAACCATCATCGTTTATAAGTATTTCATACATATCTGATATTATAAAAGATAATACATTTTAAAAATCCATTGTAAAGTAACTTTTCGGGTTTGAACACCAAGAAAATCTACCTTGTTGTGCTAATATAAGTTAGCAAATGACAGCATATTATGAACTATGACGTCAGAAATAACGTCATATCCATTTGCTGTCGAATTTCGCTCCTTTGCTAAGCGCATTGAACGATATTATATGTATTAAAAAAATATTCTCATTTTTTCTTCATATTTTGCTTCAATTTATTTAATTCTTGTTTTATTTATGTCTTCAAATTTTTCAAACTTTGTTATTTGACTCAGTCACCCAGTATATTTGAGCAGAGTGTTTATACTTCCACAAATCGAAAGGAAATTATTTTTTCTATTATATATTTTATAACAAATTTATGAATTTTTAACTTAAATTTTTATTAATTTAATCTAAATTTACAACACTTCTAACCAAATAAATGTTTAACCATGATATGTTTAAAACATTTTTATTGTAAAAATCTTTTATGAGAGTAACAATATATACTGGTAACAATAGCAGCAAATATCATTCACATACTAATTCACAAATATTTTTTGTACTCTTACAATAAAATCTGTTGATTCGCGTCACCTTGAGAATCTCAATTTCCTGCGTATCCTCCAGATTAGCGTGCGGGAAATTTTAGATAAAACACTCCTATTTCTACATTAAAAAACTTTGTGTACAATAAAAAAATATAATATGTCAAATATTTGCTTAATAATAATAAAAGAAAATAGTAGATTATTGTATGAAATTTAATTCAGAAAAAATAAATTTAATGGATTTGACGTACAATGTTGGCAACAATTCCCGTCATATTGACAGATTAATATCACTTGTTAGTACTGAAACACAGCCACAAAACAGTGTGTGTACAATAAATAAAAATACTTACATAAAAATAAAAACTAATTATTGATTTTATGTTTTTCGAACAAAAAATATTATACAAACCTCTTGCGTGAATTTTTTTTCCGGATTCGTTCTGTTGCAGCCCTTGCAAGCTCGCTCCACAAAATACACATCCGGGAAAATGTCGTTCCCGCACTTGATATTAAAATAACGGTTACAAAAAATATTACGGTTAATCCGATATTATTTTTTTTCTAATTATCACGTAATAGACTTTTTAACAAAAATAAGGTAAGTTTATTCAGTTCCTAAAGGCCCAAAATAAAAAAATCTCTAAATTTTGCCGTATCAAACGGGGAGCAACGGGAGCTAAAAAATTGATTTCTATGTTAAATCCCTATGTTTGATATTCAAACATTCACCCGGTATTTTGCAAATCCCTTCGGAATTTCTTTACTCATTTGCTTCACTTTTTGATGAATATGATGTCATTAAAATCAAAAAATATGTATCGAATGAAGAAGAAATAAAAAATATACGTCACTATTTAAAATAAAAAAGTTAGGTCCCATATTTTGAAAACTACTGATCGTAAAAAAATGTCTGTTTGGTTCATTAAAATAGTCCGTTCATATAGAATTTGTTTGCTAATTTAACCAACTCTGCATATCTTATAGTTCTCGAGATAGCAATAGAGTACCACTTAAATTGAACACCCTGTATAAATTAAAATATACGTTGTTTTAACTAATAATATTATTAAAAGATTATTATCTTGTCTGCATATTTGTACGAATTTTAACATACGTATTTGTATTGTTTTAATTATTTATTTTGGAATTTGAACAAAAGCGGTTGTACTTTATTTATAGAATATGGATGGGCGATGTGGGATCAGTGGTTGTGAGTGGATCTGGTGTCAGTACGTTATCAGGTTTGAAACATAGCCTGGACGCAGCCAGTTAAGTTGTAACGCCTGTCCCCCGCGCCCGGCCTGTGTGTGGCCGAGATAAAAACATCAGCGAGGCCCCAGCTCCGAGCAGACGATGTCGCTGTCCACCCGTGATTTATCCTGGTGCGCCGACACCAACAACTCCTTTCTTTCCCATTATTACCATTTCGTTTCACCATTCACAATAAACATCAACATATTACTTTTTTGCGGTCAAAATTTTATTTTTAACTTCAACTATTTTACTGTTTTAACTGAAAGTTACTGTCACCATATAAATTAATAATAATAATTTACTCTTTTAACTAAAAGGTATTAATAATAGAGTACATTATATCAAGCAATAAATCATTACATTGAGTTAGAAGTTCCATGCGCGAGTGCGACACAAGTGTAGTAAATTCTCACGAATGTGTAATGACATTTCACTCACTTGTAATATACCTACAACGTTTTATCTTACAGTAGTGACTTAATATACGAAATTAGTTCAAATATGTGAAAATTACAAAGGGAACATCAATACTTGGTTGCTATTTAAAAAAACAGTTTTTATTAATAATTTTGTTGTTACATTTTAAAAGTGACAATATTGTGTATAATGAAGCATTTAGCTCTCTAATGAATAATAAATGTTTTAGTCTCTAAAAATATATGCATAAAACCGCTATTGTAAAAAAAATACTTTATTATATAGTACTTTTGATAAAAGTCACTTTAGTCACGAGTGTATAATAGTATATTATGCACCATGGTTGAGAAAACTATCTTTATTGACCCAGCGTCAAATTGTGTCCCGAGATGCGTAGCAACCGAGAGACATAAGATGCTGGTCAATAATAGTATTCTCAACCATGGTATATATATATTATTTTTTCACTACTAGCATTTAAATCCCACTCTTACTTAATTAAATTATATTGATAATAACCAAGATTTTAGCAGGAACATTTACTTGTTTCTTAATTTTCACAAAAATGAAATACACTGTATTTATTTATATCTGGAGTTTCAGTTTACTAACTTTACTTTTGATTTTTGATTTGTTTAATTTGATTTCTTTATTTAAATTAGATTGTAAATCTAATTGATAAATCCATTACTTACACTTTTCGTAAATTAAACTATTTGAATTTGGAAGTTTGAGTTTTGTTTTAAACTGACAATTTTCATTATCAACCTACGACAAAAATAATTTATTGTAGACCTAGGTGACCAGGCATACCAAATAAGGGGTAATAAAAAACAAATATTAATAATAGTGAGTGTCTAGGCTAGGAGAGAAAAAAAATATTTGACTAAATTTTTTACTTATCAAATAAGTTCTGTCCTATCTATTCATAATGAATCGTCCGTTATTAGTAGCAAATTTCAGGCGATTCAGACCGTACGTATAATGTTCTGAAGCTACGAGAAATTTTGCTTACACTTTAATAATAATCTATTTTTCATTTTCTATAACATTTGCGGTATGTATTTTGTATAGAATGAAGATAACGTTTGGCGTTGAAGTGAAGAATGCGAATTTAGCAATATTGTGAAGTAATACCCGTTGACTGAATAAACAACCAGTGGTATTTACCTCCTTGTAGATTTATTGAGGCATAAAATGAAAAATCTCTGTTTTAACACTATACCATTCGTAATTTTCTTTTTTCAGAAGCTCATTTATAATCATAAAATTTACGAGGCACCAGTATTGGCATTTTTATTTTATCACCGATAAAAAAAGTCCTACACAAAAACTGCAACAGGTACAACTGGCAAAAATACAACACTCATAAAAATAGAAATAAAAATTTGCGGAAAACTCAGTTTGAGTCATCGCCCAAGATATATTTTTAGACGAAGGAAAGGATTTAACGGTCTTATGTAGCCACATATACTACCTTTACTTTGGGTCAAATTTGCACATAATACTGTCTTGAAAATCAATATAAAGAAATATATCTTTGCCATTTAAAAAATTATAGCAAGCTTAGAAAAACAAATGATAAAAATTTAGATCGTTTCTCAACGTCCCATTGAAGTTTCCATTGTATGTTTCGTGTATTACTTACTAGGGTTAATATGTTTATTGTTTAAATTAAATTTTAATTTCAGTTGCATGAACAATGATTAAAAATGAAGTGAAACATGAATAAAAATGCATTAATAAAATTTTGATTAGAACATTTAATATTTCATTTAGCTCGGGTTTCGCATAGCTTCATCAATTTTAATCATTGATTCAATTTTTGACAGCAATGTATTTTTAATACGAGGCCATTATAACAACCTCAAATTAATCAATTCATTGTTTTGATTAGCTTTCTGTAACCAAACATTAATGTATTATTAGACTATGATGGATAACCAACAAAAAGTAAGTGAAATATCACAAAATTCAAAAAAAAGACGTTCTTAAGGGGTAATAAAACCAAGCGCAATAATTGACGTTCGTTTCATAATATACATTTTTATGTAGATATGAAATAGTCCTGATACCATTATCATTATGATTAAATTACAATTTGAATGTCTTGTATTAGCACAATGTGAGTTTTATATTACACAAAAATTAAAAACAAAAATTTGATGGCAATATTAAATAATTCAATACACATTTTATTCGGTGCAATTTATTTAAGAACATCTTTACTTTTTGTTACATAACAGCTACAGAGTTTTAAATAGATATTTTCACAAATCTGACCTTAAAATTAACTTTGTTTTGTAATTATTAAAACAAGTATTAATTTTTAATTATAGTGAAGAACACACCATAGATATAGTTTACTAGACGTTATCTCCCGGGTACTTAGGTGACACAGAGACTATTTTGGACATTTTTAGATATTAATAAATTATTAAAGTAATATTCAATCTCGAAGATTCTGAACTACAGCCGGTTACACTAAAGACTAGAGACCTAGACCCTAGAGTCCTAGACCATATATACAGTAATAGATGTGCGATATGAAAATGGCGCTGAAGAAAAGAGAGTGCATTGCGTATATGTCATTGTTGCGTTTCGTCTCCATAACTCACTGCATCCAAGATGGCGTTTGGACTTTACACGTGGCTCCCCACATCAATAAACCCGATAATTGATCGAAACACAGCGATTCGAGAAAAACATCAGACTTACACTCCGTCCCAGATCGCTATCTGACATCGGCCACCCAGCGCTCGGAGAGAATTAGTGTGCTTTTTACCCACTAGGTGGGGGGCTAGTCTCAATTAACACTCGCTGAAACAAAGACGACGCGAGCCGGAGCCACGCGGGCCGGACAGAGAGCACAGAGCTTTGAATCTCTGCTCAGATCTCACAATGTCAACTTTAATTTATCTAACGTGTTGGAGGAGACAGCGAGCTAATTGGTCCTAGCTCGAGGTGTGAATTATACGCGGTGGTGGGGATGCTTTATGGTGTGTGATGCGAAATGGTCGGGGACATTAAAATGTTGTTTTGTTTACACCACAGATAAATTATCTGTATTAGAAAAACGCAACAATAAAACACAAGTTAACTGTACCAAAGCCACAAATTTACAACCATTCTCATCGAAATAATTCAAAACTGTGAAAACCACTCCATATTCCAAATTAGGATTTGAATCTAACGATTTTTAACTTCAATTATTATCTAAATATAGAGGGTATTAAAAAAAATGACAAATTAAAAAAAATAGTGGAGAATAAAAATTTCTGCAGTTCAGTCAAATTATTTGGCACACTACGAATCCTACCTGTTTCGACTCCTCTTGGATTTTCCTCAGGAAAAACAAAATATTTATCACATCGCTGTTGCAAATTCGGGAGGGAAATTCAATTTCCTTGTCTAGGCAATGGTAAAATGAAATAATATCAAATCTTTTTTGATAGGTATATCTTGTATTTCAATAAGAAATACCATTATTTCTCCGTAATCGTAAAAAATAATCTCTCTGCCATGTTAACATGGTAAATAATTATTTTTCAAAAACCAAAAAAATTAATTTTCGAAATTTGAAAAATATTTTTTTCTGCATCTGTCAAAAATTGTTAACATTTTTATTGTAATAGGAATGCATAAAATAGGCAATTTTTTCACAGATGTTAGGTTACCGTGAACCGTGCGCGAAGTACCCGGGAAAACGTTTTTTACGGTTTTGGAAAAGTTTTTTCATAATGATGAAAAACATTTATTCACTAAATTTATATAGGTAAATAAAAATATCATAATTAACGATGCAAATTAGTTGTAAAAAAATATTGTTTCAAAATGTCTAGTGCGTTCGAATGACTTTTTGACACGGCAAGCCTTGTTAAAAATGTACCTAACATCTCACGCACTAAAAACACGCAAAAATGACTGTTTTTATAGAGAACGTGAACTTTCGAAATTCAATTATTTTTTTTCTTTAATATACTCACATATCTAGTATCAATAAATACTACCATGGAGACACGAATTAATTACATTTAATTCTAGGGAAATAGGCCAAACATTTCCGAAATCGCATCTAAAAAAGAACTATTGTTGATGATCTCGTCGAGAGTACCTGATAGTTTTATTATTTGCTTCTTCTGTTCCAGTTTAAATTATTTCATTTTATAATAAGCTTAAAATTTAATACAAGTTTTCTTCAATGCTTGCTATATAAAGGAAATTTATGAGCCCTGTGAATAGTGTTTAAAGAAAAAAAAACGTATATGAATTTCTTATTTTGCAGTGCTAGTAAAAAGACTAGTGTTTCTTTCAAGAACATAATGTGGTGATGATATTTCGAGTGTGAAATTAAGTGATAAGGTGTTATACAGAGGGAGAGAATGTGAAAGGAATGTGTGAGTGCATATTTGAAACAGTCATCATTGGATTGTGATTTAAAGGTTTGCGGCAAAGCGTAGCGAACGCGCAGGCATGAAAGCCAGCCTCTTCTATCATCCATTCTTCGTCACATATTTATAGTAGCAAATAAAAGAGCTCTCCCAGAAATAATTGATGAATTGTCTGTTACAAAAAACGCTCTCATCGCGTCGAGAAGGCTGCGAGTGTCTACATAATGGCCGCTTTTCACGCCAATAAAAATTTGTGAAATGTGAGCTCGGCTGCTTTGGCTCGCCGCAGCTCGTGACGGCGATGAGCTCTGAAAACATTTGTTCCATTGTGCGAGCTTCAATATCAAACAATACGATTAAATTCAATGGATGGACTGTTCCACTCGCCGTCGAAAACAAACGGGAGGGGGCATCGCAAGCTCAAAACTCCCTATAGTCAAACCCAAAATCACAAATGCTAACTTCAAATAAATCCAAAATCATCAAACTATCTCCAAAATTACAATACTTATCAAAACGACGTCAGAAATTAAAAAGTGACCTAAAAAATTGGGAAGACCAATGTTTCATAATGACAATACTCTATTTCCCGTAGTTGACCCTCACGTCATCCATTGTATCCAAGTGAATCAAATCGAATTACAATATTTATCAAAACAACGCCAGAAATTAAAAACTGACTTAAAAAATGGGAAGACCTGTTTCATCATGACTACACTCAATTTCCCGCAGTTGATCCTTACGTCATCCATTGTTACCATGTGATTCAAATCGTTGGGGAAGACGAGGGATTGATGACATCATCTAGTTGGGTGAAATCGTATAATTAAACTAACGAAACTATTAACATAATGAAGCACAAATTGTCAACGCCAAAATCACCTTCATAAATGATATTAATGACATATTTTTTATAAATATTTGAAAATATCCCTTACCGCGGATACCCTACTGCTTCTATTTTATTTTTGTCGTTGGTTGGACGCAGACAGCACCTATTCCCATGTGTGACACATAAGATAATAAGACAGAGAATACAAATTTCATCTACGCTATGCGTACATGACAAAGATACAAGATAAAAGTTTAATAATTCAGAATTGATGACGTGAGGATCAACTGCGGGATATAGAGTGTAAACCCAATGATGATTATTATAATTGATGAAATTGTTCACCAAAATATGGCGTTTCATTAAAAATATTCTTAACCACTTAATTATCAACAAAAATCTTTGCACTAATACTAATTGACTCCTGGAGTAACTTTAATACTTGAAAAACTATATGGTACCAAAAGAATAAGTAAAACATTTTATGGTTTTATTAAACTAAACAATAGAAAATAACACCGTAAAAATTTATATAATTAGTGTTGAGGGAGTTTACCAACTATAAGCTGTACATCTCTTGCAGAGGCTATAGGCTCTCAACATATTCTAGGTATTAAAAAGAAAGTAAAATTTTTCACAAAACAAGTAAGTACCTTTTCTCTCTCTTTCCTTGTTCCCTCCAGGATTGTTGAGCCTAAAATAATCAAGCATAACTCTAAGGACTCTAATTTTGTTAATATTAATAAACCCCAACACTGATTCTAAAAGAACATCTAGAATAGGTAGTGATAATTTTGGTTCCATTATTAATGTAATGTTAAAGTCTCTAATGTTTGAAACAATATTTGTAATATATTTTTAATGCTTAGATGCACTTACAATGATTGTGTAAGAAAACAAAAACAAACTGATAACAGAATTTATTTATTTGACGTTTTCTTTCCATAATCCTGATAGTAGCATCATTTAAAATAGAAATGAAGTGTAAATGTCACAGCAAGTTAATGCGATATTTGATCTCTTGTTCATCTTAAGAATGTTGTGGCCAGAAGAAAAATAAGGTGTTAACTAGTTAAGAGAAATTTAAAATTTACATCGCAGTAATTGAATAAAATTTTTGGAATACAAAATACGAGTATATACAACAATGAAAATGCTAATTGAAAATGTCTCTGATTGTATTCCCATAAGTTGTTTCGGTGACCATGTTATGCCTTAACAGCATAAATAAAATTTAAATATGAAAAATGTTACACGTACAATAACCCCATTGCTTCTAAAAAAATATATCCAAAAGTGAGTCTTCAGTTTAATTCCTAGAAGTATTGTCGGTGATCTTGATATACCATAGAAGAAAGAATAAAAGAATTTGAGAAAAATTGAAATGAGCACAACAGTTTGTTATGGTTTTTGCAGTAAGTGCACCAACCCCATTGCTAATTGAAAAACAATGGCACAATAGTATGTCCCTGGTTTGATTCCCATGCTTGTTGTTTGGTGGTCGTTTTGTGAGCGCACTATAGGCAATATTTCACATTAGTTGGGCGGGCGGTGTGGAAATGAATGGAGCGCATTTCTGAAACAGTGTGATACCAATCCATTAATATAATCTTTGTTGGATGTGGCTAAATGGCGGCATTGTGTTCGAGTTAGCGCTCACTGCTGGCCCTTTGCCTTTATTTGATTAAATGATTACTGATTGAACAGGTGTGCGCCGCATTCCTCGCATTCTCGCCCCGATGGATGCATTGTTACGCTCAAGTGTGAATCTGATCGCCAGATAACGTCAATGAGCATACAGCCACAGATTGTTCATCAATAAACAACCATTATGGGAATGGAAATTGTTTTTTCAGCCGCTCACCATACCGAGAGACATTTTACTTTAATTCTCATGTAACTTGGATTCAATCTCACAATCATGTAAATTTCAACGCAAAAATACAAGTGCAGGACATCCAGTAATCCAGATGGAACAAAATAGCAAGATATTGTTAAAAATATTTGATGGAAAATATATACGGTGAGTGTATACTCTTGTCATCAACAAAATAAAAAAATAGTACAGAAACATCTAAGAAATATATATTATGTTCCAACTGAAGCCAATAAGAATTAAGAAAATACTATAGCTAGAAACTTTTTAATCACATTTATAATAAATAACAATGAACACAATGGTAGAAACTGAAATATTTTTTTCCGTTGATAATTTTATTGGTTCTTTAAATCAGAATGACTTTATCGTTAAAGGGATAAAAAAAGTTCTTGCAAGTGATAAAACGTTATTTATCTTTATCCCTTTCTACCTTTTTTTGTATGAAGAATGTTGTCATTCGTGATATAATCATACCTACATAATATAAGTGATATGATTAACATCGATAATAATTTCGAGTAAAATGTGCTGTTTCGGTTTCATGAGCAATTTCTTTGATTATTAATCATGCCACTAGCTTATATTTAAAGAGAGAATGTAATGAATTATTACAAAATTTTATACTCAAAATTAATTGTCTATTTAATGTTGTAAATGAAAGTTATAAATAAAGAAAACCAATCCCTTAGTAACGCATGTAAATTAGATATCATTTTTGGAAATCTTAACCTTTGTTTGGCGAGAAAATGTCTCAATCAAATATACTGTGAATTTAATGAATAAATATTCGTAAATTTCACCGGTAAATTCATTGTTTTGATTTTAATACTTATGATTCAACAAATTTGTGGTTCCATATTTCAGTTAGATAATTCAAAAATTTTTTGATCAACTGACTATCTAAAATATTATATTTCTTACTAAAAAGGTTCACGTTTTTTAAGAATGTATCCAATTATTTTACTTATTATAATAAAGATTTGAAATTATTATTTTCTATGAATAAATAACAACAATAAAACTTTAGCATTGTATCTATCAAAAGGTGTTAAGTTTAATTTGTAAGCGATAAAATGTTGGTTGAAAGGTGAGAAAAAATCGAAGCGAGAAACAAAGTGTTGCATCGCCTACAAATAAAATCTGTTTGGAATCATCAATAACCGATGAGTACAATAGGTGTCCATAGTTTACACGGTGGATTATATCGACCCCTGCCTGGAAATAACAAGTCGAAACACGCGCAAACACCAACACCTGAACGGCGGATCTACCAAATTTATTGGGGCACCCACACAATGCAAATCATTTACACAGTGCAGGGAAGAAAGTTACTCAAGTTCTTTTCTTACCTGAATGTTAAAATCTCCAATTACTATGAATAATGTTTTTTATAAATCATACACCACACAGGATTCGGACAAAAGGAAGAAATCTCGAATACCTTTTATTAGATTTAATCTTTAAATAAAAAAGTTACTCAAGTAATTTTCCCAATTAAATACTGAAATTTAAATAGATCTATTTCCAAATAGAAATAGATTCTTTTATATACTATGTTTTGTATGGAAATAATATTACTTGAAATTTTAAAAATTAAATTATATTTGGAAAGTGAAGCGGGAAAACCAATTAAATTAACGGTTTCAGTTTCAGTTTCGTTTACTACTAAAATAAAATTCCAGTTTTAGAAACGGTTTCGGTTTTAGAAGAAACTAGTTTTAGATTAAAATGTTGTTCTTGTAATATTGTTGAACCAACTACCACGTTTATATTTTTGTTAATTGAAAGTAAAAATAACTAAATTTTCAAAATACGTGAAAATTTTTACCATATCGCGAAAAGAATGCTCACATTTTGATTTATTTTATTTTAATAATAATTCAGTTATTAATCATAATTATATAACCATTTTGGAGTGTTGAAATTTTCAATATGGAAGAATAATAATGGTTTTCATTTAATTTTCACTTGTTCACTTGTTCCCTAGATAACAATTTCGTTTCTATAATTCTAAGCCTAAATAATGTGACCATTTTGAAATTATGCTTCCTACGGCAATGATTCGTCAGCATCCATATATCACGATGAATCGGCACTTCTCAATTTATGATTTGATTACGATCGCCAGATTTTAAAACGCTGTCCGAGTCCGAATCATGGTGAGAATTAATGAATAAATTATCTTCTGCAAAACTCACTTTTATCCTCTCCTGTCTCTATCTAATGCCTTCTCCATCATTGTGTCAAATAAACATTTTTCCACAGCAGATAAAATGTTTGTTCTAACAGTGAATTATGTCCAGAATCCGTGATAGCGATTTAGATTTATTTGGAGATTTTGACCATGTGTGAGGTAAATGATTTTTTTATCAAACAAAATTGTTATTGAGTGTGATTAATTGGGCAATTTCATTCTAATTATAGTTGGAAAAAAGTAGATATTGTATATTGAACTTTAAACTTAAAACTATAAAATTTGAATTTTTAGACTTACATGATGGCTGCGGGGCTTCAGATGTTCAGGAAAGGTGAAGACCTCTGAAAAATAAAAAAACATGAATATTCATACAGATTTATATTGTACTAAATGATTAATTTCATGTTTAAAAACAAAATACAATTTAAATAATTAATAACTACAAATTCACAGTCAGCAAGCAGAGGGAGAAAGTTCATTACAATAAAATACGAATATTTTTTTTATTTTTGTAAAAAACGGATGTAATACACGACAATGTGTAAAAAAAAATAGATCTCGATACATCATCTAAATTTTCAAACTTATTATATGCCTCAAAGTTTGGCGCCCAATAGCCTAAAATTGGTCTATAATACAGAATTGGGCATGCACGGACGCAACTCCAACAATTTAATTTATCATTAAAGAGAGGACTCTAAGCAATTTCATGTGTTGTTTTCATTAGGCATATGGTATATCAACAAGCTCTTTTCAATGTTCAGGTTTTATAAAAAGTTAATGCCAAATATAAACAAATGTATATTTTGTCTATGATAATATTTTATTGCATATTTTTAAAATTCTTGCATAAAAATAAATTTGTTGAATTAGTGCAAATATTTTTTTCGAAAACAAATTTTTTTTGAGGAATTTTTTGTTTTGCTATTTCTCATAATAGTACATGACTGGGATTCTGTAACTCATAATAACTACAAATGATAACGTCAAATGTCACCATGGCTGAAATTCAAATTTGCAATAAATTTAAAACAATCTCACATGAAGGTAGAATTTTTTTTATATGTGTAGGTACTTATTAACTACAAATAATGATGACTGTTTCAGAATTACAAACTCTCTTTTAGTTGATATATGCAAATGATATCATAACAAGTTCAAATGATAGCAACCGAAGTTCTGGAATCCCACCCCATTTTTGTTTTATTTTTTGTTATTAATATTTTATAATATTATAACTAAAGTTCAGATTTATAGTAGCAAATTTTGACATTTTTGTGACTGCATTTAATTAGCTCTTTATCCATCATGATCATTCATTCAACTCAGTGTGTACCAAACTGTGCCTTAAGGAATTAAAATTGTACCTTATTTTTTATGCTAAAATTATCAGAACTTTAATGTCGCTACTACTCATATACCTTAGACCCGTTAAATCTTTGTTGCCCTTTGTATGTGTGTTTTTCAGCGCTTATGGAAATGAAATAAAAAAACGAGGACGATTAGTGGTGGCAGATTAGGAATTACGTACTTTTTTATCTAATTTAGAGTCTCGTTTTGAAAAAAATCTTTCATTATCAACATAATTATGTTAAGTGTATTCTCCATACACAACTGTAATAAAACTACCATTATTCATTTCAAGAACAAAAGATGAATTTGACGAAACCGAAGTAGGTAACTACATCCAACACAAAACTGATTCATTCGTTATTGTTTAGTTCTCAATAAAGAACTGTTTACAACGTCTTTTTTGTTCCCTTTCAAGTTTCTTTTACAACAGAACAAAAGATTAATTAGAAGAAACCCCCACTTATTATTACCATTCTCCAAAAATTGGTAGCTGTAAAAATGTTAACTGTAAGCAGTGGATGTTTGTTTTATTTCCGAAACAATTTGGGCGCCGAATGTCGAAACCGCCATATAACTTTAAAGCCGAGAAATTTAATTGTTACATTTTGGTGCTCGGTGCTATAAACTATAAATTTTATTGCCCTAATAAAAAATAACTAAATCAAAAAAAGAACATTTCTATTTCCTTTGAAAATTTAGTGATTGTCTATTTGAATATGGAAAGTAAATTTGTGATAGATTTGAGGTTATGTCCAGAGGGATTTCACACTAATTAGAAGGAAAGGTGGTAGCCATATAAGCGCAATAAAACGCACAATAGTTCAGTGTTGTAAACGAAGGGATTGAATTGCTGTTGTTAAAATTAATTGGACATCGTTTGGCTATCAGTTTTACTCATAAACTATAAAAATGGTAGTTAGGAGCAGTATGGCCAACAATTAACACATACCCGAAAATTTCCCTAAAGAATTTACTACTCCTTCCTTATTATAAAGCACAACTGGCCTTTGTGAAGGACGAAATTCCACCTTCTTAATACTCCATATAAAATTCAAACAACACTACCTTAATTTATTACTTCTTTTTCAGTTGCGTTTCAATTTATATTCCAAAATTTTAAATTGTATCTTATAGCAGATAGTAATGAAATTGATGGCAGTGGCAAATTTATACTTCTGCCGTCTAGGGGCTACCAGCAACTTGCAACATCAATTCAACTGGTATAACAGAAAACAAATCATTCTCACATAGAAAGGAAGACGATCTAGTTGTTCCAGGAGTTCTGAAGAAATGTTGTTAAATGGTTAATCAAAGGGTGATGATAATGAAGACGCCGAAGATTGTGCAAAATTATTTGAATAAAATGATGATTGGATGAAAGATGATAGGATAAAATATGTAATTTGTGATCGTTGATTAAAAAAGAGTGTATCACAGAAGACAATTGACAACAATAGGTTAATCAGTTTATCTCCTCAGCCTTGGTCCGTCTCATATATATGATGGAGGAGAGTTGGACTGTTTTGAACCCGAATATATATGTTATTGTAGCTTTCAGAACAAAGTTTGCATTTTTTCTTTATTTTTATAAATTTTAATTTTTAAATATTAACCAATATTATAGAGTAATAATTACTTTTCCAAAAGCGTATTGTAAATTTGTTTAACAAGTAACTATTATTACAATAACAGACAAAATTTTGTGTTGTTGCGTTGCTGGTCTTTATAGTCAAAAATACTTCGATGATTAATTAAGGGAATAATTGTCTGTAATTTTATCTTACTGTAAACGTTTTTTAACTAGTAACTGCAATCACAATGAGAATATAATAATTTGCTGTATTTTCCGCTTGATTTTTCTTTTTGGGCAGTAGTGATTGTGCCAAATGATATAATTAGTCCGTAAGCAACTGTTGGTGGTCCGATTCTCAGGGCAACAATGACGGGTTGAATGTAGAGCGTTTAGGTGCTAAGCATCGCATCATCCTTGGCCAAAACGGCTGACAGCGGCGCGCCGGTTATTAATAGGCTTTCTAATGAGTAAATCAATCCGTTAATGAGACCGCGCTGATAACAATCGGGCTAAGTGAATTGTCAGGCCACCACCAGATCGCGGATAGCGGATGGAACATGGTAATTTGTTGGACTTGTTAATTATTCCCGTGACTCTGCTCTTTTCCCACTAATAAGTAGTCCAGAGAAGAAGATGTTCTTGCTCATTCATCATGTAATCCTGACAACACTCGAATCTTGCTGCTGCTACAATTTTATCAATGCGAAATTCATAACTTTCAGAGATGTTTTTATAGAAGTAATTCCTATTAATTAATAAAATAAAACATCGGATAGCAATGAATAAATGTTTATTTCAATAAATCAACGTTTCGACTATACTCAGTACTCTTCAACAGCCGGGCCATATTAAGCTTCCAGCGGGCCCTAGACAAAATATTAAAGGGTCCTAATTTAAAAAATTCCTAACACTTTTTATCAAAAGTTATGTTTTTTATTCGGATTTTTGCAAATAAACTGTAATTTACAGTATTTCCCTACATATCCCGATTGAATCCGGACCCCTCTGAATTACAGACACGAGACATTTGTCTTTCTTGTCTACTGGTTAATCTGGCTCTGTTCAACAGTGTTAGACATCGTCTATTATAGATGTGGTAACACCTGTCGATAACTTGCAATTCTTACAGGAAAATTTGTCGAAAATAAATAGGTCAATATAAATTTAATATTTCTTAACACTAGTACTAGTACCTACTAATAAGTTCTTTTTTATTTCTGCAATCATTATCCAGTCTTTATCCGAACATACTTCAAATAAGGTAATAAGTAGGCGACATTTTGAGCTGGTCACTATGTCATAAAATTTGTTTTAATTAGTAAGATTGTACATTTTCAAAACTTTTTTAAATTAGTTGTATTAAAGACGTAAGGTTTTACAATATTGATACAATTATTTGATTGTGTTCGAATTAGCGTCCTGGACTTCACAAGTTACCAATAAAGAAGCTTAAAATCGTATCAATCCAAAAAGATCACTTACAGAGAAGATTATTAAATTAAATTTTAGCGTAACAGTAAAATTGTGTTGACAAAGAACAAGGTGACTCCATAATATTATAATATACAGATTTGCTTGAGTTTGACAAAATTTCAAGTACTGGACCATTAGCATAAGATTTGGTTCATAGATTCATTGTTAGTCAAATTGGACTGTTTACATCATCATTGCCACTGATACAATATTTCCAAAAGAGATAAAACCTTAAGAATATAACCAATTCCTATTTGTTCTTATAATAGCAACAATCAACGATGAAACCAAATCAATAAGTTTATATTTTGAATAGGTCATATAGTCCCATTACAGATCACAAATTAACTACAAGGAGTGATACTAACAAAACGAACGTTTCTTAATATAATATAAAGATATTTACAAATTTTTCGTGATCTTCAAATCTTCCCCGTCGACTGAAGTTGTATTTTTAATATTACAATTTTCCTGTGGTTAGAAAAGAAGAAGTTCTATCGTTTCGATTACTAAAAGCCGAGTGCTCATGCTTGAATGCTGAGCGAGCACACATGCTCTTCTGTAATTAAAGTGCCGTTTATCATGATAAATTAGCTTCCGTTAAAATCGAATAATGAGCAACTTTACAAAAACACCCAGACCGCAAAGGTTAAGTCAGGTTTAAGAGAACGCAACAATTTATTTTTAAAGTTAATTATGTTCTTAATGAGTAGCAATGTGAGAGTGTGAACGAACACTACGAATGGAAGAATCTTTCGGAATTCACGCAAAGAACGTTTAGTCCAAAAACAATCATCGACTGAAAGTAATTATTCCTAGGAAAAACAGAACCTTAACTACCACAAGTATCAAATTTTAATTTGAATTGTGGTAAAGACGGTTAAGTCTAAGAATAGTCAAAACTTTTATAGAAGCCTGATCTTAGACCGAACTTCAGAAAGTTTGAGTTTTGCTATTTTGTAAATATTTTATTTCTTTTTGCCCTGTTCCTTTTCGGAGTGTTTTGGCGCTGATGCGGCCACATAACAATTAAAACAATTCCATAACCGTCAATTTTGGCTGGGTTTCTCACAATGTTTCTGACACGTTGGGCTATACCAACAGACAATCCATTACAGAGTTGTGTCGCAACAGAAGCACAAATTAGTAGCTATTCATTTCACGGGTTTGATTAGTTTCCTTGGCTGGCGGCAGACTGACTGCCCGCCCTCTTCGACTACCGCCGCCAAAACGCCTAATTACTACCCTGCACTGCCTCTTTACCTCAAATTACCTTCACCTCAACAAATATCTCCAAACTCAGCTAATTACTCCATTACCCACATTTAAAAAATTTCAAACATTGCAGATACATTATTTAGAAGAATGGTCGTTATAGTTATGACGATCCGTGCTCAAATTTTCTTCATAAATATAATCTTCTTAAACAATTTTCACAAACTAGCGACGACTGGTAAATGCATATCTTATTTATTTTGTTATTTGGTATCAATTAAATACGATAATATAAGATCATTTTGAACAACAAAAATAATTTATCTTGTCTGAATAACTGTAAGATCAACGAAAACATTAATGTGACAGGCAATAACTTTGAAAACAATGCATACAATGGAAATAATATGTGGAACACTAAATGGTATAAATATAAGATTCAGTTGAAGCAACTACTTATAGTAATAATAATATTAAAATGGAATAAAGTCTGGAAAATTGGTTTTAAAGTTAATGTCATATAAATTTAAAGGTAAGTAGTATGACAAATGTAGATTACGAAACTTCGACTTTTTTAAGGAAACTTATTTTACTGCTATTTTAATTAATTTCATTAAAAATATGGTTATTAAAAATACATTCAAACTCCCATTCAAAATTAGTCTTATTATTATTCTTAATAATTAAATAGTATTTTTAACGAAAATAATTGTGTAACAGATAAAATACTTCATTATTTTTCAGATATTATACATCATTTTTTATTTGTAAAAAATATTTTTTACAACGTTAAAATATTCGACTTTTTTACCTAAATAACGTATAAAATGTAAAACAATGAATATTATCATTATTAATATTAAAAAATAATAAAAATTAATTATCACGGTGGAGATGAATCGATTGGCATCGATTAATTTATTTTTCCTACTCTTAATAGTAGCAACAAATATTAAAATATGAAATATAACCTAAAATGCCACATATTAAAAGCATGTAAAATTTGTAATGCTTGAAAGTTTAAATACGCAGATTTTCAGAATAATATATTATTTTTAGTATGAATTAAGTTTGGTAAAAAATCAAGGCAGTATTACCAAGATATTCAATTTGGTCGACCTTTGAAATTATGCTACTTTGAAAATATGGAAAAGTGTTTCGAATATGTTATGAAATAAATCGCTAGTATACAAGCATATTCTTTATAATATAAAAAAAAAGTTTCAGAAGGTTTATCATTATTTAAAGAAAGTGTAGGAATATTGATTATTTGATATGATTTGACATTTATAAACATAAATTAGGCTCCTAGTGACTTAATAAGGACCTATAAATTTACATTATTTACGTTTTTACTTATTTTACATTTTTAGTGGATATGTTGCTAGCAGCATGTCTGTAAGCCGAACGGTATCCTGAAAGACGCCAGTCTGATCGCAGGATATTTATCACAGTGACACAACGTCCTCGCGACACTGGGAACTTAAGAATAATGGACGAGATGGCAGCGGTCGCAGACTACACCACCACATTGAAGATGAACTTCTGGACTTGGTGCATGCTGATCCGACAATTAGTACAACTCATGTTGTAGGTGAAATATCTCACTCGACTGTTTTGAACATTTTAAATAGGAATGCTTATCATCCATTCCATTTTCAGCTTGTTCAAAGATTATTGTCCACTGATCATCAAGTTAAAATGATATGTTGTTGCAGAATCCACTGATTCTGCAACAACATGCTACAAATGTAAATTTTACTTCGCTCATAATATTAAGTGTCGAAGCAATTTTCACATGTGATTGTGTCCCTAATTTCTACAATTCATATTATTGGGCTCAAGAAAACCTACATGTTGTGGTAAGGAGTAGTTTACAACACACATTCTCGTTAAATGTTTGGGCTGGTATCTTACAAGGCAATTTACTTGGACCATACTTACTGCCTTATAGGTTAAATGGTGATCAGTATTTGGAATTTTTGCAAAATATTCTGGCCACCAACATCATATAACCTCAATCCCTTATATTTTTAATTCATCATTTAAAGGCCCTGGTCTTTGATAAACAAAACCCTTCTGAAACTGTTGAAGAATTGAGGATGCGGATTCAGAATTGTGAACAAATCATGCAGCAAAATCATGTCCACCTAGCATGTAGTATGGTTACATGAATATTCCAAGTCTCTATTATTTATTGCTATTTATTAGTTTAATCGTTGCTGTTTTCGTTTAGAAATAATGAAAATCTGATTACCCACAAACATTACATAAATTGATTTCAAGTAGTAAAGTTATATTTTTATTTACAGAAGAATTGAATTGTCATTGGTCTAGTGGTAAAAAAATATGAATTTTATGAAAACTACCCTTAAATATGTGAATTTTTAAAAAGTTATTTCTTTTGCGTAATCTACACATGCCATACTACTTACCCTTAAATTCATAACATTAACTTCAAAACCACTCTGTGTAATTGCTATTGCTCTATATAAAGCCAAAAAAACAGTCTTTCAGTTTGCAGTATCTATTCGATATTCGTATCTTATACATCGTCAATATGACTACTAATGTGTACGTATCATTATATTGAATTCTGAACTATTTGGACAGGGCAATATGTTCTGGACGGTAAGGGATGATTGATTTGTGTTTGGATTTGGTTGTTGGTCATCTCCTTGGTAGGTGATTGACGTGGTAGGAGAAGCCCTGTACCAATTATCGTTTTAATGAGAGCACCAGAGAGCCAGGCCACCGCTGGGGCTTCACAGGAAATTAATAACATCAAAATCACCGCGCACTCGGATCAGAAAACACTTCATCATAATCGCTTCATTAATATATTGACACGTTTGCCATTTTCTACACCCATCAACTTAAAATTATTCCACAAAAATCAACACTCATTCTCCATGAATATTAAACAGACACGAAAATTCTCAAAAGCCAAAATTAACAGGGTATATCGTCATCATCATGGTGACGATTGGTAAACATCCTCTTCAGTAAATATATCATTACCGTTGTCCGTGATTTGGCAAAGCCTGTAATGAATAATGAGGAGGAAGTGATATAGTTATTTATTAATGAAAACTTTATGACTATAACTGAAACTGAAACGATTCGTGATTGACCAAGCTCTCGCGTGTTATCATTAGCCAGATTGAGTTCAAATAACACATTATATTATTATTATTATATTTTATCAGCACGAATTGACAAAAAATTATCATTTTTAATGCAAGAAACTCACAAAATGAGTAAAAATGAACACCTTGTAGCCCAATCAGACAGTCTGCCAAAAGTCACAGTCGATATGGTGACTGAGTTTTTTGCATCATCGGAATTTTTCAATGCAGCAGAAATAAAAAGTACGGAAGTAAGTGCAATAAATAATATTAAATGTGATGCACAAATGTATTCATTATTTATATATTAGTGTACCACCAATTTATGTCTTTTTAACATAAAAAATATTTAAACTATAAAACATTAAAAATATTTTGTTTGATTATTACTAACGAATCACATTTTATGTTAATTCCAAACCTTGTGCCAAAATCACTAACAGTAATCACAAGTTTATTGCATCAATAATTGCAAGTAATTATTACAAAATCAGAATATTTTAATGTATCAAATACCTTATTTGATTACAACAATTTCAGTCATATTTTTCGTTGATTATCTCAACTATTTTGATTGTAACTGTTTTCTCATGTCGAACCACTATGCCAAGGTTTCTAGTATTCTGTATACATTTACATTAAAATGATCTTTGTAACAATACATTGTTGATTGCAAACATTATAATGAAATAATTTCTGGTTTTACCATTTTCTTCGAATTTCACCGTTTGGCACGGTAATAAATATATTTTCGGGATTATTTAATGCTGGTTTTTAAAATTTTTATTTGATAAGACTTATCAATTTATTATTTTTAATTGAACTTTAGTCGTTGCTACATTACCAATAATTTATCGATTCCACTAGTGGTACGTAATGTTCGAAATCATTTAGCCATCAATAATATGTGTACATAAATTATCGTCTTGGAAACCCAATCGATAACCTTTAAAAATATTGTACAAATTTGCATTTCAAGCCACGAATCTTTCTTACGCGTTGCGCATATTGTTTTTCTCGCCAAGAAAGAAAACTCATTTTTAATTCATAATTACTTTTAATATTTCCAAATAAGAAAATTCAATTGAACTAATTTGATTAATCCCTATTGCAAATGATGCACAAAACAAAAAAATTATAAGTAACAACCTTATTGTTCAATTTGAAATTTATTTATGCATTACCTATTTTTTATTCATGTGTCACCGAAATTTCTGATTCGTTAGCAAATACAATATGGAATAATGCTACCTTAAAGAGGAGTTTATGCCTTAGGACGAACGAAACAAACTTAAGTGGAAGTTTATTTTTCATGTTTTACTGGATACCTCTTATGTTTATTTGTTTGTTTGGTTACATTAAAAATGTACTTTTAGTTTCAGAAATGAATATTTTGATATAAATGTATATTTTTATAAATGATATAATTAAGAAGTTCATTCATATTCAATAATATCTAATAAATGTAGCTTAATGCTTCAAATAGAAAAATCAAGAACTCATTAGGTCTTCCATATCTTCAATCTAGAGATCTAGACTTTAGCGTCTTTTCTTCCCTATGATTAAGCAACGTACCCTTTTGACTAACCTCAAAACTTTACACTGTAACAAAGTGCCACTGAACCTGTGTTTAACTTAATTATTGGTTTTAATCCCGACTCAGTGGGAAAAACAAAAGACGGTCTCTTCCAACCCGGGTTTAACCGCAAAACCGGAGATCTAAGTAGCCGAGCAAATACCTGACGCGGAGGAACAGCTGAAGGTCGGATCATGCGGTTGTTTAATTGTTAGGTATGGGTATGATGTTTGTGATTTATACGATGTTTATTTGTTTGTGAATTATTGTGATTAATCAGAAGCATGAATAAGCAATAAGATCATTCATTAGGTTTTTTACAAGTTATATAAATACAATTAAGACTCGTCGATAATTACTGTTATCGTCATTATCTCAACATCCCTCGAAGGAACAGGAAGTCCAATAAATAAAAAAAAACAGAGTATAAGTTCACAAATCAATTATATCGTACTTATAATTACAAACAACAAAACAAATGCAAAACATCATTCGTTTTATTTGTCAAAACATTATTCAAAGCCTCAGTTCAAATCAGAGTGCGCTACTCAACTAAATTAAAACTGATCAATAATTTCAGTGACTTAAGACCGGTGGTATAATAATAAAGTTTAGTGTAACTCAAATTGATATGACAAATTCAACTGTGGTTTAAGTAACAAAATCACATCATCTGTCAATTTGTATGTCATTACGTACTGGTTTTTCAAATATAAATCAATTTATTGATATTTTAACATACGATGAAGATATATTAGAATTAATTGATATATTAGATCCATTACATGAAAATCATTTTCAAAAATAGAACAATAAAGAATTTATGAGATTTCAGTTATCGATAGCTGCGAGAAATGTACTCCAACACCAAGCAATAACTGATGTCTGGGAATCAAGCATAAAATTAATTAATTTACAAGGAACAATTTTTTGCCAATGATTAATTTTTGCAAATAGCGGGGGATTATATGGGAATAGATTAATTTACTAAGTACTAGTAGAATAATACCTAAAGTTTCCATGGGTAGTTAAATTGCATGTTAATTTTATTAAAATGCCGATAACGGAAAAAGAGTTAAGAAATACAACTCAAGAATTTTACAATATTATTCGTCTTCTTTAGTGCATTGGTTCAATTTCTTTTGTACAACAAATTGAAATTTTGAACCCAAGTTCAACAGAACAGAAGTTTTGTAAAGCGCAAGATCAACCAATGTTTGTACCCACACATTGTAAAAAAGAAAAAAAAATGAAATCACATGTAAAATAACACAATTCATATCACATAAAAAGTTATAAATAATTTTTTTTAATTATGTACATATATTTTATTTTTTCAAATAAAAAAGCCGGAATCTCGGGGGTTAGTTACCCCCATTACTCTCTCCTTGTATGCGCACCTGTTGCAAATATTGCAAAATATAGATGTATATAATTTATTAAAATAAAAGTGAATTATATAATTATTAGACATTGAACAAGTATTAAAATCAATTCCGTAATCACTCCCTGAGGATCGCCTTTTTAATTTCAGTCAAGAAACTGTATCTCCATTTAGTTTTAGTTAATTGTTATTTACAGCCCTGCAAAAATTTATAGGTGGCGAAATAATTTTATGGGCAAAAAGTAATAAAAAATATTAAAAATTTCGTCCGGAAATAAGCAAAATAATTTAGGAAATCGTTTATGCTATGTATACCAATCTATTAGAAGTTGAGTCTTGATCAGAACAAAACAGCTGTAGGCACTAGAAAAATTTGAAGTGAAACATATATAGTTAAATAATTCTTTTCATATTTCCCGCTTGACATCGTGTTCGTGGTGCTTTTGTTATGCCCGCCGTAGCCTGCTTTGTATGTAGAGCGGCATATTACGAAACATGGACATTGTTTCGTGACAAGGGTTACAGCGGTGGTTACGGATTCGTCACAGTTGATTTCTGACACATTTGGAGATTTCGGTAGCTTTGGAATGAGTGCTGCTTAGGAAGTGAAACCTTCGCAACAGGTAGACGTGACAGATATGGCTTTTCTCTAAAAGAATGCGTGTCAATCAAGCAGACGTTTAGTAAATGGTTTGGAAACTATTGTGGTCGGGAACATGGTTTACACGAAATTGGTCAGTGAACCGCATTTCTTGCAAAGTCTTAGACAACACAAAATATATAAATCTTTATCATTAATCATTATTAGTTATCGTTCTACAAGTACCTTTGTAATAGAACGAATATAATTAGTGAACTTGGCAAGATTATCCCTGGACCCATACTGTTTCTATTAATAAATAATATCTAATGTTTAAAGAACAGAAAAATATAAATTTATGTATCATACAATAATAATTACATCCCTCTTAGGTTCTTATAATAATAAGTATATGGGAAATCGCTTAAAAATACGATTTATTCCTTAAATAAACGGAACTAGCATAGCTGAACATTTATAAATCAGGCACGAATACAAGGGGGAAAATGATGGTAACTACCCCCTTCATCGCCAGAGATTCCAGCTTATATATTTAAACCAAAAAAATATTAACGTAATAGTTGATAGGTGTATTAAAAAAGCGCACCAAATGGTATTTTTTGTTACAAAAGCGCACCAAATGAACATTACAAAATCGCACCAAAGCATAAGCACACCAGGGTATGTATTTGAATTGTTCATATATTAATTAATTTGATGTAACTATTTATTTAATGTTATTCATATCGAGTAGAAGTCAGATTTGTAAATCCATGTTTTAAATTTGTACGAAATGTATTTATTTTATGTTAGCCAACAGTTCTTTTATCTACCTGATACAAAATGTCGACAATTATAAGAACAGTTACAAATAGAGACAAAAAAGCAATAATAATATTATGTACCAGTACCGTGACTACAGATCAGGTTAGATCAGTTTAGTTAGGTTAAGTTAGGTCATGTTAGATTAAATTAAATAATATTAGGTCAATTTAAATCTCAAATTATTTAATTATCTTTTCTCAAATCTGCTAAGGATACTCTCCACTTCAGCTACAGATCTGGTAACTTCCTTTGCAATGTAAATTTATCATAAAGATATCTGCTAATATGCGGAGAGTAATATACGACAATAGATAGTAATGGTGTGATTTCCATATTATTCGGTGGTGAAAACATAAAAAAGTTGAAGAAGATTCAACTAGGAATGTGTTCTCCTAGCGACCCCGCGTTCCTTTCAAGTTTGCCGCCCTACGTTGGCGAGTGCGCAGAAATCAATTCCACGGTCGAGCGTTCGCGCAAGCTTGCGCCCGTGCACGATTAACAATATCGCATCGAGCCATAGCCAACTTTATAGTGATGAAAGACGAATTAAAAATGATTTGTTTGATGATTACACTACGTGTAATGGATTTTAGGGCGTGTTTATTGGTTATCAAAGTGTGCCAAGCAAGAAATTCATTTGTTTTATTAACCGGAGAGAGGAATTTATTGCTGGATTAATAGCAGAAGTTATTGAACCACTAGAATAGTCTTTCATGTACAAAAGAAACAATTGTTTTCAATCTATAATAATAATTATCTTGAATTTTAAAGTTTCTAATCTAATATCAGTTTATATCTTTTCGAAATTATTAAATAGCTCTCACTGCAATATTCTTACAAGGAACCTTATTCCACGTACTTATTTTATGATTTTTTTTTTAATTTTACTGATTTTTTAGAAAATGGCATTACATATAACCTGACATTACATACAGTGCGTACAACGAAACGCGGAACATAGGATTTAAAAAAAATACGGATTTTCTGTCTCCTGATAGGTTTAGAGCAAAACTAAAAGTACAAAGCTGCTCAATATTAAATTCTACAGCCACACTTATTATCTGTATTTTAATATTATTTAAGTTAAATTTAAATTCTTTTTCTTAAGTAATATACCAATATTACAAAAAAAAAATATCTATAATGACATGATACAGATTATTACAGAATATTTTATTAATTTAAACAACTAATATATTTATTTGCAAAAAATAAGAAATAAGAAACGAAAAATATTATAGTATTACTCTACTTACTACAAATAGTACTAATTTTAGAAAAAGTCAATTAGTTGTCATATCTTTTCAGTTTAGATTTACAGTACAAAAACTATTCTATGATCTTTTTCAACCGGAAATCGGTCAGTTATTATTTCTTTAGGTTAAATAAAAAGTTATGTTATCGTTAAAAATATCGGAGGGGGGTTGGACCCCGAAAACATGGCACATGTGGAATATATAAAACATTTTGGAACAGAATGTTATAATTAATTCTAAAACTTTATTTTTCTCAGTGTATATTTTGTTATCAATTCTATTCAACAATTTATTTCCGACTTCCGACGTTTAATTAATAATATTTTCATACAAAACAAAAGTATTCAATTTAAACTTTTAAAAAAAAATATCTTTTTCGCATGAAGATGATTTACGTCTGACCAGTAATGTAAAATTTTTTAAAACAGACTGTTATATTTAATTCTAAAACATCATTTTTCTCAGTGCATGTAGAAATGGTTTATAACTTTAAAAGCAAATGTTACAAAGCCAAGTTTTAAAAATGTTAGTAGAAAAATCATATTTACATAATGAATACTTTAGGCAAAACTCATCTATTGTATAAATATTTACCGATTTCTGCAATAAAATAGACTTGGCATACCCAGCAATAGATTATACAGTGTAAACTATATATTTATTTATTTATCCATATCCTATTAGAGCTAAAGAAAATGAAAAAGATATATGCGTTGTGAATAATGTTAATAACATATTTTACCATTGTTTCAATGTAAAATGAGTACTTTGAAGTAATTATGACATAAAAAAGCCATAAACCACAAACATGCCGGAACTAATAATTGGAATAGATAAATGTAGTATTTGCAATTACCTTTTACAATTTCACGTATGTTCACATGTTCATAACTCCACTGAAGCCAATCAGAAAATCGCTCACATTTCAACAACCAATCCCGCGAGATATTATCAACTAATGGAGAACAAATTGATTAGAAATGAGTAAATTAATGAAAACATCATAAAATAATGGAAACAGCTTTCAGGGAACAATTACTTTGCAGAACAATCAAAAACATCAACTTTATTGCCATTGGAATTGGTTATGATTTCATTTAACACTAATGTTGTGATGAGTACACGGTGTTTTCTGATTTATGAGACAGCCAGCAATTCTTCGGCAATAGTTTGAAAAATACAATAATATGAAACAACTCATTTATTGTGGTGGAGACTTTAACGTTTAGATAAGCGACTAACCTTTTTAATTATCTTCGTTTATTTATTAGCCCTTTACCTTTCTTGTGTTTAATTGTCATATATTTTTAAATGACACAGTCATTTGTAATCCTTTGTTTAGATCGTTTTAGATAGAGATCCAAACATATTCTTATGATTGACGAGTTTTACGGGTTTTAAAAAAACATTATACTTATTTATTTACATTTTATATCTTACTTGTATATTTTTGTTTTTAATGACTTAAATTTATCCTTACCTATTTACCTAATACATAATGTGAGACAAGACAGAACAGTTGTATATTTTGCTAGGCTAGTTATCTACAAAAATTTTCAAAAACATAACGACAAATTTGTGGCAGAGGACATCAAAACAAAAGTTTGTTTGTACTTATTTGCAATGATGCCAATATGTAAACATACAAGGATAATCGTCTCTCAATGTCTTAATAGAAACATTTAAAAATATATATTATCACGGTTAAAAACGAATTAGAATTTTCAAAACAAGGGTGTTGACATGAATTTACTGTTTTGAATCGACCATTATATTATTAAAACATAGAGTTTATGTACCTATCAAATTTTACTTGACTCTACAACAAAACTTTTTTGAGAAAACAGAATACCTGTCAAGTAAGAAAAATTATTTGTTTGTTATTGTTTGCTGCCGTGGGAATTAGAAACTCAAATCTCACCTGAGAAAATTTCAAAATTTTCACTCAGCGTGATGTTTCCTGAGTTCAACGCTCCGTGAAGGGTGGATTAGAAATCGCGTTCTAGGACTTGGGGGTTGAAGACCTGTAGGGACGATTTCTCTTTGGGTCATCGACACCGAAGTGACACTTTAATTCATAACAATCGTAACGGTTCTTTCGGATTTTAAGGGTTGTTTACAATACTGGTTAAGTATCTAACCTACATTTTATATCTCCTTTCGTATAATGGAACTTTAGGTATCCTGCTGAAAATTGCTTATCAAAACCAAGATCCAAAAAATCTGATTTTTTACATTTCTAAGATGATGTTTGTGAATGTGTTTTGTATATTTGTAGGTGAGAATGTGACGATAGAGTATATGTATACTCTAATACAACTAAAGTTGACCACAGATATATTCAAGATGAAAATTTTACACTGCACTTGAAGAATATTCATTGTAGGAATTTTTCCTTTGTTATATATTTTTGCATTTTTGTTTAACAGTATTGTTGCCGCGAATGTTGACGCAAGTTTTATAGAATAGCAGTAGCATGAATATTAATAGCAAATTAATACAAATGATTTTAGAATAGCATAATGGTTATTAACTGATAATAAATAAGCTTAACAATTTTATGATGAGGAAATGAGTTAGGGGGGTAATTAATTTACCCAATAGTTTCATAAAAAGAAAATAGTCAGTCTTCGAAAAGAGTTCTTAGTGAAAAGGTGTATGTGTATGTGTGTTTGGGGTAAGTGTTACCAATCCTTAAATCTGTATCATTATGAGTTAGAATAAGAAAAGAGTCCTTACATCAGTATGAATTAAAGTAAGGAATGAGTCCTTACAATAGTATGAGTTAGAGCAAGGAAAGAGTCCTTACATCATTATGAGTCAGAGTAAGGAAAGAGTCCTTATATCAGTATAGATTTGAGTAAGGAAAGAGTCCTTATAACCGTACGTCTCAGAGCAAGGAAAGAGTTCTTATATCAGTAAATCTTAGATACTAGATCAGAAGTGCGTAGTGCAGGGATGATACTGTTTTAGGTCAGAGTTTTCTCCATTCATCGTTTTGAGTTGATTGCTAACGTAATTAATTCAATATAGAATTCCACTTTTGAGGGTTTACAGATTAAATACTTGAGCAGTGTATTGTATTAAGTCAGTCGGTTGGTTGGGTTTTGACCAAGGCAATTTGAAGTGTATTCATTTTTCGCTTTAGTATTTGCGACAATTGTTAACGAAATGAAAGCCATTTAAAAACAAAAAACTAGATGGAACAGAGTCTCAAGTAATATACCTTTGTATATTCAAATTTAAATTCCCCTCAACATTTATTTGAAGCATTTTTGTCTAAAATTAATAGGACACTTTTACACACTTTCTTGTTACACCCGGTATACCGTGAGTATTTTTTAACGTGAAACATTGGGATTTATCATATTCATGGTTACGACTTGATATTTGATTGACAGCAATGTATATTTGGTAGTCTCATTTAAAACGAAAGATAGAGAATGAATTTGACAGAGGTATTAAATTATAATATTGCAAGAAATTACAATTAAACCAACAAACAAACAAGTAAGTATAATAACGAATAAATAATCAATAATTATAATAAATTTTCATAAATCCATCCATTAACTGCTAGGTAATGACTCAATCTGCTATAAAACGTTTTGGGCAATAGAAATATTTTGAGAAATGTTTTGAATTTGACCTTTTAATTTATCTAAATTTTGAAGAATTCCTCAGTACTTCTGATTTTAAATGTCACCAATAAAATTAATCTAGATGTGTCAGATCGAGTGATCTAACAGACTATAACGTTTTCTGTAAAATTTTATAACCCAAAAAGTATATATCAAATCCGTTCCCCATGTTTAATTTTAAATGATACAAGCAAATATACGTTGCTGTCAATCAAATAATAAGTCGTAACCATGGATATGATAAATCCCAAGTTTAACGTTAAAAATTACTCATGATATTTGTTTCATAACAAGTGTTACTTGTATTTTAATGAGTTCCGAACCACACAACACAACGGTATTTGGTCCCCAAATCTTACACTAATCAGCGAGTTGGAGATCAGAATATTATATAAATTTTAATTGTAACTATACATATATACTACGATTTTTTTTCCTGACAAAAATATGAACTCTTAAGTAAAATTTCTATATTTATTTTAAACGTCATTTCATCCTCTTTCAAATTTTTCCAGTAACCAGCAACAACAAAGTGTAAAATTCTAATTCGTTTGCCCGTAAATATTTACGTCTATAAATAAATTTTTGTCACTACTTCTTCTTCTTTCATTTAATGCGTGTCGGTAAGTGAATACCGAAAGAATAACGTATTAGTTTCGGTTGCCATCTTTCATGCATTGTAGGTAGAAATCTTTGGTTGACCACCTTTTCGAAGTTCCCTGCTGTCAGACGTTTTGTTAGGAAAAAATATTTTTCCAAGTATTCTTATTATTAAATTGCAACTTTTAATTGCATTCATTTATTTTTTATTTTTATCCCTTAAACAAACAACTATCTTATCATTGAAATAGGTTTAAATTCCGTAAAGACAGATAATAATAAGGTTTGTTATTTAAGCCAATGTTGAAGTCTCCAACAATTATACTATAAAATAAATAAATATATCACTCACAACTTATTAACCATTACTGGCGATATCTATCTACTTTACTCAGATATCGTTAATTATATTTTTATACCGTATAGAATTTTACCGGCCATCACTCTTTAGGAAATCTAGCTGGCATAGAGAGTGCAACATTTTTTTTTAATAATTTAATAATCAGATCATTCAATAAATAAATACTAATTAATAAGAACATATGAGAAGATGAACAGGTTAACCGATTGTTCACATTTGTCTTATGTGGAATACTCTTCGTTTAAACAACGACCACAAATAACACATTTTATCCAATCATACTTATTTATCATTTTTCTTTAAATAATTTTCCTTGCATTCTGCATATTCGTTTTCAAAATCTTCAGCTTATTCATTTTCATCATACTCTGATTAATCAGATCGTTTATCTTTCTATGTACGAATGATTTTTTCCTGTTTATCGGTTGAATTTTTCTTTTAAACCATAAAAATCCTCAAAACCAGCTCTCCTGAACATTAGGTGGTCCATGTGTCCTCAGAGTAGAGATTAAATGAACCACTAAATTACTTACTTCAGCTTACATAAATCTGATGAACATGTTCGTAAAGTATGTACATGAATAATTACTTTAAACCTACCGAAGAAGTAATTAAGTAATTGTTTTTACAAAAAAAATTGCAGCATTTTTTTTAAGAAAATCGTGGATTTTTTAATACTGACTGCATTAATTTTCAAAGGGCTACTTACAATGTCTAATTCTAATGTACTCTTCAGACCAAAAGTCCATCTCTCCCCCATCTACCCTAAGTGTTTTTAAAAAGAAGTCTTACAAAAAACATTTTCAGTACATACGAGGGGGTATTGATATATAGTTAGCCTTGGATGGTTCCAATATCTGAAAGTGAATATGGTTGCTATGGTTACAACTATGATGTTTTATAAATAAGTTGACAAAGTTTGACATCTATAAGTTGAACGGTGATTAAACTGTGAATTTTTGAAAACGGCATGTTTGCGAAAAAGCTAGAATTTGAAAAAGTTGAGTTGCGGTCAGTTATTAAATATTTATTTTTGAAAGGATTATCCGGCAAAGAAATTTTTGCTGATATAACAGACATTTTAGGTGATCAGTGTCCTTCATATGCAACTACTAAAAACTGGGTTGCGGAATTTAAGAGAGGAAGATCAGATGTTAAAGATGAGCACCGCGCTGGAAGACCAATTTCTGTGACCACTTCGGAAAACATTGATTCTGTCCATGATATGATTTTAGCAGATCGACGAATTGGGCTGAAACGTATAGCGGAAGCATTGAACATTTCCTATGAACGTGTATTTCATATTGTTCATCACGACTTGGATATGAGAAAACTTTCGGCCAAATGGATTCCAAGATGCTTGCATGCTGATCAGAAGCGTTTTCGTTTGACAACGTCGAAGGAAATTTGCCGTAGTTTTGAAGCAGACCCCTCAACATTTTTGGATCGGCTTGTTACTATGGATGAAACGTGGATTCATCATTATGACCCTGAGACTAAAGAGCAATCGAAAGAGTGGAAGCATTCCCGTTCTCCACGACCAAAAAAATTCCGTGTTCAAAAATCCGCTGGTAAGATTCTTGCTTCAGTTTTCTGGGACAAAGATGGGATAATTCTGATAGATTATTTGGAACAGGGCAGAACTATCACGGGAACATATTATGCTGAGTTGCTATCTAAATTACGCAAGAAAATTGTGGAAAAGCGCCGCGGAAAACTTACCAAAGGTGTTCTCTTTTTGCAAGACAAAGCTCCTGCTCACAAGTCCTTGATTGCAATGCGCAAAATTCATGAAATTGGTTTTGAATTGGTTAACCATCCGCCCTATTCTCCGGATTTAGCACCATCAGATTATTATTTATTCCCAAATCTTAAAAAACCCTTGAAAGGTAAAAGATTTTCCACAAATGATGAAGCCATACGTGCCGCTGAGGAGTGGTTTGCAGACCAAGACAAAGAATTTTTTTTAGAGGGTTTACAATTATTTTATAAACGTTGTGTTAAATGTGTAAGTCTTAAAGGATATTATGTTGAATAAATAAAATTTTGTTTTGAATTATTGTGGCGTTTTATATCGTAGGCTAAGTATTTATCAACACTCCCTCGTATGTATTATTATTTTCAAAATGTATGAATTAGTGTACCTATTGAAACTAATAAACAATAATATATTTATAAACAAAAATTATTATATTTCAAGTTTCCTTATTCTCTCGGCAGGTATACTAATTTACATATTTTTGTCTTTGATTTTCATTCGCTCTAATCACCTTTTAATTACAATATCTAATCCAAAGTCATTCAAGTTGAAACTTTAAGATATTCTTGTTATATTTTTAGATAAGATGAGATCTACATATCCAGAGAGCCAGGAATTGAAGACCACACTGATCGTCTCTTATTTCACAACATGTGTGGATAACTGGCCTGCCGTACAAGTTTTGCGGGCGGTTCGAAAACCAGGCGGATACATGGCTAACTTGATTACATGAAAAACAATAAATTTCCGAATAAATCTCTGTAAATACGCACTCAATATTATTTACTTTAATACCTATCAGTATTTTAAGATTATATCTATATTTTAAATTAAGTAAAACATATTTATTTGCTTAACATATTTATAAATTTAGCCATAAACTTTGAATGGGTATACGAGAAAGTTACAGAAAGTTATATATGATTTTATTTCATATTCATTTCATTAAATTTTCTACAACCACTATGAAAAGTAGCATTTTTAATGTTTGTTTTATTACCAATTGTTAGTTGTGAAGTTGTGCTCATTTGCTTTAACGCAGATATCTGTATTGATATATTAACACCGTAGAAAGCATCTACCACACGTCACATCTCGAGGAACTCTAGCTAGAGTGACAAGTGCTCCGAAGTACATGAGAAATGAATGATAAAGAATTTTAAACTGCGAGTTTCGAACTTGGATTATCAAAACTGCAGCACCGAGCTTATAGAAAAATATGATGAGGGCACCACAAGACTTCGTTGTACGTCAGTACGTCTATTAAATTTTAAATTATACATACTTTTCTCTGCAGTTCATTTAAACTTATTTCATTTGAAAGTGAGATATAATCCTCCAATCAGTTCCACATGCAGAACTTCAACATACTACAGCTAATCGTTTTTAATGCGAAAAATTAAAAAAATCCTTCAAGCAACCTATCATTTCCGCACTGCCGATTCTAATAAAACTGAGAGGTGCACAACTAAATGTTATAGCAGCCCCATATACGAAATTTCAACATTTATTTGCTAATCATTGTTGAATTATTCGAGATACATACGTACATATATACATACATACATATGTGTACAGATGCCACGCCGAAACTAGTCAGAATGGATTTAGGGATGATCAAAATGAAAATTTACATTGAAACCAGAAAACTAAAATTTTTCGCGATTACATTACATACAGGGTAGTAAAAATGATAAATTATAATGTTTCTAAAAGTATTTAATATTTCCAATGTTTTAATAATAACTGTGGTGCCATCTACTACAATTTTCGTCAACTATTTTCCCCACAATTTCCCAATTCGTTTCGCTTGGTGTCCAGAACGAATGTACCCAAATATTGACCATACAGTAACCAACTGTGACCACAACACAATGTCTAAATACTGCAAACAGGTAATAAACCTGTACCGGTCATAAATTACTCCACTTCATGGTTCTTTTCCCTAATTTCATAAAACCATGATGAGAATACCAACTTCTGGTTTCTAGATTTCTAGTCGCAGAAGGACAATAAACAAAAGAACGTTGGGACCACCGTGATAATTGACATAGATTTTCTTTTCTTATAAGTGGCTACTAGTTTCACGAAGTAGATTTATGAGGGAGTATAAATCTAAAGAATAATAGAAGCAATAGCAAACGGTAGCAGATTGTAAATTTTATTAGGAAAATTATCTTCAGGATACGGGCGTACAGCATAATTACATACAAGTATGTACCACACATGCGAATTACTACAAATGTCTATGACTGGTGATTTTCCATACAAGTCATTTTCACCCAATCAAAATGCTTCATTCGATAGGAATCGGCAGTTAGCCCCTCAGCGACAGAATTGTAAATCTGCCATTGATTATATTTGTTAAATTCACAGGGATTCGTATTTTGCAATTCAAACAACTTTATTTTATGTCGTTTATTTGTTTAAAACCAACAATTTTGTTGTAGTAACTTAGTAACGCACAAAATTAAGCAGCCCTTGGTATTGTTTTTTTTTTCTTTATTTTGCAAATATCAAAAAACATAATTTCATATACATTTTTGTTCTTATCCAAATGAAAGTAGAAAAAATATTGTATGAAACACATAAGGATACTGGGTAGTTATTTAACTTCGTTAAATACGTTATATAACCATATTTGTTTCCTTACTTTTTACATATACATAAATAGCTATTTTAACACTCGATTGTCTGATAGTACGCAACAACTATACGTAAATTTTTCCAATAAATTTATGGCTCTCATTATATTACTTATAAATATAAAAATATTTCAAAATAATGTTTATATATACACATACATGTTTAATAATTTTGATAAAATACAGTAAAATAAAACAAGGCAAATAAAAAACCAGAAGGGTAGGTACTCCAGGTAGGTATAGATTTATGAAGAGATATTTGTATTTTATTTCAAATTTTATAATTAATGCGCCGATATTTATTGAAATAAAGAGGTTTGCAAAAGAAAATTATTTCTATTTTCTTTTTTTACACACAATCTTTCCAAAGAACGCATATTTTTGGAACATTCTCAAAAAAATAAACTTATTTGAGATACAACGTTGAGATTGAATTTCTCAAAATAGAAATCAGTGCAATGAGATATATCAATTTACACTGTTTTTTGAAACCAAAATTTTCGATCCAAAATATGTATTTTCAGGATATGCTTACGTTAACAAATACAAAAAATCTAAATTTGTGTCGATTGAGAACACAAAGAAACCTAAAAATTTTAATTGGAAATGTAAATTTTATTTCCTTATTGACCCCTCAATTAGACCAGTGTTTCTCAAAGTGCCTCAAAGTTCCGCGGCAACCACTTTAATTACTTGTAGGGATGCCGCGGGCATGATGTTACATTTAGCATCATATGTATTTTGAAAACTCTTGGATGTCAGTATTTGAACTTTTTTCTTCATACTGTTGTCAAATGATTGCAGAAAAACTGAAATAGACAGAATATAAAATGCGAGTATTTTTATCCAAAATACACCTAGATATAAATGATTTATGTAAATTTTCACTAGCTCATGTATAACACATTTTTTTGTTTTTTTGTTCTCAATTAAAGAATAGAAAAAAATTAATAAAATGTATTTAAAATTTCATACACACGATATTGGGGGTTCCGGAAATTGTATATAATCGATTTGGAGTGCCTTCACATCCACAAGTTTGAGGACCACTGAGTTTAACAGTCGTTGATAGTATAACCAACACCTACATTTGTCTAAAAAGCAAGGAAATTTCAGTATATGTCTTATATAGGACAAGAAATAAATTATAAAGAAACCAACATAATCGTAACTCGTACATTGAGAAAGTAAGACAAGTGGCTAACAAGAATAATCAACCAACTGTGTAGACCGTTCATAATACTCGTTCACTGTTCATGATCTAATGAGGACTAATTGATTTCACTTATAAATCTACAATATGTCAAAACTAATTATGTTTTCTGTCTTGGGAATGAAATGCGAAAGTTAAATTTATCTAAGTTCCAATAAGGCAATACAACTACATACGAATATTGTGCGTTTCATATGAATTTGTTACATTATCATTAAATGATTCCCCACATTAAATGAAGTAAGAAAAGGATCGTATTTAATCTGCAAGCTAGAATATTGGGAAGAGAAAATAAAAGAGGCTGACATCAAATAATAAATTTTTAAAACTAGTAGGTCGATAATACATTTGTAGTCAGTAATTTATTTTACTTTTAAATCCCTAAAATTTGCTCAACAATACCTAGGTATACTTTTGATATATCAAAAATTTAAGTTTATCTACTTTCAAATGTACGCTAAGAAGGGAATTATATCTAACGCAATGGGGTATGTGAATATAATCGAATTTCAGTATATAAATCATAAAATATAAAAAAAACCACTATAGCTTCTCATTATAATAAAAATATTACTTGCAATAATAAAGTTATTAGCAATTTAATGGAGCAGAGACGCGTGACGTCAATATGGTAGGATCGTGGAAAAAGGCAGGTAGTCTGACGTGCTAGCATCCCTTCTCCAAATCTTTAATAATTATTTTCTCGTAAACTACGCATAACGAATCGATTTAAAAAGTAAGGATATTTTATTTTTTTGTCTAGTATCATATATGTAAAAATCAGAATTTGGTCACATACCCCAAAGTAGCCTTCGATTTTTTCATTTCATGGATGTACCATTGTATTGTACATGTTTCATGTGCTATGTTGAATTTTGAGCAACGTTTTAGTTTCCTACACTCTTATTATCTCTGTTTTTCATATTATTCTTCTGCATTGCACAATTGTTGGTATACATTTTTGATTGTTTTTTAATGGCTAAGTGTAAGACCTACTTTTGCTGATCTTCGCCATTTGATAATAAAAGGAAATTATTATTATTATTATTATTATTATTTAACCTTATCGAGAAGAAAGTAATTGTTGTATTCCTGGTGATTTTTCTTGTTACAATGTTACAATCTTCTTGATTTTTCTAATATTAAAAATGACAGAAACTAGACTGGAACTATACCACTGTGAAGTACATTCGAATTAATGAATATCACTACAATATTTCTCAGAAAACCAAATTTGCAAAATAAGTGGAAAACTATATATAAAATTGTCAATAAAATTTGTTCATTAATTTTCATTTCATTTTTATATGGGCGATTCTCTATCAATCATAGGACATACAGACCCATTGAAATAAAAATTATATATCTCTCAAATGAGGTTAAACATATTTCATTCATTGATATTTTTCGAGAATAGGCTCGGTCTTTCCAAGTATGAATAAAGTGACTGATAACTAACTTGTAAATAAATTTATTAGAAGCTCTTATCCGGCAAATAATGTATGAGTGTCTTTCAAAGTCACTTTATCCATTGGATTATTATTCTGTAGATTTACATAACAAAAAAATAATTATTTCGATGTTGGCTGCAATGAGATAGTGATTACTGACTTCATAGATGTTTAGACATGGTAAATATGATGCCCAATTTGTAAGGGTTACGGAAGGTTAAAAAATATATTTGGAATGTCACAGGTATTTCAAAATGCCAAAATTTTATATGTAGGTTTGTAGTGAAAGATGACTCAATTTTGCAGTGCAGTTTGGATGTTCCAAATAAAGTGGTAGAGGTGATTATTTGCTCTTCTATACATTTCCCTCTGTAAAAGATTATAGAAGAATAATTATTCCTCTAATAGAAAAAAAATGGATAAATGTGTTAAGGAGAACTGATATATTTAAAGCTCAATTTTATTAGTTATTTTATCTATTGAAGTCAGATGAGTAATATATGAATTAGAAACAATGTTTAATTAACGCTAATCATTACAAGTTATCGGTTATATTCACTAGAATTATTAATTCTTCGTCATTCCATTTTTCAAAGTAGTTCACTCGTGCACTCATTCTATATAGCCGACGTTCATCATCTATTTCTTCTAACTCTTGGTCCTTAACTTATTTGAAATCATTGAATATATCTCTTTTGAAATGTTATTATGCATAGGTTAGAATTAAGAATTATAAATAAAAAGAAAGAATTCACAACTCGAACCAGTTTATTTCAAAGTTCCCAAAAACTTTTCTATTAGATATACTAGATATTCTACGAATATATATTACGATATGGTGGAAAGACGAATTTGTCGTTTATTTGGCAGACATATTTTATTTCAAACTTTATTCGTACTTGGAAAGACCGGGCCTAAGAAATATTTAAATTATATTTGTTGTGTGAATTGAACTAAACAATAAATTATTTTCCTTACTGCATTGATTTTAATAGTGACATCATGATGAATATTGAAAGTGGTTTCTCCGAATAGTTTAGATATAATTTTAATTTATTTTTTAAAGTTCCTTGCCATTTCCTTATTTCACTGATCCTAGCAGAAGACTGTCACATTCTTGGCGTCTCGCCTTCTCTGAAGAATTCGCGTCCTCCCACTGCCTAGCCCTGCCATTGTTCCAAAGCCGACTGTATGCAAATGTTTCAGTCGGCGAAATAACACTCATACGCGACAACTTTTATCGACAGGTGAAAGACGCAAACACATGATTGATTAATGATTATGTCAAATAAGTTCGAATGTTGTTACTTCACAAATTTGGAGATTAATTAATTCATGGAATCTTAAAGACATTGTAGGAATATACCAAAGATTAAAGAATAAGAAAAAAAGTAGTCGGTCATCCATCCCAATTTTATCAGATGTCTGTTCAGATTAACTTTGTACATACATAATACACAAATATATACATACATAGATACGGATACAAACAAAATCCAAAATATAATACATAAAAATTTTCATTTATTTACTAAAATGTATTGAAAAATTAAGTGACGAACTTCGAACTTTATACTTATATTTATTCATAATGTGAGACAATATTCCTAGGTGGAACAGCACAAGTCTTGTTTTACTTGTATTTTAGTGATAGTTCTTCACGCCGTAGTTGAAATTTGTCATACAGATAATAGTTGTGACTAAACTGGGTATAATAAATAGTAAATAAGTAAAATTATATAAATGAAATAGATAGATAGAGAAAAACCATAGGTGGGAAAGTTTGGAAGAAATTGAGTGAGGAATTTATTATTATATAACAACAAATCTGAAGCCATAAACAATTTAAGAATCCAGTTGAAAAAAAAGAAGCAATATCAATTATTTTATCGGTATAATGTATGACAACCCCTTAAGAATATTACACCAAGAATAAACAAAAACAGTTTATCGCTAGTTATTAATCATGTTATGGCGATATGTATGTATAGTTTATTTGAAAATATCATAAAACAAACCAGATAGATTAGTAACAAATACATGAGTGGGAAGATTAAGAACATAAAAAGATCTGAAAACTATTGAGGTTATGAGGTTTGAGAATTGAGAAATTTTGTTATATCCAGATGAAAACTAATTTATTAGTTTTACCAATAAATTTAAAAATGGATGACAATTTTCTAGCAGGGGCGAATGGGCAGTTACAAATTAGCTCGGGAAAACAATTTTGGCGGCCCACATGAACAATAAAAAGTTTGAATTTTTTTAATAACAGTTTATTGTAGAATCAAAAGAAAATTTTAAGTTCATTTTAGAGGAAATAAAATAAATTCTTATAATAAAATACTAATAGGACAATTAGTACTTGGCTCTGATTGATTCAAAATCTCTATGGAGATGCATGTTTCACTATTTTTATTAAATGAATCTTACGCCCGGTTGCAGAAAGGATAATATAAAAAAGCAATTATCTAATTAATTTGACTTTATTAAAAAAATAATCAATTATTAAAATTGATGAAGCTTTGTGCAACCCGAGCTTAATTTTAAATATTTATTAGCGTTGTATATTTTATAATATTTATTAGCTTTAATATCTATTGCCTTTTTTCTTTATTCGCTTATTTTCCTTCCACCTCCTTTTGTTTTTTTTACTATCTATTGCAATTTCGTTATACATTACAGAAAAAATATGTTCAATTCTAAAATATTTTATAACTTACAAAGTCTACTTTCCTACTTTTTCCTTTTTTTCTTCGTTCTACAATCTTCACGAATTTTCTGTTAGAGGAAATTATAGTTGAATATAGAACGTTTGAGATAACAATGACTGCAGAACACAGACTAGAATGTCAACATCGGCCAGCCGTAAATCGTGTATTATGTTTGAGTTTTTTATTATTGTGATAGAATGTTTCATCTCCTTTATAATTTTTTTTTTGTTTTAATTCCTTTAATAAGATCTGATCAGGAACAAAATTAATAACACTATCACTACTGATATTTATATTATGTAATTTGTACTGTAAAGTATAAAATGTTAAATTTCAACTAGTCTTTGGCCCCGATTCAAATTCAATTGGTCCATCGAGACTATTATCCTGCCGGGCCGATACGCCCCTGTCTCCTAGGAATTTTGTACTACGGAGGATCAAGAAGGAAACTTATGTACAGATTATTTAAAAAATGAAACTCTTTTTAAAAGTGTTTAATATAAAATAGCGGTAATGTAATTGTTGGTGGCGCTTGTGTTCACAATAACCTCTGGGATTGTAGTAGGCTTGGGTAGCCAGGCAGATAATCTAATGCCTCGGCCAATCTAATGAATAATTGAATGCTGGCTAGCCTTGCCATTAAACTTCACTCATAGATATGCAAATCGCCACATGAGAAATTATAAGAAAGTTCAATGGAAATTAATGACATACAGACTTTTAAAGGATAAATGTACACGCAACCGTGCTGTATGCGTCGCCTCTAGCAATCTGGCACCGATTGTTTACTGGTTTACTGGAATTTGCTAACTTCAATAGAAGAACAAAATAAATATATAGCTTCGAAACAGCTACCTAACAAAACAAATACATTGTTGCAAACAGCTTTTATTATTCATGAGAATATACACAAATTTTTCTCATGATTTTTTTTTTTTTGAATATTTATTTTTTTCACTGGAACTTTACTGTAATAATGGAGTTTTTGCATTTCTATGTACCTAGTACAATCGATTCCGCTAATCTATTTTATGGTAGATTTTCTTGACTGGTTTAGTAGATAAGGCAACCACGATAACTTTTAATTGTACAGTTAAAAAATATTTTTCAACTAATGTACCTCCGATACTACGTATGTTTAAATAATCATTATCTGACTTTCACTCCCTGAAGAAGACCCATGTGGGGTTGAAACCGGTAGGAGAAGAAATAAAACCTTTTTCAACTTATTGAACTCCAGTAATTCTGCCCTTATAATCTCTTAATCTATTTAAGCGACTGACTGACTAAATGAAATAATTGCAACTTCTAACATTAACAAGTATAGGTCTCTCATTGACAGCCAACCAAAATCACCCCCCGCTAAAATGTGAAGGGTGCTCGCTCAAAGTGAAGAACCTAATACCCGAATGCATAAAGCGTGATTAGCTAATCAAGTGGTTAACTTCACGTTGTTACCATATATTTTTAATACGTTACCATGGTAGCAAAGTGAAGTTATCCTGTTGATTAGCTAATCACATTTTTATGTAACCGGGCATAATTCTTGCCGTATGTAATTAGGTCAAAATCACTCTTTGATTGTTTTCTACCTGAGAAACGGTTGCTTATTCCATGATGTACTTTAATTCATGCCTTAATATAATTAGATCAAAATCATCCTACGTAAAAACTAGTCATCTTAATGTTTACTACCTGTGAGAATGAGAGCTTATAAACTAGGAAGCACTTTATTCTTGCCCTATTTTAATTACATCAAAATACCTTCTGTATATCTGTATTAACATATCTAGGATAGTTATGAGTATCATAACAGCCGCAGATGTTTCGGAAAGTGAGGATTTATTAATAATTTTATTTTGTAAATTTTCTTGTGAGTAACGTATTCGTGATCAAGGCTGTATTGATTCTTATATGACAATTGTGCCGTGTTAAATATTTTGAGAATTCTGCACGGTAAATGTTATTACCATAGTGACTGAAATATAACTTAATTACCCTGCTTACATTTCTCAGTGTAAACAAAAGCTTAGTATCCTGAAAACGGGAAAATGATTAATTATAATTAGTTTAATAATTTGACTTCCTTTGACAATTGGCCCAAAAAGTAGCTGCCTCAATTAACAGGTGCCCCAATAAAAGAACTTGACTTAAAGTAATAAAAAAAATTAAAGTAATTATTAGACAATTAAATAAAAAAGAGACAAACGTATTAAAGTTCTCATTTAATGATATCAAACTTATAACAAACTGTTCTGTAGCAGAGTATTTGCAATGACAGCGACACCTTCCCCTTTTTAATTTGAATTCCAGTAATATTCCCTATGTATAATCAATAATATTAATTATAATTTGAACGAGTTGAAGCAGAAATAATTGTAGCAATTGTAGCACACTTGTACAACAATCCAGTCGCCTGAATATTTGGAACAACAATGAGGCAATTACCGCACGTAGAGAAAGTAATTTGAATAGAATTAATAGAACAATTCGCGCGCACTTGTTGCGTCACATACGTGGGTGCAGCCTCGGTGCAGTGAATATCATCTTCGACACTCGGCACTCGGCTAGGCGCGATCGCTACATTCATCATGAATACATTATCCCCGGCATTGTTTACGAGCTACGCCTTCACCAACGGAGGTACCCACACAGAAAGGGATTCTTATTCCAGACATATCAATACTAGTACTTTCTTTGTAAATACGATGCTCTGGGTTTAGGTTAGTTTGTAATAGTTTTATTTAAATTCACCATTTTTTATTTTCCATAAAACGATTTATGTGTTGCTGTAATATAGGATGGAAAATGTTCAGTGAAATAAAGAATGATAAAAAATAAACATTCAATTTAAATCAACCTGAACTATAACATTGGGATATGATAAATAATATTTGATTGGCCTAAGCCAATTTAATAACATAGGAAATACTTTACACATGGTTGCAAATCGTAGGATGCACCATAGCGTTTTCAAAGCCATTTTTAAAAAGTTCAAATATTGATCTGGCTAACTATTTTACAACAAAAAAAAATCAGTTTTTCTGTCACTAATATAGTTATAATGTTACTCTATCTGAAACCGGAAAAATAAAAAAGCAACAAAATAAGTGTGATTTTAATTAAGACAATATTGTATTTAATATATAACAGATAATTAGAGAAGCTAATAATAAATATTTCAAAAATAGCATAAAAACGCATTGGTTCAGCTCCCAAGTATTTATGAACTAAGAATACAAAGGTTTCTAATAATAAGATCAGGGCCGGATTATCCACTAAGCAAACTAGGCATTTGCCTAGGGGCGCTGCAACGCAAAAGGGCGCTTCAGAATTTTGGAGACATTACAAAATTTCATTTAATTTACAATAAGAGCAGATGTTGTCTGTAAACGTTTGTCTATAAACGTTTCTCCAAAAATAAGAGAAATGTTTTCTTATTAACTTAACGATGAAGTCTTTATAAATTTTTAAGCAAATATAACATAAATTCACCGCTTGATGTAGCTAAAAAATAAATAATTATAAATCTGATAAATATTAACCAGTAAAATTAAAATGCATAATAATAATCATTACCACTACAACCCTAGGATAATTTTGGCCGCATGTGCAATTGAGAAGTGAACTTCACCCATTCTACTTTTACTTGCATTTTTGGTGACAACCATTCGCTGGTATTTCTGTCCTTGTACAGTCTGTTTGTAATGTCATAAAATGTCAACCATGTGAAAACAGTAGAAAAATGTATTGTGCAGAAATGATCACTACAAAGTAGTATTTTCAAAGTGAACTGTGTTGCTACCGGTTCATTATTTAAAGGAAAATTGAAATTCAAATGAGATTGAGAAAAATAATTCCATTGATTTTCATTGCCAAAGTGATTTATTATGTACCTGAAAAAGGATAAATTTGTATTTGGTTGCCAAACAGATTTGCAACTCTTAAGCAATGTCGTAATATTTTATATACCTATCACCTTTTTATTTTAAAATTTTGACATTCAAAATTAACAGGAACTGCCAAAGGCACAATTTTTTCTATCATCAACAACGGTATGAAACTCGTGCATCAGAATGTACGCCACGTCATTTGCGTTAAAAATACTCATGCGAACGTTATAACACCAGTAAAACACAGAACACAGTGACCTTTTAATTCGGTTAATAGTTGTCGCCATCTAGACTCGAACCCCAGATCTCACACTCCACTCCAAGTGAACCACCACTGCCCGAACTAAAATGCATAGTCGTGCTGATATAATTACAAAATGAACTAGTTCTCAGGGGATGTGTAGAGAGTAAAAACATATGTAACCTATATATTTGATCGCTTCCTTATTGAGTTTTTCCTTGATAGTTAGTGATGAACTTGTCAGAGGTTTTTGCGTTTCGCCTAGATGATTACGCGGAACAACACGGCGCAGTGTACGGTAGTGTTAGTAGCGGCAAGAACATGGAACTCCGAACAAACACCCGACAGCAGAAGCAAAAACACCGCACTACGTGGGAAGATGCTATGCGGAAGATGATGCATCCACACAAAAATACCAGTAAACAATTATTCCGATGTTAGAGTTAATTAGAGGTTGCAGCTTGCTTCACTCAGCACAGGAATCCGTAAATCGGGAAACATATTGCTAGGAAGAAGCTGACTTACTAGAAACGCATTACGAAGGTGATCAACTATTTTTTTGTGTAAAAGGAATACGGAAGGAATTTCTCTGGTTATGATGATAATTCAACTCCAATATAAAGTAAGCCATAAAAAAATAATTTTATCGTTTCGACAGCGAATAAAAAGGAATGTAACTTTCTGAAAGTGATAAAACGACATTTACTTCTTTCCTAGCAACTAGATCAAAACACCAACTACATTATTTTCGTTACCTTAACATTACGAATCAAACGTATTTAAGTAGAATATTGCGTTGGTACGCGTCAAAATTAAGTGTCAATTTCGGTTACAAAAGTAAAGTTACGGTTACAGTACTGGGTTCTTCGGAATTTCTAATTTGGGAAGCAAACCAAGAAGAATCTGGAAAATTCGAAAATAATAAAAAGATAAGTTAAAAAGATTAAACATAGCAAATAACAATTAGATGTACATAATATTTCTCTTTTCCTTGTACGGTATTTACATTACTACATATATTGTTAGGTACCAGATTTAGATTTTTATTGCAAAAGAAAAACAGAAATAATAAATTATTGAAATAGATAAAATAAGAAAAGAATAACAGGAAAGATTAAACTAGCTGGAATATGAAGTAAAATTAAGAGAAACTATAAAACTGGAATCAATAAAAAAGGAAAATAGAAAAAAACTTAAAGGATTTGCTCATAAACAGGAAAATCAAAAATAACGAGGGTAAGCAAAGTAAGACCTGCATAGATAAAGAAAAACAGAGAAGAAATGAAAAACAAAAAACAATAAATGTTTTAATAATCCCGACAAAAGATTTGAAGAAACTGATTGAAGGAGCAAGCAATCCAATGACTTAAATAAATATTCTAAAAAAATAGAAGGCTATATTATAGAAGCGCACCGTTCGGATTTTTAAACAGCCCACCGGAAAAATTTAGTAATTTAGAGTGTGTGCACTTGAATTCGTTTCGTTCGCAGATAGCACCTTTTAAATAGAAACTCGCAGGGGTATGTCTCCAAGTGTTCCTCTTTCGTCCCGAATCTAACATAACCTAACCTATCTTAATCTAATGTAATCTAACGTAACCTAACCTAATCTAATATAATCTAATGTAACCTGACATGACCTAACCTAACCTAACCTAATTTGTTCTGTTTTTTGCACAAACGCAAACACATACGCGCGCTCACACATATACAAACACAATATATGAACATTACAATCGAAATTACAATTATAAACCCTGGTGCGTGTATATAACATTCCTTGGTGCGCTTTTGTAATGTACATTTAATGCGCTTTTGTAACAAAAAATACCATTTGGTGCACTTTTATCATACGCCGAAATAGGTTGATAATTACCTTTCAATTTAACAGGCTTTACCTAACCTGATGATAAATTTTTATGTCAAGAGGTTTGAATTACAACAAAAAATATAATATTCGGTTATAGAAAAACTATTTTAAATCTGTTAAAAAACATCTTTCCAAGCTTTTTCAATAATAAAACCCTTTATTTCACATTTTTATCTAGTACTACATCGATTTGAGTAGTTAATAGTTATTCTGCTGTCAATAAGAATCCCTCTTGTAGTAATTACATCTTCTACCGAACTCTTAGCTGAACAAAAACGCAATGTATTCTTGTTGATGATAAATCGTCGTAGCATTTATCATCATAAATCCCGGTGCACAGGCGCGCACGCATGCCGCTGCCTGTGCAGCCTCCGCCCGCGCATGCACTGTCACAGACCTACCTGATGATAGGAAGATTAATGCGAATATCAGGCATTAGACGTGATCGCTTGCCTTCACTAGGAATCACAGGGAAGAGGTTCAGTGTTCGGCAGAAGAAGATTTGGATTGGTAATAGGTAATCTTTAGTGGAGGTATTTGCAATAAAAAAAATATTAAGGGAGATAAAATTATTATGTAATAGCATGTCTTCATATTAAATATAGGCTATAAGAAAGAATATAAGAGAAGAAAACGGGCAGCGATGTATTATTTTTAGCGTGCTCTTACCCGAACTAAGTAGAGTGTGAGATCTGGACTTCAAATCCCACAGAAGCCTAACTACTGATGTTCCGATTGTTCCGTAGAACTCGGGCCCGATGACTGACGTTCCAAAATATTTTCAATTTTCCTTAAAACAAAGTATGGTATATTTTTCCGTTATTCTTGGCAATTATTTTTTTTTTTACTCAAAAACTCTATTTATCTGATTAGACAAAATGCCGCCTGTTGTATTGCTACTCTTTTTCTGTACAGTTTTATTATAAACCATGGACTACCGGGATAATGCAGAGAGTCACACCGCTTGTAAATTGGAAGGATTTCCCAGTCTCAAACGGCGTCTGATCCGACGCGCTGCCTGTTGAAGACAAGTCGGCGTCGGTCGCCCTATGTATTATCTTAAGACCATAGCCGAACGACCGCGGGTCATCAACCACCAAGCTTCAATTTTGAAGTTGCTCAAATACAATAGCAATAGACAGTTGACTCGCTAACGAGAATGTAGATAAGTATTTTGTGACGTATCATGTTATATATAGAGTTATTAGGTAAATATTGCGTTCAGTGCACAGAAGAGGAAGGAATTTTTGGACAGGTAACCACTAACCATCTAAGTTTAGTAAGGATGTCCAATAAGAACTTGATAGCTTGTCTATACTTTACCAAGAAATTTTTAAATGGATGACCACTAGACATATAATTTAGTAAGAATATCTACATCTAAATCTAAATTCCTGATCAATCAGGAATCACTCTATTTCCTCTTTTCTAGGAGGCAAAATAACAAAAAGAATTAAGGGACTATAGCACTTACGGAGAATAGTGATATACAGGATTGTAATATCTACATTTTCATCCAAGTTCTGGAGTAATCAAAAATCATAATAGCACTATTCACTGTCCCTTCTGAAGAAAATGAAATAATGGGATATGTGACCAAATTTTGTTTTTTTCACAATGATACTAAAAAAATAAAATACCCGTATTTTTTTTAAATCGACTCATTATTTGTAGTTCACAATTACAAATTTAGGGACGGGATATGTGACGTCATCGTGGTACAATCGTGAAAGAAGACAAATGAATGGGAGCGAAAAAAACAGTTATATAACTACGTCTTTTCGTCCTAGTTTACCTGCCACCATAAAAATGCTAATAATAATACTATTTCAAAATAATGTTTAGTTTTTATTATTATAATGAGAAGTTGTAGAGGTTAGTTTTTATATTTGATGACTTTTATACTGAAATTCGAATTTGGTCATTAAGTTGATTTGGAAGAGTGTGGCTTTTCAATGACTAGAACCGCAATGATGAGAACATGAGATGTAATTTTAAAATTGGTAGAGTTAAAATTATCAATACAACAGATATTAAATTAAATGTGATTCTTTAACCAGTTGTTCACCTGACATATAGATATCACATTAAAAATGGTCAGAATATATTGTAAAAATCACAATTCATCATCTGAAAAAATTTCAAAATTTTAAAATTACTGATTACAACACTACATCCTTATAACAGTGACGGTGAAATATAGTGAAAATATAATTAATGTATTTTATAACAATTTTCGTATTGACAATCTTTTTGCAACAATTTCTACGAATTGATGGAGAAATATTCCGCGAATGTAATTAAATTTTCACTTTCTTTGTTTAATTACTACAAAATTAGCAACATTGTTTTACTGCCGTAAAGGTTACGTACACCCACACTCCTCAGCGGGTAATATATTCAATCCACGATGAGCCACGAATACGAAAGCCATTCTATACTCAATTTGAATATAAGAGACAATATCTTCCACACCCTAATATTGTTGTAATCACCGATTCAGCGTTGTTTTTCTCTCGACTTGGAATTAATTCATTTCTACTCATAAATCTTGCGGTGAATATTAATTAATACGGATGGTAATGAATTAAATGCTTTAACATTCCACGAACATAAAGGGCATTTCTGTAATTCACATTAAAATCCGGTTGTCATATCACCGATCCATTGGCGTATGCGAATGTTTCTCTGGGGGCACCAGTTTCTTAAAAATAATGGATCTAAATTTAAATTTCAACTAAAACTGTGTCATATAAATAAACTCAAACGAACTAGTATCCGTACACACTTTTTTGTGCTTTGTTTTTGAATTCTTCTGGAACTCAGTAATTATTTCAGATAGACTAAAATAAACATTTTTAGATAAGATGGACGGATTATTGTTTGGAAAAGGAAGAATGAATAAATGAAAACAGAAAAATATGCCCAGCAAAGAAATATGGAAGCTGTGAGAAACTTAATTTTTATTGATGAGAAAGTGGACCAAATAGTTTATTTGAATATTTTAAAAGAGAATTTGGAAAAATGTGCTGAAAAATTGGGTTTAAAGGATTTTTATAGCTTTCAACAATATAATGACCCAAAAATACTACAATACTAAAATAGTTTTTGTACAAATATAGACAAGAATTAAAAACGCCCCTACAGTCTCCAGATATGAATTCCATTGAACATCTCTGTGATTTATTAAAAAAACAATGTAAAACAATACGCCCAAAGAATATAAAAGAACTACTACATTTATGGTAGAAGAATAGGCTAAAGTTGACTCCCAAACTCCAAGAAAATTAGTAGAAAATATGACAAATCGTTTAAGGGAAGTAATTCTAATGAATAGCGTTTCAAAAGATCATTGATTCTATATAATTTACACGTCCATTTTATTAAAGTTTTACTTTAAAATATTATTTGCATTGAAACAATATAACTATGTCAAAAAAATTTCATTGCTTAATCTAATGTAGCTCCGGTTTTGCTTCGAGACAAGCGAGGAAATAAGTAAAATCAAAACGAATCCTCTTGACTGTACATTTTATTTCTCTGTTCGGTACAAAAATATCATTACCTATATTTGTATATTATTTATTTATTAAGAGCGTGTTCCAAAATTACATGATGAATAAATTCGACAAATATTTCAACCATATAATAAACTATAAAGTATCCAATTTTCCAATGGAACGACATCATCTTGTCAATTCAACTTTCCATTGAATCCCATATTTAATATTCATTTCTCCTATGATCAGTTGGCTTTGGCTGGCAGTGAACGTATGGCGTATGATTGTGTGTAGTGTATGGTATGGTTATGAATGGACAGTTAAGTTAGTACAGCGTGTAGCCGCGGGCGGCGCTTGTGAACGAGGCGCCGTGATGGTTCTCACACCCGCGTACTTTCTCCGGCCCGCCGAGACGCTCGGCGCAGGACCGGGCCCACGGAATTTCCCCAAGAATTGCTTTCCAAATTTACAAAGTGGATTTCGTCTCAAAGTTGTATCGGATTAATGTATGATGATGACATTGAATCGATGATATATTAATACATGACGAAATTGTCAAATAAACAAACAAAGTGTAATACTTTGGAAAAGATAAATTGTTATAGTTTGCAAATAATTTACTCAGCGAATATAGTCTCAAAGTAGTATAGTATTAATGGTGATGATGATGATAATAAGAGTGACAATGAAATGATTAATACAAAGTTGTATTCATAAAATTGTCGAAATGAAGAGACAAAATATAATACTAAGATAATATAATATAAGAAAGGATCGAATTCACGATATTTTATATCGGACGAACCAAAGAAATAATAGTTATTTATAAAACTAGTAGAAAAGTAAGAGTTTTTTAGTCGAGTTGCTGCTTAAATTATAACACGAGATAAAAAAAACACTATAGTCCTTGAATAATAACTGTTTACAATCTCAAAAGAGGGCATAAAATATGTACATTATGCCCGGTTGTAGGAAATAGTTATACAACTACCGTGTAAAGTAAGTGTTTTTTAGTCGAGTGCTGTTTAATGCATGAGGCGTAGCCGAATGCGGAAATTATAGCATAATAAAAAACTATGTTACACGTGTTGCGTACAATATTTTTTCTACAACCGAAATATTAATAAAAATTAAGTTCAAAAGTAAATAAAACTATTGATAAATATGTTTACGTTGCTTAGCAACGGTTATTTTTTACGCACTAGTGCGCGAAGAGTGATTTACCTACTAATTTTGTTACTCAAGTTATAATTATTAATAATATCAACAATTGGTAATTATTATTAAAGCTGAATATATTGATAAAATTTCTTAGAGAAAAAATCGGAATACCTATGGGTAAAAATTGTGCCAGTTTTAAATATATTTTTTTTAGCTGAAGATTGGTATAGTTATGTAATTTTCTTCTTCAGTTTTCAGTTTCAGTTTCAAAGAATTTTATTTCTGAAGTCATTAAATTTACATTTATACATATATGTACATATGGGGAGCGTTTTAGGGATTTCGCCCTCTCTCAGCTCGGTGTCAAATTTTACATGGTATATTTACAAGATTGAAAAACAAGAACAAGTAAATGTGAGGAGAAAAAAAAATGCAAAAATAAATGCTACATTCTGTAGATTAATGGTGTCAATTCAAGTAAATCCTGCAGGTTCTCAGGGAGGTCCTCATGTTGTTGAAGAAGTGCTGCCGGGGGGAATTTGTACTTCGTCTTAGGACGGATATAGTTATGTAATTTTCTTCTTCGAATCAAATAGCATAGTTGTCATTGTGGAAGCCATATCTCTAATTTTAAATTTAAACCTGTTAAACCTAATTTTTATCGAATTTTTAATATTCCAATTTATTACTTCAAAATAGATAAAGATATTTAACACAAACAATAATTTGACTGAAAATTAATAAATTTTTACCTAAAAGTGTAGAATAAGACATGTTCATTGGATATTTCATAAAAATATATTTTTTTTTATACAGTAACAATAAATAAATTGAAAATTGAAGCTCACAACAATGGGATTTTACTATTTGATAAATACAAATAATTTGTATAAACTTGTAGCAATTTTTATGTAGTTTCGTTATATTTTCATATATTTTGATATAATAAATAATCCAAATGTTATTTGAAATCATAACCAGTTAATTAATATTACAAGCACATATAAGTTCTGTTTCAATGTATATAAAATGGATTGTAATAAACAATACAAATTAACGTCACAACATATAATAATTCCAACCCACGTACAGTTTATTGCAATATATACCCTTCCTTTATATATTTATGATATTTGTTCATATATATCCACTTGTATTGCATGTATAAATATGTAATTTTAACTAACTCTCCTAGCATATGTTCATAAACACCATTACAGTTACTAAGTCTGCAAAACTTGCATCCTCCGACTACTTTACATTAAATTACAACTAAATAAATCACAAATATCAATTAAACGAGATGTAAACATCAGTGAAAGGAATTCCTATGTTTATGAGCATAACCTGAATAACTTTCGCAAGAAGTTGTATTGGAGAGACTGTGTTCAATATGTTATACCAAGAGATTATAAAGATATTAAATATTATTTAAACACTTACCATGCATCCCACGGAAGACTTCTTGGGTATTCAAAACAATCAAATGTATCACTTAACCACTAAAGGACACCTCAATGTCAATAACACTTACCCGATGTTTCGTTGTTTAAACTGCTATTGCCATCTATCGAGAAATGGAGTAGTTATTTAATTATATTTCAATTTAAAAAAAATCTATTAATTGTTACGTATATATGAAAATAGTGATAATGTAATAATATTTAGTTAAATTTTAAAAACAAATTAAATTAATTGCATTAGTAAACGGAATTCGAACATACAAAAACGAGGATATAAAGTATGAACTTCATGCCCGGTTGTAGGATTAAATGTTTTAAATAATTTTTATTTTTTAATAAATTATTTGGATATAGAGAAAACTTGTAACATCTGTGACATTTTTAAGGCTTTTGTTAATTTAGTACCACTATTTACAAACAAGTTAGCTAATATTTTGAAAAATATGTCGTCTACTAGAGTTCGTGGTATTTTTCAAACTATGTCGACAAAGAAAACTTTTGTATTTACTTCATATGCATTAACAAAATTAATGGTAATATACTTATTGGAGTAATAAGTTTCTAAATTATATTTAACAATTTAATAAAAGGTTCAGAGATTAGACTTTGATGGAACTTTGAAATTTCCAATCATTTTTAAAATTAAAAATAAACAAAATAGTTACTTATCAATAGCAAATTTTAGATTAAATTTCTGAATAATTTGTAACATATTATTGTTACTAGCAGGGGCGGATCCAGACTTTCTTTCCAGGGGGGGTCACTCTATAAAATAAAAGGTAATAAGATACAGTTGTATTTTACATAGATAAACATTTGGAAGTAATGTTCTAACCATTTAATATAAAGTACTATTGAGGTGTTAAACTTTAATTTTTACAAGAAATGGTAAAGAGGATAAAAATTCTGAAAGATGGGGGTCATGATCCCTATGAACCGCCCCCCTGAATTCGCTACCGGTTACACTATTCTGTACATAACTCCATAAAAACAGATTTCGCTTGGTCTATATATGTATATCTTTATAAAAAAAATGAATACAGGACTCCGTCAGACCAAATAATATTTTAGTCTGATGATAGTTGGGATTCTGTAATTTGTAACTCGAAACTAATTACAATATATTAATAAATAAATGTGGATAAAATGCAATTACTCTCACTGTTAAAAATAACATGTTTAGATTCTTCTGCTAATAGAACATTGTGATGAATATTTATTTACGAGACATTTGACATTATTAAATATATTAATATGTTCTGTCATATTTATTACGGAGTTTAATAAACATGATATATGATTATTAACATATTGGCAGATGCGTAGAAACGACAAAATTCATGAGAGGGAGGGTGCAACAATTTTTATTTTCACAAAAAAAATATACTTTTTTAAGGACATAAAAGCAATTTTCCGACACACTTCTTGTAATATTTGTATTTCTAGATCAGAAATACATTGTAATTAAGATGTTCTTAATACCAGTTTTCTGAATATTATCATACGTTTTATTTAAGAAAGAAACAATTTGTTTAAAACTGTACTGCCATTGAAAGGACAAAAGTAGTTAAAATTATTTAAGCCAAAGTCAATTTCTTGTCTCTGACAGTCTTTTCATTCATGTTTTATTATAATTTACATTAATTAATTTCACAATAATTAAAAGATTGTTTTTCTTGTTTACATTTTATTGTAAAAAAAAATAATATAAATGAATATATTATGAACGAGTGGAATTATATAGTACAGGGTGCATCTGCGAACACATACCTCCCTTTTTAACTTTATAAACTTTAACTTTTTTAAGAAAAAGAATAGAAAATTATTTTTTTGAAAAAGTTTTATTTTATTAAATAAACTATTAGATGTCATTGGAAGAACACTTTAAAGTCTGATTTACACGCAACGAATATCAAGTGTTATTTTTTAAATGGGAACGGACATTATTTTTCATTTTAAAAAAACTAAAACTTTTATACAAAGAAATATTTCCATTCTTTCTTATTCTAATAAAAAAGTTAAGGAGAGGTTCGTATTCTTTCCCGATTCCTACGCCCTAATACAGAACATGGAACAAAATGATCACTACATTTTAATAAACCATGTATTAATATACTATACTGGTGTTTTGATATTTGGATGTGGTGAATGTTGTGCTTGTGAGTGAAATTTCCGAGTGTGTGTCTGCGCTGGCCGGGGGCGACACGGGCTGGTAATTTGCAGAGCAGAGGTTGCAGTCCGGACTGCGGAGCTTGTTCTCGAGATCCGAAGATGGGTTCCGCATTTTTCACTAATTTGTTGATTGTTGCGCGCAACGGGAAGTGCGCGCGCTGTGAGCGCTGTTCCAGTTCCCACAGGAACATCTACATCTAGCTTCTATATCTAATAGGGATCACTCTAAAACTACTACTACTACTACTTAACAAGGACAAAATGGAGCTTTAACATTTCAGTTGTAGCTATCCATCGATAACTACATATAATTGTTTTAGATATAGGGGCAAATTATAAGATATTTATATCTGGAGAACTGGACCGCCAGGACATCCGACAATGGCCCGACAGGACGCACCGAAGGCACAGCTCGGGTGACATTGTTAAAAAAAATAATATACTGTTTAAAGAATAAAATGATAATCATCTTAAAATAGAAAAAAATATATTGAATACATTATATTTATAACATCTACTATACAGGGTGGCCCAACGAAAATTATCAGCGCAATTTTTGGTCACGTAACATTAAATTTTCAAAAAACGATGATTTTTGCTTCCATTTGTTTCAGCAATTATTTTTAAAAGTACTAGTACTTATTAAAATCATTAGAAATGGTAGTTGATTCCACTGAAGAAGATATGCATTGGTATCGTTTTAACGATTTTTTTTCTAGTAGAGCCAATAGTATCCGCATTGATATTGGAAGAAGAAAATTAGTATGTAGGTCTGTTATTGTTTTGGCAGATTATTTCTAGAAATTTAACTTCGTTCTACACGTCACAGTATTTCCATGTAGATCATAGCCGTAAATACTTGCATTTTTAAGTGGAGTGATTGTCTCTGCAATGTACTTCAGCTTATAATTATTTGTGAACCACTTGGACATCGATATTTGAACCCTAGATCTTCACTCCACTCAACAAGTCGAATTAGAATTAGTACTTTGTAAAATCATGGATGGTAATGATGGCGATAGTGGTTTGTCCTGAAGATATGTATGGTAATATTTTTTCAACAATTAACTGTAAAAAAGTTAGTTTAATAGGATCATGATAATAATGGACGTAGTGGATCTCTCTCAAAAATAATTATGTGATGACGAAGTATTTATAAATTAAATAAATGAATTTTCCCAAACCAAATAAGATCAGCATGTGTAGTATTATTCCGGAAATTATTTTAGAAGTACTAATGTAGTCAATAATAGGGTAATTAGTGGAGAGATGGACCAGTAGAAACGATGCACTTTTGGTTTTAAAAGGATTTAAGAGTGATATCTCTCCATTAGTAATATTAATTTTGTTATATAGAAAGAGTGTATGTAGCCGCTTTAAAATTAATGCAGTCATCACTTAATACCCCAAGACCCAAGATTTACTTAAAAAAAATGTTCATAAAATTTTGTACCTTCTATACACAATTAGTTAATTGTACTAGTACGATAGTAGTAAATTATTTTTTTATGTACATACTTTATAAATATGTGTATAAGAGTTAATGTAACCTAAAAATATGGTTCTATCTGTACACAGTCACAACTAATTTAGTGATCCATATGATCTCTCCTCTAAGGTCAGATAGACCATTCTGAGGTGAGGATGGACTCTAGGATTATTATTATTAAAAGTATCAGTCTCACCAGTAAAAACAAAAAAAAAATCAAAAAGCACAAAGAAAGGTAGACGATCTAGTTGCTATATATTCCACGAGTTCTAAAGAACTGTTGTTAAATGGTTAATTAAAGATTATAAAAACGAATGTGCGTGTTTCAAGGAAGATTATTAAGAAAGAAACGATAAAGAAGGATGATTGGATAAAATGTGTAATTTGTGGTCACTATTTGTACGGAGGGAATATTATATATGACAAATTCCAACAGTCTGTTAACAAATACATCTCCTATAACTTTAGATGTACTAGTAAAGTCATTAACGATGTAAATTAGACAAACCCGAAAGTTAATTTTCCCCTAGGCAGAAAATAATAATTCCCCTCCCCCTCTTAAAATATTGTTTCATTGATTTTGTCAGTAATCAGCAATAGCAGTATTTCAGAAATTTCATTATATTTTAGATACGAACTGAAGTGAACTCATTATGCCACAAAACATTTGTCTAAAAATCATTTATTTAAATCTCATTTTTGCAAAAATAATAACTTTTAGTAAATTAATTCGTATGCCTTAATTATTTTTGTTAATTCAATATGAATACACGCATTTAATTCGTCAGAAACTTCATTACTGCTTTCGTTTTCTTCTTAATATTATCAAAAAATCAAACTTAGCACTCCCGTCAAGTTATTACTAATAAAACTATGTACACAGTGATACGTAAAATCTCATTAAAGTTAATTAAGTTAAATATTGAGCAAAATAGCAATCCGAACCACACCATCGAAAAACTTTTTGTTCTGTCCAGTACTCGGTCATAGGTATTGTGCGTCTTTTCCATCTGTTCGGCAGTAGTGAAACTACTAAAATTTTCTTTGCATATCTCTGTGCTTATAATTTATGAAATGCCCCACTTTGATTTGCACTCCTAGATTTACCTGTGCCTAGATCCGGCTCTGTTTTTGTTTTCAAAAATACCAATATATTAGTTATTTAAATGAGAGATAGATAATCCAATAACTCAATAACTTGAGATACGAGTTAAGGTGCATTCACATAAGTGTTTAGTTTTAAGGTTTACAATTGCGTTTAAGATTAGGAAAGTTTGAAGCCATGTATTAGAATGAAAACATTCACACTGCGCATCGTAGTGCATGCGTTAAACGTAAAGTATGCAAACTCCAAACTTTATGTTTAGGTTTACGTTTATGTTTAGGAATGGACCAATAGCAAAGCAGATAGTATGCGTCATATAGTTTTCTCTCTTTGTAAGCTGTCACTACAAATATAACCAAAAATTTGAAATGAATCTCAAAGAAAAATTAATTTTGGCAACTACTTCAACTTTATACCTATCTTCATAATAAACGAATAAAAAAAATTAAAGGACGATGGTGGGTACGCCCAATATTACAAAGACGTTATTCCCAGGGAGACTCGTACAATTTAGTTCAAGTGATGAGATTACAGGACATTGAATCTTTTTTTGATTATACCAGGCTAACAGTAGCCCAATTTGATGTTTTATTAGGGCTAGTCGGGCCCCTAATTAAAAAATGCAAAATTGCGGATAGATAGCACTACTTACTAAACCTAATAAATATCTTATTATTTGATTAATATGCTGTCAGGCTATTTCTAAACTTAAAACATAATTGTAAACCTTAAAACTAAACACTTATGTGAATGCACCTTTAATCATCTTGTGCAGAGTTGTTAAATGGTTAAGGTGGTATGGTGGAACGAATCGGTCCCAGCATAAGTAAGTAAGGTAGTTGCAAGGCCTTGGCGTGTCTACGCTGAAGAGTATAAATTTAGTAATTACGTTTGCACAAATATCCGGAGTTGGCAGTAGCCGGCGATTGTGCTGGGGTCACGTTGGCCGGAGCCGGCGGGCGAGCCTTGCGTGTCGGGGGCCATGAGGAAGTGGTCCGGGGATCCGGATGCGAATCCCGCGCCGGCGTGTAATGCCCGCGGTAGCCGGCGGGAGCCGTGACCGGCGACCCGTTATAAGTGGCCCGCATACGTGGGAGACTCCAACAGCACGCCAAAGGTCATCGCCGAAACATGCACATCAGGGGGAGCATCAATGACTACTAACTACACATCCTTCAAATCATATCAGCTTGTACATATCTTCTTTACATTCATCCACTACTTTATCTATTACCACAGAATAGGTTTATACAGAAGCGACAGTAGGACAGAGAAACGAAAATTAGAGAGAGATGGAGAATGTGCACAAATTTAAAAGGTTCATTGTTTAAAATCGGAAAGTTTCGTCACATCACAGAGATAGGGGAAGAGCACAAATTTAAAGGTCTACATCATGCTTCAAGGTCATAGAAATGAATAGGGGAACATGAAAGGTACCGATACGGAGTGTCGCTTCTGTATGTAACTATTCTGTGCAATTACTTCAAAAGGGAAGAATTGCTGGGTTTCAGTCAACAAAGCAATTACTTCATATGGATGTTTCGATCCTATTTATCTTACCTTACCTTACAATATTAGCTCTTCTATAACCAATAGCCAAAACAATGCTAATAAATACAGATATTTCGGATTATTTACTACTTCATCCATGATTATTGCTATCATTAGATCTTTTTCAACCGCTGAGACAATGTCAACACACACCAATCTTTACATTGTGGTATATGATCTAAACTCTATTCCTACAAGCATAGTCGATGTACTTTTATTTGCAAAACCCTTAAATACTGAAACCATATTCTCCTAACCAATCAGCAGGGCCGGACCAATACCATTGAGGGTCTTAAGCACTACTCGTTCTGGGGATCAAATCACACTTTTGCCAATCTGCATTCTAATAAAAATACCGCTTTGTCCAGGGTTGTTCATACTCCACTATAACATGTAGGTCCCTTACACCACTAGAATACAAGTAAAACTTATCTCGAAACTATACTTGAAACCATGTTCAATCTAGGAATATTGCACCACAGATGATGATGATTTAGAAATCAATTCGGAGGGTCTCATCTAAATGACTAATGCCTATATTCATAGTCAGTACTTCGCCTTGACTCATACTTGAGTACTTGTCAAATGCTGTCAAATTGTGAAATTTACAAATATTCCAAACGCAATAACTACAATTTATCCAAATCTCTACCTTGAGGTTATTACTTAGCCCAGATTTACCGAAGTTTCAACTATGAAACATGTCACGTACTAAAAGACGACTACGACCGGAGTAATGCTTGGCGAAGTAGCTTGAGTAAGCATTGACTATGAATACGGGCATAAATTTGTTATTTTTTATTGATATTTGAAATATGAAATGTTATAATGAGAATAAAATATCAATAACTAGATTCATGTAGTACTCGAATATTTAGTTTTATTTTTTTTAAGATAGAAGTGGTAATATCTACGAAGTAAATTAGGTACATATACCTTTTGTACGCGTACCGACAATTTACTCTTGTGTGAATGTGATGCGTGTGATGGGTGAAGAATATTTGAGGTTTCCAAGTAGGTAGATATTTAAGCATTAAGGAGAAAACGAAACTGGTGTAATGTATGGGCCGATATCCGAAGGGCACTCTCATGTTTACAGTGCAGTGTATTCTGGAAGCCGTGGCTCGGTTTCGTGACGCTTTGAAGTGTTCCGAATTTGCATGATAGTAATTACATCGATGAATAATAATAATGACAAGCTGAAGTCGGCTGGACCGCCCAGCTGATTACTATGCGAAACGAGAATTTCCCATATACACAAATGGCCAAATGCGCTTATGCGAATAACTGTTCAATGATAATTCGCTGAAATGCGTGGGGTATGTGTCATTGGCTTCCTTTACACACACACACGCACAAACCCTCACAACTAGCACTCCATAGATGCTTACTATTTTTTCTTTTTGTTTTTCATTGGAACAACATTCCTTTTAGCAACAGAACCAATGGAATATTATACATACATGGTTTCGTGATATTTTTACTTTACTTGTATTTTAAACATATATTCTCTGGAAGAATCATACTTAATTACAAGATTTTAAATTATAGACTATTGGTATATCAAATTTAATTGACTTCCTCATTGTCATGTTATTAAAGTATTAAAGTATGGTAAATATATATCGATATCTGTGATAAGACCACTTGGCACACCCAGCAATTGGTAATAAGCAGTGTTTTAATAAGATATATTAACATTAAAATATTTAATTCTTTAAAGTTGAATAAGTTGATATATACGTATATGCACTTCAAATCAGGGTTAGCCTGATTTAAATCATGATTTCAACTGATTTTTTTAATAAAAGTTATTGATTTTTATCAAATAAAAGAAAATACAAATTATAATGAAAATTTATTTATTTACTACAGAACAATTAATAACAACCAAAATAATTAATTTAATATTATCTTAAAATTAAATGCTATTATATCATTTTAATAATTATCATAATAAAAGAAAGAAAAATAAGTATTTAAATGGGTAACATAAAGTAAAAATGCTTAGTTGCTAATTATGCTTCAAATCACTGTCATGAAACACAAAAGAAAGAATTTTATGTTCACGAGCGGAGATTGTGTTCCTTGCATTATTGTTTATGATATAAGAATTAGAATTTTGGATTCAGTGTAGCATTTTATAATATTTGATTAATGATTTTTTCAAAATAATCAGGCTAACCTTGATTTTAAGTTAAAGCAGTGGCGGATTTAGGGGACGGCTATAAGGTCTATAGCATAGCCCAAGACGGCGAAATCCAGGGGTGGTATTTTTTTTAAATACACAAAGAAGTCAAAAATAATTACAATTCGTAAGTGGATCTGGTTTTTTAATTTATTCAAAACTACTCTTGAACAAAATTAGGGTAGTATTAATGATTTTGTGCTATTGAAAAACCTATGGGGATAAAGTGACCCTGAGTTAAATTTAAATAATTATTTACTTTAAAGTTTATTTCTTAGAGATTTTGACATTACTGAAAATAAATCTGAATTATTATAAACAAATTCGAAACTTGAGTCATTTACAAATTATTATTATCATCTTATAAAAAATTTAAATAAACAATTTTATCTTTTAATACATATAATAAAATCATTTATTTTTAAATATTTAAGATATAAATAAATAAATATAGGACATAAATACTTAAATGGTACATTTTATACTTACCATAGTACAGTTTGGACCAACATCAGGTAAATGTCGAAAAAACTGAAAATATATCATTAATAAACTATGTACAAAAGTTTAAATAAAATTGTAATATTAAATATTTACGCGTAGCTTTATAAATATTGACATAATTATAAAATGGTCTCGATTGACATGTCGCTAAATAATAATTTATTCACAACTTTGGAACGTCTAAAATGCCATCGCACACTGTTCGGAAGCGACCGGCACAAACCGACGGCGCACCGATCGAAAGAATCTGATGCTGTCGCACACTAGTCAGCAGTAAACGGCAGATAAGTATAATAGAAGGTTGAGAAACAGCGAAAAAAAAAACACAAAAATATTAATTTTTCAAATGAAGAAACAGTAATTGTGACTCTAGCTTGCAAAGGACTTGATATAAAAGAAAGGGACAAAAGAAGAAGATAAAAAGGAAACAGTTTGTTTTCAATTTATGAGTTGAATAGTTAGAATAAACTAAATCAATGAGTTTTTCTTCCTCGGCAATCATGGTATAAAAATTTAAAATATTTAGAACTCAATACAAATTAAAATTTACCTATCTATCCTGGTCCCTTGTCGACTGCGACGCGATATTCTCTGAAGAGAATGCCGAGGCGTCAGGTCCTCCGGTCGCATCGCCGCGCTATCGAGCCGACTAGTGTGCGCACCTCCATAAGAAACTATGGAAACTTATTTCTGCCGATCTGGTCGCTACCGGTCGGTGCCAAACCACAGAATAGTTAGATACAGAAGCGACACTCCGTGTCAGTACATTTCATGTTACCCTATTCAATTCAATGACCTTGGAGCATTGTGTAGACCTTTAAATTTGTTGGCTTCCTCTATCTCTCTCTAAGATGTGACGAAACTTTCCGATTTTAAACAATGAGCCCTTTAAATCTGTTGGCTTTCCCCTTCTCTCTAATTTTCGTTTCGTTGATTGTCGCTTCTGTATAAACGTATTCTGTGGCCAAACAGAGTGCGGTTGCCTTACACATGGTCTAATCTAAACCAACTCAACCTAACTGCCACTAAGATATGATTCAGCACAGGTTGTTATTGTATAAACGAAAATTATCTAGATTACTTATATTTCTCTAGATTTGTACTTTAAAACACATTCTCCTCACTAAATTGTTTTTTATCAAAACTCTTTACATAATTTACATATTTAAAAAGTATCTTGTTTATAATTTAAGGTTAAATAAATGACGGGTTAAGTATTAAATATTTTTATATTTTCTATAAGCACAATGTACAAATTCTAAAGCATCTAACAGTAAATATAATATAATAAATATATGATAAATCTAGTCGAATAATAATAACTGGGCATACTTAACACTGATATATATTTTGGCAAGCAAAACATATTCAGTGCTTTGCAAGCACTTTGCAGCTGGTCTAGTAGATATAGAGTGTTCTAAAACACTCCAACATATCAGGTATGTTAAGTTATATTACAGTAAGCTCACAAAGTATGGACGAATAATATTTAGTACGTTTAAAATTTTGATATTGCACAAAACAAAATTTTCAGTACCTCAAATGTCAAAATTTCCTAAAAAATTTTGAATTAGGTAAAATATTCCTCGAGGACTAGAAAAATATTATCTATTATTAATTTTTATATATAAATAATTTTAAAACATTAACATTATTAAATATTATTGCCGCAAATATTCTAATTATTAACATAACCTAATTCTAGAAGGCTTATGTACAGGATGTGAAAACAGCAAGCAAATGTAGCCTGTAAGCGGAGAATTTTGCCCGTGGACACTTACAGGGTGTTCGGTTAATATTGCAGGTTAATTATAAGTATAAAATAATATTACATAGTCAGTATCTTGAAAAACAGCTATATGTACTTGATGACGGTACGTGTATTGATCTGAAACAAAAAAAAAACAAATCTTGCAATTAGAATGACGAATCACTGAATTTTCTTTGCTTTTTACAAAAATTTTAGGTTAGTTTTTGTGTTTCTTTTTACAAATGTGCCGTAAGAAACGATTCATAAAAGTTCAGACTTCAGAAATTGTTCCTTACACTAGAAAAACGGTAATTTGTTATATCTAAAAATGTGTAATTAGGTATATATTTTTGGTAATTTAATAAAGTCTAATTATGAAATTAATTGAAATAAATATTTTTAAAAATATTAAAATAATTACATCTTAAAACAACTTAAACTTTAGGTAATTTTTAAATCAAAATGGATGAAAATCTGAACTATTATACATTTCTTACAAAGAAGTAATGCCAATTAGTGAATTTAAGCGAATTTAAATTATATTTCCGTACTAAATCTAAAGCAATGTCCAACTGTACCACTCGCAAAAATCATAATATATTTGTAATTCTACTATACATTGAAACAAATATCAAAATAGATGTAGATATCTTATATCATTTAATTATTTATCCTTTTACTACTATGTGTTTTTTCGGTTTTTGATACAAAAACTATACAGAAAAAAGAAATCATTCTCTTATTACAAATTATTTCTCACAAGAGTTTATATTATGAAAAACAAATACTGAAATTTATTATCAGACTATGTAGGAAGCAAATGTTTATCACCGACTACAATAAATTTTAAATAAGTAATTTTTTTAATTTTAACCTGTTTACTTGTATGATATAGTTATAAAATATGTATTTGTAAATCTATTATACTTTGAGTCATACTTTTTAAGTCCAATGTCATTGTCTTATATCATGCAATGACCCACTGTCAGTGTCGTATATATTGCAACACGTTGTATTTTGGTGTTTAGTGTAATTTGCGAGTGATACAGAATGTTAGCTTGGCTTGGGCCCTGGTGTACCTGAGGGTGTGGTGAGTGTCGCGCCCCAGGACGGCCCCTGGCCCCCCTCACCGCCAAACACACTGACTACATCTACAATAAACAGTCACAGGTTAGCAACATCACAAACACAAACAATCCCTAAACTTACAACAATCAAAAACTTACAACAACAGAAATTTATTGATATTTAACTAAACTAAATTTAGGTGCATGAAGATTTAAATAGAAAAATATTTACAGATATTTTTCATTCATAAAGTATTACATCTATGCAATATGTATTAATGTAGGTACTTAATAAATTAAATTCAACAAAAACAAAATAAAGAATGTTAAAATTAATAAAAAAATAAAATTTTCAAAATACTGATTGAAAAGATAAAGAATATTTTTTTTTAGTTAGAACGGAATGTTTATTTTATAAGCGGTGCAAACTGAAATAATATTTTCGCAAAACCATTGAATTTCCAGAATTTACTAATTATCTTATCAGGTACAATAATAATTATTATTATTTCCAAAAAAAATATACTCTAAATTTATATATAAATTGAATTTATCATATGCATAATAACAATAATGAAAATTAAGCCTGATACCTAATAAAATATATTTAACTATAAAAATATTCAGACTAAAAATTTGATTAATGGCGAAATAAAATTTGTTTTTGTTTTTAATGTGTGTATGTAAGTTTAGTATTGTTTGAATATATTAGAATATATAGTAATTTTTCTAAGATTATATAAATATGTATTTTATAATAGTATATTGCTCATTGCTGTATAAATATCTTGAGCAGAATTATAAATATATGGTTTTTATCAAAGTGAATTCTATTTCTATTTTAATTTAAATATTTATACAATCTTAGAATAATTACCATAAATAGGTCATATTCATACTGATTATCATAATAATGTAATACATGCACTAGTTATGCTAAACTGTGTTAGTGCATAGATTAGACAGATTAATCTAATCCAACTTAATTACATTATTATAATTATGCAGAGAAGATATAGATAATTGTTTTTTCTTTACAAACATTTCAAATGCTCTATTTCGCTTTATTATTTATTAGTTTTATATTTATAATTTGTATAAATATTTCAAAATATATACCTACTTGAGACAGATATTTTTATTACATGAAATGTTTAAAGACAAAACAAGTATGTAGCACATAATTATATATTATATATTTACAAATGTCAAATGACTTGACAATAACAAGTGATGAACCAAATTACGAATTTATAATTTTTAAGTAAAATTGCAAGAATTGTAGATTAAACAATCTTTTACGATTGTCGTTGAATAAAGCCGGAAACATCAAAGTGACGATTTATTTAAAGTCGCCGCCATTATCGCGAGATTAGAGCCTTTGCGGTAGATCTTTATTGATATAAGATTACACATTGTCAGCTGTCACACACTTTCAGTTAGGCACTTTATACTTTGTTCGGAGAACGAGATTTCTTTATTTGAGGAGAAATTGGGATTCCGTTTCTATATCATTTCATTTTAAAACACAGCTAAATATTGACACAGTTTGAGAATAAATACCAATGCCGTATTAACGCCTAAGTCAACAAAGCAATGACTTAGGGCGCCTAATTTTATATAATTAAAAAAAAATGTAATCAATATTCGAATAATTATTAGTTGTGTGTTCCTTTTAAATTAAAGGCACTTACAAACCCCGAAAATTAAATGAAAATGATTTAAAATATATTTTATTTTCGAATACAGCGATTAAATTTTGGAGAAGTTACCTTCGATGTAGTTATAACCAGATTTTTTTAAATTTCATACTAAATTAAACAAAAAATCACATATTATGGCCCGTAAACGTAAAGTCATTTTACTGATAATGGTAAAGAAATTTAATAGTACCTGACACAATTGCCAAATAACGCGCTTTTTCCCCTAATTTTCATAAAACTGGGATGTTAAATATTGAAAAAGAAGCGATTTAAATCAATGATCTAAAAAAAAATATTCAGATTCAAAAAACGTAAAACGACTCTACTGATGTATGTATTATTGGTATTGGAATGAAAAATCCGGTTATAACGATTTCTTTTCTATATCTACATCGGTTCAAGTTTTTTAGTTCTTTTCAAATTCAAACATATTTCTATTTTTTTAATGAAATACACAAATGTAGTTCCTGTAGTTCTAGAATTATTTAATAGCTAAGGGCGCCAAAAATCTATTAATATGCATTATTCCGCACTAGTTGCATAACAAATGACGGAGTAAAAGTACCTGTATGGCTTCTATAGATAAATTTATATTCCTCATTTCGCAATATTTGGTATTTGAGTTATTTATAATTGCAAATGAGCCGTAAGGTAACAGCACAATTAATCATTTCATTGTTTTGTTGAACATTCAGTGTTGCCAACAGTTAAATGTCTCTGTTGATGTAGAATGAAATATTAGGAATAAATTATCTTGGTGCTAGCTCCCGTGAACTACCTACACAGAAAAAACTCTTTTGTGGAATCAGCTTTATGTTAATGCTAATCTACACGATCATCGCCTTCGGAAAGAATTTTTTCATATTTATCACAGACAACTTGAATTGTTGGATACTTTCGAATATAAATATTGGAAAATAAAGATACAAATTTTATGGTGTTGTTAATTTGAGGTATGAAGTCAAAACATTAATTTGATAATGCTGGCATTTTCGAAAGGCATTTATCTTTAATAAGCAACAAATATATTTTGTATATCATCACACATTCAACCTTACACGTTGATTTATATTTTCGGAATGTGAAACTTCAAAACAAATTTCATATTTTTATAAATATATTAATCAATAATATCAAAAGATCAAGGATCATACGACGATTTGTATATAAATATATCAATACGAATATGACTGATTGCTTATTTTTTAATGTACCAAATTTAGATAACAATATTTATTGTTTATTAAATAGCACTTACAAAAAATCTATGTATGATACGTACCTATATACCTACATATACGTATACTTTTTATTTATTATATTGTTAGGATCGTTTCGTCCTTTCGGATATCATCACACGAATGTTGTTGAAAAAATAAACGGTCTTAAAAATAAATAAGTAAGAAATAGTGCAATAACTAAACGTGTAATTTTATTTTCAATATAATTTAAGTACAATCTAGTAATTATATCCCGAGAAATATATTTTCGAAATTGGCATATACTTGTATGTATTGCTCTCGGAAGGAACACAGTTGCTCTCTCGGGTGAAACTTTTAGTGTGCTTATAATTTCAGACGTTGTAAAATAATTATACATCTTTAACTCAAGTATACATTTTCTTTCTTTTTAATTATCTACTTATGTACAACAATTACATTTCAAATTCAACTGGAAAAATAGACGGCAGAATCTATCTATATAGGCATAAATATATCACACAATGAATACATTACATCCTTTGGTATTATGCGAATATCCTTTTGAATTTCGTACGTGACAATCCATAAACCAAAAAATTAGAAACCGTGGCATCATGAAATACGAGTTAATTGTAAACCGCGAGACGCGATAGAAGAGACGGGAGACATCTGCCAGCCTGTCTGCGAACTGCAGACCGCACCAAATCAGCTTTATTGCTTATAATAAATCCACGCTAACAGCCGTATACAACCACAGAGAAAGCACATGTTGTTACTTTTTCATTATTTTGTAATGTGATCAATGGAAATTTATATTTTGGAGACGCACAGTTTGTAACATTCAAGAATACACAATTTGAGTAGCATAAAATAAATAAATATACCAAAAACATCATTGTGAAAATCATAAATACAACTTTATGTATCTCCCAACTAAGGTTGTCAACCGCCCTCCATTGTTTTGTTTTGTCTACCCCATTCTCCTTTTAATAATAATGTCCTCCTTATTTATACAATTTTTACTTAGTTCATTTTTGTTTGCCCATGTTATCAATTACATTACCGACAGGCTAAGTTTCAGTTGTTTGCTTTCTTTCTAATGGGGTTTTCACTTAGCACACCTTAACTTTGACAGTCAATTACGGTTTTATTTGAGTTGACACCGCTGTCGTTCTGTGACGGTTTTTTTCTATCATAGATACCATTTCATCATGGAAAATTATACAATTAAATAAAGCGTCGAAATTGTGAACATTTATAATCAAAATTCGTAAGCTACGTGAAATTTATGGTCGACATAACCATTTGAATTTGAAAGAACTAGTTCAGTTGCTGATCGAGCAATGCATATGCTTCATGGAAACGTTCGGTCAGTCGGAAATATTGTTGTTACTGAAGAAAGTGTACGTGAGAACAGAAATCTCTCAGATTTTCGTGACTATCAACGACGAGAGGTATCAAGAGACCATAACCAGTGTTCTTTGGACAGAATTAAATAATATGAATATAGATGAAATGTGGTTCCAGCAAGAAAGCGCTACGTGCCACACAGCGGGTAACATAGAGGAATAATTGCGGGAAAAGTATCCAGGGTCACCTTTCCTCGAAATAACGCGACATCAATTGGCCAGCAAGGTCGTATGATTTAAAGCCCTTAGAGTTTTTCTTTGAGAATATGTTAAATTTCTGATAAGCCAGCAACAAATAACGACCTGGAGAAGAACATCATTCGAACCATTGCTGAAATCTAGCTCGAATTGTACCAAAAAGTAATCGTAAATTGGGTCTCTGGGACCGTCAATTGCCAGCGATCCGCGGGGATCATTTGAACGATATTAATTTCAAAACATAATGGCATTAAATGTGTTTCAAGTTGCAATAATTATTCTTACTGTAAATCATGTACAAGTCTTTTTATTAAATTTTATAGGCTTATCAATTGATAGATCCTATATTATAATTTATTAATGTAAAGAGAAAAATAAAGAGCCGAATAAAATTTAGGAATGCAACTATGACAACATTTTATGTTTTGCACATGTTTTATATGGACCATCTTTTGCATTTTATGAAAGAATCTTCTCCATTTCGAATGTGAAATGGATGGATGAAAGAGGTGACAGTCACAAAACTTTATTTAAAGTTCATCCAAGAATTTTTAATTTTACCTACAAATAATCACCCAGTCAAGAAACTTCATCCATTACTAAGTAAATGTTGTTCTGAATTTCATGATTCGATCAAATTAAAAAAAGCTCTTTTAGAAATTGCCAGAAACGCCCGAAGATATTCTGTGGTTTCTCTAGTACAACTGTTAAATAAATTAATTTAATGATTAGGAATAGTTTTTCATTTCATTGTTCTGACAGTCTTTTTTCTTGGTTATCCCAATCTCAACAGTCTTACAAAAGCGATTTTATGGTGGTGTCAGTCAATAATCAAATAAACTATCAGAAGACGAAACGATTTTTATTATAACCAGTTCAAAGTACTATTTTATTTATTTCAACCAAATTTAATATTCAGCAATTAAGTAAAAGATTGTGTTAAATGAAACATTGGAATAATCTAATAATGTTCGGCCATTCAACCTTTTAAACTACCTAACTTTATCTCAAAGTGACCATATGCTACACACTCTAAAGCAATTATAAATTGAATTTTTTTCCAGAATCTACTAGTTAAATAAAAATAATGCTGAAAGACAGTGGTTCGAAACTTACTAAATAATAAAAAGTAAAATACATGATTAGTTTCGAAAACAGTTTCCTCTTGAATAAGGTCCAATATCCCCAAGATTCTATTTACCAATTACTAACAAATATTGCTGTATCCGAAAGATTTGAAAGTCGCTAAATAATAAAAAATTAAATAAAACTATACAAATTTACACTTGATTTATTGATATTTATTATAAAAAATAGTGAAGATCGCTTTGTTCTTTCCGAATTTACTAGACAGTCTCATATTGTCTTATAATATGCATACACCAAGTGTATAATTCAATTTTTCAATGAAATAGTAAATTCTACAAAATACCGACTACAAATTCCCTTTCTGTTAATAAAAAGTAAAATTCGAAATAATTCTTTCATCTCTGCTTCTGTATTCCAGCGGCACAATCTTCAAAGTCCGACTTCTCAAGTCATTCTAAAAGACATTTATCAAACTCGCCGAAATTTTATGACCGTATTAGCATCATCCTTTCATTTCTCCCATAAAACTTTCAAAATACCAAACGCCAACAATGGCACAATAACCTGACGATTGTGTGTGTCAACAGCCAACCTGTTTGGTTATATTGTTACCTGGAAACCAAGGTTTCTAATCGACAACGGATATTGATCTATGATTCGGACGTTACTCATCGATTTTTGCTATTAGTATTCATTTGTTTCGTTTGTTTTACAAGCTAAATAGCCCACGTGATGATAAGGACGATTTTCAGTTTTTCTACGAAAACGATCATTCATTATTAAATAAATATATCATTCGCTGGTTATAACTCATTATTGAGTGCAACTGTTTTATCGCAATATATCGTACTTACATAATTAACACTAACATAAAGTACGTACATAAAATCTAAAAATACTTTCCAGGATCAATAACCTAATAAATAAAAGGAGTTTAGCTTTCAATGCATTATCTGCTTCAATAACTGATCAGATTCAATTTAGTGTTCTAAACAGTTATCGACGCTAGTAAAGCAAAATAAAAATTAAAAAAAAAATTGAATGAAAATGAAGATATTAAGGAAAACATCCAAAATCTTCTTCCTATCTGTTGGAAACAAGTTAATAAATCCATTATTTTAAACCTCTTTCTCCGTAATAATTTATTCAGCAACAATGGCTGGCTAGTGTCATCTTTCTCGGAGTGTCTCTGTCTCTGTCGCGAGTGCCGAAATCTCCGGAGTAATATCTTATTACTGAAGATTTATTTATAATAGTGTTGGCTTTGATAACGCCGAAGTGTAGGCTCGAAGGTTGCTGGATTCTGGAGGTGTCCAATTTCATCCTACATGTCACCGTGACAACGCGATTCGCTTGCTCGCTTTGCTTTTGTTTCTGCTCATTTTGGACAGCAGGTTTTTATTGAATTCTTTGCAGATTTATGCTAAAATTAAATTTTCGTCAAATACTATAAATAAAGATTGCAGAAGAATTCATTTCGATGAAAATATATAAAGAGTTCAACATGTTACCTTCCGCTATATTAAGTTTCTGGTTGTAATACATTTATTTATTTTTTACTTCCAACAATCTTTAAATTTCATCGCAATGTACTAATATTTTTATAAATTACGAAAATTGTCAAAATATTTGTGTTTTCCCGAATTGTTTGTTATTGCCGAGACTTCGCTATAACAGAGTTCATTATAAGTGAACACTATTGTATTTTGGATTAATCACTTTTATAAAATACTTGCTTTGATTAAAAATTTCACAGCTCGTACCTGATCCCTGAGTTTTCAAAAGGAACTTACAACTTTTTTATTTGAATACAGCTGTTTTTTAATTCCCAAAATTTTTCCATTGTTACATTTTTATTATTGTACAGCAAATGACGTAAGAAGCTAAATATGTCGTTTACCAATTTTTGCAGCAGTCAAAGTAGCCACTACCAAATTAGGAAGACAAGACGACTTGATATATTTAATGGATTTGATAAAATTTTAAGTACAATGTAAAATTTATATAAACATTTATTGAAAGTGAATCAGAAGCAGAAAAAAAATGTGAAAATATTCAAAATGGAGTCCACAATTTAGTGATTCTATCAATCTGAATTGAATTCTTACCGGGTTTTCTTTATATTTCTATAACTATTTTCATATAAAAATAGCTGTAAAATAACCTATATTATACTTTCCACTTTAATTAGACTTCCTTAAAAGTGGCATCTGGTAAACGACTTTTTTAATATATCATTACAGAAATCTGCTTTATAGTAGATTAATACACTTAGCAATAAATTATATATTTATTTAATCTTATACAGAAACAGTTTTGGTGTGCTCATCTGTTAGCTATTAATGTCTAAAAAATGATATCTGATAAAATAAGTCATCATCACCGAAATCTGCGCCTAAAAATTAGCATTCCTAACATTTAATAATGAACAGTGAGTGAAATATTTATTTATTTTCACAAAAATACTATTTTGGTGCTTTCTCCTCTCAAATATTCAGTGATTGATCATCGTTATCGAAATTTTCCATATTGGTAAAAGAAATAGAAGTCGTAATGGTACATTTATGTTTATTTATAAAGTGTTGTAATAACAATAAAGTATTTCTATAATTGTTGTTTGTAAGTGTCAGGTTGGAAAAGTGAAAACGGTATTGATTTTAGTGAAAATTCCCGAGTACTGTGGCAACTCGACATCTACTGTAATCATTTCGCAAATGGTCGTAAAAGTGAGGAATTAGGATTACGAGCCCATCCTTTATTTTCAAAAGGCAAACATTCTTTTGTTTTATCATTTGTTTGCGTTCGTTTAGCGTTTTTTCTCGCTTTGTGTGTTTTGAGAACACGAATTCAATACTCGCTTATTTACGACCGATGCCTCAGTGTTTTTGTCAATGAAACAAAGGAAAATCTGAATGGTTCTAAATGTCACATTGAATATTAAAATCGATTTCACAATGACTATTTTGGAAGTGAATAAAATTTCCACTGATGTCGGCGAAGATGTTTTTTTGTTGGAGACATTCGCTCATATATTCATTTTAATTATCTTGTATTAAGTGCAATGTTTTAATCAGTTAAAGTCATTAATTAAAACCGGTTTCAGACGGGTTATTAATTAGTTTTTTCATGAAGTTTCCAGTGTTACGCAGTTTTTTTATAAAATCCAATCCAGGAGACAGCTTTTTTTTCCAATTTCCTTTTTAGATAGTTAATTATTGCAACGTAAATACTATAAAAATTTAATACTTAAACACAAAAGACAAATAAATGACAAATTGCAAATTTAAAATTTCAATTTGTGACGAAACTTGCTACATATTTCGCTATATTTTACAACAGCTCTTTTCCTTAATTATTTGTTTATATTTGAATTCGTTTTTTTCTGTCAATAATCATCTACTAGATAAAATGAAAATATTTTATAAGAATTTGTAGAATTATGGAATATAATAAAAGTTACTAATGTAGTGTTAAAACAATAACAAAATTAAACTTACAATAATGTAAAGAACGTAACAAAAATGACAGCTAACTTGTAAAAGTTTTAAATATTATTAAGGTAGATTGTAGGTTCGTTTCCATGGTGAATAAACAATTCAAATAAACTGTGGTTTACAAGTGAGTAGGTAATACAGAAACATTCTAACAAATATTAATTAATTGTGTTGTGATATAGAAACCGATTACCAACATCGGTACTGGAAAATAAAACATTAACCGACTTAAAATCCTGTTGCATATTAGGAAACGTGAAGAGAGATTTTATCAGTTTTTAATTCTTGTTTCATATTGTAGAAACCGATTGAGAACACCGGCAATGTTACCCGATTTGAATACGAGATAAGGTAAATGAACAAATTTTAAATATATACCGGTAACGGAAACTACGACTAATGTTTAACCGATTTAATTTTAACGGATTTTAATTCCTATTCTATAAAACAGAAACTGATTAACAAAATCGATAATGGAAAATACGACGAACATTACCCGACTTGAAAATCTGTTACATGTAGAATAAAGATTGAACTGTAATGTTAATTGATTTGAATGATGAGAGAGGTAGCACATGATGTGTATTTATTTACGCCACTTGAAGAACAAATTATAAATAATTTATCCGATTGATTTTAACGGATTTTAATTCTTATTCTATAAAATAGAAATAGATTAATAATACCGCTAATAGAAAATACGGAGAACATTAACCGATTTGAAATGCTGTTGCATATAGAATAAAGATTTATACGGTAACGTTATCCGATTTAAATGACGAGAAATATAGTATACGGATATGGAGTATATTTACCTGTGCTATTTGAAGAACAAAAAATACGATTAAATGTTTAACCGCGGTAATTTTAACGAATTTTAATTCCTATTCTACAAAATAGATACTGATAAATAAGAGCGGTAATGGAAAATACGGACAACGTTAAGCTTACTTGAAATCCTGTTGCATATGTATATAATAAAGATTAACCGATTTGACTGACGAGAGAGGTAGTATTCGGAGTATATGTACCTGTAACCGGTAACGTAGAATAAAATAAAAATTTAACCGACTTGATTTACTAAGTTTAATTCCTATTTTTTAACAACTCCGATAATGGAAATACGAGGAATGTTAAGCCAGTTAAAATCCTGTTGCATATTGGTAGGTAAATATGATGAGAGATTTTTACAAATATAACATAAAATAAAGATTTGGACGCCAACGTTAACCGATTTGAATGATTCGAGTTAGATACTGATAAATAAAACCGATAATGGAAAACGGTAAACCGACTTGAAATCCTGTGTTGCATATAGAATAAAGATTAACTAATTTGAATGTCAAAACAGGTAGCATACGGAGTATATTTACCTGTAACCGGTAACGTAAAATAAAATAAAAATATTAACCGACATGATTTACGGATTTTAATTTCTATTCTTTAAAATAGAAACCAATAATGGAAATACGAGGAATGTTAAGCCACTTGAAATCCTGTTGCATATAGAATAAAGATTAACCGATTTGAATGTCCAGACAGGTAGGATACAGAGTATATTTACCTATAACCGGTAACGAAAAATAAAATAAAAATGTTAACCGACTTGATTTGCGGATTTTAATTTCTGTTCATTAGAATAGAATGTTAAGCCACTTGAAATCCTGTGTTGCATATAGAATAAAGAATAACCGATTTGAATGTCAAGACAGGTAGCATACGGAGTATATTTACCTGTAACCGGTAAATAAAATAAAAATGTTAACCGACTTGATTTACGGATCTTAACTTCTATTCATTAGAATAGAATGTTAAGCCACTTGAAATCCTGTTGCATATTATGTTGCATATACTGACAGACTTAACCTAGCTCTATTTGTCTGAGTAGTGTTTACCTGTGCTGCTTGAGGTTATCCTGGCGCTTGAAGCTCTTGCCGCAGACCTCGCAGGAGAAGGTGAGCTCGGGACTCTTGTGCGTGCGCTCGTGGATCATGAGGTTGTAGGGCTTGGTGAAGCGGCGCTGGCAGTACTTGCACACGAACTCGCACTTGGCCCGCATCTTGCGCCGGAACTCGCGCCCGCGGTCCTCGTTCTCGATCTGCATGATGGCGAACATTGCGACAAGGGCTGCAACCACACAAACACTAGTAGCGGGGGGGATTGCTGATAACATCACACACGTCAGGGAGCTTATATGATTAATCAGCAATTCGTACATGCTACACTCATATGAGTAACTTTGGTGTAGATAACGTATTCGTATTAGTAATAGAATGTCAATAACTAGCTTTCCAATAATTATACGTATGTGAAATACGGTGACCAAATTTAGAAGTATACAATTCGGAACGCTGTGTACTGGTATAGAGGTGTTAATAATATAATATCTATAGTATATTCCCTACTATTAAATAAAATGTATAAACTTATAAACAAAATTATAAATAAACTTATACTTTTAGACAAAATAATAAATAAAGTAGTCTTATATATCTCTTAAGCATGACTACTTTCATATAATTTTTTTTTACTTAATCTTCATATAAAAGTCCGTGCAATTTTCTGTAGTCGTATATCAAGTGCAATAAAAATGATCGAAAATTCTGCATGAAAATATGTATTGCCTAGAAACTGGATGAGTTTGTTTTGATAGGAATTTGATTTGACTTCTTCTGTTAAATTACTTTTAAAATAGACGAACACTGTTTCTTACAGACACCACGGTTTAAATACTGAATTTTCAGATCATTTTTAATGCACAGAATATATTTGTTAGACTATTTCCAGAACAATATATCAATCCAACTTTGTTTATAAATCTGTTTCACATCTGTTTATGTATATAAAATAACCCCATTTTTTAGTAAAATAAAATGTAAATTTCCTTGTCACATTCCATTTTTACCTATATCAAAATTTATCATTTTGTACAAGTTATCATTGAACAGTACGTAACTCAGTTTTTTCTTTTTTCAGAACTATTCATAATTTCAATTTTTGGTAATTTTGACTGTCATTTGGGATTTTAAATATCAATTTCAAACCAATGCAATTGTCGCTGTCAGTTTCTGAAAATTTTCACCTACTATGCAATTTTCGCTGTCAGTATATTCTGAAATAATTATCAAAATGTCAACTTTAAGCTGTATTTTGTCATTAGTTCAAAAAATATGTATGAAAAAAAATACGCTCCTATACTACCTACTGTTTTTCGAAATAATTCGATGCAAAAGCTTTTAATTCAGGATCAAAAACTAAATGTAAAAATCGGGACGTATCGTTAGTAATAACTAATTTTACTATAAGAACACATTTGAAATAGAATTCATTAATCAAATTAATTAATAAAACACTATGAAACTGTATAAACTTATATTTATTTATTAACAAACAGATTTGTTTAAAATAGTACATCAACATCTATTAACTTGTAACCTAATTATTACACATAATAATGTTAAGTAAAACGATTACTTTTTTTAATTTATTTAATTCTTTATTTGCAACTGTTTCAACTAAAACCACAAAGAAGAAAAATAAAATGCATGGAATGCGAGAAATAGCTCCCTTTGGAGATCTTTCAGATTTATATACTTTGGTACTTCGTAATTAAGCTGTCAAATTCATATTATATTCATTTCTGGGTGTTAATATGGTTTATTGTAAAACAAGTTTAAAACGTCATCTTTCGTAGGCACTCATAGCTATTTGAAAAATGCACTACAAGTATGGTTACCACCTATGCCTTTTTTGAATAATTATCATTTTGGTCTCTATGACTACACTTTATGAATAATCGACACTAACTCGATTCGATTTCAAATAATCAGAACGACAATCATTCATTTTATATTCAGTACCACAAATCCCATTAAAAGATATTTTAAATTAACATTACAAGTAGTATGATAAAAAAAAATATTTCATAGTTGCAAATTTGAGTTTCTACACTTGAATTTCCAATAATATTTATGTTATAGTCTATGTTTAAATTATACTAAAATTAGAACAGAACTACACAATGAAAAACAAAAACAGAATAATTTAAAGTTAATTTCCATAGACACCTGTTCACAAGGAAAAACCACATATAAACAATTTTAGTTCATGTCTGGTTGAATTATAACCAATAGTATTTCAATGACATTTTACATGTGATCATCAATTGCAAATCTATAAAAGCTAATAACCTTAAAATTATATTAATATGATTCATAATGAAAAATTACACAGTTTATTCTAAATAAGGAAAAATGAATTAACTTAAACAATGATTAACCCAAAATGACGACAAAATAAAGAAATATAAATCACAAAGGTGCAACCAGCGATAAGAAAATGAGTAATAATTTCTTAAATATTTAGTGAATATTTCCTTATAAGTATTATATTACTTACACATAAAATATGGTATGTTGTGACTAAATAAAACAAAACTATGATAAACATTTACTCAGTTGACTTCATCGAAATGATATTAAAAAATACTGATAAGTCATGATTAAAAATTCCTTATCAATTCGTTTGAATAAGGTGTGTGAGCAATAAAATAACAAAAAAAATATCGTATGTATAAATATAAAATAATAACAATTAACAGTTTATGTTGTCGCTTGTTTAATATCGTACTACCGGTTTTTAGCAATTTATGATTCATAATTTATAGCTACAAGCTTCTGTAAAGTTATTACTTTAAGAAATATAAATCTTACAGTTGTAAAATAAGTAACCATTTATATGCATTCACTCATGTTTGTAAATATAAATATTTTATCTTGTCATCTTCCTTGCTGCAACATTTTTAGAAAGAACTTGGCCTCAGTTATCGCATATTATATCAATATATTTTATAACTGACAATACAAGAAATTGAAACCTAGAACTGTCAATAAACAAATCTAATGTACGCGTAATGTTTAACGGCATCTTCAGTGTAAATATATTTATGAAAATAGATCTTAACGTGCTATTTTGATATAAATATAACAGTACTGATATCGATAATAAAGCTAATTTGAATATCCACCATAGAAATAATCTTAGATAAAGAAGTATGAATCGTTCACGGCTTAATATCCATCTTGAGTGGATATATCAAAAGAATAAGCCTGGATAAAATGTGAAGAAGATTCATCAAATAGGAAAAAATATTGAAAAGAAAAAGATATAAATCAATAAAGATATGGATACGTAGAATAACAGAAATAAGAACAAGAAAAGCAAAACATTAAATGATTTGTTAACCACGGAAAGTTTGAAAGAAATGGATTTAAAAATTTAGAAATACATAAAATCTGAAATCTTACGATGTATAAGGATTCAAATTAAAACGAAACAAATATATAATAACATGAATAGAAGACATTGTCTTCTTATTGCTCCGTGTTCGAAATCTGCTTCGTAACAGTTACCAATAATGATATACTTATAACTTAGAGAACATTTACCAATTTTCTACCGAACACTTAATCTAATGTCACTTTGACTTAACGTAATTTGAACTGGGATTTTCACGGATTCACAAAAACAAAAGAATAAGGTTTTGAAAGATTTGAAAGTTATTTGATTTGGAGTGCAATGCATTTGGAACGGTTGATCGTGGAATCTTTCCGCGCCTCTTCCATTGATGCTGTGCCCCTTGCCCTAATGATAGCGTGGGGCGGGTGTTCCACCCCCGGAACAATAGTGCATCGATAATGCTCCGTGTTCGCTCCGGAGCGTCGCCCCACACGTACAATGCAAGGCGTGGGGCCCATTTACATAAATATACACTCACAATCGATCTCATCGCACAGATATCACTACATACTCTCTATATAAACCACAACAGTTTATCTATTAAAACACCAAATCACGCATATATCCACAATAAACAATAATAAATAGCTAAATCTATCAAAATTAGATTTGACCTATGGCAGTCTCATTTCCGAAAAGACGAACTACCGACATTATACTTTTGTAATAAATTTGGATGCAACAAATGCAAATTTGTATTGTTTTATTAAATATGTTTATTTGTTATCCACTTGTAAACAGTATTTTTTTAAAATTATTTTTCGCCAGGGAAACTAACATTTACAAGCTAGTAATCTGTAAAAGTATCTGTCAGTTTTACTGGTTAGTAGTTGCATTGTTTCCTTATTGAAAACTGTGTTTTGTCCCTGTCATACAAATTTTTTGACATAACAATAGTAACTGTCAGAATTTTGTTTCAGTTTCATAGCTATTAACATACCTAAGATAGTTATAAATATCATAACCGCCGCAGATGTCAATTGAATTCCGAACTTGGAGACCGATGATTTTAAGACATCTATGGCCTGGTATGATACATATAACATCTGTGGTTTGTTCAATAGTTTACCGGTTTCTCGTTATTAATAAATATTATTTTATAAAATTCTCTATGGGTCGATATGACAGCTATACATATTCAATTATTCCACGTTATTTTGACAAATCTGTATGGTAATATTTTTACCATACTGACTTGTCAAAATTACAAGGAATACAATTATGACTTAGTTACCCTGCTTACTCTTATTTACATAGACAAAAGTAAACAGGGTACCTAAGTCATATTGTATACCATGTAATTTTGACAAGTTAGTATGGTAAAAGTATTACCGTACAGAATTGTCGAAGTATATCAAACAATACAGACTTGATCACGAAAACGTTATTCACAAGAGAACTTTAAAAAACAATATTTATTTATAACGAGAAACCGGTAAACTATTGAATAAACCATCGATATTACACATCATACCAGGCCTTAGATGTCTTTAAAATTGACAATTGCCGCGGTTACGATACTTATAACTATCCTAGGTATGTTAATAGCTATTACAAGTGAATAACAAATAAACTATTGTACTAGTCACCTAAACGGCTCGCCAGAAATTTTCTCGTATGACCAGTAAAAACCGTTTTACCTCACAAATTCTGTAAAATAATATAAATTTTATTTTATTTTCTAAATAAAAAGCATAAATTGAATTTAATAAAAGAATGGTAATGAAATACATACAAACATTTAACCTTTTGTGGTTTTCTTTAAGTAATGAAAGAATAAAGTTGAAAACCATGAAAATTATAAAGTAGCCGTGTTGAAGAGGATAAAGAAACCATTTAAATCCCCGTTTAAAAAACCACAAGTTGGTTGAATCGGAACGAAACCACAACAGCTCCAGTCGTTCCTACCTGACCACTACCGTCGGAAAACGCGAGTCATTGAGTCATTATCATAAAGAAATGAAATGATTGTCATTCCAATTGACACATTCTTAGTTTATCGATGATCTGACCGGGGATACGTTCATGAGATGTTAACTCGTGCCGAGCCGGCGGGAGGGGGCAGGGAATTTGACAGGGCGTGCGATGCCGATGCTGCTTTGTTTTCGGTAGATTTATGATGCGCCGAAGCCTGCTCGGATACCGATTCTCACAGTTAACAACGCACCTTTGAATAACAGATGAGAAATTTTAATTTGGAATTTTTTACTACTGATGGCACAGGTCTACATATTTGGAATTCAGCCATCGTTCCAGGTTTCAGTGTCCATATTGCACAAGATTACATACAGAATAATCATCAAATACATTTATTGCTCAATACAAATCAAATTATTTAATAGTTACTTTGCGCTACTTTTACTGTAAGTATGAATTTTATATTTACTACACATATAAATGTTGTATAACTTATTATTTTTCGTTGACGACGGAATTTAATAATTTCTTAGAAAATACTACAAAAGTTTTTAGTTTGACTACACGTTAAAGTCTCCAAATGAAAAATATGTTCTTTATCCAAACTTGTATTGTAAAAGTTTTTCACCCTCTCTGTTAAATTTGTTTATAATTTTTTATTGACAACGAAATTCAATACCCTCAAAAACATGTTCTATTTTATAAATATTTACTGATAACGTGAAAAATGTATTAAACAACACGTAATGTATTGTAATGTTAATGACATTTTAACATCCTGAAAACTAACTTTAAGGACTTATTGCAACTTCTTTTTCCACTTTAAAATAAAATTGTAATTATAACACTAATATCAACTTTTAAATAATTCGAAACATATAAGATGTAGTACACTGAATAAACAAAATGCTTAACAATCTAAAAATTTAAACTAGTTACAATTTAATGCACCTTATATCGAATTGTAGAAGCACATTTAATAGAAAGTAGTTGGTCTTTTCCACTTTAAATGATTTGGAATATGTTAAGATGTAGTTCTTTTGTGAAGACATCTTCATTTGACTAACTATCATTTATAATTAAATATACTTAACAAACCAAATTTCTAACAATCTCAAAATTTAATGCACCTTATATCGAATTGTAGAAGCACTTTAAAACAGAAAATAGTTGGTCTTTTCCACTTTAAATGATTCAGAACATATTAAGATGTAGTTCTTTTGCTAAGACATCTGCATTTGATTAACTACCATTTATAATTAAATACACTTAATAAATCAAATTCCCAACCATCTCAAAACACAAATTTAAAATTTATTGCACTTTGTATGTAATTGTGGACGCAGTTTGAAACGGAAAGTAGTTGGTCTTTTCCACTTTATATGATTCGGAACATATTAACGTAGTTCTTTTGCGAAGACATCTGCATTTGATTAACTATCATTTATACTTAAATACACTTAATAAACCAAATCCGTAAGCATCTAAAATTTAAACACAAATTAGTAATTTATTGCACATTATATGGAATTGTAGAAGCAGTTTGAAACGGAAAGTAGTTAGCCTTTTCCACTAGTATCATTCGGAACATATTGCGATTGTATGTATGTATGTATTTATAATTAAATACACTTAATAAACCAAATTTAAACACAAATTAGTAATCTATTGCACTTTATATGTATTTGTCGAAGCAGTTAGAACCGGAAAGTAGATGTTGTTCGGGTTCCTGCAGTTGGCGGAGAGCCTCCTGCTCCAGTTGGCTACCGGATTGCGCCGCCCCCAGCCGCGCTGCAGCCATTGGCTGCGTAGCGCGGCTGCGGCTTCTGGGCTACGCGGCCTTAATCACCCGCCACGTGCCTCACCGCCGCAGGACCAACGGCCACCGGCGACCGGGAAACGGCGGAAAGCGGCGGGAAATGAGAGAAGACAGGTGGCGGATTGGAGGAAATGAAGATGATGAGGGATATAGTGGATAAATAAATAAGGAATATGACAGGACAGGTGACAAGGAAAGGTGAAAATAGGTATAAAGTGAAGTGGAAGTTGAACAAATTAAACCGGCAGATGACAGATTGAAGGAAACGAGGAGGATGATGGATACAGTGAAAGAAACGGAAGATGTGGATAAATATATAAGGAAAATGGCAGGAACATGTGACAAAAAAAGGTGAAAATAGTAATTGAGTGAAGTGGAAGTTGAACAAATTAAACCGTCAGATTGAAGGAAACGAGAAGGATGAGGGATCCAGTGGAAAATACGGAAGATGTGGATAAATAAATAAGGAAAATGGCAGGAACAGGTGACAAAACAAGTTGAAAATCAGAATTGAGTGAAGTGGAAGTTGAACAAATTAAAGAGTACAAGAAGGGTAACTTATAGCAATGAGAAGGAAATGAGGTAAAAGATAAAATGGTTATGTTTAAAACTGATAAATATAAATGGAAAATCACCAAAGAAATGCAGAAAAGGTGAAGAAAATGAGGTGGAAGTTAAAGTTAAAGGTAAAAATGAACTAATAAATTAGATGAAAAAAATATTAGAATAAAGAAAAAAGCGACTAACAAATGTACAGAATGAAATTAAAATGATACGAAATAAAATCTGGAGAGATTCAATGGAAGTGATAGGTAAAGGATTTAAGAACAAAAATTGTTAAAAAATATATGAACAATAAATATATATAAAGTGAAGAAACTCATCAAAATTTAAAAAATATTAAAAATTTACAATGTATACCAATTTATACATGACTTTCTTCATGTTTTTTCAACCGCAGATTGCTAGAAATTTTGTCGGCAACCGACGCATCAAAAGCCGATAACCAAACCATAATTCTTGCGGACTTTCGAATATTCCGAACACTATTGAAAATACTTCTTTGTGAGATATTTTTACTGTATTTACATCAATTTTTTGACTACATCCCTATTTAATCATATGCGTATTTTTGTATGTATTATGTTTGTGTGAAAACTGATAAAATTAGGATATGTGAACAATATTAAGTTGCTCTGTATCATTCCAAAATCTAGGTATTGAATATTTTTGTGGTACTGACAAAGTAATAAAGTAGTGAAGTGTTTTTCCAGCTTGCATAGACAGTAAACTGATAACTTACGTTACTAAAATACAAGTAAATTGTTCTTGAGATCCAGATATATTTATAAATATAAATTTTAAAGTGAGGTTCGCGTTTAGTTGACCGTTGAAGTCTCTATGATACTTCATTCATTTTTGTGATATGAAGGAGATAACCAACCCCGCACTGAGTGTTGTTTTTTTCCAGCAGACCAATCATCCAATTAGCAGCACGGTAGCGCACAGTAGCTCGCCGGCGGGCACGGAAGTGATGTGGCGGGCACATGATGTGCACGGCACGCAACCCGGCAGCATCACGATCTGTGCCGTTATGAGGATGAGGCTGGGACGGTATTGTTGCAATTCTCATCACGCGACCACGACCCGGGGGTGTCCCGACATTCTCAGGGTACTGTTAACTGCTACCGACGTACCGCACCGATTGTGGGAAGATCGCAAACGCGGGGAACGGTTACAAGACAACACACACACACACACGACATATATGTAACTGGAGAAGCGAAGGAATATGTGATACGTACTTCAACATCAAAATGTTTCATTTCAATTTATTTTATATTTATTACAAATCTATATATGTATGACAGTTGATTCCGCCGATTAAATCATCTTGAAGACATCGGTTGATATCAAAATTTAATAAATTTTCACATATTCCTACATTCCTTATTTGCGTATTAGTTTAAAACCCTTTACTATTAAAATCTAATTAAAACCTTTACGTGGTTTAATGTAACTAAATTTTAATTCACATATTCAGTTTTGAGAAAAATTACTCCTAAAATTTATAGTATACTCTCTACATTATTTCCGCTATATTAGAAAAAAGTATCTTTCACAATAAAATAACACAAATTATGTATGAAAGTATTACCGATGATAATAATCGAATATATTTTTTGTTACAATTATCATCAATAAAATATATTGATGTGTAATGTAAAAATTACAATAATTATTAATTTTATTTTTTTCGATAATTATTAATTATAAAAAACATGTATACAAGTCCTTTTTTATATTTTTAATTTTGATGTATTACTGTTTTTTTTTATAAATATCGCTTCGTAAAAATGAACGTGTAATTACTGTTTTTCAAATGAAAAGAATATAATAAATAAATAATACATCAGTAAAAATTTATATAAAAATAATTTAGTGTCTAAAACAGCATTCTGTAATTTTGTAATATTGTAACAAAAACTGTGATTTTATAATTAAATGACAATATTATTATATGTTTTTTGAGACGACTGAATGATTCAAATGGAAAATAAAAATGAAAATGTTTATAAAACTATAATTTTGTGATTAATTGCGAATATTACTTTAATTTATTTATTGGAAATATATATTTTAATAGCACCCAATAAGAAATATTTAATGACAATGTATTGTTTGTCATAAATTGGATAAAAATTAAAACTATGAAGCTTACCAAAATATATGAATTTACAATTGAATATTGTTTTCTATATTGACTAGAATATTTTTCATAACAAGGTATGAATGAATGAAAGTATGAAATTTCGATTGACAATTGTACTAAGTTAGAGTAACAATTATAAATTGGATAAAAATTAAAACTACGAAGCTTACTAAATATATGAATTTACAATTGAATATTGTTTTACTATATAGACTCGAATATTTTTGAGAACAGCGAATGAATGAATGATAATGTATAAAACGGTATGAATTGAATAAAAGTATGAAATTTGGATTGACAATTGTAAGTTAGAGTGTGGGAACACTTACATATCTACATATCCATCCACCAGCCGTCACAAAATAAGAGTTTCCACTAACCTTGTTGTCACCGTAGCTGCGAACCCGTTAGCGTGCTGAGCGCTTCTGTATGGATCTTGTGATGGTAGCTTGAAGGTTGCTGAAGTAGTGACTCGACTCGGCTTCCCCGAGCAAGGCAAAGGATGGCCCGTTCTCTCCCCGCCAAGCGGCGCCGGACTTTCGCCTCTACGGAGCGGGACGTAGAGATCACCATGCAAACGAGGTAGCTTTCCAATGACTTTGAGTCTTAAGGACGGGAGACACAAGTTCGCGGCTACTTGTAAAAATGCAGGGGGACGGTCGAAGGGAGAGGGTAAGATCACTCCCTACGCTTATGTAATTGTTTATAATATTCTAAATCATTCACAAGCTCATCCTACCAACACACTTTGGAAATAATCAACTTCACGGTAATGCTACCATAATGAAAATTATTCTTTAGCTTTAGGTATCATATTTTTCAAGCTCTAAAATGTTTTTACACGAGTGAGTATTTTTTAATGTTTACCGATTGAGTTTCCAAGGCAGTAAGTTGTGTTTACAAATTAGAAATTACTAATGCATAAGTGACCGGAGAATTGTTAAATAAATGGTAAGTAAGTAACAACCAAAGCTTAATCAAAATATGACAACTTTTGTCAAATGAAATTATGCTTGTATTGCCTGTTAAACAATAAATATATAAAATAAATATATCAAATTCTTAAGTATTTCCTACACAAAAAAGGCTTTTGTAGTGCACTCTACATATCAGCTAAAATTCCCGGTATATGACCTCTGATAAGTCTTCTACGATATAAATATATTAATACAAGAATCTCCGGTAAAATATTTAGTTTTCAGTTGGCACACAAATAATACATTTTTAATAATATTTTTAAATACACTATCAATAAAATATTGCATGTGTGATGTGAATTTAGTAATATAGATTAACTATAAACAAATAAAAATGTGTATTCCTTTTTAAAATAATAAACAAAGTTAATAATTATTCACCATTGTTTTTTTTAATAAATTAGTAATAATTAGTAATGATTTTAATAACAAATCAATTTCATGTTTATATTGTATCTAATGCCATATACAGCATTCCAACGTTTCATCAAGCGACGAACCCAAAAAAATACAAATTAAAATATATTTATTACAATTATACAAAAATTAATTATTTTGTATGATTCTTTATTATTTTATTATAATTTAAGGTAGAAATTTTAATGCAGAATAAAGAAATAAACTGAAAAATGTATTTTCTAAATTCCTGCAAAAGTGAAAAGCTTATATACAGTGACTTTTTCTTTCATTGCTTCAAGTTCTAATTACTGTGCTGTGAAGCAATGGAGAAGTAACGGAGCTGCGTTACGGCTACTGGGATTGGCTGTTAATTGCGTTTTACTACGCTACCTACCAACAGAGCAACAGCTTACATTCCTCACTCTCTGCTGCTTATTCCTTCCTCACTTCTAATCAAACTTACAGGACATAAAATAAAGCATTCATTCATTAATTAATTTTTGGTAGAAAAACTTTATTTTAAAGAATGATAAGATTTACAACTCATCATCATCGAGATGAATTTTTTATATGAAGCATTCTCCATATCAGCTAGAATACCCAGAAAGTAAATTACAAGACAAGAGAATTAGTATTAAAATCATTTAACGTAATTCTTGATAAAATGTGTGAAAATAGTGTTGTCAGTTTGTTTTTTGAATGCAATATAGACAATGTTGAATTCAGGGAGGATGATCGGGGATGAATACCCCTTCTCCGTTGAAATTGAATCCCCACTCGAAATATTAAGACAGTACAGATCATGCATCAAGCAATATAAGCATTCAAATGTATGTTCCTGCAAAGTTTTTATACACCACCCCCTTCTACCCGGGTAAAATCTGTCTGGATTTAACAAAATTGGCGACCAAACAATTTAAATAAATGGACTCACTGAAAAATAATTCCAAATATCTTTTAAATGCAACTTATTAAATTGTCCTCTGTCTATAATATTTACTAAATAATCATTGTCACCCTGATTCATAAAAAAATATTATATTACATCTCCAAATTTAATTCGGTATAAATTTTTTAGGATTAGAGCGAGTCACAAATCAAATTAAGGCTACTGTTAAATATGGGGTTAGTTAACTCTCGTATTAAACAATTTTTACCGTTTTAAGTTTTGTCGCCACAAATCAATAACTTACATAGCCATAAATTGGGAAATTAAGAGTTAGTTCGTTTTTAGTTGCTTTCTGTTCTGTGTTTTGAATCTTCTTCAATGAATGCTTTGCGCATGCGTGTAATTTACTACTAGGTTGTCAAATATCATCACAAATCTTCCTCTGTATCATTTAGAAATGCTGATAATCATCTAAAAATATTGCTAATTCCACCAGACGCTAAATTAATAAATAAGTAAAAGTATTCCAAATAAACTACCAGACATTCTTGAGCTGTATTGAAGATAGAAACATGGATAATGGAATAGAAATGATGACTTTTCGATATGATGCAGGGAATTTAGTTACGCAAGAGAGTAGAAGTGTTCGGAAGCTCTTGGCATCTTCGTCAGCCGCCGCGTGACTTTTACCGCGCGAATCCGCGAGGTTTGGGAACGCACGGCACTTTCACGGCAGCGAACAATGATTGAAATATCGCAGGAAAGCCCGTGAGTTACTGGCCTGCTGATCCATTCACATCTAATACCCCGATGATTTATTTTTCACAACACATCCAACTTTCTCTTCTGATTGATATTTTAATTATAGTTATTGCTTTTATTTATTTTTTAATAGTGTAATATTTTATTGAAATGCTATGGAAATTTTCAGGGGACTAATAAATCTCTTTAATGGATATTTTCGGGCACAAATTTTAAACAACCATTTAATAAAACATAAAATATACCTCTTTTCCAACCACTTTTCATAGTATGTCTTGCAGTCATATTTCTTACTTGAAACAATACTAGAATTGTAAAGAATAAATTTCTTGACTGGATGGTGAATTAGAATAAAGAATTTCTGGGTTTCAGTTAATCAAAAACTATTTTATTTACTACATCGACGTTTCGATCCTCCCGGGATCATCCTCAGGATTATTAAATAAACAATCTGTAGATCCAGAGGTTATCCCGTCGATGCAGTAAATAAAATAATGAAGAATATTTTTTTTCAAAAATTCATGGACTTCACAAGGATTTGAACCGAGAGCATCCTACTAGAAATAGGAAGGCTCTGAGTTCAAATTCCAGTGACATCCATGATTTTTTGAAAAAAAAAATTCTTCATTATAAATTGTTGAATCGTTTTGCGGTTCTAAATGTTATAACTTTAATGTGTAAAAAGAATGTCTCATTTAGTAAATAAAATAATTTTTGATTGACTGAAACCCAGAAATTCCTTCTTTAAATACTAGAATTACTAAAATTGATTGCATGATTACAATTGCATAAGCAACAGAATTACTTAGAATTCAAACCACAGACCAATAATTACGTATTAATTACAAATTATCAATGTTTTTGAATGATTTCAATTTTACTGCAAGTAAGTAATCTTCGCTCTTAAATTCAAGTAAAATTTATAACAATTACAACTAGTGGTCAGTTCAAAACAATCAGATTCTAAACTCCAGAAAGAATTATTCCTTTTAATGTACTCTTCACGGCAGTTAAAGTGTTTGATTATTATCGATATCAGCGATAAAAGTAAATTGGAATAGCCAGCAATGAATAATAAATCGTGAGTGATACATATTGGCAGTTTTTAATTTGATAAATAGTTACGACTTCATTGGATATAGATTAGCTAAAATTGTGCAATTACTAGAATATCCCTAGGGCCCGTGAATCATAAATTCTTTTTGAAGTACGAGTATCATCTACTGAGAATTAACAGAACCTGAGTTCAAAGTTATCTCTTCATCATTTGAACTTCATGCAAATGACTCATAACACAAATCCGAGTTATCAGCATCCGTTTCACTCGGGAAATTAACTTTCCGTGATTCACCAGAACCAGGTCCGAACAAAAAACCAATTTGGATAAAACGAGGAAATTTATGATTTGAAGAAAACCATAAAATTTGTTATGAATTAGCTGACACTGCCGTTTTTGGAGGCAGGTATGCTTAAAATTTTGACGAAGTAATTAAGAAATTTTACGAGGGATAGGTACGCCTACAGTCCCGAAAGCTACCGAGGATTCCCGAACAAGTGCTTCTGGTTTTACGTTTTTGCATTTTATTGCTAGTTTATTATTAATGTGGTTGATTTGCATATGATTTCGCTTCCGTAATGCGTTTGAGGATGATTGAATTCTTGCGAGACTTTGAAGGACGTCTCTGTGATTAATTTTAGTTGCGTCAAGAATTTTGATGCGATGTTTTTTGTTTTTGAATTTTTTGTGATGTGAAAAACAGGCGAATCTTTTTATGTAATAACAGACTGACTGAGCATTTGGAACGGTTGCTAAACTACAAGCAATTTCAACAAAAAAACAACTTCAACTCAAGTGGAAGCCATTAGGAATTAACCTTCAAGAAGATACGCAAATTTTATTCACTGAAAAACAAATATAAATAAGAACTTCTTTCGACATCCGTAATTTAATAAAAATATAAAATACATAACTGACGATTTACTACCCATTTCTGAATAAGAGTTCGTCACTTGATGAGACGTCGAAGTCTCCAAACTTTTCATAGTGTAAAATTCAATAATTATGTCGCTAATATATTCAAAATAAATATATTAAATTATATCACTCAAGTCTAATCATTACTGGATGTATCGGGAATTATATATTTATAACCGGACACTTTAACTGTAATGGAGAGTTCTTCACAGAACTGCATCTGGTATTTTACTAACTAGATTAATAAATATATTTATTTTTACTTCATTGTACAAAGTAAAGGAAGTATTGTAATCGTGAAAAATTTCGGTTTTCAGGTTTCAACGGAAATATATATATTTTAACTATCTCTGAATCCATTTTGACTAGTTTCGGCGTGACATCTGTACGTATATGCCATCTCGCATAACACAAAAATGATTAGCCTTAGAATTTTGTAATTTTGTGTATGGGACCATTATGACATCTAGTTGTGCGTCTCTCTTTTTTAATTGCAATCGGCAGTTCAAAAAGGGCAATTGATTCGTAGTGTTTTTTTGAATTAGCCGTAGAATATGCACCTTCATTTTTGGTTCCAATTGGCCTTTTCAAAAAGGCTCTTTATTTTTGACAAAAACATAATAAAAATAATAATGTAGTTGGCTTTTAATTATTGTACGAAATATTTTATTTCTTATAAATAACCATATTTATAACTGTTGTTAGAATATATTTCGTGAGAAATATATAGGAAATAACTGAAAACAATATCTTATTTAAATAATTTTGTATAATGCAATAAGGAATAGCGATAAACATTTTAATAAAATTTTACAAAAGATGATTCATTCCGAAGCGAAGAAGAATTATACTTAGAATGATCTCACTTTAAAGTAAAATAAGTTTAAACAAAGTGTAGCAAAAATGTGTATAATTTATTATACAAGGAAGACATGCGGTATCCACAACATATTTTTATTTATTATTTACACAATAATGAGTAATAAAATGTAAAGGTAAATAAAATTCAATAATAAGGAAATTTCTGAAGAATTGCAAAAGGGTGGTATGGGAACCCCGGACGGTGGCTAACCAAATGTCCGTGACTGACGCTTCGCTTGCCGACATTCTGTTTTCCTCTGGTACGGCAGGATGCTGCGAGATTCCAAGATCCGCTTGTGGTAACTCTGACCACTGATACAACAGATAAAAGAAACGTGAAGTTTTTTGTGCTGCTATATACAATGATGTCTTTATGCAAACCATTATTCCCATGAACAACGGACATCGGCATGGGAAATTAGATCATGTAGACTTCGGGATTGCATTCCTTCATCTCAATCATTTTTCTTCGTCTTAATAATAGTTTGCAAAATTTTTCAATTAATTTTTCGTTTTTTAAATAAAAATATAACTCACGTCGTACACTTAAATTTGTGTATTAGCTAGTATGGAGAGTGCAACATGGGGACCATTTTTATATGAAAATATTTGCAAGAAAAAACAAATATTTTGGAATTCGATTATAATGATAAACTATAGATGTAGTAATTATTTATCTTTAGTTAATACAAAAATCATTGGAATAGAAAAAAATATTATCGGATTAAACAAAAAAAAATCTATACAACAGAATAACTATATATATTTATAAATTTAGCAATTTAGGCGATCGGGTCGAAACTAAAAAGGTTTCCCTCCGACATTTGGTTTCTTCGTAACTCCAAAAGCCACATTATCACAAATTGATTTTCAGCAGATTCTGTTATTTATTTATTTATAATTTGTCATTTCTTAAATTTTTAAAGAAAAATATTTCTCAATGTAGGGCAATCGCTCCATCGTTCCTCCCTTAAATCCGCCTCATGATATGATGAAATTAAAAACAATGTATAATCTGGGTTGCCTTCAGTAGTAAAATAAAATCTATTAAACTAAATTAATTATATTCTGATAAATGTTTCATTCATTTTCTTGCTTAAACTATTTCTCACTTATACTATGGTTAAATACAGTCAGCTGAGGGTGATATGATGTAACAAAAGATACATACTTATATATGCCTCTGTTTCTCTGTAGTTATTGTTATGCCCAGCCAAGACTTCCAATAATTAGAGAAAATGCACATCTAGATATTATAACAGTCCCACATAAAAAATTTGAACATTCTACGGCTAATAGTTTTTGAGTTATGCGAAAAATTAAAAAAGAAACACTACGACCCAATTGCCCTTTTGACACTGCCGATTGCAATAAAGAAAAGAAGTGCATAATTAAATGTTATAGCTGTTCCATATAAAAAAAATACATTCTATGGCTAATCTTTTTCAGTAAGCTAGGTTCAGAACTTTAACATAAACAATTTTTTTTGTAAGTAAGATATAAATTATTAATACAAGCATTCGTTACAGAGAGAGTTTGTTCACATTTAAATCACAATAAAATGTGATAAAATAAGATACTACATTTTTAAAAAATGATATGTTCATGAATTTGTAAGATTATTATTAATATATAAACATTATAAATTATCTAATGCATAAAAATGCAAAATAATATCAAAAAAATTATGTTAAAATGGAAAGGTGAACAAACTATTATATTTCAAATATGGCAATTTAAATTTTAAAATATTTGTGTATATTGATAAAATAGAAATATTATTATTAAATGCAAATGTCAGATATTTGACCGCAAAGAAAACAGATTTTGTTACACTACACTTATGGTCTGCTCATAAAAAGGATAACTTTGTCGAGTACATGAAATTTGTAAATTTTACGATTATGCGCAGCGATTAACGGGGGGCGGCAAAATCAGATTTAAATGACTAGAGCATATAGTAGTATAACGTTTATTTATTTAGGTGAAGTGTAAAAATAATTGAAAAACGAATATTTATATAACTAACTTTAATAAACGAATAATATATTATAAAAAGATAATAAATATTAGTAGCACTATGATGAAACAAATTTATGCACTATTTTAAGAATAATGATTATTAATAAAGGCTTAATTATTTATACACTATTTACATCACTAACTATTTATTTATTTCTACTTTACAAGTCCCCGACATGCACTGACCGCCACTGACATTCTTCAGTGATTATTTGCACACTCTGACCGATATTAACTTTCTTGAGCCGCCCGTTGGAATCCTTATATTCATGCCAGCAATTAATCTCTAGAACATTCGAGTCTTTCGGACTCTATAATATTCCCGAACATAAGCTGCATCGCTCCTACCCCTATTGACCTTTAACTTGACTACCTGATCAGACAGGTCAGCCGTGAATCATCAGCGGTGAGTCTCGCTCGTTGCAGTATATTTTACATCAAGGACGCAAAGTAGATTATTGACGAATAGGACAATTGCATTTTAACCATGATAAAATCTATACTTAGATTAAAACGTCAACTTTGTAGCAATTAAAACTAGAAAAATGAAATTGTAGATTAAGTTATTCATGTATTATTTAAAAGTTTCAATGTATTCTTTTTAGTAAAAAATCTTCTTATTTTTTATAAGAAAACATTTTTTTATTGGGAAAGGAGGGAGTGGGGCGGCCTGCAAATATTTTGCCCCGGAGCGCTAAAAATGATAGCTACACCACTGCGTCGAAAAACATTAAGGAGTGTAAATGCTCAGCCGTATTCACGTTCGAAAAACTAAAACTGTAACTACGTTATATGCTGCGAACCCTTCGAGCAAAGTGCCTTTTTGGGACTGCTGTTTATAATATAAAAAACAGATGCACAACTAGATGCAGTTCCATCAACAAAATTTTTTAGTTATGCGATATACATACGTACACTCTATTTCCCGCATTTGATCCTCACGTCATTAATTGTAACCAGGTGATTCAAAACCTACGAGAAAAGTTATAGAGTTAACTATCAATACAGGATGAAGCACACATTGTCGACGCCAGAATCATCTATATAAAAGACAGGAATGACGTGAATGACATATTCCAGTTTTTTGAATATTTGTAAATATCTGTTACCTCGGTTACATTACTGTTTCTATTTCATTTTTGTCGTTGATTAGACGCAGATAGCATATATACCCCTCGGTAACACATATGATAATAAGATAGGGAACAAAAGTCCCATCTAAGCCACGCGTATATGACAAAGATGCAAGATAAAAGTTTATATTCTTGCAGCAGAAATTGAAGACGTGGGAATCAACTGCGGGAAATAAAGTCTACGTACATACCTACGTGAAAAGGATAGGAGATTTTCACAATTACAATCCTTCCTTTTATTGTTTAATTGTTTATTTGATAATTTATTCCAATGTGATTATTGTCCATTTAAGAGAATCTTAAAATTTAAGTAATATTGAAGCAACCGTCCTTTTTTGTGTATATAATGTTGAAAACAATCTCCTTTCTTGTATCTTGATTCCTTTCCGATCAATTTTCCCTGTACTTCTTCTTTGTCCGCTGGTGTATGCTTTCTGTGGGGTCGGAATGTCGAAGTTCTTATCAGCCGGCGTGTTGATTTTGGGAGCGTTTGTAGATCTCCGTAGGAAGTTGACATATTGCTTGTCGGTTTTACAAATTTACCATCGCAGTCAGCCAATCCCATCGTTAACGACAGCCAGCCTAGCCAAGGATTTGTGAAATATGAGCTGCGATGTTTACCAAACAGGTAATTGCTCAGAATTCCACGAGATTTTAGACTTTGTTTGCCTTAATGACGTTTATGACGGGATAAATCTTTGTCAGCTGCGACAAATTTATTAAAACTTACAAAATATTAAATATTTCAAAGAATCCAATACATCACAGTTTATTTTCCATTACTAGCTGTACCAATCGCTTATCACAGAAAAAATAATTAATATATCGTCACTCACGATTTATAACCCATTGCAGATGTATCAGATTTATTGCAGACATCATATATCCGCAAAATTAATTAAACGTAATTAAAACACTTTATTTGTAGTTTTTTTTTATTTAATTTAAAATGAATGTATACAATAATGTATAAAATTTCTTTGTCTATATGAATTGAAAACAATTTTTATTGCAATTAAAATATTTCAGCTTTTCAATTTCACTTTTAATACCCCTTCTGACATCTTTCAGCGCTTTGTTGAATTACGAGACGTCATATTGTTTAAACAAATATTGATTTTTTACATAATAAGTGTTATAATTAAGTTGTATTATATCCCAGCATGCAAATTAAAACATGTAGATTGTTGTCTGTACTCTCTGTACCCTATATTATAGTGTAGTCCGAATAACTGAGACGCATGTAACCAGTTAGAAAATTCACACAAGTTATACAAAATGTAAACATAAGTGAAAATTAGATATTTCTCACATGGTTTATTCTCTTCGGCTATCGCCATATGCATAATAAAATATTATACTTTAGTCCCTTGATATACAAATGATTATTTTTCTATTTTAAAAATAATTATTTTTCGTGAAAATATAATTTAAAATCAGCTAATCGTAACGATTGAAAAATTTGTACCAATAAGTGGAAATAATTTATTGAAAAAATTTACGAATAATTGTTGCTTAGTAACCGACAAACGAGTATCACGGCAGCGAACCTGGAGTTGTTTAATAGTGATTTTTAACCCTAGTTCTTGTTAATTAAATTCATAGCTCAAATTATATTTTCTTGATTATTTCACGAATGACAACAGTTCAACCGTAAAATTTTTGATATCAACAAAATGTACCCATGACTATGATACCGTGGTTTTATCAAATTTCTTCACTGAAAAACTATCTACGGCCATCAAATGAAGCATTCTGATTGGGTGAAAATTACGTGTGTGGAATAATCACTATAATAATTTGAAACAATGTAAACATACCTATAAACAAAAAATATTTTACAGCTGTCACCAATCAGTGAAAAATGTATTCTAAACGCTGGGGAAATTGCTCAGTTAAATTAACAATGCGGTTATCCATAATACCCCAGTAAACACTAAAACAAAATATATGAATACAAGTTAGTGAGTTTTTAATAATCATTATATTCTCTTCCTAAATATAACTCGTGATTCGCTTAAAAATCGGTAATATTTAGAAAATGCCACTCATGTTAATCCCGAACTGCGAGAAATGCAACGACTGCGACATTGGGATTAACATTCGTTACATTTAAAAAATATTATCGACAATAAGCTTACTACTTGTTATATTACCCTTGAAAATAAAAATTGTTTTCCCCTCCATGAAATTTGTTGTTGCTACTCACCTGTTCAATAGTTATTAATAGTTTAATAATGGAACGAATTAAAAGACGAGATATCGAATGTAACTTTAGGAGGATATGACGATTTAGTGAAACAAACACTGCGCTGATTTGAGGAATAGAAACATAACGTAATTGTCCAAATAATAGGCCAATTCTGAACAAATCTGTAAGTCTTACAGATCTGTAAATCTGTACAAAACTAACAAAAACGCATCAATTTTTATTGATTACTATAAAATTATACATAAGAGTAACTGCTTTCGTTGCGATTTTGTTCATTATTTACAGATTTACAGATCTGTAAGACTTACAGATAGGTACAGAATTGGCCTATAAGTTTTAAAGATGTAGTTTTATTTATAAAAAATAATTAACTAGATAACTTTAACCAATCAAACATAAGCAACAATCATATCCTTGATAGCTATTGGTTTATGACGTATTCCCTACTGCACAACTCTGTTATTTCACCTACTATATTGCACACATTAAGATTTTTATTAGAGTTGATTGAATAGGGGTAAGGTTAGAGTTTGCGTAACCTACGCATTTAATTAAAAGCAATAAAACACTCCTTCTAATTATGACATAAAGAGTCGATTAGTCAGTGAAATGATTCTGTGGGCCGTAAAACCGTCAACGTGTGGCATCGTTGGTGATTTCAGAAAGTGTGAAATAAAAACGCCAGCACCTAAACAGTCCCAAGTGACTTTTATTGCACCGCGAACATCCATGTAGTGTTTCAGTTTCAGTTCACTCGTAAATGCATCTGCGGACTAACACCTACTGTAGCAAATATCTCTCTTACGCAATATTTCCTTTTATTGTACTATAAATAATGCAACTTAATTAAGCACCGAGCGATGATTTCTGTTTCTACCCATGTACTTCTTCCTACACTCACAACAATGCTTTAATGTTTTTATAAATGTCAGGAAATGGCCAATTAAAAACGAGATTCATAAAAATGCTACCCACAGCACGATGAAATCGAATTATATTGTACCGGACATAAATTCCATCAGACTCACTACAATGTTTATTTTCTTCTTCTAATAAATTTTAAACGAACACATTATTTTCTTAACCACAGAAAATAAAATTCAACTTCCAACAATAATTATTCTCTTACTTTTCGAGTTAAATTACTAAGAATTATTTACAACATTTCAACAATAAAATAAAATTAAAAAACATATAATAAGTATTGTGTTTTTATTCATTATATTCTATAAAAAGTTTAGAGACATCAACGTTCTATCAAGCGACGAACTCTCAATTTGATTTAGTTAATCAATCTTTTTAATAATATAAAATGGTGCGATACAGTGATTTTAGTACAAAATTATTTAATCAATCAATAAAATTAATATATAAATATAGCATTCAAGGGTTATCGTCTAACTAGAACTGTAACTAATCTTCTAAGCTGCAGATATCAGTAATTCTATATCATAGTTCGTTTTTCAGACATTTTCTTCCAGAAATTCTAGCTGAATGGGAGAGTGCACCATTGGGCTCATTATTTTGTGGGAAATAGTTGGTAAATTATTTGACTGGAATTCCCAAAACCATAGTCAGTTATTCTAGTGCTTGTTTAATAATTAAAATAAAAATTACATTTATCTGTACATTAATGTTCGTATTTTTATTAGTAGTAGCAGTTTTTGAAGTAGGTACTTGTATTTATTGTTAGTAACTAAAAAGTTTTTTTTTTTCAAAAGTAACAAGAATGCTTCATTATATGAACAATATTGTCAGTTTTAAAATTTAATTATAAAATTATTTATTAACAACTCATTTTTTAAATAGTACCTATAACAATAATACCTAACCAAGTATTGACGTTTTCTCAGTAATTTAAGTTATTTTTCCTAAAAAATAATCGTCATATATTTTATGTAAGTGAAAAATCATTACACATTCGTGCATGTAAGTTGACCACAGTAGCGCTTTCGTGCTCGCGTGTCTAACATGTAACTCATTGTTAATGACTTATTTAACTCACGTATAATATAATTATTCAGTTTTGAGCTTATCTTCAAAAATTTATACATACCTAGATGCAACAAAAATATTTAATTTTTACAAATTGTATTAAAACTTAATTTTGTTTGAGTAGTATTTTATAAACTATTATATAAAAATGTATTTTTGGTAAATTACACAGTAGTATATAATAATTAAGTTGTCGAAAATGTTTGCTACTCATTTTAGCATTTGTCCTAAAAATTGTTAATTTATTGAGGCCACCAGATCTTGTCTAACAATTTCACATATCCGGATGCTTACTGTATTAAGCGTAGCTGACATCATCCGGAGTTTCTGACATCTTTATGTGATGGTTTGATGGGAATGTTGTCTGAATTTGTCAGCCGACACCAGTGGCACAGTTCTACAGAAAATTCCAGTAATTTATGCCCGAACACCCTGTGTAACAACTTTGTTTTATGGGGGACCTAACCACAAAATTTCGAAACATCCGTTTTGTCACGAAAAGGAATTAGAAATATGTTTAAGACTACATGAAAATTAAAGAAAGTTTGTTGATGACCTAATGAGAAATGTATTTATTGCACATTCGGGTACTAAAAAAACTCAATAGCGAAACTAAAAGTATATATAATTAGGGAAATAATAAACCGCATTTTAATAAACATAATTATTGACCTTAATATCGTTCTATGAAAAAAAATATTTAATTTTTTTACTGGTTCTCACATAATCTATAGTAATCCTACCGATTTTGATTTTATTATTTCATGATTTCTACAGTAATCTTTACAATAATTTTTAGCGTAATATATCTGTCAGTACCATCTGTCCATCTGTCCGGATGTATGTATTTTAGAAATCTTGTTAGTATTTAGAAAAGCGAGAAGAACAAAATGCTACTTTATCTACATATTCTTTGTTATCGTTGATGCTATTGTTCGATGTTTAAAGCTGTTAAATCAAATATGCTTATCTAAAGACCAATTTGGATTAAATTAATGCACATATATATAAACGTTGTACTTCAGGACGTCATAGCCTAGTTACAAATATTGATGACGCCTCTTCACTTTTTAAATTTTTTGACTATAATGGACGGTTATATAGTGACCACAAATGTAATTTTTAACAACTACTAAGATCATAAGGAGTCGAACAAAGGGAATGCAGTGGAATGAAAGACCCGGATACACATACTTCCATCCCTCTGCGAGATTTAAACCCGCAACACCTGGTTTGAGAAACCTAATCGCCTAACCATTGGATGACATTAAAAATTTACTTCTAAAAAATTCGAATGATGGTTAATGATATTCTGAATATCTTATATTGAGATACGAATCCAAAACTAGGGTTGAAAAATTAATGATTATTTTGCAGTAATAGTAGTACCAATATTGTATTTTATATTTAGTGAAAGTTTACACAATTACATGCGAGGCACACAAAGATACTTGTACTCTGAATGACATATTCTATATTTTCTTCAACCGTAGATATTTAAAAAAAACTTTTATTATTCCGAGTTCAATTTGTAGATTATCAATTTAAATCTGTCAGTTGATTCTAGATAGTTCCTATGGATTCATATTTATTTTACTTCTACTCCGACGGCGTAGAAGTAGCAACATTTCTATTCCGGGGCTTAGAAATTAAAGTTCTACTTTGTGAAACACGTCTCCAAAGATGCCACTTTGACGACGTTTGAAGAAAAAAGTAATTAATAACAAATAATTTTTAAATGTTGTAAAAAATTAAATTACTGTGGATACATTTGATTGTTAGATACATTTCGAAACACTATCGTGAAACCCGAAAATTATAGACCTACGTGGAGCTCCCTGTGCATATGTCTTATCGTGTACAAATTATTACATGTTTAATACGAATATTCAGACAGGAAAGAATTCTGAATTTCAATACGTATATTTGAAGAGTAGTGGTTGAACACATTATAATAAGTTATATATTAATTTGATATTGTTTGTAAACAACAAAACTTTAGACAAAATGTATTGTTTTATAAAATTTTATTTTTAATCATACCATCACAGTCTAAAACTCTTTAAATTGCAAGCATCATAACTAACCCCAAATGGTGCATAAACGTTTAAAGTGAGCGGTATTTAATATGAATCTCCTTTGAAGCCGAAAGTTTGAGCTGTAAGCCACAGATTCCTGTGCGATTTGAATCTTGATCGTGGGCATTTTCCCAGGTATTTCGCATAGCGTTTGATTATTGACATCTTGGCGAGTTAGAGGCTGTCAGTTCCCAGGTTAAGAGTAATTGAGTCCGGGCATCAGGTCCTGCGGCTACTCTGACCTGCCGACTACATCTCCGCTTAGCCCGAGTGTTATATAAGACTCTGACGGGGTGGTATGCTATCAATGACAGCCCATTATCGTCCCAACCACGGGAAATTAACTTGTTAGATCTACACCAGATACTAGCGCTTTTAATTAGCGCCATTCTCAAATTTCATTCTATTGCTTCACTTTATTCCAACATTCTTACTAAATTATCTTTACTGATATAGTAAATAACTTGCTATACCTTATAACAAAATATTTAATGGCTCGTATATTTTATTTATTTGGTTACTATTGATCAAGTAACTTAATACTTCAATGGTTATACAGAATTAATATTAAATATTAAAAATTTAATAGGTACATATATGTTTATTGAAATGCATGATGAAATTTCCTCCGGTTTTAATAACAGTTTTACAGGCATTTTAATATTACTTTTAATGGTTAATTTGCTGATTCACAGCGTACAACACTTTTTAATTAAAAGAATCATGAACGTTGTTATTAATTTGCAGTATAAAAATGCTTTCAAAATTCCATATATTTCATTGACAGTTTTACTGGCATTTTAGTAATATAAGCTATAATACAATAGTAAGTAGACATAAAAGAATTTATAGATTTTTAAGGATTCTGAACTATTTGATCTCAATGTACTTTTAAGGGAAATAGGTACATTACAATTAAAAATTAAATTCCAAAATAACCAGCACGTAATATTTTTTTTTTAGTATTTTGCAATCAACTTCTTCGTATTTATAAATACTGTAAAATAGTTGTATTTATTATTACTCCAACTACTTGAAAGAGTAGCCAACTATTTCTGACACTCGAATTCAAATCTGGTAAACAGCTATAAATCTGTTAAAAACTTTCAACATTTAAACAAAAACAAACAACCAACAATGAAATATAAGTATTTAATTTATCATTATTAACAATAAGAACTCTGTAAATCTAGATGGCAGTATTTTTGGTGTACTGCATAAGTCTATTAACGATTTCCTATCTAAGTTATTTCTGCTGTAAAATCTGCTGGATAAAAGTCTACTACAGTTAATTTTGAACTATAAAATCCTTTAAACCCAGATTCAGTTATTTTTTGGTTTGCAGAATCTGTTTTGTAATGATATCCCATTTATTTTATTCCTACTTTAAACCCAAAATTGGTGCTCTCAGATGTGGTTACCATGATTTAAGAAAAATAATCTTGTAAACATATTAGTTATTGTAGTTCACTGAGTCTCATAAGTAGACTTTCATGGCATGATAGGTCATAATTGGCCCATTCAGCAATGGGTAATAATTATTTAAAATAGAAAATCTTCTTCCCATCCAAGTTATTCCTGTTGTAAGACACGCTGGAGAAGGAAACATTATTTTAAAAACAAAATCTTCTAGAAGTGTATGTAAGTAGTGAGGGTACACTATTCATTTTATGTCTCCTGAAAGACCCGCTAAAGTTAACTATTTATAGCTATGATATGATTGAATTTGATACATACGGAATAATTGGTAATAATTATTTAAAACAGAAAAATGTCTAGAAGACACAAAACATCACATCACATCAGTTAATTCACCTATTGTGTCTTTTTTTTGTTACAAATCAACTGTGATGAAGTGATTTCTTATTTTTGTTTACTGTCAAAAATGGATTTTGTTGTTGAAGATGATTATTTTGATGTAATAATTTTAATTCTACGTGGAATTCCCAGGCAAATATATGAAATATATGATATAAGCGATCATTTCAATAACTTAAATGATATGTTTTGTGTGTGAGCGTAAGAAAGTAGACATTTGCCGGCCCAGACACACAAAATTTCACTATTCCCTAGGGGAGAAAAAATCAGTTCGTATGCGGACTAACAGATGGCGTCTAATGCGCTAAAAATAATAACCAAAATAAAATATTTCAAAGGGCTTTTAAAGTATTCTAACTTTAGATAATTTGATACCTACATTAGATTTAGGTATATGTATTATACAGGGTGTTCCACAACTTAAGACAAAAAATTATAGCGTATATACTGTACGACGTGCTGATTATAAAATAAGAAGAATTTTCTAAAAATAAAAAATATAGTTTCTTTCTGGTCCTCAATAAGTATCCAGCCTCGCCTGCGTCTCTGTCGTATACACATCCTTCGGACCAGAAAAGAACAACTTTCCTACCTAGCAACACAAATAACTATTTTAATACTATAATATAAAAAAAAACGATAACTGATATTGCGATGCATCTATAACTTCCACATTTTCTGGATTTGCGCCATCAGTTTTCATTAGTTCCAAGCCGTTATAGGCTACTACTTTCCTCGTCTCCATTTTCTTGTTGTAGAATTATTAAAGTGACTTTTTGCTTCGAACTTAGAATTGTCATGTTTGGTGTTAATAAATTGATTTCAATTGAAACTATTAAATGTCACTAACAGCACATTAGAAAATAAAGTAAGGCATATAAAGCTTTTATTCATAGTTAAGTTTATGGAAAAATGTTAAGTTACACTTAAAATTTAAGTATAATTTAATTCATAAATATAAGGAAAATCGGTGTAAATGAGCATTAATATTTTACTTTTCTTATTTATATCTAGTTCGAAGTATAACACAGATTTTCAGAGATAATTCTGAATTTGACAACAATTGTTGTTCTTCTTATTTCTCAAAACTATCAGTTATATTTACTTCACTTTTCTTATTAATTTGCTTTATTTATTCGATATTTTTGATACCCAAAAATCAATACTTTCTCATTACCCACACCCCCAAATACACCTATTGTTTTAACACTGAAATCTAAAACACAGCGTTAATGAAATGTAGTTCATATTACGCCGGTGCCCCATCCTATTCACTACCGCTACAAGCCTTGCTGGAGTGGCGTGGTTTGATGGTATGATAGGGTCCTTGGCGGATGAGATAGGTGGGTGGCAGTTCCCATATGATCCTGGCGAGCGCGCCTGCGCGGCTGCATTGTTCACGCCGCCTACATCGCCCTCGGGGGTTCCCACAGCTGCGGCATCTCGCTCCGGCACCCCGGCCCCCACCGCCGCTCTACCGCCCAAGATGCAGCTCCAATATACATACACTCAAATACAACACATTCATTCCTATCACATTCAAAACTGTCACAATCTGCACTACTAAAAACCCTATATGCCCAAAATATTTTAAAATTAATTTCTTATAGTCCAGTTATACCTACTAATTATCAATTTATAAAAATTATCAAATATAATATTTTATTCACACACCAAAAGCAAGAGTCACAATCTTCACTTCTTACGTTTAAATTAAATTATATAATATCTAATTTGAAAAAATGAAGGAATGACAGTCATTTGACATTTTACTTCGAAGCAATATTGGAAAATAATAATAAGGAAAACGTAAAATTCAAATTTAAATAGTACAGCTGGTCATAAATGTATAACGTACCATATTACTTGAAGTATTTTTTAAAATTTTTTTCATTTGAACTTTAAAATGCTTTAGCTGTAATTAATAATTTAGAAAAAGTTGTTATTAATTTTATTGGTCAGATTTCAAAAATCAATAAATGTAGAAAACATAAATTCAAAAATTATGAACTTTAATTTAGACATTTTTAATTTCTTTTTATAACAAATTTTCTAAATATTTCAGTACAAGTCTTTAATTTGCGCAACAATTCGTAATATTTTTTTAAGAAAGATAATCACCAAAAAGCACTCAATAAGCGTCAATATAACAGCGTTATCTAAATTATAATTAATAAATTCAAATTATATTCATATTTCTTTCTGAAATACATTTAATTTATTTTAAGAAACGCATATTCTTTTCTATGACACAATATTTCAAGAAAGAACAAGATCTCAAACCTAAGAGACATATTATTTACTAACGTTGATCAAACGATGCTTTTCCACATAACTGTAACAAATATATTTATTTTTTAAAATCATGAAAAGCAAATTGTTATATTTTTTAGTCTAAATTATTTCTGTGAAGGACAATGATGCAACATACAAATTTCACACTGTTTTAGAAGAACAAAATGCAGTTTATATTATAAAGATCAAGTATGAAATATATTTCGTGATAGATCATTTAATTTCGTGTTAAAATTAACATAAAATATTTTCGTTGTATAAAATTAGGTCAATGTTTAAAATACTCTTTTCACTATAAAAACAATACTTACAACAAACATAATATTGTCCATCTAATAACTTGTTAGTTCTTGCTTTAAAATGGAATAAAACTGTCACCCTTCTTTTAAATATGTTGAATCTATAAAAATATCGTTATAAGAAAGTTATGTTTGCGTGTTTTCACAAGTAATTAACCTGTTGATTCTTGTTCGGTCGGCCATCCTCAGCTACTGTAGATCCCACAAGGCGTATCCCTCTCCTCCAATCCTGTACCCGGTAGCATCTGGTAGCACCGGTAGCCCTGGCAGCCAATAGCAGCTGGCCTATCCCCTCCACGATTCGTAACACCAGTAGCAGAACAGTAGCTCGGTGCAGGACAACTATAGGAGCTGTGGTGACGAATGTGAACGCTTGGTGAAAATAAAATGAAGACAGGGAACACGAATGCGTAATAATTTATAAATGAGGGTTGCTGGAATGTATTCAACTATCCAAATACCTGTTAAATATTCTGTTTCAGCAAAAAATTAGCACAGGTTCAGACAGGTTAAAGAGATGAGTGGTTTCTAGGAATTATCTAGTTTTAGAATGAACAGGTACCGACTTGTTCGAAAAACCATGAATGAATGATATTTCACATTTGTTATATTAACAAATCACGATCATAACAAATGATTGTTATGATTTAAGTTAGTAGAAACATCATTAAAATTAATAGTATCAACTTATAAATACTACCTTCCCATAAAGTCTTAAATGACGAGGCAGTCATAAACATAAATTTATTCATGGAAGCATCGGCATAAATTCCGTTTACGATATTAACTTTATCAAAAATTAAGTCAACCTTATGCACACATAAACATTTTATAGTTAGTTAGTAGCATTCTATATTTTTTACATTCTTTGCTTTATTATTTATTAATTTGCATTCCTAAAGATGGGATCGTAATTTTTAAAATGCATAAATAGGTACGTCACAATAACAAACATCAAATTGGAATACAATAAAAATGGGTCTAGAATAGATATCACGTTTTATTTGATCTTATTTTAATTCTCCGAAATTTAAAAACAATAATTATAAACAAAACTGGATATAGTATTTTTTTACACAATATATTAGAATTTTAAAATATTTAGATTCGACGTTTGACGTATTGTTGAAATCTCCGAACTAAACCAGGAAATTTAATTGTTAAATATTTAGATAAATATTCTTAAAATTGTACAATGACATTAAAATAGAAATATGATTTCATATATTATATTCTTCATCTTTTAATAATTTTTTGCTATTTACTCCTGTAATAAAATTAGTTTTTACTCATGATTATAAGTTCGTCATATTACATCTAATAATAATTTGATGTCATGGTCTTTTGGCTACTATTCAGTTTCTTTCTATATAAAATTCATTTCTATAGACCCAGTTTTTATTTTGTGGCTTGTCAACTTTATTATGCCTGTAACAAATATCTTTATTTTTCAGTCAGCATCTAATATTAGAAGATCTTCCACACCTAAAAAAAAAATCTCTACACCCATTTTCTTAATGCGTGAGTACGGTATTTTGTAAAAAAAAACAATAGTAAACGAGCAATAAAGTATTAAAATATCAATAGGTGGAAGAGAAACAAAAGTAGTAATGTCCTTTATTGAATACAAATATGTGACAAAATGCTCTCTACCCGTGGTTTTGACGTTTAATTATTTATTTATAAATATTAAACATGTTAAATTTAACCTTAAAATGAAATTATCGGAAAACCCATCCGTTTAGTTCTACAGCCAGTTAGTATTTTATTAACAACAAAAGTTTTTTTTTTGAATACTACATCTGAAAGCCTCTACACCCAACCCAAAAAGACCCTAAAATCCTTTACCAATTTTTTAAATACTCTTTGTAAGTTTTGCCACCTTTGCAACAAGTTGTGCAATACCCATCTGTTTCGATCTAGATCTAGTTATTGTTTCGGTACCTACCAACAAAAATTTTCCATCTTGTATACCACATTTGAAATCATCCACACTCAAATGTACCTAAAAACCTTCATGAATTTTGTAAACGTAATTTGTAAAGTTAGAAAATTTGTTCGTGTAGAGGTGCAAAGAATCACACCCATTTCCCATGCTTCCACACCAAATTGTGCAAGACCCATTTGCTTCGATTTATACCCAGATAGTACATCAGTAACAACAAAAATTTCCATCTTGTATACCACATTAGAGAGCTTTCCAAAAATGTAACTAAAAACGTTCCCAATTTTTGTAACTAAACTTTGTAAAGTCCTTATAGAGGTGCATAGAAGCACACCCATTTCCCATGCTTCCACACCTTGTAGTCCTGGCACCCTTGTCTCCGGGCCCCGTGCTGGCCGGGTGAGTGTGGCCCGCGGGCGGCGGGGGAGGAGAGAGCCGGTGCGGCGACTACCGTGCAGTTCCCACGCCGGCTGCTCGCCGCCACCACGCCACCGCGCCCACTGCCGCCACAAGAAGCCGAGCGGTAAACGCTCACCAAGAGGTACACTCAGCCCGCCAAGCCGGTACACTCTGGGATGGCAGGGCTGTGAGGCAGTGAGCAGTGAGGGTGGAGGTTGGTGTTGGGGAAGATGTAACTGTAATTTTTTTTTAAAAGAAATTATTAAATCACATCAATTTATTCACTTATTTTGACCGTTGTTTTTGTAACAAATCTGTCCTGATGTCCTGAATCATTGTCGAAATATTACCATTTTGCAGGGGAATATGAAAATATACAACAATTAATGAGTATTAGTGAAAATAAGGGACATCAATGCTCGACTGGATGAATAATATAAGGAAGAAGTTCTTAGAAAATTCAGTCAATTTATTAAAATACAATTCACAGCAACGTTTCAACTTCAAATAAGTCTTCTTCAGGGTGATTATTGTTAAAATTTAAATTATGACTATTTATGTAATTTAAATTTTAACAATAATCACCCTGAAGAAGACTCATTTGAAGTCGAAACTTTGGTGTGAATTGTATTTTAATAAATTGACTTATTCTTCAAGAACTTCTTCCTTATTAATGAAAATATTTCATTTATATATTATTTCGTTCTGTGTAAGATGTTACATTTTGTTGCGATGTTCTGTGATGTCATTTATCTTTAGCAATTTCATTGGTTGCCTGAGTTTAAAAAGACAATCGCGCATCCCCAGATCTTAGAACTTGCGGTAGGGAGACATGCATGCGATCTGGCTGCGTCAAAATGTTACTCTGATATTATTGTATGTTTTTGTTTTTGTTACGAAAAATAAGTTTCATTTATGCCTAATAATAATAAATTTTTCATTCATATACACACAAATTTGTATATAAACATAACTGACCTACACGAATATGAAAAAAAGCAACTAACAGTTAGTTCATTACTGGCGAAGACAGATGACGACAGAGGCCAAAATTTTCACTTTAAATATTGATATCTCGCTTATCACGACATATTTTTCATTTTGATTTTCATTACTAAGCTTACATCACTCCGTTCTTTCAGAAAAAAAAATAAAAAATAGTTCATGACCCTATTAGAATGAAGTGAGATTTCTTCTCCCGATTCTTGTGCTTGCTGAATTTTTAAAGTAACTTGAAAAATTGAAAGATATTATGTTATGTTAGTAATTATAATTTTATTTATGTTAGAAAACCATGTAAAGGATTCAAACATTTTTTCTTGTTTTTATTGAGTAATACCTGCAGATTTTCAAAGCTAGTTCTTTTCACTTGCCAAAAATATCAGTTCCGTTAACTTCATTTTAAACATAAGTGAAGTGAAACGAGTGACGAAAAGAAGGCACCTATAGAAAGAGAAAAAAAACCACAAAAAAAATAAACATGGAAAATGTCACCAATTGGGACATTGACATCAGCAACAGACAGTGATTCTTTCAGTAAATAAACTTAAATCTACCAACTGAAGATTTAACAAATGCTACTCAGCAACCTGAAGGTCCCTAATGAAAAAAATATTTACTCTGAGGGTGCATCGCCCTCCTGAAATATGCCTGAAAGAAACACTGATAAAGACTATCACGAGACGAAACATAACTGCAATATTTTTCACAAATTATCAAATCACATCAGTTTATTGACTTATGGTGACCGTTCGTTCTTTTTGTCACAAATCAATTGTGATGAAGTGATGAGATTTCTTCTTCCCTTACGAATGCTGCCTGACCTCGTGAGATTATGTTTGCTGAGTTTATAATGTAACTTGAAGAAGTGGGTTATGTTTTGCTGTCAGTCAACAAAATTGTTTCATTATTGAATTTATAATTGTCAATAAATATTGAAGATATTATGTTAATAATGATTAATTTTATTTATTAACAAATAGTTAAGAAACAACATTTTACAATTTATAACAATCTTTTAAATTTATCGTTTATTAAATGAAGACATTTTTACTTATTTGTAACTATATATCGAAAGATAGTAGATTTTTAGAAATAGTTCCAAAGTTGCCTATAGTTGTCGTTGTTTTTACTAGTCAAAAATATAAATAAAATGAAACGGATAAAAGAAATAATGTAATCCTACAGAAATAGAAAAACGGGAGTAAAGTGAATAATGTGATACTTACATGGCCAAGCACAGTACCGGATTACCCATTAGGCAGAGTAGGCAATTGCCTACGGGCCTCGTGTCTTTTAGGGGCCCCGCGCTCCTCTATATTGGATTAAAATAATATTGATTTGATTTTGAAATAGATGTAAGATGCAAAAAAAAATTGAAAATGAACTAAATAAAACTACAAAAGTCTAGATTTTTTTAACTCATACAGTACGCCGAACTGCGGTAGCTTTTGCCTTTGTATAAATTGTGCCGTTCACTTAATTAACGAAATTTCCTAGAATCGACGTATTATGTAGAGAATAGCAGATGTAATCATGATAATAAAGTATTAAATAGGCGGCCACCAACAAAGATATCGGTTAGTATTTAGTAGAATTAAATAATAGACATTTCATTTTCCGTGAATCATTATTTCTCCCGTCAGAGAAACCTGTAGAATGATTTTGTGTGATAGCGAATTTGAGTTTTACTTGGATAATCTAGTTTTGAATTTATGTCGTTCTGTCGTTCCTTAGTCCTTACTATTGCCACAGCTATTGCTTACACTGTAGTGTATGCATATAAAAACCTAAATATAGGTATGTATATTAGTATGTTTTATATTGTCATTATTGTTGTTGAGAAGAAGTTGGCGCTTGGTGCGCAAATAACAGTATTTGCCTCGGGCGCAAAATTGCCTAGGTACGGCTCTGCTTCTCTTAGTAGGTATTACTGATACACTCTCCAAATATTTTTTATTATTTTTTGAATATCTTATTTAATACTGTAAAGTACACATTTTCTTTCATACTTTTATATTCCACTAGTGAATATAGGTATATTCTATTAATTTTTTAACAATATGTTATTTTTTTTATAATATTTTATTATAATTGTTGGGTAGTAAAATCATAAACTTATTAGAGGAGGGGGCCCCGAGATTTCGATTGCCTAAGGGCCTCCACATGCTTTAATCCGGCACTGGCCAAGCATATGTACATTCCGCATCAAAACGAGTACAATGATAAAAAGTGAAGACTAGCAAGCATAGGCGCCTGCAGGGAGGAGGGCTGGGGGTTGTACTAACTGTCTTACGAAATTTTCACTTTACTCCCCTTGAAAAAATTTTTGGAGGCGCCTATGCTGGCAAGTACAGTAAGATTCCGCTTACCACCGCTCCGTTTAACACTGTTTCGATACGACGCGATATTTTTTTGAATTGACTTCTTATACTGTGGTTTCTCTAACATAAAAAGCAGAAAAAAATCGGTTTCTCCGAAATCGCACGATTTTGATGCTTCCATACTCGCTTGCACTTTTTGTACTATCGATTATTTTAAATAAAATACAAAACAGCAAAAGGCAAATGATAATAGATGACTTCTTCAAAAAAGACCATGTTTAATGCAATAAAAAGTACTATATTTAACTATATGTAAATATTATAGTTACTAAAAAATCCATATTCCTTCTTCTGTTGCGCTTTTCCCCATACGTTAAGATAACCTCTTTTAGCACTAAGACATATTAGAATATAGGTATATACAGAAAAATTTGTATCAATTTTTTTTATTCCAAGAAATATACCTTATTGATTGATCTAGTTGAGCTGATTTCCAATTTTCAAACAGAATTTAATTATCTCGTATCATTCTTGAGATATTTGATTTTAAAGTTGCACATAAAAAAAAATAATTTTTCAAAAATTAATAGAGATACAATCTCAACGATCTTAACATTCGAATCTATAGGAAAAGCCCAAAATTTTTCATTTTTATTTTTAAGTAAATATCGATAATACGTTTAAAGTTATATAAAAAAAATGTTTTGTAGATGTTCATTTCAATGGGGTGGAGATACGACTTCGGCAACGTCAACATTGTAAGGAAAAAATTACATCAGTACATCTATTTTCAGATTTGTTCTACAGCGGATACAGTTTCTAGAAAAGTAAAAAATTTTTTTTTTTGAAAATCGACGAAATTCGAATGAACCTCAATCTATAGATGGAATTTTTACCGCTTTTCGACAATTTTCATTTTTCCTTTCTAGAATTGTATTTTATGTTTTGGGAAAACATAGTATATAGGTATTTAAGGATGTTGTAAAAATATTACTAGCTTCTACAATAATGGGCACTAACCCGTGATATTTATTGAAATAATAGTTACCTAATTTAAATTCATATCTCCACATGTGTACATTTCATATTCATAAGATCAGTAATAAATTCATATTCATTTCCTTATTTGCTTTGCCTACTCTTCATTTTGTTGTTTGTTGCAAATAAACAAACAATTGGCAATGTCATTCGTCTGTTTGTTGACATCGGCAGACATCTTGCGTTGTAACATGGACGACAGACGTGTATGTAGGCCCGGCATTGTAATGTGCACTACACATGTGGGTGGATATGTGACATACAGGTACTAAGTCAGTGTCAGGGCTAGGATATTTACATTGCCAATAAGGTACACTATTGATTACATCCTATATAGACCGAAGAGTTATTCTCTATCGTGGTAGTTTCATTATTAACGCACTTATTTACTAAACGATTAATTATTGTTTATGTAATTTATATAGTAGTAATCACTACAACAATAATGATATAGTATCCGTGATCTAGTGAGTGGGTAGAATGACCAGCTGTGGATCTGCAATCCTGTGTTTGAGTCCTGTTGAATCAATTCTTTACAATCTATTTCACACTGCACTCTCTCGCATAAAAATGACCCTATGTTGCAGTCTCCTCTTTAGCTAAAGTGCCCGGGAGGTCTTTATCATCTACTTCTTAGGGCCTAAATACACATGTTTATATATTTGCTATGTATGTTTATTAATTAAATTTATGGGAACGTTAGCGACCGTTTTGGAGTTGATAATGTTTGAAGAAATTACTTGGAATTGCAGTGAAACACCTTTTTTTGAAGATGGTCAGTCTACGACTGAAACTGTAGAAGGGTTGAATTAATTTATTGTTTGAACAATTATCTGAAATGTTATTGGTTGAATTATGTAATTTACAGTTTTTCGAAGAATGTTATTAGGGGTGAATATTGAGGTTGGTCTGGTCATTAAGTAGGCATACTTTTTTTTCTTATTTCTATTATTCTATTTCATCCAGCAGATTTAGTTTGGATCTTTACTTATGATTATCGAAGGAGTTATAACTCAACAATAACAATATAAATTCTGCCTAATACAAAATTATAAAGGTTTCCTATTATCTGCAGGTTAGTTACTAGTTTGGGGCGATATCATCGCAGAATTTGTTTTAAAAAGTATAACTTCCCTCTTCCCATTATTTATTACCTCTTATAAGGGAAATGAAGTCGAATGAATTATAGATTGTAAAGGTAATGTTGGAAAGAAAGTGCATATTTTATTTTAAAATAATAAGAAATCAAAATTGAAAAATTAAATGGTTAAATATTTTAGAGGAACCGGGCCCTGTGGGTCCCATGTATAAGTGGGTCCTAGGCCGTGGCCTTGTGGGCCTAAGCTACTTCTCACATGAGAATGCACTCTCCACGTCTGCTAGGATGCCCGTGAGTTTACATTTAATATGTGCGGGTAAGCAGATTAGCACTAAATAATTATATAATAATAAGCATGACATTTAATTTGTTTATATATAAAGCCATATTTTCTTAATTTACATTCAATAGAACAATGTTATATTTTTAACTGATTCTGCGTTAATTAAATAATAATAATATAGTGTATTGAATGTCGAGTCTAATACAATTCAACTTCATTTCTTACCTGAATATTCAAGTATCCACTTTATGTAAAATTTCTTAGCCAGTGCATGTTTCAAAGGAAATTTTACTTTAATTTTAATAATAAAAATGTCGTTAAGAGGTCTACAGTTAAAACAGTTTAGGAATCAAACCCATGAATTACTAATTATGAAAAAAATCGGGTTTGTGTCATAACTGAAAACTGCAGTCTCCAGTGTCTGTAATATTTTATGGTCAGTAGACAACACAAATTTGAATTATAGTATTACCTATATATCCTATTGTTAACACAGTACCTATGTGAATCGAATCCAGAAACTAATTATTAATTATAAAAATAATTCGTGTTTCTTTCATGACAGAATACTGAAATGTCCACTATCTGTAATATTTCCTGGCCATTACAAGTTGCAAAACAAACAATTTTACTTGTATTTTAGTAGTAAAAGCATCAATAAATAGTCAACAGTTACAAGAAGTAATTTGTTTTATATGTGAAACTGAAATTTGCAAGCTTAACTAATCTTTCTTGTTTCTTTAGCCGTATCTATCCTAAAACAAATCTTACTTCAAATTTAAAATGCACATTGTCAGCTATATAATATAAAAGACAGAATTAATTTCCATTTCCATCAGAAATATTGTTGAAAAAAATATTTACGACATGTGAATGGAATCATTTTATCAATAATTAAAAATACTTGATTGTATAATTTTTTGTAATTTATAATTTAATAGATTATCATTATAAAGTTTTTTTGAAATAACTCGAAGTTTTTAATTTCAAGATATGTGATGAAAATATAATAATTGTTATAATATTTCTCATTGTGTGTGATTACAATAACAATTGTAAATGACATTTGTCCAGCATTCTTGTCTGAGAACAATCCCCTTTCCCATAGCGCTCACAATACAATTGTAGTCCATCCCATTCAGACCATTGTGTATCGAATTTTAATAAAACCAATAAATGTTAATCGTGTATCTATTTGATACCGCCGATGGGGCGTTCCCAAGCGAGGTCCCGCCCCGCGAAACGCGCGATTGGTCGATCAACTCGCGGACAATACCGCGATTGTTTTTTATTTCCTTTTCCTCAATTCGATGTGCTCTTCGATAACTATTTTCAACCGCGGCACAAAACAAAGAATTGTTTTTATTGTAAAATTTTAATTGTTGCTTTAAAAGCAATCGAAATTAGAAATATTTATTTAATGAGATCCAACGGCTGGACTGATTTAAGAGATTTGATTAATGATTTAAATCAAATTTTATAAAATATTACCATTTGTCCAAAAAAATTATTTATTATAAACAACAGCAAATTAATAAATTCATTATTATAAGGTGCACAATCGCTACTCTTCACTTATAATTGAACTCTAATCTCTTTCTTGATTGATTTTTTGTATTAATGTAATAATATATACACGACAGAATGTACGAACGGGGAACTCATCGTAGGTTTATAATTTTAGAATTTCATTATGGTATTTTAAAGTAAGATAATGATTTTTTATTTTCATAATTTTATAGTCATAACTTTTTCAATTCTACTACTGGGTAGACTGTTGTCCTGACAATCGAGTTCGAATAACAATTTATAATTCTTTGTTATTTTCTATATAGAAATGTTTCTTTGGTACACCCTCCACATCAGTTAAAGTGTTTGGAAGGTAACTTCTAGTAAATATTCTTTACGTTATACATTATTACCTATACCTATGAGAAATGTGATTGACATAACCAACAATCGAAATTGTACTATTAGTTTCATGATTGCTGATATTCGGAAGATCGTCATTTTATTGTTATAAAGAAATGTGGCTAAACTAAATGTAAATTTATAGTATTATTAAAGAATGTTATTTAAAAAAATATTTATTGATTAGATCCGGCGCCTAGCACCACCTATAGTTTTACAATACATTTTTTATTTTTTTATAGTACTACAAATGCAACAAATATCTATTATTTTCTCATGTTTCATATTTTATTTTGCCTACAATTAATATTATTGTCGCTTTGGTTTGACAAACAGCTACACGGCGTATTCTGTCCACAAAATTCGAAGTAGTTGTCACGATTAAACTAGATGGCGTTAGTGCGGTAACTGCGACAATATGCGCCCAGTTAAAGTTTACTGAAACTTAAAATGACATCTGTCTGTGGTTTCGGGAAACTTCAACTGGACGAATGTAATCTGCAGTTACTGCACTAACGCCATCTAGTTCAATCGTAATAACTACTTCGAATTTTGTGGACGGAATACGACGTTTGGCGTTCAACTGTTTGTGTTTGTGGTTTGAGTAACGTAGCGAGTCGTCAATGCATTGAATTGTGACCTTGAGCAAGCGAATTTGAACTATACAACTCTTCATCGGGGTACATCTATCTTGGCCCCGAGCGTAATCAGAGCACTTGACTAGCAAGTGGCGACTTTATGACAAGCCAGCATTATATCCCAAAATATATCGCAATTAGTCAATTAAACTTCCCACGGATAATTTTAATATTTTAATAAAATAATTAATTAAATATTTACTAGAAGAATTTTATGAGGTACACATATGTATTGAAATTAAGTTAGTTATTCCAGTGAAAACTAATGGACCAAGACGGCCCAAGACTGATTAAATGCCTTAGCAACTCTTTCATTTCATAATTATTTTTTTCTACAAGCACTTAGGAAAGTAGCACTTTTCTCACACTATATAAAGTTGCATATTTTCCACAATCGTGGCTTAAAATATGAGAAATCATTTCTCACACAGTATTTCCCAATACTGCGCATGCGTAATATGAGAAATGTCATTTCTGACAATAATTGCCAATACTGCGCATGCGTGAAAGTACTCTTTGTGAGGTTACGTATGCCATATTGTTTTTATATCAAATAGCTTTCGGGCAAGTACTTTTATTCTGTAACGTTTGGCAGCATGATCGTAGAAAAAGTACAGCGTGGCACTCGTACAAAATCACCTATTTCCCACCTTGTGAGAATCACGCCTCATGACTTTCTGCACTTATTGCACAATATACTATTTCACTACTATGCTGGAATTTAACAAAAAAGTCATCGAAAAATTTATTCTTCAATAAAATAGAAGAGTTGATATCTATATAAATAATTTTTGGAAACTTAATATATTGTATATTAATGATGTTTTATATTAGCCCCGGTGCTCATAAAGGTCACGGGCCCCTACTGGATTTTGACAACCCAAATTCAAATAAAAATTACAATTAATTGTTCTTCAATTATTATTCTCTCCATTCCATTTAGAATGTCTCCAAAGTAACTCTGACAAATGCCCTAAACAGTATATGTAAACATGTTGGTGAGGTTATATAAACCGAATGCACACAGGAGTGAAAAATTTTGATCAGCTATTTCTGATATAAAACTAATCCCTGTATTGCTCTCTCCACACTAACTAGAGTGTCGGAAGGTGACGTCTAGTAAACAAGTCCTCAATAAAAAATATGTCATTACCGACACCGCCATGTGCGATTAAGCCGGCTGGCAATTGGTGAAAAAAAATTGTTGTCTCTTGAAGGAATGTTGAAGTCTCAATTTTTTTACAGAATAAAATATAAAGGCAACATTCATTGAATGTGATATATATTTATTTTTAAAAACACACACAATACAGTAAAACATTCGTGTTTAAATAAAAAGTTTAAATTGGATCCAAATCCGGTGTAGAAGCCACAACTCGCATCTTCATCGATTTCTTCTTTTTCGCAGGTTTCTTCTTTTCGAAGTTGCAATACTTAAGCATATGACGTAATTCAGCATTTTCTTTCCTTAGTTTCACAACTTCTTGATAAGTTTTGTAACGATCTACAACAAAAAAATTGACAAAAGATGAAAAACATAGTTTTTATATAATATTTTACCTTCCAATATGGCATGATATTTTTTCATGCCAAAAAGTAACCCATTCCATAGATCTTCATGGTGTTTTGTAAATACGCTTGTAAACTGGTTCCAAAAATATGTGACGTCCTCTGCAGTGATCAAGCGAGACAGGGAGTTTCGTTTTCGTTGTAATCTTTTTTCAAGTGTTAATGTTCTAAAATAATTAAAATATTGTAAATAATTATAAATAAAACGTATAAAAATAATTTAAGTTATTAGATTATATCTTATTGTACTATTTTGTTTTCCATTTCTTGTAATTTAATTTAGATAATTCACAATATTTTGTAGAAAAAAATTAGATAGAATATTTATTTTGCTCTAATTCTTAACTTAATGAAACTGAATAAATTAGGTTATCTAAAGTAAATATTTGTTCTGGAATACGATCTAAATTCTAGATAAACTAGAGCAAAAAGGAGTGTTTGCTTTGATTCAATGATCTGATTATCATCATAATCTAATATATTCTGAAACTAATATTTGATCTATAATAAACTCCTGTTTGATAGGTAAAAACTAAAGCATGTAGATATACTATATTATATGTCAAAGAAAAAATCTGCTTTAAATGTTACTGTTTAGTGGGTCATATTTTAAAATAAATATTTGCACTAGAATACGACCTAGAAATTGAACAAAACAACTAAAGAAGAGTACTCTTAAACTAATCAATTGAAATACAAACCAAAAATACATTTCGAAATGCGACTAAATCAATGATTTTAATTGTTACCACGAATGGAGCAACACGTCGTATAAAACGAGTGTAATATATACTTTTTTTTATACTTTGCTTTACTTATTTAATAAAAATCTTCAAATTTTCAATAAAAAAATAACAGATAGTAATCTAGGGATATAAAAATGTGAAATATGATAACTCTGTTGAAAGAAGTTGGATACATTTATCTGTCAATATGTATTTAAAATATTATGAAAATATTTATAAATCTGTACATTATGAGTTATGAAATTTTAATATCCGTTTAAATTAGTTTTGTTTATTCGGTTTTCCTACTCAGGAATAATATGAATTGTATTTAAAAATATTTGAGGTTATCAATTTAACGTTTAAAGTGGGGTGCAATTATTAGAAGTACCAATTTTACTACAACAAGAATACCAAAAACCGTTTAACAATATTTTATATTATTAAACTGTTTTCGATATAGTAATACGGGTATTTTTAATGCAAAATATAAAATAATATATTATAACATTAATATTGCTATAAAATTCAAACTTTTATAATATTTCTATGAGAAATTAATGTTTAAAAATTTAATCTCTAGGCGATCATGAACCAAGTTTGTACGGAAGACAAGTGACATCACTGTTTGTATGGATGGTCTTTGGTTTGGAGTAGCTGGCAGACTTTGAAAACAGAAAGTCGATTTTCAACTTCTTGAAAAATCGCTTTTTACCGACTAATCGAAAATCGTCAATCAAAAAAGTCGAAATAATTAAAAGTGAAAATATCAGAAAAGTCGAAAAATTGAAATACTAAAAAAATTTAAAAATATCATAAAAGTGTGAAAAATATAAATATAAAGTATATGGAACTTTTAGTAAAGAATCCTTTAAGTAGGTAGTTTCTTCTATCGTCTAAGAATTGAACTGTACACTCGAAATTTGCGTTCAAGATGTTTCCTAATTATATTTTAAATTTGAGTTAAAGTTAAAAAAATATTAATTTGTTAAATATGGCCCATTCCTTGCCCGTCATTCAAATAATGACTTCAAGTTCGAATAATTTATGACATCTAACCACTAAGATAGCTCCATAAGCGGTTGTAAACTCTGCATAAGACAATTTCAAATATCGGTTCCTACAATATATAGGCCTGAGATAAAATTACAATAAATACTGCAAATTATTTAATCCCTGTATATAATCATTTTTGCAAACAGTGTTTTATTCTTGTAATCATGAAACTGAAAATACATTTTGTATTAATGAAAATACATATAAGGAAATATTCAGCAACCTATTGTAAATATTCTATTAATATAAAAGTATTAAGGGAAAAAAATTAGAAAATATTTTAAAGTTTCAGGTAATCGAAAAGTCGAAGTTGGAGTCTAAAAGACGAGGTAGTAAATCGATGATAAAAAAGTTGATATTATCAAAAATCTATATTCAATTAATCGATACTGTTTTTCAAGAATTCATCGATAGAGTTTTTTATTTGAGCACTTCGGACATATGGGCTGTGAAGTCACTCTCCATGATTGGCTTGTTCAGTGCGAGTCGAACTATGCTCGTTTTCGCGCGCAACTTAAATTGATATTTGAAATTATTTTAATGCATTCAGGTGCCTTTGTAAGTATAAAGATTAATTTAAAAAAAATATTCCAATTTCATACCACTTCCCTATTGTTGCTTTACTGAACTTGTTTAAAAATTCAAATATAACGTAATTATGAGTACTTTACTCTGAAAAATATTTAAACTTAATACTTACTCTTCATTATTGCAAGTCATTTTAACAAAAGATTTCAATACTTTATAAATATTAGCATTTTCCACATATATAGGATGATCTTTACTACACTGCATAGGTTGCAGCTTCTTTGGATCTGTCGTTACTTGGTTATCTTCGAAAGAGTCTGAAGACCCCGATGAGGTATACGTTTCTTCAGAAACTGACTCTTTCGAACTCTCAGAATCGGGTGTCATGGCCTCTTCCATCTCAGAGTTAACTATTTCGACAATCAGAGCTGTATCTTCACGAAGTTCCTTCATTATATCTATTGTGGCATCCCCATCTTCATCGGATGTAGATTTTCCTGCTTTTGACACTAAAGAAATAATGTAATTCTTAGGAATTGACGTTTAGATTACAATAATATAATTAATAAATATATACCTTGGAGGTTAACCGATGTACTTTCCACTTGTTCTTCCACCTGAGCCTGTTTTTCGCTCAACATTGCTTCGCAAACTGGACATCGGGCATACGGAAGAAACAAATCAGCTATAAGTTTTAATTGACTTTGTTTAGTTACTCCTATGCCCTAAAATAAAGAAAATAATATTTGTTACAGTATAATTAATTTACTTGTACACAAATTCACAGACCGATAATTTTGTTATTATCTATAATTAACTCTGAAATATATCGTTATTAAATATAAATTGGTTTGTAAAATGTGTAAAAAGAAAACATTTTTACAAACTTATTAATTATTTATTACTTATAATCTACTATTAAAATATCTATTGTAATTTAATATAGAAGTAATCGACTTTTTTGTTATTCTAATAACCACAAATAACGTAATTAATTAATTAATTAATGTTCGATCTACATGAAAATGTGTACATTACACAGTTTTACAGACCGACTTTTTAAATTTATTTTCTATAATAATCTAATGAAATACATTTGGTGAAACTTGATATATAATAATAAATAATACAATAATAAAATGTTCATTAAAATTAATAATTACAAAGCTTTACAAAATATTTAGAAACACTTCGATCTGTGAAATGTGTAGAATTCGTACTTACACTAAAAACATTATCCATTTTTATTAACTCAGTTTTATCTTCTGCCAAACCTGGCAAAATTTTTTGTAATGCTTTTTCCATCAAAAATTGTGATCTGAATGAAATTCTATTTAAAATACTTTTCATTAAAGAATCAGAAACATTTCCATCATCTTCTTCGAAAATTAGTCTAGCTGATTTTTGTTTTTCTGCTGGAACTTGCTCTGCAAAGTGTGTTATTATTTTTGTTAATATTATATTATATTCTCTTACTTTCACTTTTCAGTTCTTCTACAGCTTCTTTATAACTAGCCAAGGTTGTTTTTTTCAAAAAATTTTTAGTCGGTGCTTTCCACTCGATACCCAGAAGTTGCTCGTGAATAATTTTATCGGTCATCCTTATTCTGTGTACTAGATCTTTAGCTTTGTTTTCGTTTAAGTCCCAAACTTCGTGATATATTCTATCATTGACATTGCATATATGATCTGCTTTATTTTCGACTTGAAATACGCTGTCTCGAATTTTTTTTATTTCATTTACAAGTTTGCAAATTGTTTCATCGGATTTTTCTTTGTATTCTCTCATGTGTTTTTTAACATTATTTATACTATCTTGTAATTTATTTATTAATCGTTTTTGTTGTGATCTGATTATTAAATTTTCTTCTTCGCGCTTTCTCAATATATTGTAATTATAATCTAATTTTTCCCCATTTAATAAACAGCTTGCTTTTAATTGTTCAAATTCTAACTGTAGTTCTTCTATTTCATGTTCCAAGTTTATTTTTGTTTGACGGTATATTTCTTCGTTAGCGACTCTTGTATCGTAAAATATTTGTAAAAATTCATCGGCCATTTCTATTTTCTTTAGCATGTTTGATTCTTCATTTTGATTTCTCTGTTTGTGAAGTCCATCCCATTTTTTCTGATTCATTTCTAACAAAAGTTGGCGTTCTTTCATTATAGTATCTTCTATTGCTTTTAATTCTTTCTTATATGCAGCTCGCATGAGATCTACTTGTTTATCTATTCTTCGAACTAATTCAGCAATGTCATCATTCTGGACTTCTTGATCAGATACGTATCGTAATTCGGCTGTATCTATTTCTTCTTTTAACATGGCAATTATTTCATCTTTTTGTTTTATCAAATCATTACAGAGATCTTTTTGAGAATTGATGCTATCACTAATATCTAATGGATCTTTATAATTAGCTATGATATCCCATTTTTCTGCAATTTGTGTAAATAGTTCTTCAGCAGCTTTCGATTCATTTTCTATTTGTTCTAATATTTCTTTTCGTTTTGCAGCTTCTTTAGCTCTTCTATTAACTTCTCGTGTCTCATTTCCGACTCGAACATTTGTTACCGCTTCATCTCCCTCAATTAACAATTGTTCCAAAACTAAAGCACTTGTTTCTGTCTGTTTATCAAGTAAAGATTTTTCTGTTTGTAATAAAACTGGCTGCCCCTCTTGTTCATGTTGCTTTTGTATTGCTTCAATTCTGCGTTGAATTCTCAATCTTCGGGCAAGTTTTCGTTCCTCTGGATTTGAAGAAGTGACTTGTGGTTCGTAATCTTCTTCTCCTTCACCACCATCCTCTTCATTTTGAGGAGCACTAAAGCTCATTTTAATTTGAAAGAAATGTCAAGAAAATATAAAATAGACAGCTTATGGTAAAAATCAAGTAGACTTTATGAGACTTTGTTTAATCGAATTTCCCTCCATAGCAACGCACCGGATGTTGAAATGCTGTGTTGTGGCGCCAGCGCACGAGAATCGTTCAGTACAATTCTTTCCGGTGTAAACCATGGCGGTGAGTGTCTGAGTTTTATGTGAAAATAAGATTTATCTTTAATCATCTACTTTAAATTAAATTGTTTGAAATTAAATATTGTATTAGTTAACCCATCAATATGTAGTGCATGATTTGTGATAAGTATTTTATATTATTTTTGTCATTTTTAATAGTTGAACTTCATGACAACAAATTGTAACAGTAGTCTAAATAATAACTAAATAAACATTACATGTAGCATTTCTGTTTAACAATAGTGATAAACATTGTTGTTTAATGAATAATTCTATCGTGTAACATTTGTTTATATGCAAGTTTTAAGAAATACATTAAAGTTAACCTCAATTTTTGATGTGTGACTGAATGTTATTTTCTTTTGTAGCCCGTAGCTAAAGGCCAAAAAGCGGCGGCGGGAGCCCCAAGAAAAGATAAGAGAGAAGTTAAAGACAAGTCCAAGAATCCTATGCGAGATTTGCATATTCGCAAATTATGTTTGAATATTTGTGTCGGTGAATCTGGTGACAGACTGACTCGTGCCGCTAAGGTAAGTTTCATTAATTTATTTGATATATATTTGCAAATTGCATTATTTGAGATCATTTTCATAAATGATTTTCCATGTAGTTTGCTAGAGAAAATTATCCCTAATTTGCAACCCACGCTTACGCGTTTACTAAGCGTGTTACTAACGGGGAGAGACATTTATTTTATTCAATATTTATACTAAATAAGCTTTAAAGTGTTGTTTTTATAATGTTTGTGTTTCCGTAGGTACTTGAGCAGCTAACAGGTCAACAGCCTGTTTTCTCTAAAGCCAGATACACCGTGCGTTCGTTCGGTATCCGTCGTAACGAAAAGATTGCCGTACATTGCACAGTACGTGGGGCCAAGGCCGAAGAAATCCTTGAGCGTGGTCTGAAGGTGCGTGAATACGAATTGAGGAGAGACAACTTCTCTGGAACCGGAAACTTCGGATTCGGTATTCAGGAACACATTGACTTGGGTATCAAATACGATCCCAGCATCGGTATCTACGGGCTGGACTTCTACGTTGTTCTGGGACGTCCCGGTAAGAAAAAAACCTTTTAATAAATATATTCCTTATATTTCAGTACACTTTTGGAATAAAATCTAAAACACGTGTTTACAGATCGACAGATCTTATTACACAATAATATTTTGTGACACTCTTTGTTAATATTTTATTATGTTGTTGATTTGCATTAGTATGAATACAAAACTAAATGAAATGTGTCTCGGTGCAGGTTTCAATGTGGCCCACCGAAGACGTAAGCGTGGTGTCGTCGGATTCCCCCACAGACTGACGAAGGAAGATGCCATGAAATGGTTCCAACAGAAATACGATGGTATTATTCTTCCTAGCAAAAAGTAAACGTTTTGTAAAATATTGACTTATTAAAAAATTTAAAACCAATCAGTCGTATTTTATTTTTTTAATAAAAAATGTACTTTTGTACTTATTTCTAATAAATTATTGAAACCAATATTGTTTAATGCAGTTACTAATTAATTTTTATTAAAAAAGGAGGTAGGTGTATTATTAAAATATTAAAAATCAAAGTATTTTAGTTAACTTCTAAGGGCAAAATCTTGTTCAGTTCAGCACGTGTTATCACTAACGCTGTTAATTGTTCATGTTCAATTAGATAAAACCAATGAAATTTTACAAATTAATTAAATATTAGATTTATTTATAAAAACATTTACGGAAATAAGTTTTGAATTATTTTAAAAGTATGTTGCAATGTGTTAAAATCTCATGAACATATTAACGACTTCACAAAAGTTCGCCATATTGTAAACAAGCAATTGTTTTTAACGTATTTTTACTATGCAGATATTTTGAGGATTTAATAATGTAAACTTTATATCTAGTTCGAAATTAACAAAATATACGTTACAAGTGATCATCTTTGTGATATGTATAATTATTCACATATCATTCATATTTAAGTTTTACCGTGTTTTATTTGTTAAAGAAATGGTTGGAGAGTGAGTGTACAGTGAAAGAATATATCTACAGTATTTTCGTTGATTTCTAAAATGGGATTTCAAGTTGATGGATTGGTAATATAATTTTTGTGTATGTCTGTTACAAGTATTAATAACATATTGTTTAAATATTTCAGATCTTGTACCGAAGCAACGGAGGTAAGAATTTTGTTTTAGTTTTATTGTTTTAAAAATAATGAAGGGGATTCCTGAAATGATAAAAAAGTTTCACAGTTGTAAGATCTCATTTTGATTTATTTGTTCACCATATTAACAATGCTTTATTGTAACCACACCTACAAAAATCGTGTCCAATGAAATTGTGAACCGTATCTAAACATCAAAATATCAATGAAAGTAAATAAACATAGATACATCCAGCAAACTTATATTCGAAAAATAGCTTGCTCAAATTATAATGCTCTTTGTAAATGCCCTGTACTTATAGAAAATATACATTCCTTTTTCTGGACAGGTACAATAACTAGTATCATACTTTGTGGCATGCTTTAAACCATTTTAAAGCTTTAAGGCAAAATTCGACTAATATCGTGAGAGATACAAGTAGTATACGATATATATTTCTACTTGGTTACGAAAATTTCCGGCACTTAGATAAATTATTTTTGGCATATTAGAACTCAGTTAGTACCTTACAAATAAATGATATGTAATACAACACTTTTAATATACAACAAACTTAAAGCTTTGAAAACATTTCGATATTTATTTTTAATTGGGAAATTCTATCTTACCCTGTTCCATTGCAAAAGAATTTGTCATTTCACCAGCTATTGTATTTAAATAAATATCGAAATTACAACAAAAATAATAAAATAAAGTCTAAAGAATCGCCGAAAATTTATCATAGTATCTGAACCCCAGAAAATTTTTCTACTAATAATGAATTATTTTATAATGGTAGACTTTATGTTAATAAGAATTGTGTTTTTTTTTTAATTTATTAAATTCTGATTAAGCTTAAAGCTTATATTATAATTTTTGTAATCAAATGTGTGACCAGTAATATATTGTGTTTAAAAACATTTGGCAACATAAATGTAGGAATAATGTATGTTTAAAATCTACTGGAGTTTGGATACTATTATTTAAAAGGCGAAAAGATAACAAAACATATAAGTGGTGCCATATTCACTCATTTCGCTATGGATCGGACAAAAAGACACCACACCTACTTAGATAATTTTCGTAAACCGCGTAGATGAAAAAATCACATTTTGAGGCTACATAAACTTTGAATCTACAAAAACTGTTGAAGTAGTAACAAAATTTATATAAATATATCTTATTCAGTAACCGACAGAGAAACAATTTAGAAACATCTCGTCATAGACCTCTGCCCATATCACTAGTAATCTCATAGTTTAGAAATTTGAATTCGACTAAAGAATCTGCTAGCTATGAAGTTCTAGCCTTGTCAATGCTAGAAATCTCCGAAGGAGTAAATCCTAGGATGCTCTGGATGGCCCTCAGGTGGCCGTGGTGGTTCTCTTTGTCAGTTAAGAAGTAGTAGATAGCGGATTTTAAAAACTGGAGAGTGATCTCAGGATCCATCTCGCTTTTTGAGTTTTTCACCTCGACAAGTCGACGGTACATAGCCTACAAAGAATAAATAGATTAGGACATTTTATTTTTTACAGAGAAGTATTTTGGCATGCAGTTTGTTGCTGAATTATGTGATACAAACCAAATTTACATCTTGTGCCGCAATTTTAAAAGAAAATTTTTGTTAAAATCTCTTAACCAATAAAAAATTATAATTACTGACATTCGCTATTTTTGAAGTGTAAACCGTCACCTACCTATAACCATGCGTTAGAATTATTAAATACAAAAAATTAATAAGTATGTAAATACTGTATCTGTTATAGAGCAATAATACATCTAGTTGTAGGAGTCTTGAATTTTAATCTATTTTACAGCAAATTTCTATTAAAAATACAGTACTTATTGTATTGTGTATTATAAAAATATATAGAAAAATATGATTTGAACTATTAAAAATGTTAACAACTATACTAATAATTAATAAACTAAATCTACGATTTCTTTCCTGGTATGTTAATGTAAAGTTAAATGTTTAAGAGATGATCATACAAAGAAAGAAATATTTCATGCAAAGCGTGCACAAATGAGGCTGCTGGGACTCATGCATGGTGTATATAACAAGTCGCCCCTAGAGGGCGTAGTCCGTGTCTCTATACACACCTTCCTGGCACCTAGGACCCACAAAGACACAGCCTCCTTTGCGCTTAACAATGATTGTGCTTGCGGCGAATGCTCAGCCATAAACTCAGTATCCTGCAATGGCGGCAGTTAGATGTTGTTAGAAAGAGTTACTGGTGTTAGGGAAAGATATTATTTGCTACTTCTTTTCAACTAATTTGTGAGATATTTAATTTGATTAACAATTTTTAATACTGGAAAAAAAATAATCTAGCAGATGCTAATCTAGTTCTGTTTATAACAAACTTGTTTTAATAGCAATACAATCATTAGTTCATTAGTAAATTACTAAAATTTATTTTAAATTTGCCGCGCTGGTACTACAATCACAACTCTTATGTCAATAAGGATGCCTATACAACAGGCTATTTATTTTGTTATTATATCTCCGAAACTATCAGTTTTATTACGTGAATGATGATTTATACCAACAACTACAATTTAGCAATTAATTTCGTGTACAAGTTAAACAATTTCATTTGATCATCTGAAAATCTGTGAGAATATTAGATAAACAGAATTTTAACAAGAATTATGAATTTATATTTATGTTAAATATACGCCAAGAGTTTACTTGTAGTTGTTTCTATAAATAAATAATACAACTTCTACGATCATTTTTATTCTGTGAAGGATAGAGATATGAAGCATTTTTTCGCTTATTATAACCTAAAGTTATTAGCAAAAAATCGGTACATATTTATGAGTGTTACGAATTTTGTTATATATGTTGATGTTGTGCAGTTTATTTTTCTACCTTTTTTCTCAGAATCTAATCCTACTGTTATTATTTTCATTATTATTAACTATTAATATTTGTTCAATTTATGTGGACAAATGCAGTCAAAAATAAGATGAGCGATAAAAATTATAAAATGAGACAAATTGATTGATTGAACAAGTAATTACTCATTTCAATGTTTAATTATAATGATTCATGTTATTCCACTTTGATTTGTTGATTGCATTCAAAATGTATATAGTATTCGATTCTAGTTTTGCTTATTAACTTGATTAAGTTCGACAATAATCATTCTAACATAATATTTTGATTGCATTGTCTTGATTACTGTCATTCCACTTAGATTCTGATTACAAAATCACATTGCTAAGCACAAAACCATTCCAGCCGAATGGTTCCGGTTCGTTCCCAACCATTAGCCGCACTTTCATTCATGGCTAGAGTTGCCGTGCTCTAGTTGCGGACAACGGCACACCATTCGCGATTTGATACGAGGAAGTGGCTCATTTGACTAAGTTTAATTACTTTAACGCGTTCGTAGATGCGTTGCGGTAGCCGCAAGCAAAATGGAATCAATTCCTTCTTTAGTTGAAAAAAAGAAACATTGTAATACTAATAAATGTAAGAGAATAATAAAAACAATATCAAACACTCTAATTGGCGGGGAGAGTGCATCATAGAGCCATTTGTATTTTGGAAATAGTTTTTTAAATAAATGCACACAAACCAAGTGCAAATTTGTGTTATTTTATTACAATATTACTTTAAATTGCTAAAAGTTGTTGTTACGTTCAGAAATATTTTAGTTTTTATCATATTTTCACGTACATAACAAACCAACAAGATATACTTATCTTGCTAGCTCAGTAAACTACCGTTATTACATATGTCACGTTCACGTCCAAAATGTACCTTTTCTCACAATATTTTATGTTTTCAACAATATCTCACATCTTTATGGTAACTGTTGTACCGTAGCGAATACCGCTAAGACTAGTACGTACCTTAATGTTTTCTAGTTCGTTTTGGGTGACTTGTAGCTGCTGTAAGAGCTCGGATACAGACACTCTGCTTGGGTGCTGTTGAGCTATTGCCATCACCTGGAAAAATAAATTCCTAACTTGCTAGATGCCTTTTTAGTTTCTTTGTATTTTCATGCCCTTGCTGTAGTTAAACAACAAGCAGAAAGAAATGCATTTTTATTGAGGTTATAAAAATGGCGCTTTGCAGTTTTAACATTAAAATCGTGTAATTTATTTTATTTGTTATATTCTTGATAATATTTTGCTATTAATTTGTATTAGACAATGGTACTGTTCAAAATGTAAAACAAATTTTATTTATAATAATTTTTAATCTGATTTAAGCATCAAAATGTTTTTTTATTTGAGGTTATGCTTATAAAAAGACATCTTTTATAATGAAAGTCGATTTGCACACAAAAATGATTTGAAATTTAGCCATGCAACCATTCCAATTTTAAATTTAAACTCACAGCACTCGCAAATAAGATATTTTTTTATTTTCCTCACCTGTTCTTGCTGTTCAAGTTTTGCTGCCTCCATCCCCTTGTTGTACATCTGCAGATAAAGTTGTTTATTCTTTTCTTCTTGATCTTGAAGTTGTTTATTAACTTCATCCAACTGTTTTTCTAATTCTTGAATTTTATCTCTCGCTTGCTCATAGTTTGGCACTAACTGACAGTACCTACATCAATCAGAATTTATTAAAACTTGTTTTGAAGAAGATTGATTTAGTTTTAAACTATACCTTTGTTTTGCAGTGCATCTATATACAAAATAATTGTATTTTACGTGGATTCGGCATTAATAAAAAAGTAATAATTATTTTTTATGAATTGAATGTGACTACAAATACGCATGTTTAAATTGAAAAACTAAATAATATCTATAGCTTAATTAATTGCGTATTCAACAGGGAAAGGTGCTATATTTATATTTAAATTATAACGGATAGAAAGGTGATGTGATTTCTAATCGATCCGATACGTCAAGTTTAATAAATGGTGTTGTGTAAAGTATATGACAAAGAAATAAAACATGATAAATGGAAGCATAACCGAAACGCAAAACAAGCTGAATTAAAAAACTAAATTAGTGTTTGACGCAAATAACTACTCTGTGAAATTCTTGGTGTTACGGTTGAAAAATTTTCGCACAGAAGCTACAAATGCGTTCAACGATTCAATGGCCTTTAAAACTCAAACTTGTTATTCTTCAAAATTGCAATTTTGAAAGTATTACTTCTAGAGATATCTCAGACATTTATTAAAATAATTTTTCTGTTTTTCTCGGTAGTAATCATATCGATTTTAACGTTTCAATATTTTGATGGATGTCCACAAATAGAAGTTTTATTGTGATAAATTCTGCCACGCCTTTCCTTAAAGTGTTCTCCAAATGTGATGTAATACATTTTACTTTTTATACTTTTACAGATGATAAAACCAACACAATATTTTACAATTTTTTTCAACTAAAGTTAGTTGACAGATTTTTGAGGCTATTAGATGAACAACCTAATAAAAATCTATGAAACAGAAGTAGAAGTTTAAAATTTTGAAGTTCTTTTTTTCTATGATTGCACATTTATGTACACTTCATGCACATAAAAAAGAGGTACTGTATCATACAGATTTTGACATTTGATAATTCGTATTCAATTTCAGTTGATAAAAACTTATATTTGCTTATTATTTAGTAAAAAATTATTTTGAAATAAAAATATAATTACTTAGTGATGTACATGAATTTAAATAAAGTTGCATATTTTCACGTGTTTGTTTTTGTCATCATTGATGAGTTGATTAACTTTTGGAAAAGATTAGTTAGCCGAAAGAGAAAGGTTATTTGTTTTCTTTTTGCATTTGTTTCGGTGGCCACAGCTGTCGCTTCTGTGCAATTTTCTATCGAATGTAAGTGTTGCGTTACCTGAGATTAACATCGGAGAGCCTTTGCAGAAGCTCCTCAACCTTGTCGTTGTGCTTTTGTTTGAGCTCGTGTGTTTCCCCGGCATGTTGCCTCATGAGATCCTCCAGCCTCCGTTCATACACCTCCACCTCCCGCCGCTCCTCGTCGGGCTCCAGCCGAGCCAGCACTGCCTTGTCGCAGGTGGCCACGGAATCCTTGGACGTGTGCAGGTCCTCGAAGTGCCCCGAATCTGCAAAAGACGACTGCATGTCTACGACGCTCTTCTCAAAGGGCGTCTTGGCGTCGTCCGTAAAGTCCGTACATGTGGGCGAGTCGGGGGTCTTCATGTCGTCGGTGGCATTCTCTCTCACGGTCACTGCTTCCGACGAGTTGGACTTGTCTTCTGGTGATTGGAGGGTCTTGTACACGCGCAGCTCTACGAGTTCTTTGGTGAGGCGGAAGATGTCGCTGTCCTTCTGCTCGATGTCTTGCTTGGCCTGGTGTAGCATGAACTTCAAGCGCTTGATCTGGCGCTGGGCACGCTGCGTGGGCGTCAGGTACTCGTCGCCCGTCTGCCCCGCGTGGGACGTGCAGTGCACTACGTAACGCATCTTCCTACCGCTGTAGATTTCAAACACACAATATAACACAGGTTACAATAATTTGGCATTTGATTTATGTTGCCACATGTTTTTAAACATATATGTATTGATGGTTGCTTGTCAATGAAATATTTTAATGAAGGAACATCATCGATGGCCATCGATGAAAAATTTTTATTTTAAAGGGAAAGTAAAATTCAACGACAGCAGAACATGAACTGTCAAATACTATTTTTGATCCATTTATAAGCTATTGACGCATCGATAGTGGCGCCTCTATAAGAAAAATCGTATAATAAATTTGTCAATACATCAACTCTAAAAAATAAATCAGTGCATCAAAAATAAACTTTCCATATACAGAAACGTTTTTTTTGAATTTTAGATATTGATAAAATATTTATCCAATTTGATAAGGGGATATTTTAAAAATTTATCTTCAAAATTTTACGACTAACATTCAATTCAGTGTATTGTCTAGCCCATTTTCACAATTTTTTGTTAATATTAATTTCTTATTATTCTTAACTGTTGTGTACTAGATTATTTTAAAATATATGTGCATTTTTATGTGTTTATGTAAGTTCTAAATAAAAAAAAAATACATTTTAACCGGTGTGACATGTAAAAAAAATGACGTTTAGATTATTTTTGACGTACATATTTATTTCAAATAATACTTATATTTTTAGGTTTTTTATGATTGTTGATGTTTTATAGGACTTCCACATTAGAAACTAACTGGAAGCAATAACAAACATTCACGCTAAAATTTATCAATTTTTTTGACAACAGTTTACTGATTTTTTTTTTCATTATTCTACTAATATTATTACAAATCTCGTCTTTCACATGTCCTAAATAATGAGTTATCTATCCTCTGACCCTTCGATATACTTTTTGTCCAAAAAATCCTTAAAACAGCTTGAAAATCGCAAGCAATTATCATAGGCGTAGTTAGTTTTAAAAATTGAGAGGTGCTTAAATCCTTACATTAGAAAAAACTAAATAAAATAAAAGCATTTATTTGTTTAATTTATAAATAACAACATAATAGTCATTTGTGTCACTACTCCAGAAACTGAACGTTTTGCAAAAGCGAGTTTATATTGATAGATCGAGCTGAAAGCGAGGCCTGCAAATGCGAGATATCGCAATAATATATACAATGTGTACCTTGTAGGAAAAGTGATATATTCCCAGACGGTGGAGGAAATAGCGGTACGAGCCAAACGCGAGCCTATAGTAACACCAGAAGCCGGAAAGTCATTTTTCATACGTGGTACACATAGTATAGTATTATATTTTTTATCGGTTTATATTCAATAATAATGAAATAAATATAATTGCATTTATATTTATGAAAAACAATGGGCTGCGCCCTGTAAGGGAATGCTTTGTCACCAGCGGGAAAAAAAATCCCTGTTATTTTTCGTAGCCTAGCTTAGTGTTCTGTTCTAGCAACTACATTAAATACCGGAATAATGCATTATCCTGCTCGAAAACCCACAGGAAAGGTATCAGTTTTCGTCCGATAAAAAAAAAAGGATTTCTGAGCGTGTAATACACAAGATTTATTGCGCCGATGACACTTTTAATTTATTACAGAAATATTATTACTATTTTATATTTTCGATTCACATTGATATATAAACAATTCATTTATTTTATTCAAAATTTTTAATGACATTTGTTCTAAACTAAAAAGTAAAACGAATGTGAATTGATATTTTTCAACAATTAACGTAATCATAATCGTATAACATGAGTATAATATGAATAATAAATCAAAAATATTTGTATTAATTAACGTTTTACATTTCCAATAAAATAAAAAATTTTGACAGAATGTAATGCTAAAATATTTTATCTACAACTATTGAAATATGGGTACATTATACGTGTGATACTACTTATAATATACTACTCATATTACACAAGTGTAATATGAAATGTCATGATACACGCTACACTTTTCTATAAATAAATAGAGCATATAATTTAACACATAACATTTTAATAAACTGTTAATTTATTAATAATATATTTTATACTATAAATATCAATATAAATGATTATAAAAGTATAATAAATACAATTTGAATAGTTATTTTGACATTTAAGTGCTACTGTGGCGCCATCTGTTAAGCTATATATGAACTACTCACACCTAACTGAATATTTAACAAATAATATCAGATTTTTTATATGCCTGATAGTTGTAGATAAAGTATAGTATTTGACTCGCATAATATGGCTACATTGCACTCGGATGATTAAATATACTCGCTACCGCTCGTATTTTTAATTACATCCTCGTGTAATATAGCCTACATATTATGCTTGTTAAATAATATACTATAATTTGGCATCCCATCCCCTCAACAGAGAGTTTCTGAACGATTTTGAGTTCAGCAATACTAGCAAGACAAGAGAATATATTATTCAAAGTTAAAATAAAATCTTATTTATTATTTCATAAAAACATATAGGTTTTACTGAAAATACAGTTTTCTATGCAAAAGAATAAATTATTCTAAAATATCTTGTGTAATAATGTTTTTGAAAGTTCATTTTCAACATTTACGAGTAGTACTGCCAAATTATTAACGCGATTTTATGTCAAGTATTTCTCATTCAATGTGTGTAATTTTATAAAGTTTATAATAATTACCGAACCAAATGTAGATAGGTACCTAATTAAATACGATATATAATTTAATTTTTTACTAGGTACTCATCCTGTTCTTCAGAAGTCATTTCAGCGCTCAAAATAAATCTTTATTTACTCTAAAAGCGGTATCATGATCTATAAATTTAGATCTTTCATTATAAATTTTCTAAGAAAATCGATTTTTTGGTGTATAGTTATTTTATCAATTTCATTGCATATATTAATCAGGAAAGAAACTTGAATACAGTTCACAATAAATCTAGCATTAAAAACAATTTTCAGTTTGCAGGAAAAAATATTTCTTTGTCATTCTATTAAGTTTAGAGGCATTTTATCGTTCTATATCTATATTTCCCTTAAGATGCAGATAATCTTTATTAATTTTTTTACAGAAATTTTGTTTGGAGATCCTAATTCAAAGTTGGAGGTGTTTAGCATCCCCTAACACCCCTCTAACTACGCCTACGGCAATTATCACTGACATTTCACAGAAAATCGTTAAAGTTGATGCACCGTATGGAAATTCTTTAATTGCACTAATTTCAACACAATTATACACAAACTTTTCTCTTAAAAATAGTCAGCGTTTTTATTTTCAATTAGTTGTATTTGCATTAAGTGGAACATCACATTTAAATATGTACATATGTACATGTATGAATTACTTATGCCGCCATCCGTCCCACCGGTGTGTCATTAGCTTTACATTATTATTATGCTCATCCTCTTTGGCACTTTCGTAGACATTTTAGTGCTTTACATTTTATATCAACTTCCAAACCACTCGTTCACAATGGTGTACCTACATATATCACATGTGTATAAATAACTCTATTACCAAATTGGCAACAACAATCAATATCTGACATATTGTGCAATGTTTTGTAATTTCGAAGAAATCGGTTTAATATGACCACCAATATGTGACAATCCATCGATTTAAATCACATAATAAAGTACACAAATAAAAAAATCCGATTTAAATATAAAAAATCTGATTTTTTTTATAAAAAATGTATGTGATTAATAAAGTAATGACATTCAGTTGAAATTAGAAATATTTCACACACCATTTAAAGAGTGTTAATATATTTTAGTGACTAGTATTATAAAAGGGTCCTAAAATAATTCTATTTTATTCTAATATGACAAACATAGAAATTGCAGTATAAAGGTACTTTCTAGTTACATTTGCTGTCATGTCCACTTATTTGTAAGGAATCAACTTATAGTGGGTTCTAACCACCAGACTATCAACTTCAAAATCACCTTCATAAATGACGTACTGAATTTTTTTAAATATTTGAAAATATCCGTTACAGCAGTTACTCTACTGTTTCTATTTCATTTTTGTCGTTGATTGGACGCATGAGCATAATGAGATAAATGAGATAGAAAGTAAAAAAAAGAGAATAAAAGTATAATAATTTTTGCAACAGGAAATTTAATCTAAGTAGCAGTTACCATTGTGGCTGCAGTAAGTACTAGGGGTGGGCGATATATCGAATTATCGATATATCGAATTATTGATATATTGAATTATCGATATATCGAATTATCGATATATCTAGTTATCGAAATATCTAGTTATCGATATATCGAGTTTTCGATACCTATACATTAGATTATCCATATTATGAATACTCTTTCGACCGCGAAGTAGATAACGTTTGGAACGAATGAAAATGAAAAATCACAATATCTGCTGTTTCTAGCATAGCACATATATTGAGTACGTCAGTTATTAGGTCGCTCAAAGCACCATTTGCTTCGCGGTCAAAATAGACTATAATAGATATTATATTTCCTTACGTATTTTGTTATTTGATCAAAATATCGTAAATAATAGCTCGTAATTTAAAGCTGTAGATTGTTCAGAAAAGTCAAGGCAGATTTTTTCCGCAAAATATATATTATATTATACTTACAAGTCTTTTCATTGAACATAATTTTCTTGTGACAAGTACAGTTATAATAGAAAAAATAAATGTTCTATATATACATATTATTATTGTATTCATTAAATAAAAACAAATTTAATAAGTAAAATAAATTTTTAGGTTGTATTGAAATTTTTGAAGTTTCAAAATTTAAGTAAATGACTTCCAGTACCAACTATCAAAAACAAAAAATACGTTTTGAAATAGAGGACTATTATTTGACACATTTTCCTGGATATTTAACTGTATAGGATTTATTTGAGAAAGAAGAAATATCGAATTATCGATATATCGATATTTTTTTTTTTAAATATCGTTATTCGATATATCGACTATTTGATAAAGTAATCGATATATCGAAGAAAATACCCAGCCCTAGTAAGTACTCTTCAAAAGAGAATAAGGAACAACAAAATTTAAAAAAACGCGCCATGGTCGCCATCTTCTAAGTGGTGACTTTTTGATCATGCGTAGAAAAAACTTGGAACACGGTAATTAGCTGAGTTTCGCTACTGCTTACTTATTCACGATAATTAGCTGAGTGTCGCTACTGCTTACTTACTGTTATTCTGAATAATGATTATTAGGCTACAGCACAGAATAGGTTTATACAGAAGCGACAGTAAGACAGAGAAATAAAAATTAGAGAGAGATGGGGAAAGCCAACAAATTTAAATGGCTCATTGTTTAAAATCAGAAAGTTTCGTCACATGTTAGTGAGAGATAGGGGCAGGCAAAAAATTTAAAGGTCTACACAATGCTCCAAGGTCATAGAACTGACACGGAGTGTCGCTTCTGTATCAGGGATGCTGCGGATATTCGTATCCGCATCCGCAATTGCGGAGCTTCCGCATCAATTTGGACATCTGCATCTGCATTCGCATCCGCATTTATTCATACGGATGTTCATGCGGATGCCGATGCAGTGCAGGTCGCGACAAGGAAGAAATTGGGTAGGGGTGGCGAGTGGCACGTGCCATGAACACATGCTGATTGACCAATACGAGCGAAGATTCCAGTCACAAGATTCAACGCGTTTATTAGTGTATCATTTGTTTCTCGTAACCAATCATAACGTATTTAGTTGTGCTTATGATATACACATCAATATTGCAGTTTTTTAAGTGTTATTTCGAGTAAACAGCGAGTATTTTATGTTAAGCGAGTTTTAAGTTTATATTGTAACAAGTAACTTTACAATGTCACCACCTACACGAAGTGAGATTTGGACATATTTTAAGCCTAATGAACATGACCAGGATAAGGCTTATTGTAAAATATGCAATAAAACTTACTCTCGCAAGGGCCGTACCACCACATCTTTAAAAAACCATCTTAAATCGATGCACCCAGAAGAGTTTAACATGTTTGAAAACTCGAATAAAGAAAAACAATCGGAGAAGGTTAAAGCTGATTCAGGTAAGTTTCATAAAAAATATTAATTAATCGTACCTGGTGCTATTTGTGTGGCATTGTTTGTCTCCGCAAATTTTAAATCGATTTTGAAGATTCCTTTTGTAATAAGTTTTTCATTAGTTTGTTTTTGTTAGCTTTCACAGCAAGTTATAATTTATGTGTATTTATTTTTTTAGTTAAAATCGTCACTCCTCTACAAGAAGCAAAGAAACAGCTCTCGTTAGAGGAAGTAGTTCTTAAGGAAAAAAAGTGGGATAGTAGCAATTTCAATTCGAAAAAAATCGACAAACTCATAGGAGAAATGATTGCACTTCAAAATTTACCATTTAACTTTGTAGAGGGTCTTGGTTTTCGCAGGCTGATACAAGAATTAGCACCAAGATATAATTTTAGAGGGCGTTGTTTTTTTACTGATTTTGTGTGCACAGAACTATATGAAAAAGTTGCTAAAAAAGTTAAAGAATTACTCGAAAAATTTGATTACATGTCATTTACTTCTGACATTTGGTCGGATCCAAGTTCAAGTGCCTCTTTGCTTAGCCTTACTTGCCATGGAATAGCAGAAAACTTTGATAGATCGTCAATTGTATTGAAATGTGAGACATTCGACGACCGTCACACTGGTGACATAATTGCTGAAAAATTTAACACTATGCTTTCTGAATGGAATATAAAAAAAGAACAAGTACATGGCCTGACTCGAGATGAAGGCTCCAATATGATAAGAGCTACGCGAATAGCAGCATTGAATGACATGGATTGTACAGTCCACAAGATGCAACTTGCCATTCACAGTTGTTTACGTTCGCAGGAAAACATAAAAATAGTCAAACAAAAATGTAAAAAAATTTCTACTCACTTTAACCATTCTACTATCGCTCAGAAACAACTGCAAAAAATTCAGGACAGATTGAATCAACCGCATCTCAAAGTATTCCAAGATTGTATAACGCGATGGAACAGTACATTTTACATGTTTGAGCGTTTTTTAAAGGTAAAAGATGCCTTAAGTCTTTATATTAATGACAGTAAAATTGACCCTATTTTGCCAGAAGAGTGGAAAATCATTGAATGTTGTGTTGAGTTATTAAAACCTTTCGAGGAAGCCACGCGGGAACTAAGCAACTCTCATGCCCTTATTTCGTCTGTAATTCCAATAATTCAAATGCTTCAAAAAAAGGTTGATGACTATTCAACAAGATTAAACGATTTTGACCCAATTCAACTGGCCGTCACGACTCTGAAAACTGAATTATCAGTAAAGTTTTCAACTTTGTTAGAAGAGAACAATTTATTTCTCATCGCCACATACTTGGACCCTCGCTATAAGCACAAGTTTTTTAGACCAGTGACTGAGGAAAGGATTAAAGAAGATATTTTGAGGATGAGAAACACTGAAGATGACATTTCAGGTTCTCTTAATTCAGAAGCGGCTAAAAGAATGAGAATGACAGATTTTTCGGAAAAAGATATGGAACAACCAGGGACGTCCGGTATCGTCAGAAAGCCATGCTTAAAAAACGATCTTGCCGTGATACTGGATTCGTCAAGTGAAGATGAGAATCAAGAAACACCAGAAAACGGTAGCGCTGACGCTGTTCTCAAGAAGGAATTGCTGTCTTATAGGAATAAAAAAAGGGTCAATTTAAATGAAAATCCACTTAAATGGTGGAGCGTTCATCGAGAAGAATTGAAAATATTAGCACCAATAGCACGCAGATTTTTATCGCCACCACCAGCCAGTGTTCCTAGTGAACAGTTGTTCAGTAGCGCGGGTTTAATTTATGAACCTCTGCGAAATAGGCTTGAACCTGAAAAGGCAGCAAAATTACTTTTCATTAAATATAATGCACCAATTTTTAACTTTAATTACTGATTTTTAATTATTCAATAAAAATATTAAACATTACTACCTTTTTATTTTATTTCTACCTACATAATTAAACTTTTTTTAAAAAAAACTTGAAATCCGCATTCGCATCCGCATCCGCGGATGTAAGTCTTCAAAAATCCGCATTCGCATTCGCATCCGCGGATGTCAAAAAATCTGCATCCGCAACATCCCTGTTCTGTATATAAACCTATTATGTGGCTATATCCTGTTTGATATGCATACCTGAAGGTGGTGCCGTTATGAGCGACGTACGGGTGGTCGCAGGACGCGGTGGAGGCGACGCTGGCGTAGGAGCGCAGCGAGTCCAGGTCGTCGTCGGGGTAGGCGCGCCCGTCGGGCGAAGTGGGCGGCGTGACCGGGGTGTCGCCCCGGCGCGCGCCCACCTCCCCCGCCAGCGCGCCGCTGCCGCTCGGCACGGTGCTGCCGTTCACGCCGCCACTGTGGCTCGCACGCCCGCTCACGAGCGACAGAGACTGCAACACAAATACACCTATTATACATTGCTTCATATTCAAGATCATGGTCTTCCCAGGATCAAAGCTCTTTCAATAGGGTCTAAACCTTTCTCGAAATATTATCATTTTGTAGAAGAATATGAAAATATACAACAATTAATGAGTATTAGAGAAAATATTTCATTTAAATATTACTTTGTTCGCGAGCTATAAGAGATTAAATTTTGTTGCTTTTATATCCTGTTCTGTCTAACATTCATGCGACCAGGTACAAATGTTACTGTATGTTCTTGTTTTTGTTACAAAATTTTTTTTTTCCTTCAAACGTCTTAAAAGTGATATCTTTTGTGACGTGATTGACACGGTTGAAGTTTAATTTAACGCCGCCGGAGTAAAATATCTTACTTTTACGCCGCCGGAGTAAAATATCTTACTTTTACGCCGCCGGAGTAAAAACAAAATAAATAAGGAACCATAGAAACTAGGTACAAAAAGCGAATAAGAAATAACTTGGAAAACAGAAACCTGTATTATCGCCTTAAATGTCACTATAAAATTAGATAATTTAAGGATAAAGTTACTAAAACCCATCAACAATTAACAGATTTAAATTGATAACCTACAAAATGAACATCAAGTCACATTGTAACAGAATAGTTATATATAATATATAACTATTCTGTGGTCAAGTATTAAATTATCATGTATCATTCGAGTAGTACAAATACATTGTTATTTAGAGTAAAAGTGTCTGGAATTATCTGATTCGTTTCGCTTGTCCAGAAAACTTCCACACTCGCCACACAAAGTATCAGTTCTACTCTCAATAACAAAATATACTGTAACGTTTTATTTATTTAGGTGAAGTGTAAAATTGATTAAAACACTAATATTTATATAACTATGTTTAATTAAAGAAATATGAATTATAAAGAATAATGAAAATAACTAACACTAAGAATTAACAAATATAAACACTAATTTAAGACTAACAATTATTATTAAAGACTTAAACACTAAGATAATTTATTTAAACAATTAGAACTACGCAATATTTATTTCAACAATATTTATATCACTATCTATTTATATTACTCTCTATTTATTTATATCACCATGTGTTCACTACCCGTATCAATACAAGACTGTCTTCGCGATCTTTTGCTTGGGGTATTTATATTAAAACAGTTCAATCTAGAATATTCCACGATTCTGTGAATCAGAACAATGGGTAGCGGACGGACGTGTTTTAACCTGTTCGCTAGCGGCCGAAGCCCGCGCCGCCGCCCGCGCCGCGACCCTGGGTTCGCTACATTGCCCCCTCCTTAAGACTGTTTCGTCCCGGAACAGTTTGTTATGACGAAATCTGCATCACCCTTGGTGCATCTGGAAGTCTTGAAGAAGTAACAGTCGACGGTCCGTTTGAGCTCCTCTTGGCCGGTAGAGTTGAAGCTGCAAACTAGAATTTCCACTCCGGTAAAGCGGAAGACTGTTTCTAACATGCTTCTAACAATCCTCCAATCCAAACCATCTAGTCCACAGCCTATCTTCGGTACTGCCAGTTTCATGATGTCGTTTTCCAACAGATGGTCCTTCATGTCGCACAGCGAGTCCCATAAATTGCGGTATGACGGCTTCTGATGTGAGTATTGTTTCGTAACGAGATAGTAAATGTACCGCTTGTGTTCTACGTTATCATTCTTCAGTTGTAGCGTTTTCCCGACAGTTGGACGTTGGTTGGCCAGTTCTTGTACTCGTCCAAATTTTCTTTTAAAAACTGAAGCGATGCCGCGGGACATTTTAATGTCTTTCGCTACACAGTGAGCGAGGGAATATTCTGGGGACACGGTGAACAGATCTCGTTGTTCTTCTCGTGTCACGCCATACCGTGCTTTGTGACCAGTGGAATGACTTTCCATAAAGTCATCAAATGTGGGTTCCTCAGCTATAACCCGGTGAACCGTCGCTCCACGATGATCGTCAAAATTATCACCAGCAAAAGGGGCTAACCGATTGAAGTGGACTACTCTCGGCTTTCCATTAGGTGTTTTCCTAATTCTGTAGACCACATCATTTATTCTTTTTACGATCTCGTAGGGACCTTCCCAATTCTTTTGCAGCTTCGGTGATAAGCCACGTCGTCTTTGTGGATTGTAAAGCCACACCAAATTCCCAGGTTGAAAACCACCTTTTTCAGCCTTGACGTCATACTGGTCCTTCATCCGATCGCTGGCACCTTGAATGTTTGTGCGGACTTGTTCATGGATGTCATTCATTCTTCTCCGTAAGTCCGTTACATAGTCCTCCCCGGCTAGATCTTCACCGGGTTTACTGCCAAATACCAGGTCGCATGGTAAGCGCAACTCCCGCCCGAATAAGATGTTAGATGGTGTCTGCCCTGTTGTCTCATGCACTGATGAACGGTAAGCCAACAAGAACAGATGAAGATGTCGGTCCCAGTCTCGTTGATGGTTAGAGACTACCTTTGACAAATACCGATTTATTGTTCTATTCATCCGTTCAACCATGCCATCAGACTGCGGGTGTAATGCAGTAGTTCTGGTTTTCTTTATTCCTAATATCTTACAGATATTTTGGAACAGGGCGGACTCGAAATTCCTTCCTTGATCGGAATGTATCTCTCGCGGTACTCCAAATCGGCAGATGCATTCTTTAACCAAAACTTCAGCGACCGTTACGGCTTCCTGGTTGGGTAATGGGTAGGCCTCAACCCACTTAGTGAAGTAGTCCATTACTACCACTATGTATTTATTTTCCTCATCAGTTTCTGGGAATGGTCCGGCCACGTCAATCGCAATGCGTTCGAAGGGACTTCCAACATTATATTGGCGCATTGGGGCTCTTCTTTTCCTATGTGGCCCGTTACTTCCCGCGCAAACCACACATTTCTTGCACCACTCTTTAACATCTTCTTTGCAATTTACCCAGTAAAATCGTTCGCGCACTCTCTCAAGGGTTTTATTCACTCCAAAATGTCCAGATCCGTCGTGGATCTTCTCCAATACTTCCGGTACTCTATTTCTAGGAATTATCAGCTGGGTCCTACTCACAGTACCTTCAGTATTTTCTACGACACGTTTCAGGAGGCCCTCTTCAACCACAATAGAATCCCATTGCGCCCAGTACGATTTTACACTTTGTGAGTGTCGTGCAACATCTTCCCAAACTGGTCTGCTATCGCCACGTTTCCAATCCAGTATGATTTTCAAGTCCGAATCATTCTCTTGGTCCTTGCGAAGGTCTTCCGTTTGCCAACTATCATTTACTACTGTTGTTCTGGCGATGGTAGAGAGTTTTTCTTCTAGACGACTGCAATGCTTGCATTCGTCCTGGCAAGGTCTTCTTGATAATGCGTCAGCATTACGATGGCTTGTACCTGCTCGATGCTCAATAACAAAGTTATATTCTTGCAATCTTTCAATCCATCTAGCTGCCTGACCTTCAGGATTCTTAAATTGTAGCAGCCATTTGAGAGCAGCGTGGTCAGTTCTTATAAGAAATCTTCTACCGTACAAATATTTGTAGAAGTGCTCCACGGATTTCACGACAGCCAAAAGTTCTTTTCTGGTGACGCAGTAATTCCTCTCTGGTTTTGACAAGGTCTTACTAAAATAGGCAATAACCTTCTCTTGTCCGTCTTGTATCTGGGAGAGAACGCCACCAATTCCAACGTTGCTGGCATCTGTATCTAGAACGAATTCTCCTTCTGGTAAAGGATAACTTAGAACAGGTGCGCTTGTCAAGGAATATTTAAGTTGTTTGAACGCAGCTTGACAGTCCATCTCCCAGATAAATTTTCTGCCTTCTTCAGTAAGCCTTGTCAATGGCTTCGCTATGTTGGCAAATCCAGGTACATAACGTCGGTAGTATGTACAGAGACCAAGGAAACTTCTCAATTCATGTTTGTCCCTCGGTACTGGCCAGTCACTCACAGCCCTTATTTTCTCCGGGTCAACTGCAATACCCTTACCAGAAACTACGTGTCCAAGATAATGAACTTCTTTTTGAAATAAGTGACACTTCTTTGGACTGAGTTTCAGGTTGGCCTTCCTCAATCTTTGGAAAACCTCTTCCAAGTTTTTCATGTGGTCCTCGAACGTTTTTCCTACCACAATAATATCGTCGAGGTAAACCAAACATGTTTTCCACGACAGTCCAGCCAACACGGTTTCCATAAGCCGTTCAAACGTTGCAGGGGCATTGCAGAGCCCAAATGGCATAACAGTAAATTGCCACAGACCGGTACCGATGGTAAAAGCTGTCTTTTCTTTGTCTTTTGGATCTAAATCCACTTGCCAGTATCCGCTCTTTAAATCAAGAGTAGAGAAAATCTTTGATCCTGCCAATGTGTCCAGAGTATCGTCTATTCGGGGTAGCGGGTAGCTATCCTTCTTCGTCACGTTATTAAGTTGACGATAATCGACGCAAAATCTTGTAGAGCCATCCTTCTTCTTCACTAGCACCACTGGTGAAGCCCATGGACTTTTTGAAGGTTCAATCACACCTTCCGTCCTCATGTCCTCAATAATTTCTTCTGCTTCTTCCCGCTTCGCCAGTGGTAATCTTCTTGCTGTTTGGCGGATGGGTCTTGCGTCTCCGGTGTCTATTTTATGATGGACTACATTGGTTCGTCCTTTGTCCTTTTTGTCAAATTGGAACACATCTTGAAAGTTGCCAATTAAACCCTTAGCCTTGGTTTTCTGGTCGGCAGTCAAGTCCTGGAACGATGATGACAGCTCCTTGATTAGAATATCTGGAACTTCGCAGGTTATGTTGTTTTTGGCTTTTACAGTTCGAATAATTGAAGATACCGCTGAACATTCACCTACTACGGTCCCTTTTTTCAGTATAACTGGATAAAAATTTATGTTCATCACTCGAACTGGGATTATCTTGTCGGTTTTGAGCAAGGCTTTTCCAATTACAACTCCAGTCCCAGTTTTGGAATCATCGTTTTTCGGCTGGAGCATGACAATGTTTCCCTCATAGAAGCTACCCTCTAGCTGTGCTTCCACGATTGACTCACTTCGTTCTGGGAGGGTGACATCTTCCGTTATCAATACTCGCATGGCATTGTCATCTAGTGGATTTAATACCAGTTCTTCATCATTGACCATCATCACTCCATTCTTCAGGTCAAGTTTAAATCCATGCTGTTTCATAATGTCCATGCCGAGAATGAATTCATCTTCTACATCAGCTACCAGCACACGATGTTTAATGCACGTTTTTCCAACAGTGATGCTCAAATCTATTTCTCCAGATGCCGTAGCTTGTTCTCCGGTGGCTGTGCGTATCTGCCACTTTGTTGGAAGTAGGTGTTTTCTGCATATTTCTCTTGCTACGTCGGGTCTGATTATTGTTTTTGTCGCACCCGTATCCAGCAACATTTTAAGCGGCCTTCTGTCGATAGAGCCGTCTACATAGATGCTGTTAGCTTGATGATGAATGGATGCGACATAACTAATAGATTTTGGGGCTACTGGTTTACGGGTCGACGATTGCCCCTTCGCATCAACCCGACTTAGTTTCCCGACTCCTTTTCATTCTTTCTTGGTTCTGCTTTCTTCTGTTGTTTTCTGCAGAGCCTTTGCGGGTGACCTAATTCACCGCAATTCCAACAGCGGAGTTTCTTTCTTCCAGCAGCATTAATTTCAGACGTAATTCGTCTTATCTTATCTTCTAGATCTTCGGTGTCTTCGGGCCTCTCAGCATCGATATTTCGCACTCGCGATTGGTTACGTGAAGCTTGTTTAGCTGCTTCATGATCTAAGGCGTATGAAAGTGCGTCAACCAGAGTTTTTGGTCGAGCCAATCGTAGTGCCTGCTGAGTTTCATTGTCTCGGACCCCATATATAAATGCTTGTGTAGCTAAGCATTCCAAGACGCTGTCAGGAGCTGTAGGGTGTGCCAGACGAACTAAACGAGCTATATCAGCTTCGAATTCTTGAAGGTTTTCTTTAGAACTCTGATATCGGTTCCTCAGTTGTGTCTGGTACACTTGCTCCAGATGCGCATTGCCATATCGCATATCCAATCTCTTAACAAGTTGTTCGTAATCTTCTTGTTCATCTTCTTTTAACGTTTGTAGGATATCGATGGCTTCCCCACGTAGCGAAACTGTCAGCGCAGTAGCCTTTTCTTTGGAAGTCCAGCCATTTGCTTTGGCAGCGACTTCAAATTGTTTTACATAATTCGGCCATGATGACTTGCCATCGAACTCGGGTGCTTTAATGTGCAGTTTTGAATTATGTTCCTCTTTTACTGTTTTGTTTACTTGAATAACATCTGCCATATTAGAATTTGATACCGCTGGCGTAATATTAGAGAAATTTTGCTGCAACTCTTCAACTTTTTTCTCGTAAGTTTCTATTCTCTCTTCTAATATTCTAGAATTTTCTTTCAATTGTTCGTTTAGCTTGTCCTCCAAACTTTTAGAATTTTCCATTAATTTCTCCTCCCATATTCTAGAATTTTCTGTTAATTTCGCTTCTAAAATTCTAGAATTTTCTATTAATTCTTCTTTTAAAGTTCTAGAATTTTCTGTTAACTTTTCTTCCAAAGTTCGAGAACTTTCCGCCAACTTTTGTTCTAAAGCTTTAGAATTTTCTTCAGATTTTCTAGAACTTTCCTCTAATTTTTGTTCTAATGTTCTAGAAGTTTCATCTAGTTTTCTAGAATTTTCCTTCAGAATTTTAACAAAATCATCAATTTCGAATAAAAAGTCGTCAGGATTTTCACCAGCTTCTATTAAGGCTTGGTGTAGACGATGTTGTAGAACAGACTTGGTTCCCGACGTCTCCAAGTCTCGTTCTTCCAGCTCCCTCTTGAGATCGGCCACTTTTAATTCACTTAATTTTACTTGTTTAGTAGCCATTTTATTTATTTTTATTTTACACTTCACAGTTTTTTTAACCCTCGCACCTGACACCAATTGTAACGTTTTATTTATTTAGGTGAAGTGTAAAATTGATTAAAACACTAATATTTATATAACTATGTTTAATTAAAGAAATATGAATTATAAAGAATAATGAAAATAACTAACACTAAGAATTAACAAATATAAACACTAATTTAAGACTAACAATTATTATTAAAGACTTAAACACTAAGATAATTTATTTAAACAATTAGAACTACGCAATATTTATTTCAACAATATTTATATCACTATCTATTTATATTACTCTCTATTTATTTATATCACCATGTGTTCACTACCCGTATCAATACAAGACTGTCTTCGCGATCTTTTGCTTGGGGTATTTATATTAAAACAGTTCAATCTAGAATATTCCACGATTCTGTGAATCAGAACAATGGGTAGCGGACGGACGTGTTTTAACCTGTTCGCTAGCGGCCGAAGCCCGCGCCGCCGCCCGCGCCGCGACCCTGGGTTCGCTACAATACTATTATTTTTGCCTAATACGGTATGTAGGTAGGGGAGGGACACGAGAGGATAAAGCTTTCCCCCAAAATTCTAATAAATTTAGTTTAAATTTATCCAAACATATTTTTAATGTCTGAAAGTTTATTATAAATCAGACACTTAATTGAATCATGTACCTAATTTTATTGAAATATTAATTTATTTGTTAAAAAGAGAATATTAATTTAATACACTTTTACTTACTTATTTGTATTTGCAGAAATAATTATAATGATATAAATATATGTATTATAAATTATAATAATAGGACCAGTTTCTCTCATTATCAAGTCAATCACCATGTACATGTGTACACTATTTCAGATCATGACCTTTCTAGGACCAAAGTGAAAACAAACACTAAGTACTTTCCAACAATTACAAACACTGGATACTTCAAAGACAACAGTTTTCTCAACACTTGGAGGTGTTTTATTGTGATAGTCGGAAATCAAATACATCACCTTTATTGGCTTTACAAATAGAATAGAAAATAAAAAACAAAACAGAACATATTTTCAAACAATCATCAAGCTTAACTGTTTCACTAATAGAAACTAAGAAAATATTTTTTGGCAGTCATCATTACTAGCCTTGAACAAACATAAAAAAAACCTTCAAACAATAACATTAGCTTTACTAGTGTTTCTAGGTCACGGGCAACAGCAATATTTTTGAATTATTTCAAAGCTTTTTACACATTTCTGCTGGTCTACATGTATAAAGGCGTTTAAGTTTATATGGTTACATAAATATAGACATTGATTTTTTCTATTTTAATAAACATTATTAAGATATTAAGATGCTAGTATAATGGTTTATAAATTGTGGACAATGTATAACTATATTTTAATGTGACCAGTAATACATGAATGTATTTAAAGTCATGTGGCAACATAAATATAGAAAATATATATAGTATACTTTGTAATAGGCTACAGTTGAAATTAATGACATACATGCAATAACAATTAATAACATTTTAGAAATCTTTTATAGTACTTGAAAGTTTCTGAACACTATCAACAATAATAAAGCGTAATATAAAATGTTTAACAATACAGTAAAATGACAGAGAAACCACAAAAGACTAACTGTACAAGAAAAATAACATTGTTGTTTTTATTTGTCCGACAATACTGTCATAATGATAATGGTTATAACGCTAGTTTTTACTTCGCTTAACCTGAATGAGATAAAGATGAGCCGTACCGCAAAACTGTACATCGCTCATTTTATTTTTATTATTTTATTTATAGTATACCATAAATATTTATTAAATAGTTATTTGTTTGTATCACTATTCCAGAAACTAAACTTTTGCGAGAGCGAGCTTATTTTGACAGGCCGAGCTGAAAGCGAGACTTGCAAATAATGCGAGATCATGCAAAAGAGTTTCTGGGCGTGTAATACACAAGATTTTTTGCACCGATGACACTTTTAATAAGAAATATTATTACTACTTAAAATTTTATACACTATAATTTTTTATGTCAGATATCTTCGGTTCACACGGATATATAAAAAATTTACTTGTTTTATTAAAAAAAATCACTGAAATTTCTTCTAACCTAAAAAATAAAATTAATGTGTATTGATATTTTTCAACTATTAACGTAATCATTATCATAGAAGACGTGTATAATAGGAACAATAAAACAAAAATAATTCTGTAATACTAGTCATAATGAAACGGAGACGCGAAAAATATAATGTAGTCACTTTTAATCATCTTGATTATTTGTTTTTCTAAAGAGGTATGATACATTATTGTTAAAATATTTAATTCATTTAATAAATGATAATATATAACAAACACACTCACACACAACTTTCCCATAGCAGATATCGGTAATGATATATTTATAACGTAGAAGGTGTTTGCTAAACGTCACTTTCTGGCAGTCTAGCCGGCGTAGAGCTGACTTGTTAATTAAATCATTTTAAATAAGTGATCAAGTGGTAAATTGCGATTGTGAAAGCAACGGTGAGCGAAATACCGCGATGATATTTATTTATTAGATCGCTGAATAGATAATGTGACAGTAAAAGCAATATGGAAGTAGTTTCTCCGACGATAACAGATTCGGAAGTGTGCAAGAGTTACAATCGAGTCGAGTTGTGGACTTGAGCACGCAATCAGAGCGCTGACTTGGCAATTTATTTTTATTAGACGACTTATGCGGAAATGGGAAATTGCACGCACGGTGTCTTGACTGCAAAAACAATGGCCAGACGCAGAAAAACAATAATCCATCACCAACTTTATATTCAAGAAATCAGTTCTGAATTGTGACTAAAACGTGAATTAAATGTTTTTTCAATTAAAGGTTTTCATTTGCCTACTTTACAGTAACTTTCTTCAAATAATTTCTTTTGAAATATTTTTCTATTACGAAATAGTTGCAAGAAAAAACTAATGGCAAGAGTAAATAATCACTTCGGCAGTTGACTGATTTTTACTAAAACTGATCAACTCGTAACATTGTTGTGAAAAGCGTAAATATGAAATCAGTTCAGCCAAATTTGTACATAATCATACAAACGGACAGATGAAATGGACTCACAGACATTATGCTTAAAAAAGTCAAAACTTATTGTAGATCTTTACCTCTAGACATCTGTTAAATTCCCGATTGACAAAATGAGTTTTCCCCACTTTTATTATTATTATTTTTAAATAGTTCGTATATAAATATTTTTCATGTTTTTCATTATCATCTCCGTTTTATGACAAATAAACGAGAAATAATTTGTTATAAATTACATAAAAATTTAAATTAGTTCAGGACGTACTTCAGCCTTTGACATTTGGACACCTGCAGTAGAAAATTCAAATAAAACCCAACTGATTTTTTCCTGTTAACAATAAAAACAAAATGTTTTTGTGTATTTCAAATTTTTGCGCCATGATATATTTCTGTTTGTCTCATCTTATCGGTCCTTTTCCATAGAGGCAGTCATATGTCACAAATAAAGCACAGTAAAAATTAATAGTTTATTATCAGTGATAGTGCGTTTTATTGATTGGGTTTGCAAGACAGTAGGTTGCTTTTACGTTTTACTGGTTGCTACATCTAACAAAACGGTAAAATTTACATACCGTTCTGGAATGGTAAGTTGGTTCATGATTAGTACAAATTCACAGAAATGATTTAGTAAATTCATTTAGGTATTTTCATTAAAATTAAAGCAGATACTAATAAAGACACATTTTTTTACGAAGAATCGACAGCGGTCTTCAATATTTTTATAAGTCGAATAATTTTCGAGAAATTCATGCCACCTTTCAATTTTGAAATGGGGGTCAATGTTGTGTTTAGTTCTGTTAAATAGAGATTTTTTTCTCTTTCCAACGTTATAAAACACACACATTAAAATGAAAATTAACTTAGAAACTAGAAAATTTTCAGCTTTTTGCTCATATTTAGTGCGTTAAGCATTTTTTCGGGAAAACAAAACATCATTAACACGGCCATCTAATGCGGCAACTTTGCCTTAATTTAACTTCGTATCTCTTACAGTTCTCGAGATCCCAATATTTAGCCTATTAAAACGGACACCCTGTATATTTCACTTAAAGTTGCTTAGATTTCCCAAAACATGGAATTTTCTACAATAATACTTCACAGAAGTTAACGGAGAACGCGTATTCTACTTACGCAGCACGCGCTAGGTTCCCATGACAACCTACGACCTACGACCTACGTTCAAAAAGTCAGGTCTCAGTACTTCTATGCACTCAATTGTGACGTCACAAAAGTTTCATAATGAATTATAAATAAATGGGAACATATTTTAACTTTCAATTATATTTTAATTTATAATTATTCAAATATTTATAATTAAAAGATATTTCACATGTAATTTCAATCACTTCTGATTGTTGTCTTCGATCGATAAAATGTCCTTACCTTAATTTAATATACTATTTTTTTCAAAAACAGAAGTTCTAATATTAATAATTTTCATAATATCATCTCCGTTTTAAGACAAACAAGCGAAAAATAAATTGCTGTAACTTCCATAAAAATTCTAATTAGCTCATGTAGTACTTCAGCCTTTGACGTTTCGAAACCGCCAAAGTGGATATCTACGCTAACACAAAACAAGAAAAATAAAATTATTCTGCTGAAATATAGGTACAGTAAACTTTAAGAATATTAATAGAACTGTATAATTGTATATAAAAAGAACAACCGAATTCTCCATGTTAACAAGAAAAAAAAATGGTTTTATGTGTTTTATATTACTGTGCCATGTTATATCTGTCTCTTTCATTATATCTGTCATCTTTTATAGAGGCTGTCGTATATTACAGATTAATAATTTATTATTAGTGACCTATATATTTTTTTAGTAAATTCATAAAAAAAAATAATTCAAAAAATATTAATTTGAATATGCAGGAAAAAATATTAAAAGTTAAACATAAAATCTGATATTATTTCAGTGCCTTTCCAAATCATAAAGTACTTATTTAGTTCTAAATATATTTCGCTTCACTCCTTCAAAAAACTTAGCTAGAATTTTCACGGAAGAAAAGCAACCCGGTTTTGAGTTTATAATAAGTAAAAAATATATAGAAAAACCGTAAAATGTTTGTAGTAAATACCACTGTATTTTTATTAAAAAAAATCAGATAAAGTTATAAAGTAATATGCGTTTCGTCATTCCTGCCTAAATTACGGCCAGGATTCTTATTGGCCAGAAATATATAAGGAACGAATATTGCATGTGAGAAAGTAAATTTTCATTTCAGGTGAAATACTACTGTGTCACCTGTTGTTTATGTCCATACATATTTCTCTTTTCAATGCACTATTTTAATTTGTAAAAGTACGACTGAAAACGTATGGAAGTATTAATAAAATGTTGCCTTGAACTCATTACACTACGCGGTTTTATCATCATTATCTCTTTAATAGCTTCTCCCACTATGTATATAACGTATCTCAAGGCAAAATGTATCTAATATTCACTGTCAATATGATAATTCATTTTGCAGATAAACTTTATTCAGCAGCAAAAATATAAAACCAATTGTCTACATCTGTAACAATAATTTTCTCTTCTCTAATAATACATTTTATATTTTATAAATATCAGACATTTATATGATCATTTGCCTTTTTACATTGTTTATCTATTTTTATAATAGAAATAAGCAGAGAAGTAAAGCAATTCCTGTAAAAAAAGTTACATAACCACACTGTTTCCTAACGTGTTACATACAATATTTTTTCTACTTCCGTCTGAATAAAAGTATAAAAATCTAATGTGACCAACAGATAACTTCTCACCTGTCCTCTTTACACTTTTTATTAACATTACGTTAACTACTGACACAGTGAAATGAATTATTAATATAATTAGTACTTACAGTATTAGCAAAGTTGCTTTGAGAGTATTCTATAATTAGTTTTAAAATATTTACACTGTCAATTATAATAATTGTTCCTGTTAAATATAAAACATTTATTTCCGTATGTAAATAGATTAACCGCAATTGTAACAAATTTACCGAATCATTAATTACTTCTAATAGTTAAATGGGGCTAGGTAGAAACAAATTTGAACTATAAAATTTTACCTAAAAATTCTCATATATTCATAATTAATTATGGTATTTCAGAGAAACACTCCAGATCTTTATGAAAACACCATTTCCGGTTGCACGATAACACCAAAATCTAATCAGATCTAATATCTTATAGGGTATCATAATGTTATATCTAAAATTTCATTTTTTTTATTCACTAGTATGTGAGTAATCGTTACGACATCATCCATCCATCAATCCAAAAAAACAGACTGATGTCGTCGTAAAAAAAAAAGGAAATCATGTTCTACAGAAGCTTCAAAACGTGCTTATCCATTGAAAACTCACTATCCGATTTGTAACATGATTCCAATACCTCTTTTATTGACTGGCGAGAAGAGAATAAAAACTAAATTTTCTATTTTTGTATTTGTTAATGTTTTTATGTATTAATATGTTTCATTTTGATTTCGCGTGAAATAATGGAGCTAATAACGCTAATAACCTAATCGAAAGTAGTAAAATAAAAAGTCTCTTATTAAAAGGCAGTAGAAAAATACAGATATTAGCGGAAACTAGAACAAGAATTAGAGCTAATATATTTGGCAATTAATTAATGAAGAATAAGGTAACCTGGGGGAAGTCTCCAGAAGGCACAAAATAAGAAATTAATCTATCAGAAAAGAGTCAGAAACGTCAGACGTCAGTGAAATACGCAAGAAATTAAAATGGAAATGGACAGGACACCTACCTAGAACAAAAGACAACAGATGGACGAAGAAAGTAAGTACCCAGATCCCATAACCGTAACAGGGACAGGTAATGCAAAAGATGGCGAGATGAAATTGTAAAGATTACTGAAATACTCTGGATGCTTATACCTCAAGATAAAAACCACTAGAACACTAGAAGTACCTGGACGAGATCTTCACCGAAACGGAATAACATTAGGCTATTATTATTATTAAGGCAATCTGAAGCAAATTTTAGAGCAAGTAACTAGAGAAAAAATAGAAGAAATCAGTGTATATTGTAAGAAAACTAATTCGAGCAATAAATAAGAACTTTGAGAAATACTAACGACAGTAAATAATCACGAATTTGGCTGAAAGGCAGGCACAAATCATTATAGCAAATAACGGTTAATTTAGTACCTATTGATATATAAATATAATCACAAACTACTCTTTTTTGGGTGCAGATTTATAAAAAGTTGAGAATCGGTAATCTAAAGCTAATATATCACTGAATAAATAGATAACCAAGCTCTTTTTTTGCGTTAACAGCCTAAATTTAACAACTCAATAATTGAAATTACGAATTAACAAAGCACATTCGAAAAAATAGAAAATAACCATAAAACTACAGATACAAAGTATAATTTTGATAATGATACTTTTAATTAACAATGAAACAATGTCTCAAGGGTATTCCCATAATTATTACGTCTAGAAATTTAATTATGTATATATGTTCTCCTAAAAATATCGACAAATAGAGGTACAAATTCGTAACCTTTGACATTTGAAAATAGGTCAATCAAACTTCTATCCCATTTAAATGATATAAACTCAATTGTTTTGGTCTTTTGTTTATTTCAAGGCTGACTAGCCACCGTGTGACAAAAGCCAAGAAGCCGGTATTGGTTGTGGTTGAGCTGGTAACCAGAAGTGTGTTTCCTGTGTTGCAGTGATCGATTTCTTACTTGCAAATGTCCGGGGTCAATAAAACAAAACCGGATGGCAATTATTACTCGTCAATTTCAGCAGACTGACATTGATTAGTGTAATGAGATGATTAGGAAGTTGTGCTGTTAACAAATTAAATTGGTGAAAAGGGTGAAACACAAACAACAAAAATAGAAGTAGCTCATCACGTCACGAAAATTGACACTGTTTTCAGTTTATGAAAGAGAGACAAAACAAACAATACAACAAGATAAATAGTAAAATATTAATCTATTAATGATAAGGTCAACGCAGAATTATTTACAATTTATTTAAAATAAATATATCAACACTTACACACGTTACAAGACAGTAAGAATCATTTGATGAATGTTGATAAGCAACGTTCTCATCCCATGAAAATGGACATTTAATTTCAAAGTATTTTGAAAATAATTTAATTATGTATCATTCTTGATTTAAACCCCATTCTGGTTGTACTAATATACTGTATAGCAGATATCGTTAATAATGTACTTATATCGAAATAATTTTTCTGGAATTCTAGCTGATATGGAGAATGCAATACGAATGTTCTTTCACGTAAGTGATAGATAGTGAAGAATTCGAATATAGCTATGGTTCTGGTTATAGACCACAAAATTTTAAATTAAATTTGTTTTTGTCTTACATTACTTGTTCGAAAAGATTCAAATTTAAATTTATGTAAACTATACAAAAGAAAAATATAATTCTAAATGGTATAACAGGATATTCTTCAGTCACACTAAAATATTAATTGAGTCATACGCTTATTATTTATAAAAATATATTAAATGTGATTTTTATATCCAATTTTGTAAAAGGCCTGGAGAAAAATTTTAAAAGTCAAAGGAATTTTGTATTTATAACAACACAAGTTATGATTTTTGATGGATGTACTTTTCAAAAGTAATTCTTCTATTTTATTCTGACGATTTTAGAGTATTTTCATGTTTTTATTAATTTATTTACTCGGAGTTTCGAGTTCGAATCCCGGCCAGGGTATGGATGATTGTGGTCGTTTTTATCATTTCATCTCTTTCACCATTGCTTAAAAATTTAAAAGGTTAATAAAAGCGGGCGATATGCAAATACCTATCGCGCAATGTATTTATTTTTTGGCTATGTATTTTCAAAAAAAAAAAAAATATTGAAACATGAAAAACAGTTTAAATAATAAAAAAAATCCCTTAGAATTGATTGAAAGATAAATTGTAGTAAGTAGCGTCTTTGTAGACACGAAACAACATTTTTTCTTAATAACTTCTAAAATCTAAAACATGTTGAGTTACTATATTTATTATTATGTGTAAAGCAGCAACTATCATAAAATAAATGTGTGACTGTTATATTTAGACTTCACCTCCTAAAAATGGTTAATGAATTCCTAAAATTATTAAAAACCGAAAATTACTTGTATGAATGAATCCTAAAATTTTTCCTCAGAATAAATGATATCAAGGAAAATATTATTTTCGGTTGGTCAATTAAAACAAAAACTAATCACCATATATATTGACCGACAATATCAGAGATCACCCTCTTGTATACTTGTTTACTTTTACTGTCAAATGTTTCACAATATCGGCGGCTTCCCATATCATTAAATTTATTGCACTAGGTAACAATATATTACTCTAATCACTATTGCAATAATTCTAATTGATAATAAAGAGAACATTAACCTCACAAGCAGTAAGTAAGAGACGAAACAATTAACATAACCTACAAACAATGTGCGAAAGTAAATAATTCTCAACATTTAGCAACAATCATGCATTACATTATCTGTTATTTAATATAGTACATTGTTCAGTACAACAAAGTATTTTGTAAATTGTAGTATTTGTAAATTGAGTAACGCATTACTTAATAAATAATGGTTAACATGCATGGGAGGAAAATACCATTGTTGTAATTTTAAAAAAATAGGTTCCATTAAAATTATTCTTTGGAGATAAAAAAAATACTTATTTAAATATGAATAAGGTAATATATTGTTTGGAATTCCTAGTTTAAAGTACCTACGTCAAAATATTGTTAAATAGGTCACTAGCTCAAAATGAATAATGTATAAGTAAATAAATAAAACAAACTAGATAAAGGTTAAGGGTCATGCAAAGAATAAAAAACTCGTGTATCTTGATCTAATCTTTTAAAATAACAAACATATTTTAGAACTGAAAAAATATAAAAGTAAATATTAAATAAATTATTTAATACGCCAATTAAACAATATAGTAATAATAATATTGCAATTTTAGTACGTTTTACCTATAAAAATAATAAAAAAAAACATAAATTATTAAGAATGAGTACCTATAAAGTATTAATTAAATAATGTATTTAATGAAATTATTTATTTATACAATAAATATAAGGAAAATAATAGTAGTTCTTCAAAAGGATCGGCAATATAAAAATATAAAATTACTAGCCTAAAGCGTAATTGGAAAATGTATATTAATAACAACGAATACATACGATATGACTTTAAATTTGAATATGTGTCAAATTAAAAACAATTTGAAATATAATCCTTAATAAGACAATACGAATAAAAAAATCAAGAAAAGTACAAATTTAAAATCGCAGCAATTTTAGGATGTATATCAAATAAAAACATAAACTTAATATCATAAGAAATGTTTATACGGTTTACATAATGTATTTGGGGTAGAAAAAAGAATAAAAACCATTGGCATGAACTATACTGCTTACAGCAATATTTTAAGAAAGCAACACCAATAAATATGAAAATATTTATATGTAAATAACAAATAAAAACAATAACTTAATAATATATAATATAATAAATTTCTATCAATTATTGAAAGAACAATATACATCAATGGCATCAACTAAATTGAATACAACTATGAAATATACCAATACAACACTAATAAGAAATGAATATTTATCTGCGAATAGTAATACGTATTAGAAATAAAAACAAACTTAATAACGAACGAAAGGTCTATACATCTAACATACTAGGTATAGAAAGACCATAAACCAAATACATCAACTACATAGCAATGACGCAATGCAACAAGAAGTATTGTAATCAACTCACCAAGCTCCTCTCCCTGTGTCGGTGATCCGGCTCCGTGTTTCTCCCCGTTGACCTGAGGGCGTGCAGCCGGCCGCTAGAGGCGCTGTGGGGCGGGCAGCAGCGCTCCGGACGGGCGTCAAGGGAAGTGCGCTCGCCGCGCAAGCGCAGTGACTGGCAGCGCCGAAACGTGCCCGGAGACGGCACGGGGATGCGCGAGTGCGAGTCGCACACGGGCGCCAGCGGGTTGCGAAACAACTCGGCGCTCATTCTCAATGAGCTGAAATAAAAATAGAGGTTAGGGGATGTAAACAATACTGTGCCCGGGTTAAACAAAGCTTCATCAATTTTGATTAATGATTAATTTTTTGACAGCAATGTATTTTTAATACATTTTCATGGTAACAACGTTAAATTAATCAGTGATTTTTTTGATTAGCCTTTCTGCAACAGGGCATAATAAGTGGTTAACATGTGCAATATTTATATGTTGAGGGTGTCATTTGTTACTCTCTTGTAAACTATCGTTTCGTTGAAATGTTTATTCAACAGGGAAGCTAACCTTTACAAGCTACTTTAAAACTTTTACAAGTTAGATGTCAGTTTTGTTGAATGGGTTATTAAAGTCTCTAGATATATAAAGTACCACAACCTATAGCGTTACAGTGAGATAGATAGCTATAGTTTGCCCAAAAATATAAATTAGCGAGATAAAACGGGTTGCGAAAAAACTCTGCACTCTAATACTCAATGAACTGCAACGAGAATTGAGGTTAAGGGATGTAAACAATACATGAGTCTGGTTAACATGTGCAATATTTGTATGTATGAGGGTTTCATTTGTTATTCTCTTGTAAACCATCATTTCTTTGAAATGTGTATTCAACAGGGAAACTAAAACTTTTACTTGTGACTGACTTGTAAACTATCATTTATCTTAACTCTTTGTTGCCAGGTAAATTAATTTTTACAAGCTACTACATTGTAAAAATGACAGCTGTCAGATTTACTAGTACCTAGCATGTTAAGATGACACCTGTCAGTTTTACTGGCTAGTAGTTCCATTGTTTATTGTCTTCCAAGGCTTACGATATATCATTTAAAACAATTTTTGACACAAAATTAGTAACTGTCAAAATTTGGTTTTAATTTTAATTTTATTTACAAGTCAATAACAAGTAAACTATTGTACATTATACGCCAGGTAACAGTTTTTACTGGTTCAAGGAGATGACAGGCTCGCCTAAACGGCTCGCCAGTCAATTCCTCCTATCACCAGTAAAAACTGTTTTACCTGGCTAATATTGTAAAATACTATTACAAGTTAGATGTCAGTTCTGTTGAATGGGTTATTAAAGTCTCTAAGTATACAAAGTACCAAAGTAGTAGCGTTAGAGAGAGATATATAACTTTGTCAAAAAATGGAAGTAATATAAGTAATCATCCATACAAAATGACAGTAATTTTTCAATTGCACATTTGAAAAAAGTTTAAAAGATTACAAAACAATGTATAAAAATACTTGATTGTTGTATTTTGAAATGCAAAAATAATAATGAAATAGGATAAAAATGATAAGGTTAATGTTTTAAATTTTTGGGGTTATTTTGCCCAAAAACTTTAATGATTATTGTTTTGAAACATCATTAATAATTGACAGGATTTAGTTATAACTTTAATTTTATTTACAACTTCAAGAAGTTGACAGGTTCGCAAGGCTATTCTTCCTATCACCAGTAAAAATTGTTTTACCTCGCTAATACTATAAAATATGCTAATTTCAGGGGATACAGTCTACTTAGAGCAAAAATGTCGATTATACTTTTCGCATAACTCATTTTTGGTACATTTTTGAGGAAAATGTTTTTAAAAATGAACTGTTTTTCCAATTTTGATTTTCGAAAAAAATATAATTTATGGTTTTTAGTGAAAAATCAAAATTTGAAACAGAGTCCGATGTTAAGGAAATGATTTTAAAAACATTTTTCTTCAAAATGCACAAAAATTAAACATTAGAAAAATGTCTACGAAATTTTTACAACACGTAGAATTCAAAGCAACTTGGTATTGGTACACATTGTCAGAGCTAGAAGAATTTAGGGATAGTAATTACATTAATATAAGGTGCATTCTTTTTGTCATTTCTTTCATTTCACTTATGTTTAAAGAGAAATGAACGGAACAGAAATTTTTGAGAAGTAAAAAAAAACAATTGTGGTTAATCTCAGAATTTTATCTAAAATCTATATTTATGATTTATGTTATCTATATCTTCATTTATAAACGATAAATTTAAAATGGTGGTTATAAATAAAATTAAAACTTACTAATATTAATAAATACTATATTATTACCAATATTGTTTTTATTACAAATAAAATAATAATATTTTAAATTTAATAATAAAATAATTTTTTTAATGGCAGCAAACCATACAATCCAATTCTACAATTTAAATTTAAAATTCAGCAAGTATAATCAAAGAGGGAAGAAATCTCATCACTTCAACAGTTGAGAGGGTTGATATTTTATGTAAAATTAAAGGGGGATTATGGGGATTTATTTTTCAATACATAAACAAAATAAATTTATATTTAAAAAGCTGTTTTTTGGTTCGGTGTTAGTTTGGAGTGTTTGAAAACTTGTTGGCCCATGTTCTCACATCTTAAGAGGCACTATTTCAGAAATGTCAAATGTCAGGAGGGCATTTCTCAACTTAGTAAGAATTCAGACCATTATTTTTCGAATGAAAATAGCGCAAACATCATACAAAGACCGTTTTGAATTAGCTTTGAACCGGTTAGTGGCAGTGGTTTCAATGTTTCAAATTGTTTTAATACAGGGTATTTAACCTCAATAAAAGTGACAAATGCAAATCGCTGATTAATATCTAAATAACCACTAATTTAGTTTTCTGTCCCTTCTTTATAATATGTTTTTTATGATAAAACAATATAATTGTTCTCTCTATCACTAAAACCCTCAATAAATAAATTTGCGAATAATACGGTGTGAAATTGCATCCAACAATATAAGAATGTGTTTAAATACTTGTGGCAACAAATACAATAATTAAATTATTGCTAAACTAATAACGAAAATTTAATTTAAGGATTGAAAATTTTAACAGTGCAAATATAAATACATATCCAATAAATAAAAAATGTGGCCATATACATATGACAATATAATTATAAGAGTAAAAATTTCTCAAAAGTAACCCAATTTAATTTTAAGGATTATTCCTAAATTACTAGTGATGATGTTTACTTAAATAATACGAAATTTTTGCAATCCCTACAAAAGCTTCACACAATTCTCATGAAAAAAGTAGTACATCTACATATGTAAAACATGGGCTTTCGCATAAATAAGACAAGACAAATAAAATAAAATTTGATTTATTTGGAACGCACTTGTTTGTGTGACCAACAATACAATGACGTGTTAAAATACATAAAGCATAAACGTATTGTTAGTATAGTTTTGCTTTTAATATAAACTGCACTTCACTTATTAAGCTAAAAAGCTAATAAATACATTCTTTTCCTCGTTGCAAAATGCTACCGTTGTATTATTCTAGAAACATGTTTTTAAATTATAAATGCATGATTTGCATTAAAGGAAGCATTTTCTCTTTATATAGTTGTAACCAATCATTAAAACAAAAGTGATATTTATTTAAGATAAGATATAATTTTTATTTCCGTTTATCAGTTTAGATTGACAAGTTATTATTAAACTTTAGATGAATTAATATTTAGACAGATAGAAATTAATAATTAATTCATTCGAAAGTAAAACAAAAAATGTAATTATAACAAAATAAAGTTATAAATCAAACTAGTGTGACAATTATTTCATTTGCTTACACAATTACATCGACAACAGAACAAAAAAATAGGTAATCATTTTTTTATGTTCAATTAAATAATTGATTTGTAAGGTATAGTAAAACAACAATATTTATTATATTTTTGTGATAAAGTAGCCAATTCAAAAGAATCATATTATAAGTAGGTATATATTATTTTTACGATAGGTACGACATAAAATGTAAAACAGTAAATGTAAACTAAAAAAAGTATAAATATCAAGGTCATTTTTTCGCAATCACACACCGTAGCAACAACAATTTTCCTAAAACATTACAATACAATGAATGAATGAATAATTTTACGATTCACATTTTCTTTGGACGTGAAAAGCAGCTTGCTCTAGTGCTTTACAGTTAATAGGATAATTGAAATCCTTTCTACTAATAGCAATTTATGCATAAATTCTTGCAGTCATGGTTTCTTTCATAGGTATGTGCTTTCCTCAATTTCTTTTTTCTAGCACGTTATAACTTAATTAAGTAAAAAACATTACTTGCAACATACTTCACGTTTTCTAGACAATGTAGTAATTTAAACGTCAAAATAAAATTTATTACATTTTCAAATTAATCAGGAGTTTTGCAATAAACAATAAACTCTCTTGAAATTATTTTATTACAAATGATGTTTTCAAATCAAAAATCTGATTTAATAAAATGCTTTTTTAGTTCTATTTGTTGTTCTTTGTTGGCACAAAGTATCACTTTTAAAACAACCTTCTCAAAATAGAACTTGTAGAGTCAGCCAATATTTTTGTTTATATTACAAAGCATTTGATTTGATTAGAATTATAAATGTACTGAGAAAATCGGATTCACCGGCCTGATTTTTTGATTACAACAGTTCTTCCGGAAATTGTAACAAAAATTTGTTTGTCAATAAGTTTGCGGTTATAACGTTGAACAAATATAAAGACTATCTTAAATTACTTATTTTGCAGTTGTTTTCGATAACTATATCTTATTTCCACCTCTCCTGATATGATAATTTTATTATTATTTTGCAAGTTTATTATTTAAAATTGTAAAATAAGTTTATTAGCTTCAAAATCATTTATATTAAAAATAAATAACTGTATTAAGAGCAAATAAAATGATAATAAACTTGTAGACAACCTTGAAAGTATTCGACTTTCTTGGCATTATTAAATAAAAAAATAAGTTTTTTGCTCACACCGGATATTAAAATGCCATAAAAATTATGTTAATATCAGCCAGTCATTGCAAATATTATTTTAAACTTCTTATCGCTATAAATAGCTCTAGAATTGTCGCAATGAAAACATAAACAGAAAAATAGTTCATTTAATATTAAGTTAACATTTATTTATTTTGAAAAATTACTCTAGCAAATTCATCTAAAAAAAATAACGTTTAATTGTCAGAGTCAGGGTTTTGGGATACCAAGTCAAATTTTTATGACAATTTTTTTTTATTATTCCACACACATATGTCATTTTTACCTAACCAAAAAACTTCATTTGATTGAGGAAGGCAGTTTTTCAGCGATAAAATTTGATAAAACCACAGTAAGATAGTCATGGTTACATTTTATTGATATAAAAAATATATATTTCAACTGTTGTCATTCAAGAAATAATCAAGTAAATATAATTCGAGCTGAGAATTCAATCAATAAAATTTACTCATAATTCTTGCAAAATAACAACATTAGATTTGCTGTCCTGATTTAAATGTCGTTTTCGACAATCGTTTGTCTGTTACTGCGCAATAACTATTGTCTTGCTAGTATATTACTGCCTATTAATGATATGAGTAGGAGAATCATAAAGCGATACTTAATGCCCGCCCCAGTATTATAAGTTGATAAAGTAAGAACAAACTAACTATTGTATACTATACCACGGACCAATTACTAGATGTTTCCATCTTTGGGCATAAACGTCGTCCTAATATTCTTGGTAGATAACTAATTATTAGAACCCTTGTAAATTTATTATTGATTATTCCACTCACGTCATGTAATCTAATCGGAATGATTCATTTGATGGCCATAGCTAGTTTTCAGTGAAGAAATTTTATAAAACCACAGTAGGTATCATAGTCATGGTTACATTCTGCTGATAACAGGGTTGGCAAAAATCATGATTTATTTAAAAAAATCAAATATCATTAATTAAAAAAAATCAAATCAATCAAGATTTTTTTTAATTTTGAAAGATATTTAAGTGGTACTGCACTTTTTAATTGTTTTAAAAACAATATCAATATTTTATCTCATAAACGAAAACAAAATCTGTAATAAAACCATAACGATTAAACTGAATAAAAGTAGGAAGAGTAAAAAAGAATTTTTACTTCTAGTTACAAATTTAAGTAGGTACCTACTTGTATTTTTCTTCTGTTATATGACAATTAAAGTGATAAAATATCATTTAATTTTAAAATACTATTTTATACAGAATATACTTTAGTTATTAGATTAATAATTTTATGTCAAATAATTAAATTTTTATTATAATTTGTATTTTTTGTATCTTTGATAAAAATCAATGCTTATCATCAAAAACATCAGTAGATTTAAATCATTATTTAAATCGGGAATTAAATCAAATTATTTAAATCAAGCCAACCATGGTTGATATCAAAAAATTTATATTTGAACTGTTGTCATTTGTGATATAATCAAGCAAATACAATTTGAGTTATGAATTTAATTGGCAAGATTTATTCATAATTTCTGCGAAGTAACGACAACTCGGTTCAAAAATTACTGTTAAACCACTCCAGCCTTTTTTCAATAAATTCAATAATTTTAACTAATCAGTTTAAAAAAAAATTAATTTCGACCAATGAAAATCGAATATCAATTAATATACTGCACATGTGCATAACCTGAATATATTTGATGTTTATCGAGCATTTTAATATTATAAATGACGTTTATATGACAGTTTAAAATAAATAATGAATATATATTTAAAGCGAAATTTTTCTCTACAAATTTTCTGCTAATATAACATTTTTGCATGACAAATACATCAGTATATTTTTCTCGTGCACTTTCGTGTACTCGAAATATTTTCCGGTATTTCCCATGCACTGAAATACTGATATAATTATTGAGTATTAGCTGGAATATCCATGATTTTAAAAAATGGCCACTTTAATTAAATTTGAAATCACCTGCACACTAACTGTAAAACCGGATATAGAAATGAACAACCACTAAACACCATGATTACAATAATTGTTCCACTTCTAAATCAATAGAATTGCACATTATTGTACTCGCACATTAACAAAAAAGATTTCCTGATTGCCACATAAAAATAGTAATTATAACAATGAGACACTAATTGGAATGCACAATGTTGCACAGTTACAACAATTATAACGGTCGCACTGATTATTTACAACAATGATGATTACAACAATGATATCCCGCACCTTCGGTGTATCGCTCGGTGCCTTCGGGTGCCTTTCGTTGACATACTGCTGGTGCAGAAAAAACGAAATCACTCGTTCAACACTCCGATGAATTCTGACTGGTCACAAAAATCCACTGCGGAGAAATTACGAAAGTGTAGCCGTAGCCGAGTTTGAATTTTAAATTTGTGAAACGTTAGAGATGGATTAATTTAATTATTCATAATTGAAGGTTGTATTGGAAATTGCAGTTTCTATTGTTACGAAGGTTAATAGATATAGGTTAACTGACTTTAATTAACAACTAGCAGTATGTAAATAATCAGTAAGACTGATGAAGACGATTATTAACATCAAGTATTGATCACTTGACTTGACACATTAGTTATATTAATTGCAGATTAAATTGTATTTCCTTTTAAATTATAGTTATAATAAAAATGAAATGAGGAAAAGAAGGCAACATTATCTAAATGTAAATAATATATTTAAAAACCATAACTGATAAAAAATTTTAGTTGATCGATATGGCAAGCCAAGACAAATATTGTTTTATCAAAATTGGTAAGCAACGTTGTCGTCCAATGAACTCTACTTTTAAATTGAACGTATTTTAAAAACAATGTCAATAATAATAAGTAAATATTTCACTTACTGTTTATTACCAGAATACCAGTTCGATTCATTTCAGATTTGAATAATAATATATTTATATCATACAGAAGGCATTTACCAGCATCAACATTAGCTGACGTGGAATGTGCGATATAATATCAATATTTTTTTTGTATAAAGTTGCTTTTTAACTAAGTTTTTCTTTTAAAAATGTCATTTTATGACATCAATGTTAAAAGTAAATTACTTTTTACACTCGAATTAAACATAAACAGCATGATGACTTTTACTAAAACAACATTGCTGAAGATCTCCTACTGCTGCTTTATTTTAACAAATAATATAAATTAATTTGTTTCTCTATTAAATTTGAACTAGAACACTTATTATCTCATTTTGTAAGTATTATCATTATTATCATTATCAAAATTTTGTAGGTAATCTTTGTATGAATTAACAAGATAACAATCCTATTACAAAATTTTGAAATCTAATCTAATGAATTTGTGAAATAAAAAATAGAAACCATTTTTACAATACAAAAAATTTCTGATGCAACCGACATTTGTATGAATTGTGTATTATGAAAATTGTTACAGCCTTGAACAATAAAAAGAATATTTGTTCAAATTGTGCACTATAATCAGGCAGTTATCGTATATGTCAAAATTTATCGCAATGTACACAGTTTATTGTAAATAGTGAAATATTAATCAAATGAATATAATGTTGTCAAAAACAACATAAAAAATGTGATAAATCCAATAAAGTTAAAAATTAATTTCAATTAATAAATAGAATCAAATAATTTAAGTATACCAAAATATTATTATAAAGCCTTACCTATATTTTTTTATAAACTTTGTGATATATTGAATATTTATTTTTATTTTTTTAATACTCTGTTGATATAATTAATTACTTGATAACAATGAAGAATTGATGTTTGAAAAATTGAATTGTAGGAATAGTATTGTGCAATCAATAAATTTATAATTAAAAATTGATCAATAATAGAACAGCCCTTATTTTTAGAAAAGAATCATTAAGATAACAATCCTTTGATTGATTGATAACAATAAAAATTTGATCAATGTATAGGTAATATTATAGAACAAATATATTTTAAGTATCAATAACATTGAGTATTATATGCACTTATCGTACGAATTATGAGTTAAGAATAGGTATTAAGAATTATGAAAGAAATTAAGATGGAGATTGAAAAGAATAATTCGAAAAATTACTACATGTGTGGTAAATGCTATTGTTACTTATTGCAATTAATACAATCGAAATATAATAAACTTGATTGCATATATGTATGTACATTTTGAATTTAAAATAATGAAATAAATTGTTACGAATTTAATCTATTTGCTGATTACAATAAAGTATTGATCTACAAAGTATTATTAGTTATTGTAATAAATATAAACATAAAAATGCTCTTTACATGTATACACCATGGATTTAAAATAGTTATTAATAATTAAGAATGAAATAAATATGATCTAAGTGATGTGTTAGTACTTAATGTAGTAATTAATTTTAAAATAACCAAACAATATATTTATACTGTACGTACATAGGTAAAATTTGGAATTTAAAATAGCTATTAATATTTAAGATTTGGATCAATTTGACAGCAGATTACAATAAATTTGTATTGTTTTATTAGTTATTAAAATCAATATAGGTAAACATTAGATAAAATGCACTTGTACATGCAGCAATAATTTAAAATAGTTACTAATAATTGAGAACCAAATAAATATGTATGTTGATTGCAATAAAGAATTGTGTAGTATTATTACTTACTGTAATCAAATTATAAATATCTTGATCACCAACAATATATATTGAGGCACTTGTCATACGTTTATTTTCTATTTAAGTTATTGATAATTAAGAATTAAATCAAGATGATTAGCGATTACAACAAATATTTCTTGTAATCATGTTAAAAATATTTTCATAACCAACAATAACAATATTGCATGCACTTGTCACACGTACCTCATGGAAGATGCACGTTTGTTATCTAACAGCACTTTCACATTGATATATTTCCAAATAAGCACTTTCCCTTTCTTTGCGCGCGCGGAACCACTAGCAACTAGCACCGAAGCAAGAAACAATCCGACTAACGTGGAATCAGTCGCGAAACGCGACCGCTGCTCTAGATACCTGGCCACGTGGCTAACGCAACCGGCAGTGCACCCACGGAGACCTGGTCACGAATGCACATCGACCGGGAAGAAAATTTGATACTTTACAAGAGAACTACGTTGTGTTTTATTACTATTATCTATTTCCAAACTTAAACTATAGTTTTTTACACTTTTTACAACTTTGTTGGTATGTTACGTTCACTTCATGTCATTTTTCTACTGACAACGTACTTGTTTCTATGGCGATAAAAACATTTTTATTGACAACTTGACAAGCTGTTGTTACAAATACTATTTGACAGTATTAGCGATGGTAAACAGTTTTTATTTGTGATGAGAGGTATTGCAAGCCTGTCACCTCCTTGAAGCTGTAAAAACTGTTACCTAACTTATGTTGTACAGTAGTTTATTTCTTATTCATATGTGTAAATAAAATTAAAATTGTAACCAAATTCTACCATATACTAATATTTTGTAAAAACAATAATATACACAATTTTTAATACTGTAAATGTAAACAATGCAACAAAACTTGTAAAAGTTAAATAACTTGTAAAGTTTAGTTTCCCTGGTGAATAAACTGTCCAAATAAATTACGGTATACAAAATGAATATTTTCCTCGAATTTTAACCAATCAGGTTACAGTATTTTTTGCATTTCAACCAGTGAAAATCGAATATCAGTGAATTTACTGCTCATGAATATATTTGACGTTCATCGAATATTTTAATGTTATAAATGACGTTTATATAACAGTTAAAAATAAATGTAAATTATTTATAGTAATATTTAACATATATTTAACGTGAAATTTTTCTGTAGAAATATTCTAATATATCACTGTTCCATGGCAAATACATCGGAATATTTTTCGAGTGCACGAAAGTATTGAGTAACAAACATATTTATTCGTTTGCAGCCTGAAAGTAATAACAAACCATGCACTGGTTCAACAGCTGACATTGATGTTATTTTTTTAATATATCGGCTTCATAATCTGCAAAATAGAGCAACATTTTATTACTTTGTACTTGATGTGACATATTACTATTTACGTGCAGATAAGTTAACAGTTGTTATTTACATTCATCGGCGCCGACTTTTCAAAGTTTCCTTGGGGGAAAAATTTCCATTATTGACCAAAATCAAAACATAAATTACAATAAAAAAGAAATACTACGAAAACACTTTAAAATGCTTTTCAGAGGCCTGAAAGCTCAATATTACCCCGGCGCAGGGTTGGCAAAAATCAAGATTTATTTAAAAAAATCAAAATTCAATGAGTTTTTTAAAAAAATCAAATCATTATTTTTTTGATTTTTTTAATTTTTAAAGATATCTGAGTATTATTGCACTTTTTAATTGTTTTAAAAAGTAATATGATTATTTCATTTCATAAACGAAAACGAAATCTAATAAAACCAAAACGATTCATCTAAATAAAACTAGGAAGAGTAACAGAGAATTTTTACTGTTAGTTAAATATTTAAATTCTTATATTTTCCATCTGTTATATGAGAATTAAAATGACACAATACCATTTAATTTTAAGATGTTATTATACACAGAATACATTTCAAGTATTATTAATTGTTTCGTAGCAAATAATTAAACTTTTGTTATAATTATTATATTTTTTTATCTTTGATGAAAATCAATGATTTTTATCAAAAAAAATCAAATTTAAATCAGGTCAACCCTGCCCCGGCGCCCTGCAGAGCGGGACTGAGTACTAGCGTCTCAGGATCACCAATATATCCTGAGACGTGCATTGAAACGGTCATCTGGATTCCCGTTGGTTAATATTCAATTTGTAATTGTGGCTGTATTAATGGGAATTTTAAAATGAAAATTTAATGTAAAATTTTTAAGGGTGTCGCTCGCACTTATTTTAGGATATTAGTAAGTTACATAAAAATAGAGGGAGGTACAATAATTTTTCACAATAATAATAATTGTAAAAAAAATACTGCGCAAGGTAAATGTCTTCTTTGGGATATTGCCCCTATAGAAAATTTTCCTTGGGGGCATGAGCCCCGCTGCCCTCATTTTGTCGGCGCCCATGTTTACATTTCCATGTGGATTAGTTATTTTGATGGAAGTAAAAATTGGTTAATTCAAAGAATTTGATTTTGTTGTTGCTTTGCAATATTAAAGCATGGCGTGTTTTAATGATGCTTTTTACGTATTTAGTAAAAAACTGTATTTTTAGTCGCTAGTAAAACATTTCTCTTTAGCAACGGATTTTTTACAGAAATTTTGAGTTATTCATTTTCTGAACGTATTTTTTTAAATTTGTATGAATAATTTTAATGATTTCATATACCTATGACTGATCAATTTAATAAAAAGCAAAATGAAAATATTAATTTAATTCTTAACATTTCTGTTTTGTACCCAAAAAATAGTACATTCTATTCGTAATTAACTTGTAAAACAATAATCTATTTTCGTACGCTTATTAGTTTGTAAAACAAAAATTATGTTACTGGTATAGTAAAAAATAACATATTTACAATTTGGCAAGGTGGGATTTCGGTTCATTTTACACACGATCTGAACCAACTAAGTGTATTTTATTATACTTGTTATTGTTAAATATTAGATTTAATTTTTCTGCCAAAACTAAGTTCCAAAATAATTAGTTTCATCAATTCCTAACTCAATATTTTAAATTTTTCTTTGAAGATATTATTGAATTTTTGTATGCAGTTTAATGTTACGTTTACTTTATTAAAAAATATGTGCACCAAAAAGGTCAATGTTTTATAATGGTCTAATTAGTGGCTGATTTAAATAAATATTGATTTTACTCTTTAATATTTAATTCTAAAGTCGTCGTTATAACGTAATAGAATAGAAAAATGGTAGATACCAACTTGCAAATAACTGAAAGAAAAAATAGATTGCTTACTCAAAATTGTTAAAAAGTACTAATGCAGTATTATTTGTGGAGAAAAATAGTGAAAACGAATTGATTTTATTTATTACCTATTTTTTAGTAATTTCCTTAAAAAATCAAATGCACCGATAAAGGTGATACTATACAGAGGGAGCTTAGTTATTAGTAGTAAAGAAAATATTCGGCCATTTTGAGAGCCCTAATATATGCACCCTAATTGGTTCATTTGAATTTAGGTAATTTCCGCCTATGTGAAATCGTAAGAGTAACTCATGCGGGTGGAATTAGGGGTGCACATTTAATTTTGATGTAGTGATAGATAGACAGTGATAGATAAATGTATATGCAGACTAAGCACGTGCTTAGGGCCCCCGGCGAATAGGGGCCCCCTAATTTTCAACAAAATTTATATAAGTTCATCAATGTTTTCAAAAAATATTTAAGAATAATTTTTTAAATTACTAAAAATATAAATATTTTTTTTATTTTATCCTTTACTTGAATTTTCTTGACTCTAATGATAACCAATTGTTCAGGGGAACGTTATTTTTCACAATTGAAAAAAATAAGAAATCCTCTAAGGTTCAATATGTGCCAAGAAATATTAGATTCTTTGGCCTATATTACGAATGTACCTTTATAATAAAAGCCCTTTTAGGAAGCGTACTTTTACCTTATAATCTTATGAGGGCAGAGGTTACTTTTAACAAAAACGCTCTATACAAACTCGTAATATGGGCCTTAATCTCTATGCATAGAATCTATTTTTTTTTGTTGTCTTTTATTAGATACACTATTGCTTTATTTATTATTTTATTAAATTATTACAAAGTTAAAATGTTTTTTTTTTTGTATTTCAATATTATTATGAGGCCCTATGGTTTGGATATGCTTAGGGCTCCTTACAGTATTAATTCGGCGCTGTTAGTCGAGTTCAGATTGTTCAGATTTTCATAACAATAGTCTGTGTATAATAAGTGATACAACTCAGTCCACAAGTTTGAAGATAAGAAATATATCGGCAAGTTTCATTAATTATATACTTTATATTAGTAAAAAAAAAAACTAGTTACGCCACTGGTAAGCAATAACATTACAGTCGCCATATTGAAACCCCTGTTTTTGAGTGCAAATTTCTAGAGCTTAAGTTCCCTCCATATACCTATTACTATTGGTATATGATTCCCAATATATAATATTACCTCATTCCAAATTTTATACATAAAATTAGAAATTTAACAAACAAATGTATTTTAAACTGACGTTATAAAATTTTAAAAATATTCTGTCAATAATTTATATTCTTTAATTTTTATAAACAATATTTTTTTATTATTATTAAAAACAGATGCACAAATTTAAAGGAAATTTAGAATGTTCGTGTGCAACCACTTATATAAATGATATAATTATACTATTTTGTACAACATATCTGATTTGGTAGTTGCATACTTACTAGGTCAGTGTCTATTTTGATTAAACCAAATATTGATCTACTTTTTCTATTTTTAGACATAATTTGTCACGGTCTGCTTAAATTTTATGGATTCAAAATTTTATTTATTTACGTCAATTATAACGAAATTACGGATAACACAGTTATATTTATTTATAAATATATTTTCATCACAATATTCATTTATTTTTATATTTTTATCTAAAGTCACCAAACATTAAAGTATTTGTATATTTATCTCAAGTTAAAAATATTTTGTGTCATTCATGACAATTTCAAAATATAATAAACATATACAAAGAAATTGCAGTGTTTAAATAAAACTTATCATACAATAGCCTTCAAGTAAACAACTACTTTGATAACAAAACAAAGGAAAAATAAAAACGGTTAATAAGTTTATAACAATTTATTCGAATAAATAGCATCTTTTACATATCACAGAATTTATGTTTACTTACATTATAACATAAATGTGCTAGAGTTCTCCACCACATTCAAATTTAGTTTGCAATTTACAATCTGCTTTAAAAAAACCACATAACTTCACTTCAATATATTAGTAAGTTATCGTTATAATTTTTTTTAAGAATACGGTAGCTAGCAACCTGATTTGCTTATTGAGCAGTCTGCTTCATCGCAGATATCTTTAATGACATGGAATTTTTTCTATAAAATTTATTAAGCACTTGTGAACATATTAACAACATTTATTTGATCTTTTTGCTAAAATATCTTAAAACCATAAATACAAAGATAAATCTTTATATTTAATAGCGACGTTTTTACATATTAATTTAGCTTATCTTAAAATTATCTAATCACAGTCAGATTTGAACATCTTAACTAACCCTACCTGTATTCTTAAAAAAACAGCCTCGAAGTTTACGATATTTTGACACATTAAAGCTTAAAAAACAAAGTTATTTATTATATGACTGTGGAAGAAGAGAGACATACAACATTATGAACTTTTGGTGAAAACATGGAAACAGGAATGTATGTTTTATTTTATCGAAACATAAAGCCTTAATATGTCATAGCGCAAATTTGAATTTTGTTTGGAATGTATCACATGCTTATTTGTTGAAATAAAAACTTTAAGAAATACTTGTATTTTAAAATAAGTGGGAAGAACTCATTCTAAGATGTTATTGGAATGTCATGTATAATATTTGACACTAAAATTTGGCTTGTAGCACCAATATAAAATTTTACAAAGCTTATACAAAACTAGAAAATTATTACTATCTTACATGTCGAAAACAGATCTTTAAAAATACTTTTTTTTAAATTTTTGTACAATACATTTCGGAAGCGTTATTTTGTATATATAATTTCAATTTAGTAATATACTACTTTAACAATGTTTTAAAATATCCTATTCGTATTTTTTGTTATTACAATAAACAGTTAATACAAAAATAAATATTTGGAATGCAAAAATTTAAAGATCTAACATTTGGATTCGCTCATCAGTCTCTCAACCCACATTTTGGGGTTGTAAGAAGCCCCATCTCCCCCTAATTCAGTAGGTAGAATATCCCTTGGTACATAATCAAACAATGTGGACAAATTATTACCATGTGCATATATCCTATCTTTAATTTTATCTTTTAAAAACTGTTTTATCACCAGTATAGCTGCATCGACATACCACGGTTGTCCAATAAAATGAATCCCTTTGAATCTGGCGGGGAAGCAATCCTGTAAACCTTCAATCATCAACTTTAACGTTTTTGGTGTTAGGTTGGTACTTTGTTTGAAGCTGAATTCAGTCCAGTCAACTATGATCACAAAACCATTTGCCTGGTTTTGTTTATCTTTGCAAAGATATTCCAAAGATATTAACAAAGATCTGTAGATTGATACTAAGGAATAAGATGAACAGTCCCAATTTGAAGCTGTCATAACCATAACGCATCGCCCTCTTCTATCACGTGAAGATAGTACACCTGGGAAGCCATCTTGTAACGCTTTTTGAATATCCTCAGCTGATGTATAAAAGTTTTTAAATATATCGGGATTGTTTCTTCTGTACCAATAATAGTTTAACAATAATTCATAACTTTCTGTAATATCAAATTTTCTAGCGTATAAAAATTTAAGAATGAATTCATCATCTTGTTGAATATTGTTTTTAAACTCCAAATCGGTAGATCTATTCACAAGATTTTGTAATTCTTGTATTGATTTGCTCTTATCAGTAGGTTCTGTTTTAAACAATATTGAATCGTGGATTTTGTTTGCTGATAATGATTGGACACGCCAGTCATATTCCAAATATTCTGCCATTTTGATCTGAAAAAAAATAAATATTATTATACTTGTACATTTAAATCAATATTAGAAATGTTTTTAAATCTCATCCACAGCACAGAGGGCGTTTAGTAGATAGTAGATGTTACCTCTAGTGTGAGGAATGTACTATTTTTTATGTTAACTGTTAACAAATACATAATTTAACTTAAATAACATTTATTGTACATGTAATTAATTCGACTGAATCTGTTTTGTGACGTAGTAGTGGCTTAGAAAAGGATAGGTTACTCACGAATGGTAGTGAAAAAGACAGAGATAGAGAGAGAGAATGACTTACGACATGCGCAAACACTACTTGGCTAGTAAACAAAGAAGCACACATGTATTAAGTTATCTAAATGTCAAAAGCGTTAATACGTCACAGCGCAAATTTTATGTGAATATTTTTATACGATTATTTTTGCTAAAACAAATAGAAAATATGAAATATTTATAGCTGACCTTTTATAAAAAATAAAGTAAATCCCATTATTATTCTACAAATTTAATACTAAAATATATACTAACTGATACTTGTATTTGCAGTTCAAAATTAATGGTTATAATGAGGGTTATTATAACAAAGAATTTTTGTTCTATGCAATAATAGTAGTAAAATAAATATAAATAGTAATTTAGATAGTAGAAAATAAATATGAACTATTTTTTGTTGTATTTATTAAATAAACATTGCATTGACCTTAACACAAATATAATATTTAACGAAATTTTTAATTACGGTACTGACGAAATACGAAATGTTAAACTTATTAGTAGTTAGCGTAATTATTTATGACATTGTAAACTAACTTGTTCTCAATATATTTGCGTATTATTGCATACCTTTTATATAATTAGCATTAAAAAACTATATAAGGAATTTATAATACATTTTACAAACAATTATTTAAATTTAAAAAATATTTCATAGATTTTAAATTCTAAATAAAAAATAAATGTATAATATTGTACATACACAAGCAAATTTATTTTGGTGATAAGTTAAACAGTGAATTGACAAAAAACAAGAACTACAACTAACTAAACTAATAACAGTAATAACACTTCCTCTCAAGAACAATATTTAACAATCCAAAACCAACAAATGCGTAAAGAAGTAAAGTTAAAGTATACTTACGGTTGTTTGTTCGAACCACAAACTACCATTTAGGTACAAAATATGGATAAAAATGCACTGGACGAACACACCTGTCTACCACGACTAGGTAACCAAATCTGCTACGCTGTGACTCACTTCGCCGTGCAGTAAGCTAAGACAAGGCTTTCTGTTGTAAACAAGCAAGCAGGAAATCAATGACACGGGGCGTAGGTCGGAGATTACGTCGGATGGTCACACAGAGTTGGATCTGGAAATTTTTATGCAGCGGAATTTTAGAGCCGGTTTTTCGATCGGACACTTAAATTCTTTTTCTTTATATTTTTTGTAATTTGCAATGCAATCTAAAATGTCTAACACTCATCTGCTCTAAATTAACTGTATTTTAGTTAATCTAGTTTTTAGATTACATTTAGCAGAAATTTCATCAATTTTAGCAGCTATAAATTTTATTACTACAATTATTAATATAGGATCTTTAGGAATAACTTTTGAACGAATACTTTTGTTTGTTTGATAAGTTGCTCTATTGTTAATAAGAACCCGAGTTTGAGTTCCGCCAAGTCAAATTGATTACCTCTATTTTTCATATAAAATTAACCCCTGTCGTGCACCTTCCACTTCAGTTAGAGTGCCAGGAAGGTAATGTCAAAAAAAAACGGCTTCATTGGTATAAATAAATTAAAACCAATATCTGCTATGTCATGTCTAACAATGTCTGGGGCACTCACAGCCGTAAATGACATAGTTGTTACTTTTTTTTAAACCTGATGTGGACAACACGTGATTTCCTTGTAAACTAAATTATACATATTTTTGTTGCACTTCATTTAAACTTATTTCGCGTGAAAGTGAAATCACTCCATTTTTTCGAACTTGCCGTCGAATGGATAATTTTTAGAAAAATTTTATTAAAATGTTTATGACTATCCCTTATTGCATTACATAAAATTATTTTAACCGCTCAAAAACTTAAAAAAAAGATATATTTTTTTATTTATATCCTACATATTTTTCACGAAATATACATATTCTGATAGTTGTCTATGTTGTCATGTTTTTAATTTCAATTATATAGTCATACTCAATTTAGAAAGAAATCACCCGGGTAGAACTTTTATAGTGTAATTGGCAGCATATTGTAGGTTGAGAATAACTATCCTTTACAGTTTAGATAATATTTATAGTTATATTTATTTATTTATTTTTTATTTTACATTTGTTTGAAACTTAAACTAAAGTAAACGGGCCAAACAATTTAAAACAAATATAAAATAATTCTCAAATGGTGTAGGTGACCAAGGTAGAATTTTAATGAAAAAACTATTGAATTATAGAAAGTATATTTATTTACTAACGTTGACATTAAAAAAGTTAAATATTTATCAGCAATTGTTTAGTAATTTGCGTTAAATAGAAACAGCGTCCTTTACTATGACGTTCACTAAGTTAGCACTATCTCACTCACACCACCTATTTCCGTCTGTCTACCTTCGCCGCTCTCATGAACTTCGTTGACGTCATAGTCCCCTCCCAAGTACTATATTATTTATTTACTTCAAAACAACATATAATTAACAATTTTAAAAAAATACGGGTATATTATTTTTGTACAAGCTATCACATATACCAAATTTAGAAATTGGTCACCTACCCCATTGTCAACACTGTTAAACAATAAGAATAAAATTATAGAATTAAACAAAAATGGCTATAAAAGCTAATAAGAATTAATAATGCACTCACCGTAAGTAGTATTATTGAAAATATTATATCTACTTGTATAAAATAATAATTTCAATATATACTACATATAGATCAGCATGTTACTATGGTGAATGTGAGAGGCACACAAAATAAACATTCTTACAAATTTTCAGTTGAAGATCTACCGCGTTATGAGATTTGGAAAAATTATAACAAAATTTAACATTTTCTTTTCTTTGTGAAAATCATTTTGATATTAACTTTTTTTATAACGCAACAAAACACCGATTATTAAGAAACGCGGTGCCAATAATTTATTCTGGCTCTCAGACACTTTTAAACTGCGTTACAAATGTGGATCTTTCATATCGCAATGAAAGAATTAAAGCAATTAAGCAACGAATTTCGAATTAGAATGGTGGCATGTTGTCTGCTACAAGTTTCGATCAAAGAACAACTTTGCCACGAATGTCAGCGAGAATCAGCAAAACGCTCTTGTAAGTCACTAAAATCTGGAAAAAATCATTAGTTACGATTAAGAAGAAAAGATAAAATAATGTAATATTTATTATTTAATTACTTCTACTTCTAGAAACTTAAATATATAGAAGGTATGTCTTTCGCTAGTTTAAAGGATGAAAATCAGATTACTAAAGTCAGTTCATAGAGATCTGAACATCTGCTCTATCTCACCGAATAGATTTCTTAAATTAGTAACATATTGTGATGGACGGGATAAACTGATCCTATCAATGGAATGAATTATGTGAACTGGATTAAAAAATGTAAGTGGTAAAAACAATAGTTTCATTAAAATCCGAATAACCAAATTTGCACTTCTCTATTTACTTTTACATACCACCTAATGTTTATCAATTCAAAATATTGTCTACTAATAGATATACCTAATAAACTTAACTATTTTATTAAAAAGATTTTTCTCAGTATGCGTTTCTTTTCTTAAATATTTGAGAATAAAAAAATCTAATGTGGACACCGTATGACTTTCTTATACGCCTATTAAAGTATACGTATTTCTTACTGCACTTTATTTAAACTTATTTCATTTGAAAGTGAGAAACATTTTATTGCTAATCGTTTTTGAGTTATTCGAAAGATTAAGAAAAAACCTTCAAGTAAAGTGTTTTTTTTGGCATTGCCGATTGCAATAAAAAAGGGAGAAATTTGGTATTACAACAAAAGAATATCTGATATTGTCACATGTAAACGTATACAAGTTCAATTTAATTGACCTCCTACCTTATAATAGTTACGATTTCAATAGCCATGGGTGTAGTGAGGTTGGAGGGCAATGAGTTATTACAATTTTACTTAATTTTAATAAAAAATATATTTTTCCCACAACCCAGCATAAAGTACATACTTAATGCCCTCTTTTGAATTTGTAAAGAGTGCTAGGCAACGTAAACACATTTACCAATGATTTAATTTACTTTTGAAATTAATTTTTATTAATATTTTTGTTGTAGGAAAAATGTTGTATGTAACACGTGAGGAACATAGTGTTTTTTAGTCGAGTGCTGTTTAACGCATTAATTATAGCAAGAGATAAAAAATAAATAACTATTTCTACATTATTGAGAGTTATTATGATAATTTACAAAAATAAAATAGCAAGAAATTAGTGAATATCTAAATCACGAGTGCCGCAAAATGGTTTAAGTAACTAACCTTCTCGTATACATAGATTGTGCGAGAAACATACTTAAAATTTATGCTGATTCACTTTAATTTTCAATAGTTTTAGTTCTAATACTAAAAATTAAAAAAAAAAAAGAATTAAACAAGGTCATTCTGCAGAGCCAAAATGATGCACATTCACTATTAATTTACCTACTGAAGCAAATATATACAATATTAGAAAATATATATAACTATTAAGAAATACGGGCAGGCCCAAGAAAGTTTGTGATTGATTGTCCATATTTATGGTTATTAAAAAAAAAATGGGAACATTGTAATAATTTTTGCCCCCCTTCCTTCCTGGAAGAAAACCTGGCTACCCCCCTGCCAATAGCGGTGTGTAATAATGAATTTTATATCAAGTAAATATTTATTAACATAAAATATATTTATACAGTAATATATTACAAAGTATCTAATATTATTTGGCACCAAACAAGAATACAGGTCCAAGGATCCATAAACAAGTGCGTCATTGCCACTGTGTAGTCCTCTGGAGTTATCTGGTAATAGTGTTTACCAGTCACCATAAGATGCATATCAACCGCAATAAAAAACGCAAGAATATTGGAATAGGCAAAAACCATTACATCAATCATCATATCCTCCGTTTCCGACGTCCTCCAAAACACCAACAAACACAACCACGCCAAAGTCAAAAACAACACAAACACATACAGTATCCCAAAAGTACCTCTCTTCGTTTCTGGTATCAGAGCAAGGAACATATTTCCTAGAATGGCTAACCCTACCACTACTACTATAGTATAGAAAGACCAGTCGCCTATGATAGTACCCAGGGATGCAAACATGGTGCTAGTTACCACCAGTACGTAGAACCAGAAAAAATAACACCAAGGGGATTTCCAACGAACTGTCCCGCCGAAGACGATGATGATGATCATAAACCCCAACAAACCGAAAAGCGTGTACCACAGATATTCGTACATGGCAAACCAGTTGTCTATCACGGTGAAATGAAAATATGCCATTATCACAAATGTCATGCTGTATTCAATCAGTAAGAAAAAGTTAATCCATATTAAAAAGTATCGACGGACTGACGAATCAGCGAAACGCTGTTGTAAGTCACTAAAATCTGGAAAAAATCATTAGTTACAATTAACAAGAAAAGATAAAATAATGTAATATTTACTAAAGAGGACTGGGAGAAATAATCTATTAATCAAATTTAGTTGATTAGTCGATTAATCAATCATTTCATAAAATTTTAAAATAATCGATTAATCAAAGATACAATATATCGGTTATTTCGATTAATAGATTTATTGGTTAATTTATTAATAAATATGTTCTCGTTGGATATCAGGAAAATATATAAGTTAATATTGTTTTTTCCATAGCAGATGTTAAAGTGCACTTTTATCAACTCAAAATAGTGGATAAAGTAGCACTTTAACCGCAAGGGTAGATAAAGTAACACTTTAACAGCAAGGGTAGATAAAGTACTTTAACTTTTGTTTATTAGAAGTACATTTCCATAACAACGCACACTACTGACATTTTAAAATTGTTCTTAAATAATAATTTAATTTTTCAAATTCTTATCTCTTTAAAACCTGCTATAGAAAAAAATAGAATTTTATACACGACGATAAAATTAAATTATCGACTCGCGAAAAATAATTCACTCGCGATTATATCGCTCGTGAATTAACGCTTTCCGCTTGTCGATAAAATATTATTTTATCGTCGTTTGAAATAATAAGACTGACAAAGTAGCGTTCGATCTGGTAACACTTGTGACAGAGAATAGGTTTATACAGAAGCGACAATAAGGTAGAGAAACGAAAATTTGAGAGAGATGGAGAATGTGCACACATTTAAAGGGCCCATTGTTTAAAATCGGAAAGTTCCCCCACATCTTAGAGAGAGATAGGGGAAGAGCACAAATTTAAAGGTCTACACAATGCTTCAAGGTCATAGAACTGGAAAGGGGAACATGAAAGGTACCGACACGGAGTGTCGCTTCTGTATGTAACTATTCTGTGCTTGTGACGTGGGACTTGGAGGGCAGGCAGGTGAACGAACATGTTACATACCTACTTTAGTAAGAGTTAAGAGTTTGAAGTCACTAGAGTCATTTGGTTGTCCGTACGTAGATCGTTCTAAAAATGAGTAACGTCAATTTCAAATAACGGTGTGCTATCACGTTTTGCTTCAGACTTGGGTACAGTGCAATAGAAACTTTTATAAAACTTAAGCAGACCTACGAAGACAGTGTTATTTAAAGGGACCAGGTTTTTCGGAGGTTTTAGGCATTTTCAGAAGGAAAAAAGTCGATTGAAGACAAAACATTTAGCGAAAGGCCTTCATCTTCAAGAACTAATGAAAATGTCGACAGAAAAAAATCACATTTTTGCTGTAGGTAGACTATCCCCTTAAATGTGAAAGAAAGTGTAAATTTAAATGTAAAGGCTGTAACCGACCAGCTGAAGGTGATTCCAGTATCCGAGTTCCAGGATTGCTATGAGGATAGGAAGAACCGTCTCCAGCACTGTGTGGCTTCCCAAAGAAGTTATTTTGAGGAAGACAATATCGAATAGTAGTTATATTCGGACAATTTAAAAAAATCAGTCTTATTATTTCTTTTACATAACTCCTCTATTTATTTTAAATTACGTTTTGGTTATTTTTAGAGTGATGTCTGTCCAACAGGTTTACCCATATCCGATTAAGTAATTATTTTAATAATCAATTAAATGCTTTATCAATTGATAATTTGATTAATCAATTGTTTGAATAACCGATTAGTTTTTGTTCCATTTTGTTGGTTCACCTGTATATAGTTGACAGATGTGGTGTCCTATTTTAAATAAATACTTGTTCGAATATTATCAATTCGTCAATCAAGAAAAAAAATGTTCAAAATACAGAACTTGTTAGTTTCAGTTCCAGAATCTGTCAATTTGAGACTCGGGTTCTTATACATTCAATTACCGGGATACTCAAATAATAGTACATCTAGTTACAATATAAACACTTAATAAAGTTAGATAAACTGCTATTTGATTGGGGACGTATTTTAGAATGTTTTGATGTAAATATTATTAAAAAAAATGTTAAATATGAAAAATTCGAAAAATAAAAAAAAAGGAGACATGCCCCCCTGACATATTAATCCAAAAGGAACTACAAAATACCTGTATTATGAAGTATTTTAAAAAATAAAAAATAGGTGTTTAATATATTAATATATTTTCATTTGTAAATTAATACATAAAAAATTAAAGAAAATCCCATTATGGGCGCCCGAATATATTTCAATTTATTTATTTTAACAAATATTTTTAACCACGCTTTAAACTAAGATTTTAAACCTTAAGCGTATCTCTATAACATTCAAATCAAACCCTGCCATCCGTCACTTTTATAAGACTACTGTAGTGGTGGATATTTAAGTAAGTTGTAAATAACCACATTTATCAGAAACCAAGTTTGAACCGGTTTCTAAAAAATCTAAGGGCTAATTAGGCCGTATTTATTTGGGATTTTTTATGTAACCTAGTAGGTTAATTCTGTTTACTTGGTACGTTTGTAGTAACCCAGAACTGATCCTGAAATGATCCAACTCACCCAGCTATTTTGCTGGGTTGGTGAGTTGAACCTGTTTTCTATTTTTGTTTACAATGCTTTTTCTTTCTATTTCTGTCACAAATAATATCTTTTATAGGTTAAAATCAAAAACTTAAATAAGTAACTTTAACAAATAACTTGAATTAACTAGTTAAAATTTTCACCAACTGTAAAGTTTGATTGTTTATTTGGTACCAACCTGGATACGTTTAGGATCAGTTAAGGATTGGATTCAAATTTCCCAAATAAATACGGCCTTAGTTAGATTTAGAACATAATAACCATGATACCTTGATCGTCCCGTCTAATCCAGAGCCAAGAGAAATTCGTTCTAGCATTATTTTCTTCCATTTATAATATATGGAATATTTCAAAGTAGTTCGGTATTAATATTAAATTTGTGGTATTTAAACACCACCGTTTTATATTTTCAAGCCATTTTAAAAACACAAAAAAAATATTCCTCACTTTAGTCAATTTTGACTTTTGACGCTTGCCTGACATCTTCAGTCAAATTGTTTTGCATTGATACTAGATTTCTGAATTTTGAACAAAAAACACGTTTGTAATTAGATGTTTCTGGACCAAGAAATATGTTATTATTTCATTTTGATATTTATTTATTGTACCTATATGTCATGCCCTTGATATATTTACTATTACAATAAGAATAAAAAATACATCAATATACAAATGTGTAGCTCCTAAAATGTACTCCTTAGGCAAAATAGGATAATAATGTTTTCCCCTAAGTATCAGATGAGCATCAATAACTAACAATATGATGAAAGCAAAAGCAGTTACCCCCGAAATAATAATATTAAGCATTCTGTCATGTTGTGAAATAGATATAGCAAGGATCAAATATGAAATAGTTACCATCGCAGCAATGAAAAAATTAATACAAATATGGAAATTAGTTTGCGGTATGGCAGCCATTAAAATCAGCCCCACAGAACAAATCTGAATCACCCCCACAGCAGTTATCATCGTCCATTTGTCGACGTAACAACTAGCACCTCCTAATATGCAACTTAAAAGCAAGGTCACGTAGATTAAAAACAGATAACTCCAGGGCTTCCTATATCTGAACCGGCCGCAACAAGCCAAGATAATACCCATTATCATAAATAAAGGGAGAATGATGTACCAGTACCAGACGTTCTCTTTAAGCCAAGGATGGATGGGAGAAAAATGAAAAGCGCATATAATACCAATTGTTATGTTGTAAAGGATCCCTAGGATTAATAATATTCGAAAGATGAAACATTGACGTACTTTCTTGTCCAAGAAGAGTTCTTCTGCGTCCTCCATTTCTGAAAATAAATATAACACTTAACATTTTTACATATATACTTACACCACAGAATAGGTTTATACAGAAGCGACAGTAAGACAGAGAAGCGAAAATTAGAGAGAGATGGAGAAGGTGCACAAATTTAAAGGGCCCATTGTTTAAAATCGAAAAGTTTCCTCACATCTAAGAGAGAGATAGGGGAAGAGCACAAATTTAAAGATCTACACAATGCTTCAAGGTCATAGAACTGACTAGCGGAACATGAAAGGTACTGACACGGAGTGTCGCTTCTGTGTGTAACTATTCTGTGCTTACACGTCATTTTCCACAGCACAGGTTCACAGAAACCCGATAAACATTTAAGGAACAATCATTCTCCTCCACACATTTTTGTTCAGGCATACTTGCCAGACAACTTCTTTCAGCAGAATATTCCAAGTAGGGCATTTGGATTTTTATCGACTAATCGAAAATCATCAACTATTTAAAAAAGTAGAAAAAGTCGATACGACTAAAAAAGTTGACAAAATTGAGTAGTCGAAAATGTCGCAATAATTAAGAGCAAAAAATTAGAAAAGACGAAATATTAAAAAATTTAAATATCATAAAAGTCTGAAAAATATAAATATAAAGTTTTATAGAACTTTTGATAAAAAATCCTTTAGGCGGGCAATTTTTTCTATCATCTAATAAATTAACTATAGACCTGAAATTTGCATTTAATGTTACCCAATTATATTTTAAATATGTATTAAAGTATACGAATAAAAATGCATTTTAAATATACTTCATTTAACTTTTGCATTATTTATTGTGTCTTATTATTCTATTATATATTTTCAGTAAAAAAAATTACGAAGGCAATGCAATATTATTTTCTTAAATATACAGGCCTGCGATAAAATGACAATAAATACTATAAATTATTTGATTTATTCTACTACTCTAATATTATAAAAGTTTAAGGGTAAAAAAATAAAAAAGTTTCAAATAATCGAAAAATCGAAGTCGAAGTCTAAAAGTCGGGATAGGTCGGGATAGTTATTTAAAAACAAAAGTCAACAAAGTCTAATTAATGGAAAAAGTCCATGATAAAAAAGTTTATATTATCGAATGTCTAAATTTAATTAATCGATACTATAGTTTTCAAAAATCGATGGATCTACTTTTTTTAAAAATCGACTTAGCCGATATATCGACTTTTTGTCAGCCCTAATTCCAAGCCTACTGCTTTTATCATGTATCAGTAATATTAAGTTGAATATAGTTAGTATTTCACAAGACAATATTTCTTGTCTTGTTTAGTAATTTCTTGCCTTGTCTTGAAAAGCAAGACAAGAAATTGAAGTATATCTTTTCTTTCATTAATCTTGTATATAAAAATCTTGTCTTGATCGTCATTTTCTTGCATTTCTTGTCTTGCATATTAATATTCGCAAATAACTTTTTTTTGTTTAGATAATATCAATGTCAATATATGTCTTATAATATAATGTCGCCGACTAGATAAAATTATTTTTTATTTTTTTTTGAAAAAGAAAAGTAGGCAAAAAAAATACAGTCGATTAGTATTGATTTTTTGACGTTTAAAAGAAACGATGTAATATTGTAAAAATAAGGATTGAAATATTGAAAAATAAAGGAAATACGAACAATTTGAGTATTTTGTATTAATTATTCAGTGTTTTTGAAAGCGGAATAATTATATATTATTATTAAATAAATATTATAAAATCAAAACTTATGCAACTGCATATACTATATCTACGTATATTTTAGCACAACAGCGACATCTGTACAAGCAGAAAAGTTATTTTCACAGCATGGTTATAAGACAGCATTTTGTGTCTTAACTTATGGATACATGATTTCGAAGAATAATTATATTACTTAGACAATAATTATTACTATTATACCTATATTTTTTGAAAATTAAATTTACATACATATGTTAAAAATGTATTAATTTTTTTAATACTTATATATTTCTGTACTTATTTATTTATACATATATTCTTCTAATAAATCAAGATTTAAAATTAGCAAAAAAATGCGAGAGTAGAAGAATTGAAGAAAATCTTGCCATTTCTGCACATTTCTTGCAAGACAATTTCTTGCCTTGTCTTGCTTTGAAATTTGTAGCTCTTGTCTTGTTCTTGTCTTTATATTATTGTATTTATCTTCGGGATGTAATATGCCTATATCTTCCCTTATGACGCAATATAGGTACTATTATGTTTTACATTGGTAATTAGGTTTTTAGTTTCCCTTCATCCCTTTCTAGTACTTTTATATTTTGATTTTGGTCATTATTAAAAATTTTGCCCCAAGGAAATAGCGAAAAGTCGGTATCCATGCTTACATGATATGATCGAAAGATCGATCGATCAATCGAAAAGACAGTGTCGGACTGGCACGCCGGGCAACCGGGCAAAATCCCGGTGGGCCAAATAATTTAACAAATGGGGGCCAAATTTCTAGACAAAAAGTTAAAATCTAATAGCTTAATCTGTTACTAAGATATTAAAAATAAAAACATGTATCATATTCTACAAATAGGTAGGTACAAAAAATGTTCAAAATCTACAGAGATAGGAATCCTTCACAATCAGCGCACATTGCTGCGCCTAACGACAAAATAATTAAACTGTACTAGGATTTTTTTGCAAAAAGGATTCCTTAGTTGTGTCATCTACACTGACACATGATAAGGATAACCTGTCGCTGATTTATATAAATTTAGTGTATTGGTAACTGTGTATTATTTGGCTAAAAGAAAAATATATAATCGATTCATTTTGCCTAGCACCATGTTATTGAACTTTTTTGCTAAATTTTGCCAGACATTTTATTTAGTTTTAGAAAAATCAAAGCAGTCAGATACACAACGTGTATAAAAGTAGTATATTCGAAACATCAAGGCTGTTCAGATGAAACAAGACACAAAACACGTTCTTATTTATCACATTGTTCAACGATACAAATTAAAATGTGATCATATACAGGGTGTTCGAAAAATAGGGGACCAAATTTGGAAAATATATTAATCAAACCAAAACAAAAAAATAATCCTAATATACCCATGTCCGGAAACGAACAATTTCGGAGTAAAACACTCTTTTGTTTGAATTTTGAATTTTATTTTTAGTAATGTTTTTACTCTCAAAATTACAATAGTTGTTCAAAATGTCCTCCTTGAAGTTGCATGCAACATTTTAGACATCTTCTCATTGATTGTCGGACACATTCGAATATTCCTGGTTTTACGGGCCAATTCTGAACAAATCTGTAAGTCTTACAGATCTGTAAATTTGTAAAAAACTGACAAAAACGCATCAATTTTTATTGATTAATGTAAAATTTTGCATAAGAGCGACTGGTTTCGTTGCGATTTTGTTCATTATTTACAGATTTACAGATATGTAAGACTTACAGATTTGTTCAGAATTGGCCTATTAGTCTTATACTATTGAAACAGTCTATGATTCTTTGCCCCAAATTCTCTACGTTATTAATGGGCGTCGAATAAACTAAGCTCTTTAAATGAACCCAAAAATAAAAATCAAACGGATTCAAGTCTAGTGAACGTGGAGGTCACGTAGTTGGACCACCTCTGTCTATCCACCGATCACGAAATAAATTTTGAAGATATTGTCTTACTTGGAGACTAAAATGTGGAGGCGTGCATAAACCACATATGATGCCGTGTGAATAGTGAAACATTCTCCAATAAATTTAGTAAATTATTTTCCAGATAATGTAAATACAAATTTCCCATTAATTTGTTATGCAAAAAATAAAACCCTATCAATTCATCTTCAACAATACAATATTAATAGAAAAACTTCAAAACAAAATCAAAATAATTTAATTACGGTGACAACAAATTTTGACAGTTACTAAGGAAACGTGGTTAAACAAATTACAAGTATTAACGTAACTATTGTAATTTTGACAGTAAAAAACATTACTAAAAATAAAATTCAAAATTCAAACAAAAGAGTGTTTTATTCCGAAATGGTTCGTTTCCGGACATGGGCATATTAGTATTATTTTCTTGTTTTGGGTTGATTAATATATTTTTCAAATTTGGTCCTATATTTTTCGAACACCCTGTATAGAGACATTATGTGATTATTAAAAATTGAGTACAAATGATTCATAGCTTTGTATTTTTTTGGCTATTTTGTAAAATGACTGAAAAGAAACGTTCATCAAAAACCATTAAATCGCAATTCGGAATGAATGTTACTCTGCTGCCTTGTGGCAAATTTTGGTTTAGTTCTGGATATACATTGTAGGCTTACTCCCGACTTAATCTGAAAAAAATTCTAAATCGAAATTCAGGAACATTAAACGGGTTACTGGCATCTCGTAAAGTTCGATGTTTGACGTTTAAGTTACATCTGAAAAAAATATCTATAGAGATACATACTTACTTATATTATAATCTCGATTATAATTTATGTTACCTATCTTCCTGAGCATCAATGGCGACCATAAGTTCATGATGGTGCATAAAATTTTCAAAAAATTACATATTTTTGTTAAATGATTTGACTCAGGAAAATTGTTATAAATAAATCAACTAAGAAAATGCAGTGTTTATGATAACAAAAATATTTTCATTGTCGGAGATATACCTATTTTTGACTTTTTTTTAAATGGTACGCCCTGTATATTTTTATACCATTTAGTACGAAATAATTTTTGCTTTAAAAAAGTTCCGTAAGTTATACCTTCTAAACTTAATAGTATTCGAGATATTGAAGAAAATATTAAAATAATTTTACTGGAAAATAAAGCTAGCTATGGAAACAAAATTTGACATTTGTATTAGTTTATTGTTATGTTTGTGCAAAAGATTGATAACTTAGATTATTATTTGTTGTAAAAATGGACGAATACTCAATTAACGAGAATGTGAAGAATTTGATGTACATATGTAAATTAAAATGTATCGTAATTCGAATAATTTTGTTTTCATAGCCAGCTATAGTTTCGAGTACAACTATTTTAATATTTTCTTCAATATCTCGAATTCAATGAAGTTTAGAAAATACAACTTATGAAACTTTTTTAATGCAAAAATTATTTCTTACTAAATAGTATAAAAATATACAAGGCGTACCATTTAAAAAAAAGTCAAAAATAGGTATATCTCCGACAATGAAAATATATTTTTCTGGTTTACATTAATTTATGTAGCTTACTAAAAACACTAACAATTTTATTTGAAAGATTTCTTTGTATCTCTTTTACTTTACACCCTGTAAATATATATTTTGCCCGGTGGGCCAAAACTTGCCAGTCCGACACTGCGAAAAGATCTTACAAAAAAAACACCGATCTGGTTGTTTAATCCATCTATTTCTTTGATAATTTAATTGTTTAATTGATCACATTGATCACAATTAATCAGATCGATCTTCATTGGCCAAACTAATTAAAATAAACGATCAGATAGATCTTATTTGTGCTGTGTACGGAATACAGCTTAGTATACTTAGTTTGAATTTGGGCATGGCGAGCTTTTGGATATATGGATATTGAACTTAAAGAAGTTACACTGCAGATTTATTAATGATCAATAATTGTGATCGATCAAAATTGATCAAATTAAATCAATGTAAAGCAGGTTTAAACTATAACAATATTAAATATTTGGCTAAACATTACAAAACTGATTTGTATAAAAAAATTTACAAAACGAGCTACAAATTTTATCAAAAATATTTTAAAAATACGAGGACGACTTTTAAATTAAAATATAATCCATTTTTAAAATTGGTTAGACACACATAGTCGCTTTTTCTGTTTATATATCATGTATAATTATTGTTATTTTAGTTTCCAGAGCAGGACGTGAAAAAGCTTTTTCTTATTTAAGAAGAATTAAGATTTATTTAAGAAATACTATGACCCATAAAAGACTTGCCAATTTAGTTATAAAAAATATTGAATGGCAAATGGAAAAATATTATAATTAGACAAAGTAATAGACACCTTTGCTTCAAGACATGCTTGACGGGTAATTCTAAATTAAATGTAATTTAAAGTTTTGTTCGGGTCGGGATACCTTAACAATCGGATAATAGAAAAATATCGGGTCGAAATAATAAATAACATATATTTTTGACAACTTACGACAGTTTTTCGATGCGAAGTTTTTCTATTACTCGATGGTTAAGGGAACCGATACATTAACCAAAGGTGAAAAAAAACGCGTTCAGATTTATTTATAATGTAATTTTATTTCATGTTAATTAAAATTTATTTATTAAAAAATACTGGTTTTTAATACTTTGGGTGCTCACCCTATAAAATGTCAAATCGACATGTGCCAGGTGATATCTTGTAATTTTCGATGTAAAATATAACAATATACAAAATTAATTGTAGATTAAACTAACGAAACTATAATGGAGCACAAATTGTCCACGCCAAAATCACAAACATTTTTTTTAATATATGACAATATTCCTTATCTCGGTAACACCAATTTTTCTATTTTATTTTTGTCGTTGGTTGAACCCAGATAACATATATCCCTCTTTAACAAGAGCTATAATAATAAAACGAATAAAAGTCCCGTCTACGCTATGTGTACAGACGACAAAGAAACAATATAAAAGTTTAAGAAATACTTGCAGCATTATTTGATGACGTAAAGATCAACTCAAAGAAACCGACTTTATTTATATTGATTTGGTAGTAATAATTTTTATAACCTCATATATTAAAAAATATTCGAAACTATTGTAAAACAAAGATTACAAGAACTAGTTAAATTATTGTGTACCTCTGAGGTATTTATTATTTAATAACAGAATAAAAAAACTTTAGTAAGAATCGTTTGATCAATGTTGGTAAGCAATATTACCTTACGCCTAACGAGTTATTACCATTATTGGGTATGGATGATACGTTTTACAGTAGACGGTATTATTTATACTAGGAATGATGATGGGTACCCGGGTACCCGGAACCTACCCGATAATAATGTACCCGGGTCTCAAAAATAGTACCCGATTACCCGAAATGTACCCGTTACCCGTTTAATACCCGTTACCCGAAATCTACCCATTACCTAAAATCTGTTGTTGCCACTTGCCAGTTAAAGACAGTTTTCAACTGCCGGAAACATTGTAACAAAACGAAGATGAACTCTGATACATCATCCATGCTGATATGTGCGAATAGAAATATGAGATATTCCTAAGTAGTTAAATCAAATGTACTTCCGTAATAAGTTTTAATTTTGTAATTTTATGCTGCTGATAAACTCGTATATTATATAAAATAACAATGTTTTTTTTATTTCCATACCAGAAAATAATATTTTTTTGTTCATTAATTAAATTTATACTCAAATAACAAAAATTTGTATTAAAAAATGAATATGAAAGAATAACGGATATTTTAAGGGTATCACGTAATTATTGGGTATCAGGTTATTATCGGGTATACGGTACTAACCGGGTATTCATATCGGGTACCCGTATACCAAAATTTTCAGGTTTCGTCATTCCTAATTTACACCGTAGAGAGAGTTTATGCAACCTCATCTTTTGAGTTTTCTATTTGACTTAGCGGGTCTCAATCTCGAGTTCTCAATACCACAACTGGTTACTCTATCAACTGAATCACTGACCCTATTGAAAACCATGAAATGCTGAGTATGAATTTAGTACCTTCATTCGAATGTACACGCATTGGGGTCGTCCAGTTTGAATATGCAGGGCGAGGAACATCAGGATTTCGTTCTGAATAAGGAAAAATATTAATATTTATATTATTTTTATTGTAATATACTTGCCTAAAGGCATGACGTTTATAATATATTCTTAATCGTACTAACATTAAAAGAATAATATTTACTAATATTATAATTTTCAGTTGTCAATATAATGTAACACAATGACACTAACATGTCAATTTGACATTTAATAAACATCAGAATATAGTAACAATAGGTTCCTTCATTACTATTTTTTTTGAAAATTATCTAATTTGCAAGCGGTATGTAATTGTTCTTTATAAAGCCGTAATTATTTTTTAAATACTCTGTGACGTAGTTGTTAAGGTAATTCTGTTCTTAAAAAGTGGAGTTCGCTAATAATTTCAGTTACATATATATGTGTGAAAATTACAAAACGGGGTGCAGATGAGCAGCAATAGTTAACATCCACAGTATAGTTATATACAGGTTGTGTAACGAAATCCGGAACATAGGAATTTAACATGGGATTTCAAAAAATTACGGATACCCTTTCTCCTGATAAATTTAGAGCAAAACTACTAAAGTACATAATTGTTCAAAATTAAATTCTACGTCAGATAAAATCATATTTGTTGCAACAGCAAGTGTGCAGTACGAGATACATTAAATATAAAATGTAATATTTTCGTTAAAATCAGACAGCCATGGAAATAAAAGAAAATATCTGTCAGTTTAGAGAAATATCACTGATTATAATTCTTATATTGTCTGTATTTTAAAATTATTTAAGTTGAGTTAGGATTTTTTTTTATAATTAATATATTAATATTATAAAAATATAGAATTATCTATAATGACATGTTATTAACTGTCACAATTGACATATAGATATTTTCTTTTATTTCCGTGGCTGTCTGATTTTGACCAAAAATGGTACATTTTATATTTAATAAATTTCCTACTGTAGATGTGCTGTAGCATTAAATATTATATTATCATCTGATGTAGAATTTAATTTTGAACAACTTTGTACTCCTGTAGTTTTGTTCTAAACCTATCAGGAGAGAGAATATCTGCAATATTTTGAAATCCCATGTTAAAGTTCTATCGAGTTCTATATTCCGCGTTTCTTTCTTTCTTCTATCGTATAAACAAGTTTAATATATTATTATAAATGTAATTAAGTATAATCTAGGGATTTATGTAAAATATGGTAACCCTGTTGAATGTAGATTTATACTTGTCATAATTCATATAAATATTGTGAAAAAAAAATCAAATCTATATGTTAAGACTTACGAAATTTTAATATACTTTTAAATTAGCTTGTTATTTGGTTTATATTGTTATAATAATTCCAAATTGAATTAAAAACATTTTAAAATATTTGAGGTTATCAATTTGACATTTACAGTGAAACACAGTAGTTAGAAGTATCAAAGTATAAAAATGTATTTTTTTACTTCTCTTTCATAAGAGACTACTTCTCTAATTTTAATTAGGTTATTTATACCATTATTTCACGCGATATCAAATTGGAAAATATGCACATACAGAACTTCTGCTCTTACAAAACTCGCTTTGTCTCATTTTGCATGCGTTAAATAACAACCTTTGTTTCCTTACTCATTACATAAATAGCTATTATATTATGAATTTTTGACAATTTGATGACATTTGTAAAGTAAAAAAAAACAATACCACAGACCAAGGGTGGGATTCCATAACTCATAACAACTACAAATAACAATTCTACTTGTTATTATATCTGATTATATCAACTACAAACGTCAAACGTCAAATGTAACTATTGCCACATCAGTGTAGACTTATAGAGTGTTCTTTATACCTATGTGAGAATATGTAAGTACATATCAACCTACCAACAATAAATAATCATTACTGTTATAGAACAGTAAATATAGTTGATATTTGCAACTGATACTATAACAAGTTCAAATGATAGTAACCGAACTTATAGAATCCCACCCCAATTACTAAGTTAGTGTATCAAAATTGTTGATTACAATAATTAGATAAACGAAGTTTAGCGACTTTTTATTTTATTTTATTAAGATAGTCTTCAAAAGTATATTCTATATTTTATTTCACTCAAAGATGCCTAGATTTCTCAAAAAAAAAAAATTAAATGTCGTCACAGAAGTTCACGGAAAACGTATGCGCGTTTGGTGCCCATGGCAACAAAGAATCCAAAGTCAGGTCTCACTATTCTTTCTACGCAAGCGCATAACTCACTTGTGACGTCACTAAATTTCGATGATAAATTATTAATTATAAATAAATGGGAACATAATTTTAACTTTCAATTATATGTATTTTAAGTTATAATTATTCATACACATTAAAAATTATTCACATATAATTTCAATCACGCTAAACTTTGCCATTGTCATGAGAGGTGAGTTTACGTTTTTGAGCTCTACTTGAATAATTTTGTATCATTTTGAAGCTCGATTCTTCCTCTCAAAGTAAAAAAATAATACGATTTCAATTTAAAATAATATAAGTGTTGGCATCTGCCGCGCTTTTCTACCCCTAAATGATAAGAAGAAGCCATATGCGAGTACACAAGAGAAGTTATGCACGTACGCATATCCAAAGGGGACGTTCGACAAAACCTCTCCTGGTCTTGCGTCGGGCGGATGTAAAGTAACTTTTGTTGTGTTATCTTTAAATAATTATTGTTTCTAACAATAAGTAATTTTTAAAAATATTTTTCTGAAATATTTTAAAAGCTTTGGCCCGTATTCCGAGCTCACTTTTATAATAAAATCGCTTTCAGGAAGCCTGATTTTTCATTATAATTTTGTTAGGCCAAACGTCACTTTAAGCAAAAGCACTCATAAAATTGAGTTTGGTATACAAATTCATTCGGCTTTAAAATTATGAGAAAGAAATGTAAAATATAATTCCTTCATGTATCAAAATTAATGATTTTAATAAATGATATTTATATTTTTATCTTTTCAAATAAATATAAATTTATAGTAGGTATGTAAAATGAAATTTCTTGGGAGCCAGAGGCCTTGTGTCGATGGGACCCCTAAGCAATTGCTTTGTTATCTCATTTGTAAATCCAGCTCTGTAAGAAACGAATGGAAGTTGGAAAGAACGCTTAGCCGTAGCATGATTTCTCCTTCAAGTGAAAAAAGTTTCAACGAAGGACAGCAAAAATGTGTATAATTTAACGCACCGGGAAGATATGTGGTGTCCACTATAGTCTGTGAGATGAACTTTTTGAATACTTTGGTAGGTACTTTGAATAATTATTTTTATTTATTTTTTATTTATTTAACAATGGGAGAACCAACAGTCCTTTTAGACTAATAACTATGGTACTCATATTAATTTAATTATTAATTAATAGTAGGCGACGCTGAAATTTAAACCCCAAGCTTCACTCACACTCCTCACATTTCGTTCGGTTCGAATCGAAGCGCGCTTTCTAATTTAACCACCGTTATCCTAAGGGATATATAACATTTTACTGTTTCTGGGAATCGAAATGTGAATTGCACTGCCATACCACCTATTTAAACTTATGATTTTTTTTAAACATGTGTGAAAAGAAAGCATGTTGAACCCGGAACTTTAAGGTTGCAATACAATTTTTTGCCACTTATTTAACCTTCATAGATTTCATTTATAAAACATTTATGAAAATTGAAAGTTGTACTTCCCATTGCAAATGTGGTACAGTGGTAAGAATGTAGATGTTGGTGTTGTTCTTTGGGGTGAATGGTAGCGAGACGGTACGTCTGGCACGCTGGCTGACACCTCTTGGCATCGTACGTTCGCGTCTCCGGTATCGATTTAGTGACCGGGGTAGACGTCGTGGCGCTAGCGACGCACGTCAACCCTTTCAGCCAAAACGCATCACGACGCTGAATTATACAAGACACACACGGAAAATTCCCAAGGCGTATACCTTCAATTATATTAAATATCTTTCTACGAGTACCTACACTGAATCAACGAAGTTTTGTTATTGACAATAAGTTATTTTTGTTTTCGCAATCTGCTTCAATAATAAGTAATTGATGAAAAAATAAGTGTTCTTGACAGTTGTCATTCAAAATGACATTTAATAAAAAATAGTGCAGAAAAAGTTTTATAACGTAGTTACTTATGATACGAACATACAAACAGTGAGTTTCCAATCCTCTAGTGAGTTCTGACCTACTTTATTTATCTAAAAGCACCAACGTTAGAGTGTTATAATTACACGGTGTTCAATAGAAGTTGAAACTATTTATTATTATGAATGTTGTTTTTTCGAAGCTTTATAAAGTATAGATTCTTTTTTTGTGATAGATCAATTTCCATTTCTTTTACTTCAAATTGCTTCGATTATTCTTCTTCAAATTTACTTATCTTCTTTTCTATTAGATATAATCATTTAATCTTCTTTTGCCGTATTTTTCTTTTTTTCTGATTTACCTCAGCGTAAACGGGGTAACCTTATACAATCAAATGGAATGAAAAATAAGCGATCTGAATTAAAAAATAAGATCTATAAAGAATGGTTCTAGTTGTTTCCTTGGGAAATCTAATTGTTTTGTACTAGTATTCTCACTATTAGAAATATTCGAAGAGGTTCTTTTTGTTCCTTATTAAAGGACATCTGTCAGTTCATTACAGTCCCACTCCCAACCAAAAATTATATTTTAGTTTGCTTTATTGTAAACAAAACTATTGAAGAAATTTCTTCACTTCCATGGTTAGAGATTTGTATCATTCTAAAAACTAGAAAGATCTTATATTTGGTGGATAAGGATTAGGTTCTAGAATCAGATTTTGTCGTATCGATATGGTATCGATCTTAGACTGAAATCGAACTCAATACACGTTTCCATGGCTGTTTTCAATCCCAAAACGATTTTCAGTTCGTGGGAACGTAATGGTTGTGGCAAGAAAATAAGAGCTATAGGCAAAAAAAACTTAGTAGTAGTTGACAGCACAAAGTGGTGTCGAGTGAAGGATGACAACGCTAAGATCGTATGCGTATATTGTGGAAAGTAAATGTGACGATTTGTGAACTGCAGACTATAATAACACTCTCAGCTTTTTTTCTCGTCACCAAATGTCAGGTATGCGGCAGAAAAGAAGTTTATCGATTACGTCAACAGACACAGGTGGTGAATACTTTTTTATCGGATAAAAGCGTAGTACAAAATAATAAATATTTTGACATTAGAGGAAACTTTTATCTATTACATTTTGCTTCTTCATTTGCTCCAGTGACACGTGCAATAATTCTTTCGATAGCTTTTCTCTTGTTACTAGCTCTACAGCACAATGCTAAAAATGCATATAGGAATTTTCTAAGCACAATTTTCTTAGAAGAATCCTATTTGGGGTTAATAACCATGTTTTGTAAACTCCATTTTTTCAGCTATCAGTATACCTACTGACCATCCACCCCCGTGATTTCCGCCACCCTCGCATTCGACGCCGTGGCACCTGGTGGTGTTTACAGGCTGGCGCGACTCTCGCTCGCCTCAGTCGTGCAGTGCAGACCGCCATGTGACATCGTGCCTTTGGCGTCCTCAGACCTGGTGAGCTACGGTGACGACGCCACAGTCTAGCCATGGGAAATGGCATGAACAAGGTTAGCACACCCTACAACTAGCTTGTATTCACGGAAATTAAAAATATGCAATTGGTCTGGCTTGGACAGGTCGACCAAAAAAGGGAGGGAATTTTTGACAGTTATATAAATGTATCGCACTGATTTCTTTGTTATATTTTTTTTTTGTAAAATTGCTAGATATTTAAAAGTGATTTATTGTATAAATAATTTATTTTAAAAAGAAAATAATTGACAAATAAGACAATTATTGTAGTACAAGGACAAAAAGAATAAGGAAAGGATTGGTTTTTTCTTATACATTTAAAAAAGTTGAAGTTATACATATCTTTCCTATATTATTTATATATTTCTAAGCAGAGAAATTATACTTTTCATACATAAATCTTTAAATATATAAAATATGTTTACTACTACTTGTCAAATAGATTTCTAGAATAAAGAGTGTACACTCCAACATTTTATTTCAACGAAAATAATCATTCAAATTTATGTAAATGTCAACAAATTGAAAATCAATTTTAAAATCAAACTACGATTTTTTAATCATAGTTCTAGAACTATGAAACAACCAGAATATGATATTATACTTATCTATTATTAGATTTCATGTTTTATGGTTATTACAATTACGAACATAAAGTACTAAGAATTTTGAGCGGTAAAGATATTGAACGAAAGTAGTAATAAAATTGTTACAATCTTGGATATAAATACACTAAGAAGTTTATTTTTTTCGTCATATTCTTGCGCAAATATGTCTGATATAAAAAATATACTACGTAGTGTATCAAAACAAAATTCTTTTATATTATAAATATTTTTATTTATTAAAATACAGGTCAACGACTGTTTCAAAAATATTATTAACTGAAGATTCTGAAGGCTGAAATATATTTAAATTATTAATTATACAAATACTTGTGGTATTTTAAACCTTATACCTTGTACTAGGAATGTAAATTGATCGTAACATTTGTGGAAGCTTTAATAGACTGACGTGGGAAATACTAGTAACTTCCAAATATCGGTTGCTATCATTTGGACTTGTTATGATATCAATTGCAAATATCATCTACAAAGTGTACTTGCTATTCTATAACATTAATGGTTATTTATGGTGGTTACATAGTTACACATACCCATACATGTATAAAGAACACTCTACAAGTCTACACTGATAATGGAATGTCTTAAATTCATTGCAATTCGAATTTCCGCCTTCCGCCATAGTGATATTTGACGTTTGTAATTGATTTATTAACAAGTACAATTGTTATTTGTAGTTGTTATGAGTTATGGAATCACAATCATGAACAGATCTATGTATATTTCACTCTGTATTACATTGTTCGCAAATTAAGCTTCCAAATCTGTGAAAAGAATTATTCATACGTTACTAATTTCGTACAAAGTTATCAATATTTGTGGGTTTGTTATTGATAAAGTAATATACATAATAAAAAAATAATCTTATAAATCACTAACATGTCAAGTAACGATGTATAAAAAATTAAGTGAATATCTGTTATAAAATTGCCAAAACGTAATTCATCTTCCAGCTGTCGTAATGGTATCTTCGTTTGTTTGCGATGTTACCATTCAAATGTTTTCGGTTCGCATGCGAGACTTACTATCGCTTATACTTTTTCTTTTTCTTATCCTCTTTAGCCAGAGATTTTGTTTGGTCTAAGCGCTGACTTTTTATCCAATTCACTTGTTTTTCTCCGTGCAATTCCGACCTGCTTTTCCATTGTTTTTATTGAGATTTTTGATTTGATATGAAAGTTTTTTGGAATAATCAGTTTTTATTTCTTTATCGAAGAGTTATTCTAGAAATATATTTTGCAACATGTGTTGAAATATTCGATTACTAGGAAATTTCAATTTTGAAATGTAATGAATCATAGACTTTTATCGTATTATTTGGTTTCTTTGTACATAGGTATGTATAATATTCTAATCAATTCTTTGTGGTTTCCTTGGCTACACTTTTAATTCGTCATTTAAGCGTTTATGATACAATATTTAAAATAACTTTTTGGCATGTAGGTAGGTACTAATTGGATATTTAAGGCAGTAAGTTATGTTTTCAAATTATTGATCAGTAGGTGATTTCGGAATTCATTTATCTAACGAGGAATCGGGAAGTAAATAATAACTTCCAAGTTTAATTTCAAAATGATAAGTTTTCTTTTAGAAAATATTCAATTATTAATAAATTTTAAGTTTAATGTTGCATCGATTCTGCAAAAAATGAAATAATCATTGCAGTCCTTCCAATTTCGGATTATTGGATATTGAAAAGCAATTGAGATCTCTACAAACATCTTCAGATGATAGGGAGCACTTTCTGCCCTTTTCTCATACTTGTGCCACGACAAACATCGGTCTGTTCCTTGGTTTGTCCGCTGTTACCAGATCATACATCGGTGTTTGCGTTATTTTTTTAAGAATTTTGTTCCACTGTGCTAGTCAATGGTGCACGTAGAGACAAAAGGGAATTTTTGATTTTTGTTTCAAATTATTGAACATTTTTGAATTTTTATTAGTTAGAATATTATAGTCCAAATTATACAAAACGTCATAACTAAACAATTAAGATGATAGGTCGGTACATAAATTAAAAAGATGATAACTATTAAGAAATAAATACATCAGGAATTAGAAAATTGATAAAAATCCTGGATCAAATAACTAGAGTAATTACAGTATAAATTAATTAAATTAATACAATAAATATATCAATTTAGGGATATTATTATTGTTTTTACAAAAGAGGACCGTAGGTTGAAATTTACCGTCGATATGTGTATTTTGTTTTTATTTGGGTCCAATTGACTTTAACATTGTTAAACATTGAAGCAAGAAAACATATTCATATTTTTTTTTAGAGTTATTTATTTACTTTTTACAATAATAATTTTAACTGCTTCATTTTTTTTCAAAAACATTCTAAATATGAATTTTTCTGATAATAATTCCTTTCTTTTCTTGGTTTAATGTCATAATATAAAAGATTAATGTCTATATAAAACGCTAAATATACCTCGGTGAAATTTTTCTCGAACGTGCTGGTGTTACCGCAAACATAAATTTATTATTTCAGTCGTTAATTGCGGAGAATAATACGTTTGTATTCACGCAAATCGCTTTAGTATGCTCGCGCCAATGCTTTGATTAGTCCTTTATGTACGTTTACGTCGCTACAATAACAGAATTTGTTTCCGTTGTCATAGTGGCATAAATCAGGTCGAATAGAAACTGTTTGTGATGTTTTTATTGCTCAGCCAACCTTGTTCGGAGACAACCAAAAGAATAAATTGAATTTGGGACACAGAAGCAGGAATTTTATTAATTATTTACGTACCTGACAAGCGACCTTAAAATCCTGCAAATAGTAAATATTTACCAAATGTGCTAACCAAATGAAATTCGATTCCCAGAGTCGCCGGCTGTTAACTAAAAATATATACGAGTAGGTACATTAGTAATTAGAATCCATTTTGTGTTCTTTATAACATAAGTAAGGGAGTTGTAGTATTCGTGTTAAAAATCGCATATTAAACGAAACATTTTTTTTTGCAGGACAAAAAAAGTAAAAGAAATATGTAATCAGCTTTTTGCTTATTAATAATATGTTTATGTGTAAAAGAGTAAAAGAAAGCTAAAAAGGTTAATTTATATTAAAATGTAATAATAAGGGATCTGCGGTCTAGTGAGTCGAATGGTCGACTGTATGAGAACCTAAATTCGAGTATATTTAAATAATTATAATATAAATTTATTATTAATATTTGTCCTCGTATTTTTCATTACTTACTGGGCTCTTAATATTCATAGACCTAAATATGCAAATATTCAAAATTAAAGGATCGTAAATTCAGATTCTACCGATATATGTATTTTTATAATTAATACCGGCTAATGTGGTATAACATTCTGTGTTTGAATCCCGGGTAAGGTATAGATGGATATTGTAAGTGTCACCTCATCCTCATCGAAAATAATATGGAAACAAAATTTATAAACATGTAAAAACATGCCACCATCAAAATATCAGAGATTTATGTACTGTAATGTATTAAAAAGGCGTAAAAATAGTACATTATATTATAACTGGATGATATATACCTATTCTTATAATTAACAATTTATTTTATTTCATCTTTCATCGTATCACTTTTTATATGACTGCAAATGATTATAGTAGTTGAGCAAGTTAAAAATGAAATGAAAAAATTAATTAATATTTGTAAATGTAAATAGTTATTTAACAATGACAAAGATATTCGACGACCTAAATATGCAAATTGGGCAATACCTAGAAGTATATATTTGGATGAAGGGACTCATACAAAATATTAAGCAATCTTTCGTTATCATTGAGGTCAGTCCGTTAATATAGTGACCAGCTGTAGTTCTAAAAACCTGAGTTTGAGTTTCGCCGAGTCAAATTCTTTATCATCTTTTTCTATAGCACAACATTCCTATAAATGGAACAGGACTTCAAGCACAGTGAGGTCGCCAGCTAATTTTATTTGGGTTGACTCAGGCCGGTCCTACAATTTTAAGAGTGGGCATCCAAAGTATTAAAAACCAATTTTTTTTTTTATAAATAAATTTTATTTAATAAAAAATAAAAGAAAATTACTTTATAAACAACTCTAAGGGCCGCTTACCAATTTAGAATTATCCGTCTAGCAGAGGTGTCTATTATTTTGTCCAAGTTCAATTTTTTTGACGATTGCCTTACAATATTTTTTATAACTATATTTGCAAGCCTTTTATTGATCATATAAGTTTTTATTCTTCTTAAACAAGAAAATTTTTTTTCGCGTCTTGTCCTTGAAACTGAAATAATAATTAAACGAGGTATTATATACTTCAGAAAAAGCGACTTTGTGTCTCTAATCAATCTTAAAAATTAATAATATATATTTTTAAAGGTTTGATATTGTCATAGTTTAAACATGTTTAACATTGAGGGTTAAATATTTTTGTTGTCATTAAACCGAAGTTTAATTTTAGTTCTAAGGTAGGAATGGTCTACATATTTATATATGTATATGTACATGTAATTTCTATTGTAAGTTCTATGTTTGATTTATTATAGATAGTTACTGCCTCTTGTTATAACAGATCATAGTCAGATTTTTCCTTTTCATTTAATTCAAAATTTTGCAGTTAGCAGTTACGTGGGCACAGTTGCTTTCAAGGTAGGCTAGTTACCATCAAAAGGTTTAAATTTTAACACTTCAACAAAAAAATGCTAAATGAAAATTTGACAGTAATGTTAAATGGTTCATTTGAGATTTTATTCCGATGTGATATTGTCCATTTAATGGAAACTTAAAATTTTTATTTGTTTAAAGATTGGAGAAGTTGGGATTTGAACCCCAGATCTCACTCAATTTATCGAACGCGCTAATCAAGGAAGGCACCACTGGGATATGTTGTTTGGTAAACTCTGGAGGGTAAATATATAACTTTATCGATATCTGCTACAAAGCAAATCTGAAAATCTGATAACCCAGCAATGGTTATTAAGCCGCGATGAAATATTTTTATAAGTTTATAAGATTAAATAATGCAACTTCATTTTCTGTGGGACATTCTACCCATTCTCGTAACTTGTAACACTCAACTTTAGATTATTATTGTAGATGAATTCTGCAGTAATATTGTTGAGTTGTAATTTATAAACTTATTTATTTTTATAATAGCCATGTTTTGTATGTAAAAAATGTCATTTTCGAATTATATTTCTAAAAGGAAATATCTAAACACCCTCAATTTCCTGTGTGATACAAACCCCAAATTGCAAGCTCCATCTTGACGTCTATCCAATTACAAGTCCTTGAGGAGCCTAAGTCAAGACTTTTTAAAGCCATGAATATAATTCCACGACAGCTTGCTTTGATTGAATTTCTTTCAGCGTCGCTCGATTTGATTGGCTGAGACTGTCGATATTTTGCATTACTCACCAATGGGATTTATTTTTGGAAACTTTTTGGACGGATTTTAATAAATGAAATAAATTTGGTTTATCAGAGGACTTATTGCTGGATGCAGTAATTTGCTTTTTACGGGCAGCAATGGCTTATTTGGTTAGCGCGCTCCGAATCGAATTAAATGAAGAGGAAGATCTGGTTCAAATTCCAGCTTCGCCAATTTTTAACCAATAAGCTGTAGGTCTTTTATAGAGGCTGTAGGTTGATAACTTGTACTACTACGGAACATGTTTCTTAGATAATACTTATAGTTCTGTTTAGAACTGTTAAGTCATAAATAATGATGATGATTAATTTGGAAGGCGTTCATTAGACATTACCACAAGTGCTCTTTTATGTGAAAAATTCTCAAAACAGCCGATTAATGCGCTTAATACCATTTGTTGTTTATCTCATCATAAAATTTATGTAGCAACTATTGCAATATATCATTAAAGTTTGACCGATAATACTCTGTTAATAATCTATAAAGTAACTTGTAATTTGTGCATTCTGTACTGGTTTCAATTATTAATAAACAAATTGTACTTTTGTAATGCAAAATTTCCGGTTTTGTTCCCGATATTTTTTTTTCATTGTTATGTTTTTTAGAATACAGTCTTGTCAGGTACCCTTGTCAGGACAAAGGATTAATGTGTCAAACCGTAAATTGTGCGATCCTTAAACGCTTTATCTTGAATCCTGCATTAGGATAATGGAACGAGGATCTGTATTTAGACGGAGTAGTAGAAGTTAATTTGTATGGAAATATGAGTAAGGTTGAAGATTAAGATTGTTTAATCTATTCTCAAACAAGGACTAGATCTTTGGACTTAATAGTTTGACTTTACCTAATCTAAATTAACATAACTTTTTTTTTTCATTTATTTATACCAGTTCAATACACACAGTATCAGTGTTATTTGTAATAAATTTCAAATACATAATAATATAATTTTGTTACAATAAGGATAGTTCTATAGTTAAATTTCTGTCCTGAGAAAATATTTTCCGTAATCTATTGTTAATTGTTTTTTTTTTACCTAATTGGTAATAAACAAATCTAACAATTTAGAAAGTGTTTTTTTACAAACTTTTAAATTTAAAAATTGGAATGTGCGGATTAGCGAATAACACGCCCTAATCTAACATAATTTAACCTAACACAACTGAACCTAACAGCCTATGAAATTTGTATCTAAAATTCTATAAATTATAAACTACATACTTGCTGTTATTATTTATGTTAAATTAAACTAATTCTATCTCCCAATTATAAACGCGACTCTGCTTATAATTACTTCGTAAAATTTTCATAGCAAGATAAATTATGCCACAAATTGCAGGCCAAATACAAAATTGAAAATTCTATTATCCAGCTGTCGCTTATTCCCTAACCGTCACATTATAACTGACATATTCATAACACTAGGTACATTCATTTTGAATATAAATAACATTCAAAATCCATGGAGGATAACACACTTCATGCAATATTTATCTCGATATAAAAATGAAATATGGATAAACATTTAGGAAAGCTAGGAAAATATGTTGTCTTCAATAAATTAATGATATATTTTTGTAATAATTTTCTTATAGCAACATTCAGTTAAGTTTATTATTTTATAGTAACTACGTATATTAGTTAACGTACCTATAAAAGAACCGGGGTTCGATTCCAGAGATTATTTTAAATCTTAAGGTAGGCAAATAGATCATCTAACTATTGAATCTAGAATACATTTTGAAAAAATACAAATGTAATATATTAAGATCTAGAAACATATATTTTAGTATTTGACTAAAATAGATGTTTAGCAAAAGAACAAAAGCACAAATTACAGCAATAAATAAATAGAATCGCTTAAAAAATGTGACAAATTAGAGTAAAATGACTCAAAAAAAACACATTTTGGATCATATAAAATATATGTCATTAATGATCAGCGATAAAAGTAAAAAAGGTATATATTGCTATGAAACTCAAAAATTTAAACCTGTGATGAAGTGAGGTCCCTGTACTTATTGTCTGATTAGTGGCGGATTAGGTAGCGGTGAAAGCGGCCGCTACAGGCCCCCCAAGCAAGAAGCCCTTCCTCAGATCCACTGACTTTGTCGCGCGAAGAGTGAAACATGATATAGTTTACATCGTCCAATAGACTTTCGTCACAGACTAATGGTGTAGGTGACCAAGGTAGAATTTTTATGAAAAACCTATTAAATTATAGAAAGTATGTTTATTTATGAACGTTGACACTAAAAAAGTTAAATATTTATCAGCAATTGTTTAGTATTTTGCGTTAAATAGAAACAGCATTCATTACTATGACGTTCACTAAGGTCGCAAGCTGATTGGTTAAAATTTGAAGGTGTGGCAATAAACCTATCTATCTCACTCACACCACATATTTCCGTCTCTGTCTACCTTCGCCCCTCTCATGAACTTAGTTGACGTCATAATCCCCTTCCAAGTACTATATTATTTATTTACTTCAAAACAACATATAATTAACAATTTTAAAAAAATACGGGTATATTATTTTTGTACAAGCTATCACATATACCAAATTTAGAAATTGGTCACCTACCCCATTACATACAGAAGAGACACTCCGTGTCGGTATCTTTCATGTTCCCCTATACAGTTCTATGACCTTCAAGCATTAGATAGACCTTTAAATTTGTGCTCTTCTCCTATCTCTCTAAGATGTGGGGGAACTTTCTGATTTTAAACAATGAGCCCTTTAAATTTGTGCACATTCTCCATCTCTCTCTAATTTTCGTTTTTCTGTTTTACTGTCGCTTCTGTATAAACCACGTATAAACCTATTCTGTGCTTTCGAGCCAAAAGGAAAGCATTTAGGGGGAAAGATAAAAATTTGTACTAGGGTTTTTTAACATTACTGAATACTGACTTATATGTAAGGCACTTTCTCCATATTTAAACGAGTATTTTTTTTTAGAATTAGTCTCAGAAGAAGTCATTTTTAATATTTCACATTATTAGAAAGATAAAACAATTTTTTCTAGTGATAGGAGTAACTGACACTCTTAAAAGGAGAAACGAAGTCGATCTTCGCTTTAAAACAAAACTGAATAAAATATTTTCCGGAACTAACAGTTTTCTTAAAGAAAATTTTTCATTCAATGATTTTATTGTGATTTTTTGTTAGACAAAGACCAATTTACAATTATTATGAGATAATATGAATAAAGAAAAGAAAACATTATATAAAAAAAAAACTGCTTTAAGTCGAAATGGGCCCCTCTTTCTGTCAGAGGCCCCTGGCAGATGCCAGGTTCGAAACCCGTCAAACCCGCCTCTGATATTATATGTACATATTTTTTGACAAAAAAATAAAAGATATAAATTGTAGCTATTAATTTATTCCTTTTAAGCCCCATAAATGTTAAATCCGCCACTGAGTCTGACGTATGTTTACCCATAATACTTTAAATTCAGTCATGAAAGAAGATTCAAGAGAAGAAATTGTGCTTCGTATAATAATTAATTTATTAATTTTATATTGCTTAAAAAAATAGAATTTTGAACAAAACGTATTATTATATATAAAATATACCTATAATTCGATAAAAAATCAGACCAACTCTGAAAACAAATGAGCACCCCTAGCAATGGGTGAAAAACCGTAAATGAATTATAATGTATTTATAAATCTGACTCTGTTAAAAGACGTATGATTAAGAATTATTCTTTGTGAATCACAATAACATTCGTGTTTTTTATCACTTATTGCGTTTTTCCTTATCAACTTTTTAATACAGTTCCATGTAATTTATCAGATAACATCTGTACTTTCCACGTGTTCAATTTCCATATGAAAGAAATTCTTTCTTCTGCAAAAATCATAATCAGAACAGTCCAGAACAAATACTGTAGCATAGGTAATTAATTCTAATCTAAATTGAAATCTGGGTTTGAAATACGGTATAACTCGTATATTTGAAGTAGTTCGCGTTAATGTAGTTTCACGTAATGCGGTATGAAGTTTGAGTAAGGGCACTTGTTGGAGTTTACAGCTTTGTGACTTTTTAAGGATTTCGTCTGTAGCTAACTTTAAAGTAAATATAGGTGAATGAGTAATCTCAAAGTAAACTAGAGATAATTTTAGTTTAATGCGTTTATTACTTCCTCTAGGTTATTATATTTGCTTAATTTCGTTATCAACTATTTGTCTTTATAAACAAGAAAAAAGGAAAATAAATAACTGAAAAAGTTTTTTATAAAAAGAAACCGTAACTGGATACTTTATTTACTCATACACTTTAGAATTTGCTCCAGTTTCTCTAATTACTGATCTTTTTATTGCCTCTACATTTATTCTAGTTTTTCCTTTCTTGGTTATTTACTTGTCTTTTGACATGCACTAATTCCTCTAGTAAATGCTCTATTTATCTAGAAGTTTACCAGTTTACCTAATACCTGATCTATTTTGTGCTACATTTTTTCCCACTTCCCACTAATAAGGCGCACCTCACCTCTCTAGCACTTTTGCTGACATAGAGAGTGCTCATAGAGTCTATTTTTATATTGGAAGCAGAAAAATACAAAATTTAATTCAGTAAGACTCAAACTTAGGAGCTTTAAACTCTAAAAATAAGTTGAATACCTCATTTATTTTGTGCTTTTTTTTCCTACTTCCCACTAATTAATCTATATATCTATAAGGCGTTGAACATAATCAGTCAGTTCACTTTAAACGCCAATATATTCTATAATAATCGATACATAAATTGCGGTAAACTTTAAAATGATCATTATTCATTTCTTGATATTCATGAAACATAAGGAGAATAATGGAATAAATGTATACGAATTTGTATATGAGCAAGTTTAACATTAAATTACGTATTAACATCTACTATTATTTTCAAATTAGAATATTATAAAAACATTTTCTTAGAAAAGGAATATACAAACGGAAAGTAAAAAAATGTAATAGTATTGTTTCTATAATAATAAAAACAAAAAGACGATATTTCATTTATTGCTAGTGATACCGCTTTTATACATAGAAATTTATTAATATGCACATTTCTAATGATACTTAAACATAAAATATGAAAAATATACATGAGCTACATGTATATTATTATTTTTTTTATATTATACTGCATCATTTAAAAGCGTCGGCCATATATGTTACTAAAACGTTTAAAACAATTTCGTTTAATAATAAAATATTCTCAGATTTAATGTTATTATATTTTAATTTCAAGTAAAATCGGTTAGTAGTTTCCTGAATATAGGTACATTATTTATAGTTATTTCAAATAAACAACTATTATTACAAAATATACAATTTTAAATGTATACTGTGTAAAAGTATACTGTATAAAGAATAATATATGTATGTAATAATAATTTTTTTAGCTATATAGTTTAAGAGCAATATTAAGTTTAATAAGCGTGTAAGAAAAAGCTGTATAATATGCTGATCATTTTGTATTTTTATTTATGTTACTAAAAATTACACAGTGTAACATACATTTTTTTACACAAGCTAAAGAGGAATGTTCAGGCTTTATTGTAATGCCTGAATTTTAAAAAGCGGACACCTACTGTAAAAGTTATTGATGTTTATTTTCGACTGACTATAATAATATCTCCGATAGTAACACATTACTGGCATAGAGAGTGCTCACAGAGTCTATTTATTATGCGGGAAATAGACAATAATAAAATTTAATTGACCGGAACTCAAACTTAATTTATCTTTTGTTTATTATTAGTATTTACTGAAAAATTAATATGGTTTGTTAAATAAAACCTGATATTTTATAGACGTGTTTGCGCATTTTCCGTTATTCCTTTTTGCAAATGAACTTTTGCTGAATCAAACAACAACATATTTGCCGACCACACATGTTTGCAATGTTGCGAATCTTCATTATATCACGTGAGTTGATGTCGACAACATGACTCACCCTGTGTATTAATTCATCGCCTAAATGGAGTGAACACTGATTAAGGGTGTAGCAACTGTTTGTAAATGTTGGTAATGGAACATTTCAAAGGATGAGATTTGCAGACCTTGCCCTAGTTTCTAAACAAAAATATGACATGAATTTTTCCGTGCGAGGATAATTAATAACAGAAATTAAAAGCATACCTTTGTAGCTTAAAAAATTAAATTAATTCATTATGCTTTATATTCTTCATGCTTATTGTCTTTAAAAGTACTTTTGGTTGAGGCCTTTCGTACTATATTTTACACTACACGTATTGTAAGCATACATTTCATACTTGGTTAGTAGGTATACCTTTACCGTTTCTAATTCTAATTTCAAAAACTGTCCACTGTATTTCAGATTAATCAATAATTAATAATTGAGAATGCATCATTTCAGATTAGTCATTTGTAATTCAAAATATTAAACATTCATCAAATGTAATTCAGATTTGTTAATTAATTAGTAATTCGAAATTGATAACTAACCTAAATTACATTTGAAGAGTTCGCAATTACAGTTGACACTTCTAAATTGCATTTGATGATTTCTGATTTACAATTGAATATTCTGAATTATATTTGTTGCTTTCTGAAATATAATGTATTAATCATTTGTAACTTGTCCTATTCTTCACAAAGTGTTTATTTATAAAATCACAAATCACAAAATGTACATTTCGGCTACTCTGTAGCCATCATCAGTTGTACAGTAATCTTAAAATTAAAAACAACAAGTATTTATACAAAATAAACGGTATTCCTAAGATTATAGATTAAAGAGCCATAAGTCACCAACCTACCGCAGTACAACAGAGCATAAGAAAAGATGTCGAAAAAATCATAAAAACAGAAATACACAGACCATCTAAACCAGAAGAACAAAAGGAGTACAAAACCATCAAGAAATTGCAGAAGAAAGATTGTGTATATTTGAAAGCAGACAAAGGTAACGCAGTTGTAATATTAGAAAAGACAGAATATATAAATCAGGTCATAATCTATTAGATAACGGACCCTATGAAAAATTGCCAAAAAATCCCATTACCAAATATACGAACAAAGTTAACAAAGTTCTGGATAGTTGTAAAAATACTATAAACACCAATCTAAAACGAAAATTGAAACTACCCAATCCGAATTTATCAAAATTATACTGCTTGCCCAAAATCCATAAAAAAGATAACAGCTTTAGACCAATAGTATCAAACATCAATTCTCCAACATACCCGCTAGCTAAACATTTGGTAAAAATATTTAACGATTTAAACCTAGACATGAAATTTTCTTTAAAGAATTCCCAACATTTAGTTAACATATTAAAAGAGTTCAAAATTAACCCCGGAGACAAACTTATATCTTTTGATGTTACCGCCCTATTTCCAAACGTTCCCATTCCAGAAACGATAGACATACTCAAAGAAAAACTATTACAATGCAATTTAGAAGAAAACATCGTTGAAGAATACATTTTTTTAACAAAAACATGTATGGACCTAAATGCTTTCAGCTTTAACAACAATTATTACAAACAAACGTTTGGCACCGCTATGGGAAACCCCCTATCTCCTTTTTTAGCAAATTTATTCCTCAACAACTTAGAAGAAAAATTAGAATCCCGATCTGAACGATTTCCCCGCATTTGGCTTAGGTACGTCGACGATGTCTTTGCCGTAATAGATTCAGACTTCGATTTAGAAGGTTTTTTAAAAATTATTAATTCGCAATACCCCACAATTAAATTCACCCATGAGATAGAAGTCGATAACGTCTTACCATTTTTAGATTTGAAATTAATAAAAACACAAGAATCAATAGAATTCGACATTTACAGAAAACCCACTAATACCGAAAATTATATACATGCTTCATCGCATACACCTTTCAAATACAAAATCGCAGCATATCAGAGTCTAATCCATAGATTATTGAACGTGCCACTCAACAAAGATAGATTCCAAAAAGAATTAAATTACATAATACATTTAGCAGAAATAAATGGCTACAAAGAAAAAACAATTAAAAAGTTGCTCAAAAAACAAAAACTCAAAAATTTGATCAAAGATAACACTACTTTAAAAATAGACCAGAAGACTAAAAAATATCGAAAATTCACATTCAACAACATGCACAATAAATTCTCCAACATTTTCAACAAAATAGACATTGATCTAGCATTCTGCAACAACTTTACCACAAAAAACCTATTGAATTCAACATTAGAAACAGAAAATAAATTAGAGCTATCAGGTATATACTCAATAGAGTGCCGAATTTGTAAATCAAAATATATTGGGCAAACCAAACGCAAAATCTTAACACGCTTCAAAGAACACATGTACCATCTTAATAACAAGAACATATTTAATTCAGCAATAGCATTACATCATCATAACACAGGCCATAATTTCAGTTTAGATGATGTAAAATGTGAAAAATCATGTAATAATTATAAACTAAACATGTTAGAAGCCATAGTCATGAAGAAAAACTGTAACCAACTGTTAAACACCGACCTTTCTCCGTTAGATAATCCCTTACTTAAATTTGTAAAACCCATTGGTTAATGTATCTCCCAATCATGTACCGTATAATCTTAGGAATACCGTTTATTTTGTATAAATACTTGTTGTTTTTAATTTTAAGATTACTGTACAACTGATGATGGCTACAGAGTAGCCGAAATGTACATTTTGTGATTTGTGATTTTATAAATAAACACTTTGTGAAGAATAGGACAAGTTACATTTCTTATCTGATAATTTCCTTCACGTTAACTCAACAACATAATTATTATATTAATCATTTGTTAATTACCGATTTTCTTATCACAGATTCTGGATTACAATTGGAAAAGGTGTAGATATCTAAATAATCTGTAACATATGTTAATATTTTTTACAACTTTATAAGCTGAGGCTTCAGAATTTTCTACACACGGCTTGGGCCGCCTGAAGTTAAAAATAATTATAATTAATGAAATTTAATAATAGGTATAATGTACAAAATGATACAGTCCGTGTCACATAAAAAAAATAATCTTAATAAAATTATTTTAGTCATAAAACAATAAATATATAGGTACACATTTAAATATATCGTTAGTCCCAACATTTGTTAAAAAATCTTTCTTTCTAACATTTTTTTTAGAAAATCTGTTAATTACTTTCTCGTATTTGTGATTTTAAATTTATTTTATTTTTTGATATCCAAATTGTTATTATTATGTGATTCCTGTTTTGTTTAATATTTTATTTCTCCTTGTATCCGCACCTGCTACTAGAACATAATATATTTTGATTGGACAGATATGTGTACGAAAGTATCAAAAATCGATTAATTTATATCGAATTTGAATACGAAAACCGTTACCAAGACATAATTGTCAATAAAAATGTCTCAATCTACCCAAAAAGCCACGTGGTGCTTCAATTTATGTAATAGAATATCTGTGTAAAACTTGTAACAAAATTTGAAACTCCAAGGGTGCAAACTTTTATAATATGAAACTTTCGCAAATTCAGCGTAAAAATATGTCAGTTTTATTGCGCTTAATTCATATTCAAGTATGAATTATTACAGGAACAAAACAACCGTTCTAAATTATGAACTTTAACAATGGATCTTTTCTGTTTTGTAGATATAAGGAACAATTTTCGTGTCATTATATTTTTAAAGTTTCACAATGTGTCAGATGAAAGAAAACAAGAGCTATCGACTTCGACTCGGTTTCGGTTTCTCTCTTAGCCAATCCAAGCAATTCGATACGTCTTTGTTACCGTGAAAGATTTCATATTTCAACTATTTTCTAACAATAACTGAGGCGGGAATTTTAAAAGTTTTATACACATCTTAATGAAATTAGGAAAAGAATAGAAGGAGGATATTAAAATAAAAACAATTTATTTGTACAAAAATTATGATTCTCATTTTCAGAGCAATATTTGAAAAAACTATACCATGCTAATATTATTTTAATGGTGCTAAAAAAGAAAAACAGTAGAAATTATAAAAGATTACGAAACATTTTGTCGTAAAAATGTACATATTTAATATAATTATTTATTATTCCGGGCAGAGGCGCACCTAGATATTATTTTTGGAGGGGGGTTTGAAATACAGGTGTTCATTTTAAGAGGTACATCCAGCAATGGGTATTAAGTCGTCAGTGATCATTGATATGAAATATTATGGAAAATATGTTTTTTGATTACAACAAAAGGATCATATTATTTCTTAATTCCAAACCTTGTGTCAAAATCTCTTAGAGTAATCAATATTTTATTGTACTAATAATTGCGGATGTTAATTAAAAAGTCAATAATATTTTAATTTATTATTATTGTAGTAAAAACTCCTAAATGTAATCAAATCATTTCTTTGATTACAGCAAGTAATGTCATATTGTTGGGACTCTTGAGATTGTTTTAAATTTTGTATTCATTGTTCTGTGAATCTCAAACATTGGGTTTTCTAATAGAGTAGAAGTTTGCTTTGAACTATTGTATCAGAATTTAGTATTAGCGAGCATCCCTAACAATTACAAACTAGTTTCAAAGTCTATAGAGGAAATTGTTCATACGATAAATCTAAATTACTTGAAATACTTGAAAACTTTTGCGTTAACATTTGGGTAGGAAGTACGTACGGGTATATTTTATGTATGATCGTAAAATTTGAAAAAAGTTTCACCATAAATAAACACGTCATCTCGTATTTTATTTATTCTTTGCGGTCCCGAGCTATTTCAAAACACTGTTAACACCTAAAAATTAAAACTTTCATTTTTTAGACAAAACATTGTGTTTCAAAAATACTTAGTTTTGGATCAAACATGTTGTTTTAGAAATAAATGCAGAGATATACTCTATCAATTAATTCACAATTCACTTTCATGTTAAAGTATAAAGAAGTATTTATTTTTCATTTTCAGGTTTTTTCTATTTAAATTGGTACAATTACAATACTCTATACTCTTTAAAGGGATATCTGATATCTCTACAAAAATGTTTTTGTTAGGTACAATGTAAAATTAAGATATCTTGATTACGAAAAGTTTTGAAGAAAAAAGTTTGAAAATAACGTAGAAGTGGAAAAATAATTTCTTTTTATTATGAAAGTTAATAAAAATTTGGTGCAGTTTCACGAATTTATTTATTATATTGTAATCGATTTCCGTTGACGTCATCATCAGAAGAACAGTTTATTGAAACTGACCGGAATGGGTTAAGATTTGAAAAATAAATTTGTAAGTGTTTGTATATTTTCATATTATAATTGTTGTGATTGTTCTCTATTCTCTTTTGCAATATACTCAAATTAGTCTCTTCTTAAGAGGCAACTTTGAATGTAAATATCTCAGAAACAAAAAGAGATAATTTAATTCTGCTTAAACATTGGAAATCAGCGCATAGGGATATTTTTAGAAACATTAGACCAAAAAACTGGTATTTTTAGAATAATTCAAGCGAATAAACATCATTTTACGTCTATAATTTATAAAATCTTATTTTTAATGTACAACAGGGATTGTAAATAGTCAGGGAATAGAAAAAAATACTGAAATATTTATCGAAAATGTGAATTTTATGTGCGAATTTACTTCTAAGCATCTTGCACATTGAATAAGCAATACTGGTTGCGTTAAATCCTCTTGTGGTATCAGTATTCGTGTTGTGATTGTTTGGTTTAACATCGTGCACAAGTCGTACATGGTTCTTCACTTCTCATCACACCTTTCAGCAAGTTCTCCAGAGGACGCTTATGCGTCCCGGTATTCCCGACGGCGTCTTTATCAAACGTGAATTATAGACGCAGATTCTGCGGCTAGCGGGCATACCAGTACGATTTACCGGTATATTTTACCGCTTACAGAGGGATTATTACTTACGGGGGATGAGAATTCGACCGTAAAATTATACTCGAAATTAAAAGTAGAATAAGAAAAACAACGTTTTAAAAATAAATAAAATGCTATTAACTTAAAAATTATTTTTAAATTAATTTGCATATATAATTTGTTAAATACATTTAAATTTTTGTATCATTTTTAAAAAATGAAAGTAAACTGAAAAAAAAGTTTTAGAATTAAAACACTCTGCTTCAAAACATTTTGCACATTTTACTGTGTTAATAAGTAATTTACCATCATTCAAGAAAAATAAAATTTTAAAATTGAATTTGAATTCAGTATATATTTTGTAGGAAAATATTTTAAATTAATATTTGAAACTAAATAAACTGGAAATTAATTTGGAATTAAATCGAAAAATATGTACTCAAAACATTATGTTTCGAACGAAATATAAATAATTAAAACGATTTAATTTTTGTTGCAAATATTTAAATTAAAAAATTAAAGCCAGGACCGGATAAACCATTAAACAATTAAAACAAATGTCTCGAGCTCGTAATTCGGAGGGGCCCGGATTCTATCGGGATAATAAATATTATATTATATATGTCAAATTATGATATATTACTTGTTTTAAAATTATATGAATGATTTATCATATAGTTATACAGGGTGTTCATTTTAAATGGGCCACCATTGCTATCTCGAGAACTGTAAGAGCTACGAGATCGGTTAAATTAGCAAACAATTTCTATTTTACAACACTATTAACATGAGATAAACAAAATTTTTATTAAACCAGTGGTTCTTAAAATACGGGTCCCAACTTTTTTTATTTTAAATGTGAACCTATATTTTTTATTTGCTTATTCAATATAGAATTTTATTCTGAATTCAATGATATAATATTATCATACCCTAACATAACGATTTTTTTGAGAAAAATGCATGTGAAGTTTTATATTAATTTGAATAAAGTATGACAATAATAAGAGTGCAATGACGGAAAAAACGGAATACAAGTCATTTTTTAACCTGCAATTAGAGTGCCTTGACAGAAAGAATATACTTTTATTCACTTCTTTCTGTCAAGGCACTCTAATTGCAGGTTAAAAAAAGACTTGTATTCCGTTTTTTCCGTCATGGCACTCTTATTATTGTCATTTTTCAATCAAATTATTTGATTTTATACTCTGAATTGATTTTTAAATCAAAAATAAATTATGTCATTTCAAACAACGCGCCAAAACAAAATTAGTTATAACCCGTTATTTAAATAAGTTTATACTATTTTATATTTAAACACTCCTCTAGTTGATGTCATGACCAAAAAAAGATGAGACCCAAATTATATTTTGTCTAGGGGCTATTGATAGTTTAATGTGGCCCTGATTAAAGATTACAAACGTTTAAATTCAAATATATCCTTTTTCTCATTGTAATGGTATAGTGTTTGGAAAAACCTTCATTGATTCTTACAACCAAAGTTCGAATCTCGCTAAGATCACTCTCCAAGCCTGCTGAAGTATTCATTAGTTCATTTGTGGCACAATATGTCTAAAAGAAACAGGGCCACAAGTATTTTATTGTCAGTCTACCGCCTTTACAACGGACTTGCAATTTGTAGTTCCGAATTACTCGTACACAGCGGTATTTTTATTTGGATAAAGATTGGCGAAGCTGGAATTTGAACCCCAGAGCTGCTGTCCAGTTAACGTTAGAAGTCCTGGGTTGTAGTAATCTGGGTAACTTTAAACCGGATTAATTCAGCTCTTCTATCACGAAATTATTATTGTTCGACATCTCGTGGTTATTTCTTAACTGCTATGTTACTTTGACACCGATAACATAGCTGATATACAGGGTTACCAATTTGGGCGGAATTCCGCATTTTGGGCTAATTAAGTACTCCATCTCGAGAGTAAAAAATTAACTGCGGAATCGTATTAAAACTATCCGTGTTTTGGCCAGGTTTTAATAATGTTGCCTTTTCAAATATTGATAATGTTATCAGCTTCCCAAAGCTTTAACCTAAAAGGAATCTATTCTGTTTTTGCCATCGGCGTTAAGAAACATTACCTTACCGTCTGTTATGTTTCCCTATTAATCAGTTTACAGCGGATTTAAAAAAAAATAATAATGGGGATTAGGACAAATAATATTTAAAACTATACAATCAAAAATAGGAACAGGTACACGGTTTCAGTGGTAAATTTTGTATTAAATTTTAATCTTGTGCGCAGAAGTCGTCTCGAATTTCGTAAATTTAAAATATATTTTAGATGGTTGTATTTTTACATTGGTGAATATTTATTTCGATTTTTTAAAATCTGAAATTGAGCCATAAGCTTTTAAAAATAAAATCGACATGAAATTTTCTTTTTTATCTTGTAAGTCTTACAAAATATCTTTACATAAAAATTGTTGAAACTAAAATTTAAATATGCCGCTTTTATGCATGACTAAAATCTTTTTTTTTGATTGAGCGGATTAAGAGCCCTCTCACAGTGGATAAGTCTGTTAAAAAACTTGCAACTCTGACTGATGCTTGAGCGGTCAGGGGAATGAAGCGTTTGAGTTACTTTATTTTAATCTGGGTAACAAGATCAGTGATTTGTGACTCGCATCGGGGTAGAGTAAGTCTGGAGTAACCCAAATTGCTATCTAGAAAGCAGCCCAGATCTCACTCTGTAGTAGTATTCCTTTTGCAAGTCGGTTCAGTTGGATCAGTTCAGATAGATTAGTTTGATCAATTCACTTTTCGGTGCAAATGGTGCCTTTGGATCATTTTAATCCGTGAAGTGGTTGTAATTTTACTTTCATTATTTTTTTCTTAAATTAAATTACAACTGATTTTATGCCTTTTGATGACTTTAGACCGTGTAGCGGTTGTAATTTTAATTTTATTACTATTTTTACCTCCCGCCTATCAATATATAGATAAGGGAGGTATTGTTTTTGGTCAGATTTCTCGAGTGTGAGTTTTCAACATATGAGTACGAATTAGGGTCCCTAGAATACGATTTCACTATTTTTAGCGTGATGTCTGTATGTGTGTGTGTCTGTGTGTCTGTGTGTCTGTGACGATTTTTCGTCCACGATAACTCCAATACGATACATGTAAAAAATATAATTTTTGGTATTTAAGACTTATATTCAAATATGATGAACTGATTAGTTTTTGAGTACAATTGGTTAACCGGAAGTAGTACTTTACTTGAAGCTTTAAACCGTTTTTCCTAAAAAAATACCTCTAAATACCATTTTTTCGCAAATTACGTTATTATTAAATATAAAGATTTTATAATTTTCTACCGATCTGCATATTTACGTTTATATATAACTTCTAGCTAGATAGAAAAAAAATATAAATTAAATTAATTTTATGTATCGTTTAGGCCAAGGAATTTTTATAAAACAGATGAGTTATTCATATGTTCACAAATTTTGACATATGTCAAATATAATGTAACTGAGTTTAAAAGATAAAATAAGTAAATATGAAGCAGTTTTGTTCTAAAATTAAAAATAATGGAAGAAATATATAAGGAATGTATTTGCATACATGAATCAAGGTAAATTCGGTTCCGGTTTTAGTAACGTCAAAAATAGCTGTCATATTGTTCTTTGTTCATACAAATTTTATGAAGGAAATTTTAGGTATGAAATGAATTAAAAATATTCTGAACTGCAATAACAAACTTATTTTAAAACTACAAATTAAAGGTATTGAATAACATATAGAATATATGTATTACTACAGTTGCGGGAGGTATTGTGTTGGACACATCAGATTTTTTTATATAAGTTCAATTACACCTGATTTTGCCTTGTCTGTCATCTCGGATAGTAATTCTAAAACTTAAGTTTTGATTGTTTCCGTATTTTAAATTTGCAATTTCTCCATTTTCTTTTTCAATTATTCAAAAGTACAGCAAAATCACGTGACAACCTGAACTGAACCTTCTGATCTACCTCTGCGAGTGGATAACTTGGGATCAGTAAATACAGTGGAGGGGGTAAACTAATCTAATCAAATGGAATAAAAAATAAGTGATCCGGATTCAAAAGTTTAAGTTAGATCAGATCTAAGTGGCAAATGGAATACGCCTTTAGTTCAATTTGGGTTGAAGCGCGGTAACCAAGTGAGCCAACGCTGTCCGTATTGTTTAAATATATAATTATCAATATCTGCGATAAAGCAGATTGTCACAACCAATAATAGGTAATAATAAATGAATGATATATGTGTTTAATTAAATACTTAAATATTTAATTTAATATTGGAATTAAATTACAAAATAATTAAATATACCAACAATTGGGTAACAAATAGATAATAAGCCGTAAATGAAATATAGTATGTATTTTTAAATTAAAATACCTACATATTTAATTTAATATTGAAATAAAATTACAAATTAATTAAATATACCCACAATTAAAATATGTAAATATGAAATATATATTTCATGATCCATATATTAAATAACAAATTAGGTAATTATTCTTTATGACAATAATTGTTTTTCATTGTTGATTTATCTCGTATAATAAATCTTTATTGTTTAATGGAATCTTCTAGAGGTAGAGTTCCAATTCAATTAGCGCCGTGTATTTTCCGAACAATTTATTAATGTCGTTGTCACATTTTCATTCAACAACGTAATTACATAATGTCTAAGTAAAAACGTTATTTTATTTATTATTATTGATTTTCTACATGTATTTGTATTTAATAACTTTCAGAATAATTTAATTATTTATATTGAACTTTTATTATCATCAAATAAAAATTTTCCACTGTATTTATGTCACGTAAATACAGTCATAACATTATCAAAATCTATAATAAAGTAAAATAGCAGATCCAATTTATGGATTGTAATTCAGGATGATAATCTTGTATCAATTTAATTTTATTTAATTAGATAAACATTTAGTGTTGTATATTTGGGTGAAAATTTTATTCTAGTCGCGTAATTTTATTCGCATTTAAATAATTAAACACCCACGCATTTCTACGTGGCCTACTTTTAAGCTCATTGAGAAATGTTCTCAGTCCATGGTTAATCGAGGAAATCTTGCAGAATCCCACAGAGGGTTAACCCAATTCCTATCAGTCAATAGAATTTATTAACACAAACTGGTGAATTGAACATGAAAACTGGGTCATCGACATTAAAAATAAAAAGTTTTGCTTAACACTGACCCCTAATCAAACTATAACTCACTTGATTGATCGAAATGCACAACAGGGGATAGTTAACATGAACGGGTATGTACCACATCAGTTTTTATCTACTACCACATTTCATGGTTCCCAGGATCCCACAATTTAATTTGAACATTTTTGCGATAATGTCTGTGGGTGTATTTGTGTGTATCACCGAATATGTACATACTATGTATGATATACACGATCGCTTAACTTTTATCAAAGTTATGAACGATATTTTGTTATAATGAGAAGATTTACTTATGGAGAAATTTAGCGGATTGAAATTACATGTAATTTTTTTTAATCGTAAATATATGAATAATTATAACTTGAAATGTAATTTCAATTTAAAATTATGTTCCCATTTATTTATAATTAATTATTTATTATTGCAAGTATTGTGACGTCACAACTTATGTACTTACGTAAAATTGATAATGGAACCCAGGGTCGGACTGAAGACAAAAGGCCCACTGAGAAAAATGGAGTAGAACTTGGGTATATGAAATTTAATTAAATAAAAACGTCTCGTCGAATGTCCCAAAAGAAAGCCTCTCGGTGAGTTCAGTCCGACTCTGGTGAAACCTGACTTTTTGAACGTTGAGGCAAAACTCCCCGTTGCCATGGGAACCCAGCGTGCGCTGATTCAAATAGTTAATACGTTTTCCATAAACTCTGGGACGTCATTTTTGTATAAATTTGCATTTTTTGAGAAATCTAAGATCTTGAAGTGCAATAAAATGTAGAATATCACTACTGAAGACAATTTTAATAAAATTTAAAAAATCGTTTAACCCCAGAAGTGGTACTTTACATGAAACTGAAAACTGTATTTCCAAGAGAAGTAGTAATAATTGTCACATATAATATTATATTATTTACAAACAAAGATTTTAATTTTTTTGATATTATCGATATTTTTACGTTGTAAACCATCGTTCGGGCTATGGAATTTTAATAAATCAAACTAGTTAGATACTCATATGTTTGTAAAGCGAAAAATTGGAATTTAGTTATAGTACAGGACAAGATATTTGGTTAATCCCTTAAGCTTGGTAATGGATGCGGCTAACCCTCACAACGGGTGATGAGTCGAAAATATGTAGGGGCGGTATTAATAAAAATTTCATATTCTTATAACTGTGATGACGATCAAAAATGGAAAGAAAATTAACCATTCCCCATTAGGCTGGATTAGTTTTTACATAAATAAAATAAAAATTTGTTTGTTTTAGTACGTATAAACCAAACATTTTTACCTGTATTATATATACCTATTTAAAAATTTGAAATCAGTCCCTGCATTTCTGTACCATAAATTTGGGGATAATCCCATGTTTACGGTATGCTAATTAGTAGGAGGTGATGTAATCCAATTCTCAATTGTGTTGTCCAGCACTATATACGAAAAGTGAAAATTTATTTTTACTCGAATGTGTGAAAAACTAATGTATTTTGGTTAAGATATTTGAAATAAAAGTTTTTAGTACAGTATTAATGTTTGATCTCGACCACACTGCGAAACGTTACAAAACATAAGACATAAAAATTGCATTTTTCGTCCTTGTGTCATAAATAACTAATTTGGCCCCTCCCGGTTTTGGCACTGCAGACCCCATATGCCGCCTTCAGGGGATGAAAACTAACAGAATGAATAAACAATAACAATTAAAATTAACATTAAAAATAAATTATATATAACACGTACCTAAATAGAACAAAATAATATTAAAATTATACCTATAACAAAAATATATTTAAAAAATTGTGAAATTCGCTCTTCAAACTAAATTTTGTTAAACCTTGTCAATTTTAATTGCTAATGTTTATTCATGATGTGAATTTTTACCCTTTGAGGCACATGAGTTACCAAAACCAGTAGAGGCGAAAATAATAATTTTTGAGTGTGACTGAATTCCGGAACTTTATTCTCCTGTTCAGCATTCCATATATGAAAAAAATGTACGAGTTCAGATTTTTATGTTTGCTATGAAATATTTTTCGATTCAGCCCTCATTGCAATGAGAGTATTGTATATTCTAGCACCTGTCCTTTACGATTGTTAAGCGCCACGGCATAAACCTATCCTTATTCCACGTGTTTGATTTTTATTCCTGAAGTTAACGAGACTATCTTATAAATATTCATAACATCTTTCATTTTACACTTTGTCTTTGACTTCATACAACTCCTACGAGAATAAAGGCAAAGATAAAATTTTAATTTAATGCCGGTATTACAACGACTTTGTCGAATAGAAATACACAATGCATCATTGATAATGAAAATAGTTTTATGATACAAAATAATCGGAAAGGGTATTTTTAGTGTTCGACTGTATTCCATCCTATTCTAGTTTCGTCCGAAAACGGAACCTAAACTTGTATACTTATGTAACACTGAAATTATTTGTTTTTATTTTGAAATTAAATAAAAGACTTCAATTTATTAGAAAATAAAAATTATTTTTGTAAAGATAATGACCTCACCTTTATAAAGCGCTTTTAGTAAAAGTGACGTCTGGCCTCATAAGATTATAATGTAAAAACACACTTCCTAAAAGTGGTATTATTATAAAATAGCGTTCGTAATATGAGTCACTATCTTTATTTTACTAAAGAAGTAAATACTTTAGTTACCTTTCACCACCTCACAAATATCACAAATAATTACAAAAAAATAAATATGTTCTGTAATAATGTATGCTACTCTCTTAAAAAAATGCTACCTACTTTTTTTTTAATTCTACATAAAGTCTTCGTCTAAATTCTAGAAATTAAATTGATGGCATCTTGCCTCATTTTACACTGGGCACCTTTGTACCAGGGTAGCTAGGGAAGGGGTTTTGGGAATAAATTAAGCGAACTAGTTCATTCGGAAACTATAGACGTTGAATATATAATTTACTTTTTGGTTAACAATATAATATGAAAATAACGACTTATATTACAAAAAGTATCATATTGTAACGACATTGTGCTAAAAGATGTAGCGGTTGACATTTTTAGGAAGTACAGGGAACTTAGAGAATAAAAAATAATTTCAGGAATTATTCAAAATTTTGGTAAATGGAGGGTAGGGGGGATATTATAATCTTCCTCTATCAGGTTTTTATCGTTTTCGTGGAGTCAGGGCTCTAAATAAATGAAAAACGGGCTATTGCGAAAGTTTTCAACAAAAAAATTACATGATTCAATAAAATGTCTGACATTTAAATACATTTGGATAAGTTTAAACTAAACTCATTAGAATATTGGATGGGGGATGGAGTTCAGTCCTTCGAGCCCCTCCCTGCTTGTATGCCTAAACCCCCACCTACGCCTCAGAATAAGGATAATAAAATAAGAATTATATCTTCGAAAGAATCGAAATTGAAATAACGTACAAAAAAAAACTATTAATTAGCCAATAAAAAATGGCGAGTAAAACCGTTCCAAAGAAACCCGAAAGCGTTAAACACGACACGAACACAAGTTGAAACTGTGACCGAAACCAGAATTTTTGACCGAAACTAGCCGAAACCGAAACATTTGTTGGAATTTTTTTTTCTAGCTTCGACAGATTTCCATTTAGTGTTTTAAAGAAAGTGTGATGATAAAATGAGTTAAATCTGCACGCGATGTGAGCTGTTTAGCATGCTCGTTCCGTCTTGGAGTCCACGTTATGATTCCATTAAGTGTCGGGCAACCTCAGCCTCGACGACAACCGCACGAACCAAGTTCGATAACCCGGAAACGGAAGTAGGAACAGTTGCCGGTCGTCCTAACATCTGTACGAGCCATGTTTCTAAGAAATGAATTTGTTACTACCTATATATCATGATGGATTAAAGATCCAACGACTGATAAACAGGGAGAGATTAATGATATGTAGATTAGAAAAACCATTTCCATCAACATACACGTTCTATGGATTTCCTATTATTCTTTCTTTCATCATATATTAATTGTACAGTAAATATTTTAATAAAAAATAGTACAATAGTATTTCATTGTTAGACTTACCAATACAATAGATATTAAATGAAACTGTACCTATTAGGAATATTCGTTTTTCGACAACATTGAATTCACCTTGCTCTATACAAAATATAGAGAAATCATTTAACTTCTTCGTTTTGGTAAATTTTATGTATATTAGCACTTCTTAATAAAATTTGTATATAATAAAATTTTATTATATACCTGTGATGTACAGATAGGTAAGTCGTTACCGTCTGTGGCACAACATTCCTATTATTGGAGAAATAATTACAGTCAGTCGGAAATAAACATCAATAACTTTTACAGTAGCCGTTCGTTTCTAAAATTTATTCATCACCTTCATGCCTGAACAATCCTCTTCAACATGTGTAAAAACAAAGGTATGTTACAGAGTGTAATTTTCAGTAACATAAATAAATATATTCAAAATGATCAGCATTTTATAAAGCTTTTTTCTTATATGCTTATTAAACTTATTATTGCTCATAAACAATATAATAAAAAAAAATTGATTTTCTTTGAAATCGATACTAAAGCACACGAAATCACTCCGTGGAGTTAGCCAAAGTAGTAGCTAAAATAAAACTTTACAGACTCTTATGGCAAAATTTAACTTTACAGACTCATCTGTCAAACTGAATTAACCTATATTTGATTTGATTTGATAACAATTTCAAGTGGACGACGTCTAAGTCGGTAAAATTATGAATATTATAAAAACATATTTCATACTTTGACAGTACGTTTGTTATCACAGGCCATTCCCGTCTCAATAGTTAGCTGACGTTTTACAAACACATAATACTACATATTTATGTTTTAGTTAGATTTCGGAAAAAATAATGTCTATCGAAGGACTAAAATATTTTTTATTAATCACATATGCGTAATAAAAAATTATACTTTCTACCCTTGATATACAAATAACTATTTTACATAGGTATATTATTCTGTATATAGTATACTTTTAAAGAGTACATTTGAAATTATATATTATTTCATATTATTTATTTATTTGACATAATTATAAATAATGTCTATTCGGAAAACTACTCAATGATTCTAATTGAAATTAAATATATTGAATAAAACATCAAATCTAAAAATATATTATTAATTACACAAAAGAATATTTTTTTAATATATTAATAATTTACACGGCTGGCGCGTTTAAAAGGTTAGAGGACAATTTTTAATTATACATGTAAGTCATATATATTTTTCATATTTTTTGTTTAACTATTATTAAAATGTCCAATTAATCTAAAATTTATGTTTAAAAACGAGATCACGAACAAAAAACAATACAAATACTATGACACTTTTTTACTTTCTGTTTGTGTATTCCTTTTCTAAGATGTATTTATAATATTCTAAAATTTGAAAATATGCTTCCTCATATTCGAATTCGTATCAGAAATGCTGTCATTTTATACATTGATTCTGTTATTTTTAATGGTTTAATTTAAAAATCCTTACCTTTCATATATATCAAGAAATAAATGAGGATCCTTTTAAAGTTTGCCGCAATTTTTTATATGGATTATTATAGAATATATAATATATATTCACTATCAAATTGAAATTACATAATTATTTCTCCAATAGTAGATAGAACAAGATCTTAAGTACTCAAAGTACTTGGTTCGTGATTGTCAACCTAGAGCCTCCACAAAGGCCCTATATTTTATAGTGGATGCCGAAACATTCGGAAAAAAGCAGAATTTTTATTTTGATACAGATAGGCGAAGTTGGTATTTGAACCCCAAATGTAACACTCCTCCCATTTCGAGAAAACTAATAGAGCCACTGCTGCATATATAAATAGCGTAAATATAAATCGATTTTGTCCCCTCTAATATAAATTAAGTAATGTGTACATGATTAAATTGTTTCTCTTTATCCCAGAGATGAGATCTAGTAAACACTTTATTCAGTAATAATGTTGTCATTACAGAAGTTTGCGATAAAGTAGAATAGCACATCCAGACTCCAGAGTAAAAGAAACTAAAACATATGGCTTATATTCTAAACCATTTAGATTTTGCTAGATAGGTAACACTATTCAATTCGTGTTAATAGAACCGTTTAACATAGATACCACAGATGTTTTGTTCTAGAATCTAGACACGTAAACGTAATAGTTAACATTACCTAAAATCGAATCCTAGAACAAACTCGTTAAGTTTGTAGCACGTTAACCACCTTCCATTTCTCTTGTATTTCTTGTGAGGTGGTGCTCGTAACGCGCCATGATGTGATGTTTGATGGGCAATGAAGCAGTGTAAGTTGTAAATCCGAACCACAAGACAACCTTGTGCCCTGTTATCGAACGCTCGGCTCTAGTGACCCGGTTCTGCAGATCCACCAGCGAGCGGCTGATGCTCATTGTGACATTGAAAACATCCCCGGCCACGCGTCACAAAAAGAATTACACAAAGATGGATTCTCACCAGAGATACACCATCTTTGCTCTGGGACGTTACATCGCGCACATAAAAGCTGAACTTTAACAGTAAATGGAAATGTCTGTTTATGTTTATCTATTACTTTGTACGACTACTGTAAAATATTTTAGAATAGTAGTAACAAATCCAGCACTATCAAAATCAACACTGACATGTTATTTCCAGAAGGAACAGGTCTTTAATTATTACAGATATCTGTATATCAAGGACATCGTTTTTGGCTAAGAAGTAAGAAATTGGAATTTGATCCTAATGAGTGGAAGAAATTTATTATCTTTAAATTGGCAATTAAAAGTAATTTAGTTAAAACGTATATTTCATTACATTACTACGATTAAAAATTAAGCAATTACTCGATTATGGGCTAAAACTACATTAGATTTGGGAAAGAAATTATGATACGTAATAGAGTGAAAATATGTGACAATAAGTATATTACAAAGATAAACTGGAGAAAATTATAAATTAAATAACTGGAACAATTAATTGCGAAACTAGAGCACTTTGAGATAAACAAGTACAACAATTACTAAAAACTAGAACAAATATTTTAGCAAGAATAAATCAAACAAGAACTAGATAACTCTAAACACAAATTTTGGTAAATAAATTAATATGTTAACTGCCACCATTAAAAAAAAGGTGGGTCCCTTGGGCCATTTTTTCTTTTTTACAGATTTAGGGTGTTTTCATATTAGAAAATACAAGTATGATAACAGAATTGATTTTTTTTAATGTTGCTTTAAAATTTGAAGAATTTTATTGAGGCACAATATATGTACCTCACCTCAGTATTTTATCATTTCAGAGACTAAAAAACAAAAAAATCATGCGCTAAGAATAGGCTTTGGTCTGTCAGGCCACCGAGAATTAAACTACGTTCACAGATATGCGTTGCGAGGTACAAACGTTAGACCACGGATTATAATGTGTATTCAAACACTGAGGCACAAACGATGTATCTCAGAGCATACGAGGATATTTTAATGAGACACATAAGATGTACCTCATGGCAGTTAACGTGTTAAGATATTACTGGAGATAATAAATAAATCTTGCAATATAAATCTAGACGAATTTTTGGAGAACACTCTAAAGCAAAAATAGAGCAAATAGTACAAATACTAGTGTAAGAATACAGGGCCATAAATAGTAAATTGGTTAGGAATTAAAGAACCTGAGAATATTCAGGAGTGGATAAATAAATAAGAACAATAGAGATAAGATAATAAATAAGCAATTGAAACTTAAAAATCTGATGTAGACACCACATGACTTCCTTGTACGCTAAATTATACACATTTTTTTGCTGCAAATTCAATTAAAAATTATTTCACTTGAAAATGATATCATTCTACTGCTAATCATTCTTCAACTTCCATTCATTTCATATCTTTAAACTTCCCTTTGAAATGGATCATTTATTCCTTTTTGCATTACACAAATTTATTTTAATCGCTCAAAAATATGCAAAGAAAGAGATGTAATGTTCATTTACAAAAATTAAAAGCCAACTAAATCATTATTTTTATTAAGTTTCTGCCAAAAGTAAACTGCTCTTTGAAAAGGGCGATTAGAATAAAACTATGGAGGTGCATAACTAGATGTTATAGTAACTTCATAAATAAAATTTCAACATTCTACGGTTAAGCATTTGTGAGTTATGCGAAAAATTAAAAAAAAAATTACGAACAAAGTGTTATTTTGACACTGCCAATTGCAATGTAAAAGGGAGGTGCACAATTAGATGTTATAGCAGTCCCAAACTCAAAATTTCAAAATTTTAAGGATAATAATTTTTCAGTTTTGCGAGATACGTACGTAATATAGACGTCACGCCGAAACTGGTCAAGATGGATTAAGGGATGGTCACAATTGATATTTCCGTTGAAACCTGAAAACCGAAATTTTTGTACAAGAAACTAAAAAAAGAAAGGATTCAGTAGGTACATGAAAGCAAATAGAAAACAAAATATTACTACAATAAATTTTCTCTCAATTTTCCATTATTACAAAAATAAAGTATAATAACAACAATAAATACATCATTTTGTTGACGTGTTTAATTATATTTTCCTTTGTTGTTCCAGGTCCTCCCGGGCCTGTACGTAGGCAACTACCGGGACTCAAAGGACCCCGCACAACTAGACAAGTACAACATCACGCACATCGTCGCCATCCATGACACTGCTCGACGCCTACACTCGGTGAGTCTACCACCCGCATACGCACTCTGTTTTTCTAGTTGCACAAACCATTTACTTCCCTGGAAAGCGATAAAGGATTGAATATGTCAGGAGCAGTTGACTTATAACCTGAGATATATAACAACGGCTATGAATTTATTGGAAAACTTTACGAATAGTTGTTGCGTAGTAACAGACAAACGAGTGTTAAAAATGAGATTTGAATCACGACAGCAAAGCTGAAGTTATTTAACAATCATTTTTGCCCGACTTGTTACTTCGCAGGAATAATGATTAAATTTTACCGATTCAATTAATAGCTCGAATTATTTTGCTTCAAAAAATTTTCATATCAAGAAAATGAAACTATGACAATGATACTATGGTTTTATCATTTTTTTTCACATGTAATAACAGAAGTGATTAATTTTTGCTAGAAAACTTTATTGATTGTAACGAGAGCTAATTACCTAGCAATTTTTTGAGTGGCAGTGACAAAAAAATCACGAGCTGTCAAGCGAGTGATTTTTGATCAATTATTATCAAATTATGAATAGTTTATAGTGATATATAATAGTGAACGAATAAGTTTCAAAAATGACATTTACATCACGACTTATTAAATTCACAGCTCGAATTATATTTGTTTGATTATTTTACGAATGACAACAGTTCAAATATAAAATACTTGATATCAACAAACTGTAACCACGACTATGATGCAATGGTGTTATCAAATTTCCTCGCTAAAAAACTATCTAGGGCCATCAAATGAAGCATTCTGATTGAATAATCACAAAAAAACAAATACACTGAAAAATGAAACCTTTGTTATTTACAAAAAAAGTAAATATGAATAAATAGGTTTCTATTATTTTGTTTATAAATTAAAGTATTTTTCTCTATTAAAGTTAATATAAAATTTATGAAACGTAATAATAAATTAATAAAGCAAATTACTTAGAAATTATAACAATATAATTGTTCGTAGTTCAGGTTTTTGGAAATTGATCTGGGGTACATTTATAATGTATTCTGAATTATTTATGCTCATAAACGTAGTCAATTCATGCAAAACAACACCTACAACTACTAGGAAGTAAGGCGGAGCAAGGTTATGTAAGCTTTCTGTAAATTACATTATAATTTTAAATTTACATAGTAATGCTATGATTATTATTTCATTATTTAACAAGCACACATTTTTTGTATCAAAAAAAAGCGAAACGATAAATGATAAAAATATTAACGTAGAAAAATTTATTTTGTTTTTCGAAATTTTTTTAAGAAATAAACAATTTAATGAAACAAATTGTTTTATTTACTTAGTCTTTAACAAGTTTATACTTCCATTTTTATTAAAAGTAGATCGGCGTATGATAAAAGCGCAGCAAATTGTATTTTTTTTTACAAAAGCGCACCAAATGAATATAGCAAAAGCGCAGTATGTTACTTAAGCGCACCAATGTCTGTGTAATTAAAATGTTCATATATTAATAAATTAATAAAACTGTTTATTCAATAATAGAATAAAATAAGGTTAGGTTAGGTTAGTTTCGATAACTTCAGGTTTGGTTAGGTTAGGTTAGGTGAAGTTAGGTTATTTTAGATTACTTTAGGTTTAATGAGGTTAGGTTAAGTTAGATTAGATCAAGTTAATTGGGTTAGGTTCGTTTAGATTAGTTTAGGTTTGGTCAGGTTAGGTTAGGCTTGATTAAATTAAGCTAGATTTGATCAGATTAGATTAAGTTAGGTTAAGTCTGATTATGTTAGGTTAGGTTATATTAGATTAGATTATATTAGGTTAGGTTAGATTCGCGGTGAAAGAAGAAGACTTGGAGGTATACCTCTCCGAGTATCTATTTAAAAAATAATATCCGCGAACGAATTCACTCGTATTTTGATCTACACATACGCATCGGTACACATTAAATTCCTAAATTTTACTGGTGAGCTTTTTCTACGTTTTTTTTTAATGCGCTTATAGAATGTTTAAAAATCTAAACGGTGCGCTATTGTCATGCAGCGAAGTTGATAGTCTCACGAGCTTAAATAACCAAAACGTCATGTTAAATAAAACCATGATTCGTGAACGTACGTCTAAATAACAAAACCTATATATGATACATCCTTTACATTGAATTAATTTAAACCATATTTCTGATTTCAGTAGAACGTTGGTGTTATCTATTAGATTTACAGTAATTACAATAAGTTATAGTAAACAAATCAAAAATGGTATACGTTAAAAAACATTACGTTGATAAATATTTTATTATTATTTTTATCTGATATACAAATACAATATGTATGTACCTGTTATAATATTCAGAACAAAATTTTTAATTTATAAACAGAACTTGTTTTATTGGTTTTTAAATAAAAAATGTGTAACTAATATTGAAATAGACCATAAAAATTATACGCCCCCTATCTGAAAATCTTGTAATGCAATTGAGTTGATCATTACAGCATGCAAGCTCACAGGTTATCTGATACACACGCAAAGTTATTTTTAAATGACATGAACGTTATCTCTCAAAGCTATAACTAAAATTTAAATTTTCAAACGCAATGCATTTATCCGCTTTGTTTTTACATTTGTTGAAATAAATGTAAAACCGGAAATAATCTCGTGCAATCCAGATAAGGAAAACTACAAAACTAAGAACAAAAAAGAAGAGCTTTAATTTTATTCTCTGGAAAGTTTACCTTTTTAATAGAAACAAAACTATTTGAATAAAACGGTTTTGCAACTGAAAGTTCGAGAATTATTAACTAAGAAATATTGCTGAAACCAACTGGTTTGTAAATTACTTTTAATTGACGCCATATGAAAATTTACAGATGTACAGATAGCACCGAATTCCTTTCTAAAATAGTCTCTGTGGTGTACTTTATACTTCACACAGAGTTCTCGGGTGGTGACGTCTGATAAACGCCTTTTTAGCTAATTAGAACTTCCAGTAATGGGTAAAAAACTGTGAGTAACATATTTATTTTATGGTTTATACTTATTTTCCAAACTATCTTTGTTATTAAACAGTGAGATTTGTAGATTCCCTGGACTTTACGTGCATGATAACCAATAACTTTTGCAAAGAACGTACAGCTTATGCTGGATTTGAACGGCTCGTGCACAAAGGTTTTTTTATTTGGTTTATTGTTAGTGACGCTGAGATTTTGAATCTTTCACTTCACATTCTACTTGTGAAGTTTTCTGTGTGTTTTTTTAATTTTACTTATACCTAGTAATAGTATACTTATATAGAATATTCGAAACTTAACCAAAGTGACTTCAGTTATTTTTTTCAGCAACCGATTATATGCACGGAAAGCGGTTTCAGAATATTCTGGTTACTTTTAAGTAGTGAATTTCGGTTTCGGTCAGTTTTGGCCAAAAAGTTGGTTTCGGCCAATTTTTGATCGAAACTAGTGTTCATGACATATCGGGCTCCGTTGAGTTTATCGGAACGGGTTTGTTTTGTTTGTGAATTAATAGTTTTTCTGTACCTACATTACTTCAATTTTTTTCATTTCGACAAATACTTCTTGAAAAGACTACTTATTTGATTGTAATTATTTGTGAGATGGTGATAGATAACCAAAGTTTCGTGGTTAATAAAAATTTAACTAAACCTTAACTCAACTACATAATTTTCGGTTTCGGTTACCGGTTAACCGAATATTCAGTTACGCTTTCGTTTTCAGTTGAAAATTGTCTTTTCGGTCACACTAGTTTTAAGTAACCAGACTCACCAGATACAAGTGGTGGTTAGTGTATGGCTAGTTTGTTCAGCTGTTTGGCGCAAATCAAGTTAATTAAAATTATTTCTTTGAATTTGTTTATTTTTTTTTAATATGGAGGTAAAAATTAATTGGTTTGTTTCAAATTATTTTATATTTGTATTGTCTTTATGAAATATAAAATTAATGAATTTTTGTTTAATAGAAATAAGAAGTTACGTTTTAATGTACAAAAAAAACGCAAATAAATATAATTAATAAAAACATTCACTGCCACACAATAAATCAATCAATTGATAACTGACAGATCCATTGATTTCGTGTAAGATTAACCGCAGCATTCCAAAAGTTACCTGAAATTTCAATAACCACAAAGTAACCGGTTTCGTGGTCCCGGTTACTTTGATTAGTTTCAGAATAACTTCTAAGAGTGTATTCCTTAGGTAATTTTAAATAGAAAAATACTCTTAAATTCATGTCCGAAAGTCAATATTATAGGATTTATAGGCGACATTAAATTTAATGGAGCAACTTTGTTTGCTTGAACTTATTTTATTAATTTAATTATGTTTAGCATAAAGTTAACTAAAGTAATTTACAAAATGGTCTTCCTTTGTGTGAATACACATTCTAAAGCTAATAAAAAAATAATTAAATTTTAAAATATTAAAATAAAATAAAAATTAAATCAAAATAAAAAGTAGCTCTCTGAAGGATAACAAATTCAATTCACGTAGATGTAGCTCTGCAACGATCATTTTTTGAATTAATTCATTCCAGGTTTTCGATTTTTCTGCTTAAACTAAATTCTTCCTGTATCCCCAAATATAATAGCCGCGAGGCGTTAGGTCTGGTGACCTCGATAGCCAGAGAACTGGATCTCCTGTTCCAATCTACCGATTGTGTTATTAGTGGTAGGATTTCGGGAAGGCAAGGGTTGGCAGTAATCCTCCCTCTCTAAGTTTAGATAACCAAGAGCAAATTATTGAGGAAAATTATAACTTTTCACCCTTTTAGTCACTCTTTTTGCCTGTATGCTAAATTTCATTTTTATTTGTTTATATATGTTGCAATAAAAATTATATATTTTAAACTTGATATAAAGATGTTATTACCTCTCCAATAAAATTGCTGTAATGTCGTCACTGTATAAATGAAAATATTACACGTATTTTTTTTTTTTAATTTGGAAAAATTCCAGCAGTAAATAAATTAATAAAAATGGGGAAGTTTAGCGTGGTTGAAATTACATGTGAAATATCTTTTACTCGTAAGTATATGAATAATTATAACTTAAAATGTAATTGAAAGTTAAAATTATGTTGCCAATTATTTATAATTAATGATTTATCTTCGAGCCACACTGTCGTCACAAGTGAGTTATGCGCTTGCGCAGAAGGGATGGTGAGATCTGACTTTTTGAACGTAGGTTGTATTTTGAGGCATTACACCACACGCTTCTCTGTTGTCATGGTAACCTAGCGCGCGCTGGTTAAGATAGACGATACGTTTTTCGCGAGCCACACTGACGTCATTTTTGTATAAAATTTCATTTTTTGAGAAATCTAAGCATCTTTGGGTGAAATAATATGTAGAATATCACTTTTGAGGGCAATCTTGATAAAATAAAAAAATAAAAAAAATACGCTAAACTTCCACATTATGTGACCCAAGTGAAAAAAATCAGGAATAATGAAAATATTTTTTAGGGAACACAAGCATATAATACCGCTTACTATTCGGGGATTAAATTTAAAAATTTATTTATAAATATTGAACATTTTATATCATTATTCATTATACTTTTATTTAAATAAAATTATTTCTCAATAAGATTCCTTTGAAAATTGTCTTTTCGAAAAAAGTATTAAAACATCGCTGTCCATTATTCTACTTGCTATTGGTGGACGAACAAAACTTCCTTTCCTCAAAGTAATCCTTTTAACACTAAACTAATACACTAAGTAGTTATTGTTTTGTAGTAATGTCCAAATCAGAATGCAAGTATCTTCTAGATATCTTGTATCCTGTTTGTTGCAAAGTGCTTTCCCTGCACTATTCCCTGGGGATTGTGCAGGCCGGTATCAGCTCCGGGAGTCACTTCCGGTGCACGGGCGGTATTTCACCGCCGCTGGCGCCGCCACTCGATCAACTCGTCACTTACGTTTTATTTCTTTTGCGGGGGATTGACACGCGAATATTGGAAATTGAACACCGCCACTTCACTTTTCACTTGCTGCTCATATACACACGTGGGTTCATTCCAGGAGGCAGATTAATGTGGAATTGGATCAGCAGAGATTGTTAAACATTGTATTTTGGGCGTTTAAAGAGTCTCTTTTAAAGTGAATTATTAAAAAATGTAAAAGAAAGGAAAAAGTTACTGATAATTTGAGAGTTTTCATATCATCTGTTCTCTGTAAAAGTAAAAAAGCTTCTAGGACCAATTTTAGGGCTTAAAATTCTACATCTGAATCAATAAGCAAAATTAATTTAACGTGCTTTGTAAGTCTAAAATTTAGTTGTGAAAATGTCATAAATTATCTCAAAAATAGCAGTAGCCATGAAAGTGAGACAAAAATAACAAATATTTAACGGTTTATCTATCAAGTTAGCTGCGTTAGTTTATTTTTTATTGTTGTTTGTAATTACTGTTTTGTTAAACTACGCTAAAAATATAGCAATTTTTATTTTCTTGTTATTTTTTAAATTGAAAATTAATTTATGTAATATCTATTGTACAGTTCAATACTAATTTTTAGAATAATAATAATAAACTAACGCAGCAAACTTGACAGAGAAACCATTAAATATCTGCTCTTTTTTGTCTCAATTCTAGCTACCGCTATTATTTGGGGTGTTTTACGTCATTTTCATACCTAATTTGTGCTCTTATGAGTCATATAAAATTAATTTTGCTTGTTGAATCAGATGCAGAATTGTATGTTCCATTTTATGTGAAGCTTTTTTTTCCTAAATTAATTACGGAAGGAGGAAATTAGGAAAATATGATTACACAATGCCGATAACTCATCACGATCTGTCTGAACAGGTAGTCTCGCTACATAGGTCAATTGAGACAAGAGCGACGCCGCTATTGTCCGGAAGACACTAGAAAGTTCGAGATTAATTACCCGCTTGCATAAAGTGTCGCAGAAGAAGAGTGTAGAGAGTGTGATGTCAGAGTCAGTAGAGTTAGTCGAGTAGAGTAGAGTGAAGTGAGTCGAGTCAAGGCAGACGGTCCGAACAGCGACATGTATAGTAGAAATAACTATTTCGTGAAAATAAATATTGATATCTTGTGAAAATAAATAGCCTAGAAATAAATACTCTTTATTACTTTATTTTTACTAGTCGTTAAATTTATTTTATATTTTTGTTTGTTTAAATAAAAATGTTTTTCACTTAATAAACTTGTAATTTCTGGATTTAAATACTTTTACGTCCAGGATGCAGAAGACTTTTGTATCCTGGTAAACAAAAAAACAATCATTTCGCGTGTTGATTGGTATCACGTAAATATTAACTTCTCATGACAGTTTTCGAAAAAATTTCGGTGAATGTTTTTTCAACATAAAAAAAGATTTGAATCAAGAAATAAGAATTTCTAGAATGCAATGTAGATTCTCTAGATTCCCAGCAAATTGCTTTATTCTCACTATAATAGCGACAGGATTGGTTAAATTAAAACGCAGACACGTAACAAACATTGACACATTTCCTTGGTTTAAAGAAATGTTAAATAATAATCATAATAAAAGACTTTAATGTCTCGGATGAAAATAATAAAATATAAATTTTTATGTTATTTTCCGTGCTTTACAAAATGCACTTTTATCACCCACTTCCACGTTGTATGAAACGAGTTACCGGCGACATCGATAAATACGAAATCGCAATGCAATGTTGCTTACCTCGTTACTTCTTATTACAGCTTTACGTTGTATCACGAGTAATTTAGCGAATAATTCACTATTAGTGTTAAAATGAAAATTGCTAGAATGTGTACAATGTTATACGAATATTTTACATTTCTCAAAAGAAAAGAAAAATTATTGTATTTTTCATGTAGATTATTTTTATTGTATAATTTTTTAATTATTATGCAAAAGTAACACAAATTATTATTTTGTCATCAAATAATTTAACAAACAACACGGAATGTATTTAGGTGCTATAACACAAATTTAATTATAATATTTCTCATTGGTTTTTATGTCATTGAATATAAAACGCATACAAATATCAACACCCTAGCAGGGATTCGAATCCGGGACTTTCGATGTACGAAGTAAGAACACTGATGTTAAAATGTACTAATATTTACAAAATGTTATTAAGTTTTACTCAGATATTAAAAAAATGTAATTATGTAAAATTACTTTCTTAATAAGTTTGAATCAAAATATTGACAATGAATGTGACTTCATCCAATCCCAGTTTGCTAATAACATCCCACCAGGGGCGGTTCATGGGAACTGCGGAACTTTATTATTATTATTTATTAATTTATTTATAATTGCTTATAATAATTAATTTTATCATAAACAATTGTATATAGTTCTCTTATTTTATATAAACACTAAGAAGAGCGAAGAATGTTAACAACACTGATTATTGCAGTGTGTCATATCGTGTAGCAATAGAACTTATATCGATGCGCATTTATGCTCGCAGTGTGAAGCATAATTCGGCACTGCAAAAGAAGCAGTTCCTTTGCTAAATCATTAGTGTAGCAGCGAACTCATAATATTTATCGTATATATTGTATCGTTTATATTGGAACAGTACAATTAAAGAAATAAATTAGTTCATAAGAAATTTTAGAACAGTATTAGAATTATTTACAATTATGACTTCAGAAATGCAACCTCAAGAAATAACAAAATAAAACAATGTGCTATCATATTTATTTATTTCTTATTTTTAAGATAATTTCGATATGTTATCCAGGGTTAATAAATCACATGATTTAAATCAAAATTAAATCAAGTTGATTAAAAAAAAATCATTGATTTAAATCACATGTTCTGCAATTATTATTTAACATGCCAGATTTATGAAAATTGGGGGAAAATCGTGTGGTAATATTATCATGTGACAATACTTTCAAGATCTACTAAATATGTTTAACATTTGAATCTAGAACGTAAGAATTTTTTTTATTAATCTGTGATTTTTTGTTAAATTTACTTTGAAATGTGTTAAAAAAGTTAAAATCCGATTATAACGACATCGAAAGGTTCGTCGCTGTAGTCGTAAGTCGCTTTAACCGATAAAAGTAAAATAACCTTAGCGTGTGGGCTTTCAAACAAGTGGTCACAATTTCTACGTTATAACCATAGTTTGACGCTATAAGCGGTTTTGTTATAAAGAGATTTTACTGTAGTTTTTTTATTGTTTCTTGAATAATATGTATTTTTTTCATAATAAATGCTATTTTCTAAAACACGTTTTTGAAATTATACAATACCTTTTTAAAAAATTAAAAAAATCTGATTTAAATAAAAAAATCCGTTTTAAATAAAAAAAAACCCTGATTTTTCTGAGTTTTTTAAAATCAGATTTTTATGCAACCCTGATTTTAACGAAACACCCATTTACAGTGTCTTTCAAATTTCATAAGTTGTAATACCCCATGATTTCAAACCACGAACCACCACTGTATACCATCATAGTAAATCTCAGCGCAGAGAACACAGGGTAACAATTGAGAGATTAAGGGTAAAACAAATAAAATAAAGCAAAGCCAACCATTTGTGTGAAATGAACACAGACAGCTAATATCTCCAGTGCAATCCGCACAGCGTCCATTAATCTTTAAGCATCTGTGATGGAACGACGAGCTGTACCTGGCCGAGGCACAATTACTGTGTCGTTCATTTATTATTGACTGCGCCGGTTAATCGCCGCTGGAATGTAGAGCAGATGTGGGGAGATATTACTGCCCTAGATTTTTCACCATATTGAGCGCCTGTTATGTAAGCTGTTAGTAAATACGTTTAATAATTTAACAAGCCCTCCAGCAAGAAGGGAGTCGTGGTTTAGGCTGGAAGTTCTGTAATAAAAATGAGATTTTAAACGGACGTCTAAAGAGAAAGAAACCGTAGGCCTTTGAAATATACAGTAACTGCGAAAAATACGTGCTACATTTTAAGAAGCGAATACGATTCGTAAAAGATAAATATAGTACACGTGGCCTATCTTAATATATCTAAAGTATTGAAACTCGATTTATAAAGTTTTTAAAAAACTTCAATTTTATTCAAACTGATTACGATGTTACATCGAGAGAAACAGATACAAGAATAATTTTTACAATCTAATGTCCTACTCTTTATAGTAGAAACAACATGTTTTTGACACAGTATTCCTTTGTCAGACATGTTATTTAGTCTATTTTGCTGAATTAAAATTTAATTGTTTCAATTATATCATCCTAGGATGATGTCATGATACTTATAGATCAATTGTTAGGTGGCCGTAATTTGTTTTTTTTTTGTAAAATTGATTGTTCTAGTCATGAAATAATTTTCTCGATGTTATATGAACAAACAACGTTAATTAAAATCAATGTTACTCCAATTCTACATTGTCAATATGATCAGCAAAACATATGTGTTTATAATCAAATGTCAACATAAATGCAAGCATCATTAAAAAAAGTATTACATAACTCACAGCAATGATTTATTTATACAATAGAAGGTTTTCCATAAATCAGCTACTTGAGCATTGCCCCCAAGGATAAATTTCGTAGGGGCAATGCCCCCAAGGAGACATTTTCCTTAGCACATAAATTGTTTACATCAGTAATAAAGCCCTGGATTGTTATTATTTTAAAGGATTATTGTATATCCTTCCATTTTTTAATAACTGATTACTACCCTAAAATGAGTGCGAGTTACACCCTTCAAAATATTGTTAGTGAATTTCTCCGATCAAAGTACCCATGAACCCATGAATACCATTTTTAATTTCAAAATCCCACTGGTACAGCTACAATAACTAATTGAATATCAGTCAATATAGGAATCTATATGATAATCAGAAATAATGCACTTCTCAGGATATACCGGGGATTCTGATACGCTAGCTCAGTCCCGCTCTGCGGGGCACCAGGAGAAGATTTGGCTGCAGGAATTAAAGCACTTAGAAGTGTTTGCTCTAATTATATTATCTATAAAATGTGGACCCAGTTCTTAAGAATGTGATTCTTGATCTACTGAAACAAAAGCAAATTCTAAAGTTATGAATTTCGTTAATTTAATTAGGGATAACAGGGATTAAAATTAAACTAATTATTATTATTACATTGTGTAAGTTAAATTATATAGCTGATTTAGGATCATATATTTGTAATATCTCCATTTCTTTTCAAATATTTAAAAATACAGCCACAGTGAGTGGATTACTTAGGTTCAGTTCATTCGGTAGAGGGGTAAAGTGATCCAGTGAAATGGAATGAAAAATAAGAAATGTGTAAGTTGGATCAATTCAAAGTGGTAAATGGAATACACTTAACATAAGGAACATAGTAAAGATTTCTTACTTCAGTTGGATTTGAACTCAAGTTGCCAGAACTCAAACCAAGTACCCACAAACCAAAAAATCTCAGATAAAGAAGGTATTTAATAAATAGTTTTCATTTCTTTATGGCACAATATTCCTATGTTGAATGTTGAATATCGCCTTAATTAGCTAAGATGTCTTCGTAGCATTTTACTTGCATTTTGCGTGAAGTGATGAGCCTGTAGTGACTACAAGGGATGTATAGCTTATAGTAATGTCAGAGCCACTCGGACACGGTGTTTTTCAAAACTGGGATTTGAACCTCAGTGAGTCAGATTTCGCTAACAAAGAGACTCACAATTGCTTTAATAAATAATAAATTTAAATATGCCTGAGCGCTATAAAAATCGCCATTAAACGCTTTCGTGTCCATATTCGTGACTTTTGTTGATATTATCTCAGCGATAATGCTTGTCCAACAATACGTTATGACGTAGTAAATTTCTACGGAGTGTTGTGAATGGGATAACGCCGCAGTTAGCTTCGCGATTCTCATGCAAATATTGACTTTGAATATTGACTTCAAGTGCATGCACATGCATTGATTGTCAAGTATTTGTAATGTGCATCCACTGTGGTTGTGAACAAAGTATGACCTAGTAATAAATATATAAAATATACAATAAGTTCTATGTTGACAATAGTTCAACAATATTGATGAAAATGGACAAAGAATAATCTGGAACAGCAATATCTACAAACGAGAGGTTTAGATCACGAATAAAAGTAATATTAAGTGTTTGCTCTAATTCTTGACCTATACTGAATGTTGAGCATATTCCAAGGCATTAAAGTGTGCTCTGGATTCTGTTCCTTTTTTCACTAGGTTAAGAATTAGAGTAAACACTAAAAATGCGATGATGCTTTGTCATACTGAAACCAGAGCACAATCAAACAAAACATTTAAGAATGCTCTGATTCTTGGTTCTCTGAAACTAAATCACAATCCATGATAGTTATCTGTCCTAAAATGTGATCTAGTTTCAGCAGTTTGATAATTAGAACATGCATTTCAGAATAATCTAATTCTGGATCCACTGAAATCAGATCACAATCCAGGAAAACTATCTACCCTATAGAATGTGATCCAGTTTCAAAAAGTCAAGAATTGAAGCACCCACAAGGGAGTTCCAATTTATGACCCACTGATATAGACCACTCTCGGAGAATCCATATCAACTGATGCAACGAAAAGTGATCTAAGGCACTTTTTTCTTACAGGGTAAATGAACTGATCTTACTCTGTACTGAACTGAACTGAGCTAATCCTAAAAAGAACCATATTAGAAAAATAAGAGATAAAAAATGAAGTTCGAGATATCATTGAATTCATAACTTTTTGCGTACATACAACTTTTTTTTAATACATAGGTATTTCATAGTTTGCTGTATGTTTATTATCAAAAACGCTTATTTTCTCTTTCTCCGCCATCTCAAATTTATACTAACACGACAAAAAAATGACAATCAGTTAAATTGAATATGTGGGATCAATGCAGGATCTATTCCATCCTGTATCAACGATGGTACTTCGCGGGGGAAGGAACGAAGAAAGTGGGTAGTACAAGATAAGTTATACACATTCAAAAATAATGCGGAAGCCATGTTTAGGGTAGATACGAATTACTCGTAGTTGATATTCTCTTCCTCCGCTGAAGCAGAATTCAATCAGTTTCATTGGCAGAAAGTCATTTTTTAATGGGGTATGTGACCATAATCGAGTTTCAGTACATCAGTTATAAAATATAAAAACTTACCACTATAGCTTCTTAAAAACTAAATATTACTTTGCAATAGTCTAATTATTAGCAATTTAATGTTTTTTTTATAATTACCAACATCAAAACATACAAGAAAAAAGACATACTAGAGCAAACAGTTTAGAATGCTCTAATTCTTGACCCATTGAAACCAGAACACAATGCAGAGCAGCGAAATCTGATCCAGAATGTACTTTGGTGTCAGCAGTTCTAGAATTAGAGAAAAGCATCTGGGTGCCCTAATTCCTAACCCACTGAAACCAGAGCACAATCCAGAGCAGCCAAAACTGCTCCAAAATGTACTCTAGTTTCAATAGGCCAAGAATCAGAGCATTCTGAATACTTGCTCTAATTTTTGGCCCACTGAAACTACAGCACAATCCAGAACTTCATTGTTCCAGAATGTGGTTTCAACATACCAAGAATTAGAACAATTTCTTTGGAATGCTCTAATTCTTGACCCACTGAAAATAAAACACAATCCAGAGTAGCCAAATCTTCTCCAGAATGTATTCTGATTTCAGCAAGCCAAGAATTGGAGCACACGCTGAAGCGCGCTCCAATTCCCGGCTGGTTGAGCTAGACCACCTTCAAGGCATCAGAAACCCTGGAAGGCGGTCTAGCCAGACCACCAGGCGAGGCGGAGGACCAAGGGCGCACTACCGCTCCGGCGCCCCGCAGAACGGGACTGGGTGCTAACGTCTCAGGGTCCCCGGTATATCCTGAGATGCGCATTAATACCTGTCATATGGGTTCCTATTGGCTGATATTCAATCTACAATTGTGGCTCTACTAGAGGGAATTATAAAATGAAAATTTGTATAGATGGGTAAAATGAAGCGAGGAATGTACTGATGATATTTTTATGTGTGAAACTCACACCCATTTTAGGGTAGTAATCATTGCTGATGTAAAAAAAAATGCTGTGCTAAGGAAAATGTCTCGATGGGGACATTGCCCATGAACTCCGATGCCCCCCTGAAGTTGGCGCCCATGCTAAGAATACATTCTTTTCTATATATTAGTATATTATGTACCAAGGCAGGAAAACTCGATTTTGTTCACGCGGGTGAAGTGACAGCACGAGAGAGCAAAATTTTAACAAATACACAGAAAAACGGGCCGAAAAGTGCCTGTGCAGAGGAAGCAAAACGCGTTTTTTTGCTCCTTTTTAAAAGGCACAATTTTTATAATTTTTGATAAATAGTACAATGTCTACAATGCTTTATTGTTAACTTTAAAAATCCGGTCAACAATACCTCAAACTTTTTTTATTTCACGATTTATAATGAAAACTTACATTGTGCTCAGAAGTAGAGCTTTTATAATGTCTTTTAATAAAAAGTAGTAAGTGAACTCGGCTTTAAAATTAAATTTGAGATTACGATTCAGTGGGAATACATGTAGTGTAGTGGATGAATTCGTGAAATCTTTGTGGATTTGCAAATTATATTCCAGTCGTCATCGTCGCGTTAAACTGGTGACAAGTCACAGATAGTGGATGTTACATGTTCCCCTGCAAATTAATAAGGCTCGAGTGACACTCCCACTGATAGAGATTAACGGAATGGGATTATATTCTGCGTAGATTCCGCCGGAATCAATAATTTATTTTAGAATTTTTATTTTTGAAACGATAATCATAGGGAAGGTTTGTCGTAAACATGCTTTCATTTGTCAACGCTAAATAAAATATGTTTTCAAACTAGAATTTCCGATTTTATTTCCTGTGGACGCTACTATAATATTTAAATCCAAGGAAAATGTAAAATAAAACTAAAGCTAGGCTGAGTCGATATAAAAGTTACGTATGTGACCAAAATTTATATTTAAAATTATAGTACACAGTTGCATCAATAAAGCTTAAATTTAAAATAAGATCGCAATTAAACAAAAAAATGGTAATCGAGATTCTGACAGCAATGTTAAATAATTCATTTATTTAAGAGAAAGTTAAAATTTAAATAATATGAGTGCAACTGTTATAAATAATTCAAAAAATTTTATGTGGACACCACATGACTTCTTTGTACACTAAATTATAAATATTTTTTGCTCCACTCCATTTCAATCTATTTCATTTGAAAGTAAGATCTTTCTACGACTAATTATTATTCAACTACCATTCGTTTCATATCGCCTAACTTTTCTTCACTATTCCATAATGCATTAGACAGAATTATTTTAATCGCTCAAAAACTTACAAAGAAAGAGATTAATTACATCATTAAAATTTCAACATTCTATGGTTGATTGTTTTTGAGATACGCGAAAAATTAAAAAAAAAACACTAGAACCAAACTGCCCTTTTGGCACTGCCGATTGCAATAAAAAACTATGGGTTGGTCAAAATGATTATTTCCGTTGAAACCTAAAAACCGATTTTTTGCGATTACAATACTTCCTCTACAATTATGAAATATATATCTTATAATACAATTATTATTATTAAATAAATATTATAAATACAAAAAATCGCACAGCTGCACTAGTATTTCTAGTACAACAGAGATATCTGTACAACCAGAAAAGCTTTTTTCCAAAATTCCCTGATTAAGAAAGCATTTTGTGCCTTAACCTTTGGTTATATATTATTACATATTTAAAATGAAATTTATATACGCATATTGAAAATCTTTATATCTTCATTTTCTCAATACTTACATATTTTTATACTTTTAGGTAAATAAAATTTATATATTAATGTTAGTACATTTAAAAAATATAAATTTCATTATTTTCCTAATCAGTAACATATATGTACGTATTTATAGGTAGATTCTTATAATAAATATGGATTTCAAATTAACAAAATAAAAACCGGAAGAATTGAAGATAATCTTGCTATTTTTACAATTTTCTTGCAAGATAATTTTTTGCCTTTTCTCGTGAAACACTATATTTTTTGTATAATATTTTAAGAACTGTTATAATTCTAAATGTTATTTTTCTGTTACAGGATAAACACTATTTATGTGTGATGGCGTCGGATTCTCCTGATCAGAATTTAACGCAGTACTTTACTCTCTGCAACGATTTTATACATGCAGCTAGATTAAGAGATGGAAATGTACTTATTCATTGGTAAGTTTCATCATTTTATTCACAATATACAGAATAAAAAACATAAAAAACATCAAAGGAAAATATATCCCGTATAACGGAGTTTCATGTAACATATCTTGCAAAATTTATTTCACAAAACACTTTTATCGTTAAAAATATATTTGAATGTAATACATTTTTAAGGTGGATTTTGGAAGGCATTAAAGGAGGTAACTGACACGTCTAGCAGACAATGTAATCTTGAAATTGCCCTTCTAGCGGCGATTGTGATAATTACTGTTCGCGTTGTAGTAATTGTGAGCATGTCTGAACTTCACTTGCTAATTTACCCCTTCAGGTCGCTTCAGATTCAGGCAGGATGAGTAGGTGACTTGCAAAACATACAGCCATGCCAGTCTTACCAAATTACTTTCAGCAAGATGGAAAGATACATCATCCTGTAATGTATAGTCCTATTTATATTATGTATTGTTCAATTATTACGAGGTGTATTTTGTAACTGTTCCGCTAAATTTTAAGTCTGTTAAAAAATTTACAGCTTTTAAAATTATTTTGCAAACCTATTTATCGATTTAAGTCGACTTTTTAAAAAAGTTGATCGAAGGATTCTTGAGAACATAGTATCGATTAATCGAATTTAGACTTTCGATAATATAGTATATTAGTATTTGTTGACTTTTGTTTTGAAAACTTTAAAATCTTTTCTAATTTTTTATCCTTAAACTTTTATTACATTAGAGTATATTTAATAGGTTTCTGAATATTTCTTTATATTATAGATTCATAAATTCAGCTTCACGACGGGAAAAAAATATTACTAATTGCTACAATGATTATATACAGGGATTAAATAATTTACATTTTGATGGCAATTTTTTTCAGATTTTTCCCGTCAAAATCATTTTAACAAATTGCCAAGCAACTCAGTGTTCATATAAATAAAAAATATATCCTGTCAAATTAAACTTCTAGAGGTATTACTATCGATAATTAATTTTTTACTTAATAATTATACTACTGAAAAAATAGTTCATATAGAAAAAAATATATTTGATTATGTCGACTATAGAATTTTATGATATTTTTTCATATTTCGACTTTTTCGACTTTTCTGATATTTTAATTGTTAATTATTTCGACTTTTTAATTTTTTTGACCGTATTAAATAGTTGACGATTTTCTGATTAGTCGATAAAAATAGATTTTTCAAGAAGTTGAAAATCGACTTTCTGTTTTCAAAGTCTACCAGCTCTAAATATACCCCTCTGAAACCCGTACGATAATGAGATAACGAATAAAAATCTCATCTATGTTATGCGTATACGACAATGATACAAGATAAAAGTTTAATAATTCTTGCAGTAGAAATTGATGACGGGAAATATAGCGTATATCCGAACAAACTGACAAACATCATCGCTCAAAATAGTGAAAAGGTTTTATAAAGATGTTAATTCGTGTACATTTATTAAAATTTAGAAATATTAAAATCTCTATAATTTCATTACCTTCTTTATTATATGTGCTGATCGATAAAAAAGTAATTGGTAAATCTACTTATACACAGAAAATAATTTAACCTCATGTACTTAATATGCTATATAATTAAATTTATGATATAAAGATAAAGATTTTTTTAAGTACATCTATTAGATTAAATTTGGATAGTATAAAAAATATATAAAAGGTAAAAATAAATACCTATAAATACAAATAGTATATTGTGCAATAAGTTCAGAAAGTTATATAGTTCGTAGGTGTGAAAACTATACCATGAGACGAAATTGAAAGCTGGAATCACACTTAATGGAAATAAATAATTCTACACTAGTGATACAATATATTTTTTTCTAAGACCACTCTGTTAAATTTTAAAATAAACGTATGAAAGCTATAATACTGTACACGCGCAGTGCTGGCAAATACTGTGGATCATGATTTCACACACCCACTATTATGGGTCATGAATAATTAGTGAAAAGTGGGAGTTTCCAAAATGAGAGTAGAACTATATAGTTATATTTTTTTCTCCGTATTTGAAATCTGTGTAAAACACCACAAACTACATTTTATAGCACCAGCATATTGCCCGTTTTACGTATGTGTTTCGCTGGTAATATTAGATAAAGTGTTGTTGCTTCTTTAATTTCAATAAAGAAAATTGTGGAATAAACTAGGAATTATTGCAGTAATATAAATTCTTCTTCTTATAAACTTGGTTTTAAAAAGATGTATGTCAGTATTGTTTGTTATTATTCTTCAATTTCTTTTGTTTGTTTTGAAAAGTTTTGAAAATCGATTACATTTGTGAGAGAATACGTTGCTATGGAAATAGGTCAATAAATCATTGCTTTCGTAGTAATCGATGGAATTTCTTTTATTTTGCACTCTTTTATTTACCTTACTAAACGAAACCACCAACTGGAAAGTGAAATAAAATTACTGTGATGAAAAAGTAATGAGATTCTTTTGATAAACCAGTCTTTTGATTTTGATTTTTTGTTTGACGATGAAACAATAAAGGTTATTATAATCAGTGCCAGATTTCTCACGGTTGAGAAACATACATTGGAAGAATCAAAGTCAAATCCGACTCGGTTATTTAATGAAAAATGTTCTTACAAATAATTAACAAACATGTAATTTTGCACTGAATATTATTGAAAATGGTTCATAGAAAAAAGTTCATACATGTTCTATTTTTATGCTAGAAGCATATCAGGGTAAAAATATGCCTAGAAAATGTCAAGCACATATCTGAATCGTCATTAGTACCAACCCTAATATTATTTCTTCAAACAAATGTATTTGTAATTACATCTAACTTCCGAAATACATTTGGAGAGTTTCTAGAAATTTTCTGGTAGGCTATATATTATTTATTCATCATTGCAGAATGGAAAATTTTGTACATTGTTTACTAACGATGTAAAAGTACAGCAATATATATTTTTTAAAACTATTATCTGTATTTATGTTGCCACATGAATTTAAATACATTAGTGTAATGCTGGTCACAAACAAGAACTTTAAAAACGTTGTGAGGTTATAATTATTTTTAACCATAGTTACTATAACAATTGTTTTATTTTTTGTTGTGTGACATAGATAACAAAATAAATATTTAAGGTTATGTTTTGTTGCAGTTTGGCAGGAATGTCCCGTTCAGTGACAGTAGCAGTAGCGTACATTATGTCTGTGACGAATCTCTCGTGGAAGGAAGCTCTGAAAGTAGTGCGCGCTGGTCGTGCAGTTGCTAATCCTAATATCGGCTTCCAGAAGCAGTTGCAGGAGTTTGAGAATACTCGGCTACATGAGGTAAGAAACAACATTCTTTACATGTTTTATAAACTTTAAAACAAGAAATACTAAAAGACAGGAATGCTTATAAAGCTTTATAATAATGAAATTGTAAATTACGATGTACAAAAGCTGTCGAAATTATTCTAAATTCGAAATAGAATCTAGATATTAAAATAAAAATATATAGTATATTACATAACGAGAGTTGTAAGATGCATATTATGCATGAGTGAAAGAGTCAGATATGAGTGTATAATTTTTTGCCAATTTGAATTATAAGTACTATTCTATTATCTCTATCTCGTCCAGAATTCATTTAAACAATTACTTCTTAAATTCTCCATATTAAGGGAGTTCACTACTAGCCTTGGAATAATGCCAAAATGCTGTTTAGTAACACCATTAAAATCTTCTTAAAATTTAAAATTTTCAAAATAAATAAAACACTGTCATATTATTGGAACTTCGTATTATGACTCTGTAATGATAGATTTTCAAATTTTTTACACATCTAGATTCTTTTTATTGGTGACCTTTAAAATCAGAACATGAAAACATTTCTCAAAATACTACATTTGCCCAAATATTATCGTATGTATAAGTTTTATAAATGTTTATTAATTACTTAGCAGTTAATTATAATTATTGTTTAATTACTAATTACATTTACTTGTTTGTTAGTCGGTTTATTAGTTCTTTATTCTGTAATTTCTTGCAAAATATAATGTTAATACTTCTATCACATTCATTCCCTATGTTTAATTTTAAATGAGACAAGCAAATATATATTGCTTTTAACCTGTAACAATGGCTGAGCACGAGAAATTGAACTATTGGATTTTGGGTTTTAATTTAATAAAAGTTATTTATTTAATTTGGAATTAAAATGTCGAAATGGTAGAATTTAAATCGCTGCCACCAGATTATTTTTAATTAGAATAATCAAACTAATTTTAGAAAAGAATTGATTAAAAGGGATAAACAAAACAATAATACGAAAATTTAACAATAAATTATATTAAAATGAAATAGAATTACAAATTAAAAGTTAAAAACTACTAATAAATAAATATAGGTTACATATGAGGATAAAACTTAAACTTACTTACAAAATATTATTTACACGAGTCATGATTGACTCTTCTTCACTCGCTGACTCTCTAACTGTCACCACTCCAACTCTAGTCCATCTCCAACTCCAACTCCAACTGTCTTTTGTGTTAAAAATTTCCTTATTTAAAGGTCGGACATACCCCCTCTAAGAGGCGGAATAAACTGACTTAATTATGGAGAAAGTGACAACTAGAACTTTCCAAAATTGAAGGTTTTCTTCGAAAAGCCCAGTGTCAACTTTCTCATTTTGCTAAAAATACTCTAATCGAAATTTGAAAACTGTTACTTTCACAAATAATGCATTTTTAATAGCCGAATGGAAATTTTGGAACAACATTAAGTCAATTTATTCACTCTTTTAAAACTAATAAATAATATTCTAAAATTATTGACATCGGTAAAACATTTTGTTACATCCCTTTCCCCTTAACTTGAGCTATATTTTCAAAAATATAACATTTTTAAAAATATAACTCATTTGTTCCCAACTACTAGATTCCGATCTCTAGGTGCTCCCCACACTCGATGGCAGCGATCTCCTTGTACTTCGTAGCTCGGTAGACGTCGGTTCCATTTCCGTTGTCTTCATCAACTGTCGGCCATACTGCGGTCAGCATCTCTTCTGTGACCCAGACTTTTCGCTTCCTCGACAATGCAATTCTCGGAGAAGACAATCTCGACGCCTCTGATCTCTGAAGGCAGATTCTGCTCGCCATCGATGTATGAAGGTCCCCAGATCATCATCCTCTAGCATTTTGGCGGAATGTCGGACTGTAACAAAATGTCTAACCAGTATCAACGTTCAAAATACAATTGCTTAATTCTATATTTCTTGCATATTCTTTTATGAACAAAAAACTATTACTTTTTTATCAAAATACAATTGTTTACTACTACAATTCCTGAATGATTCTTTTATCAAAAAACAATTACTTTTATTTTCATTTGAATTATTTACTCTTATTTAACTTATAATTAATATTTTTATATCAATAACTAACAAGAAAAACTTTAACTATTTACTACCATACCATAACCATAACATCCGCAGGTCTTAGCTTGAAAGGAATTATTCAAAAAAACTAATTAACTTAATTTCATCTCCCAGCCTAAGACATACGTTGGCTATCACACGGGCAGGAGTGCCAATATCCTGGATACATTCAACGTTTATGATCTGATTACCCGAGGGATTACAAAACAAAACGAAATCTTTTCTATCTGTGCCGCTTTCGGCATTTATAAACATGGTAAACTAATCCCTTTGCCTTTACTGCATAATTATTTCCTTTTACAAATTCTAATGCCAAATAATTTTTAAATCCGTTTTCTTCTAATATAAATTGATTATAAAATTGTTTTCTACTAAAATTGCTAATTCTGACTCTATAGTTTCTTTTTAATATGAAATACTTGCTTTTACTAATATTTGTACTTAATTTCGAAACCTTCGTTTTAAATTTATTAACTAATTTAATTTTAACTTTTTTCTTTATTTTAATAAACAACCGCTTACCTTTCTTTCGTATTCTTCTGTCTTTACTCTTGTGTTTCCCGTCCGAATCCGAAACCTGACCGCTACTCTTCCACCTGGGCCGATGGTATGTACCGCCACGCGCCCGGGTTTTATGGCCTCGACTTTGTCCGTCTTTCCGTCTCTCGCTGGGTCGGTTGCTCGAACTTTTCTTCTTCTGCGATTCCACTATATCGCCGACGTCTCCACCAGGACAACACACCACGTACTTTTGAACATTCATGACTGATAAATCTTTAATTGCTACACTCTCTTCACGCGTCGAAGAACTATTGAATTTCTTCTCATCTTCTGTGTAAACGATCTCTACGATTGTTTGTATCACAGGAGGTGTGGCAGTATGCTCTTCTTTAGCCGTTTCCCTGGATTCTGCGAGTCTCGCGCCAGAATCATCTCTCACAGGTGCCTTTTCTGAGCCATACTCCACCCTACTCTCCTCTTCTAAACTTGCACAATTCGTAGAGTCGTTTACCTGTTCTACTTCTGTTGTCCTAGTTGCCTCTACCCTGACGTCGTTGTTTGCTTCTTCTTCGACGCTATGGGCTGAACTCCTTGTTGGATCGAAATTGTCGTCTCTCTCCTCCGAGTAGTTCAGCTCATCATCGGTGCAGATCACTGTCTCTTCTTCACACTCACTTTCTGTATATTTATTGTTCGAGTCCGGGTAAACATTTTTATCACTACTATCACTTAAATCATTGTAACTAACACTCTTTTCATCACTCATACACTCATACTTATCACTGAAATTATCTAACTTTTGTTTTTCCTCACATGTAACCGTTCTTTCTACTATTTGTTCTACTATTCGGGGGGATTCCTTCAACGGACAATCTTTCTGTATGTGCCCCATGTTTTCACATTTGAAGCACATACGATTCGCAAATTTTGTGGGACAGTTCCATTGCATATGTCCCATTTTTTCGCATCGAAAACACATCAATTCTTGTACAGGAATCCTTCCCCGATAATTTTGATAATTTTCCGCGCTAATATCTGAATTTAAATTTTGATGTCTTAAATTATGTACCGGAACTCTTTCGGGTTGAAAATAATTTTGAAAGTGCATTCTTGAATCCACAACTGTCGTAGGTCTAATAACATTTTCAAAAAGATTGTAATTAGTTTTCTCAAATCTGGTTTTCATTCGAATTTTGAAAAGTTCCCAATTTCCCTTGAATTCTTCAGAATATAACCGTACATATTGTTTTGCTTTTCCCGTACAATGCAAAAACCCAATAAACTGTAATCTCTCAAATGAGGTATTAGTATTTCTCTGAAATTTTTCTAAATGTACAAAGAATTCCTCAACACATTCATGGTCTTCACCGCCAAAAAATGGTATACAATTTAACATATCAAGTACTTGTTGATTCATTTTAACAAATTAATTTTGAAAAGGTAGCCTGAACGTTAAGGCAACAGGAATATTCGTATCCCACCGCTGCCACCAGTTGTAACAATGGCTGAGCACGAGAAATTGAACTATTGGATTTTGGGTTTTAATTTAATAAAAGTTATTTATTTAATTTGGAATTAAAATGTCGAAATGGTAGAATTTAAATCGCTGCCACCAGATTATTTTTAATTAGAATAATCAAACTAATTTTAGAAAAGAATTGATTAAAAGGGATAAACAAAACAATAATACGAAAATTTAACAATAAATTATATTAAAATGAAATAGAATTACAAATTAAAAGTTAAAAACTACTAATAAATAAATATAGGTTACATATGAGGATAAAACTTAAACTTACTTACAAAATATTATTTACACGAGTCATGATTGACTCTTCTTCACTCGCTGACTCTCTAACTGTCACCACTCCAACTCTAGTCCATCTCCAACTCCAACTCCAACTGTCTTTTGTGTTAAAAATTTCCTTATTTAAAGGTCGGACATACCCCCTCTAAGAGGCGGAATAAACTGACTTAATTATGGAGAAAGTGACAACTAGAACTTTCCAAAATTGAAGGTTTTCTTCGAAAAGCCCAGTGTCAACTTTCTCATTTTGCTAAAAATACTCTAATCGAAATTTGAAAACTGTTACTTTCACAAATAATGCATTTTTAATAGCCGAATGGAAATTTTGGAACAACATTAAGTCAATTTATTCACTCTTTTAAAACTAATAAATAATATTCTAAAATTATTGACATCGGTAAAACATTTTGTTACAAACCAAATATCAAGTCGCAACTATGGATATAATAAATCTCCATGTTTAAAGTTAAAAAATTCCCACGGTACTTTATTAAATATTACACAATGGCTTCGATTAGTATTACAGAGAATTTAAGTCATTGATCAAATGAATTCTGGATGAGGTGTACTACACTGAAATAATTGAATGTATCATTAGCGGCTTCAGCCAATTACAGTGCAATTAAATCAACTACGTTAAATTATCACACTCATCATATTAAATTAAAACAAAATTTACAATCTAATAAAATAATATCATGTAGAACATTTCTAGTTTATTTTTGCAATAGTAATAAGCTTTTACATTTATAAATTAATTTTCTCTTTCTACTAATATAATTTCTATAAACCAAAATTCCGTAACTATGCGATCGGCTTACTTTACGCACGGCCGTCTGTAAAGTGACACTTTAAAACCTAAATTATGGATATAGCATTCGACGATATTTTAACCGATTTTATGGCCATTTATAATGTGGATAATTTTGAAAAATATATTAAATAAATTTATTTACTGTAGTAAAGCGATACAAAATGTATCAGCTGTTCAAATGTAATTCGATGCCCAAATAATTTTCCTTTTTTATTTACATATCTGTCATATTTCCAAGCGTTACAACGAATGAAAGGACAATATTTACAAAGACGGGTCAATTTTCCGATAAAAACAAATTGAAACTTTTCAAAACACAGAAAACAAAACATGTAACCAACAACTGTTATTAACCCTTAAACAAAAATGTTATTTGCATATTCCAATGTAATCAATCACAATGACCTGAATTAAATATATGGAAATTTTTCCATGAATATTCAAATTTTTGAAACGAAATTAAAAGGAAACTTTTAATAAGAAACGCTTGCAGCAATTATGGTATTCTTTATAGAAAATTTAAATTCTTGTTATTGAATTTCCATTAGGCTAATTTTTTCCAATATCTTTGTCCTAGATATAATATAATTTGGAATCGCAAAAAATAGGTCGTACGTCAGGAAAATACTCTGGTATCAAGGGAAATCAAAATATTTTGTTCCGATAATATCAATGAACCGATAAATCATATCATATTGTGTTCCGTATTCTATTTGTGATATATTAACTGCTAGGTCAAAAAAGAAGAATATTTGTTTCAAAGGAAATGAAATAAATTTTAATTATTTCATCGCCTTTGTAAATTTTAATTTTGCGGAAATTTAAACAAAGCAAAAAACGAAAATTCTGATTAAATTCCTTTCCTTGTGAAGTAATTAGAATTTTTATACTGTCTCACTAATGAACTTTATAATTAATCTAGATGTGTTTAATTAATATATCTAGATAAATTTGTAGAGCTTCATTTAATGAAGTATATCAAATTGGTAATTATATTCACTTACATAGAATTATACCTGAAATATAATCTGTATTTATAATGAAATATAAAATGAATTTATATTCCTAAATTTATGTTTGCACGTATTAGAACACACTCGTGTATTGCTGGTCATATCGAAAATAATTTAAAATAAAAAAATTAAATAATTAAATAAATCGCAATTATTTTTTTTGTACAATTTGCATAATAAGGTTGAAATGTAGAATAACTAATTTATGTAAATGATTAAAATCATTTCAGCGTTAATATTTAATTAGGAAAATAGTTAAAAGTTAAAACCAACACTTGAAATAGTAAAAAAAAATAATCGATTAGTTATAAAAACTGAAAATTTCTTTGTACGAATGAATAATTTTTTTATCAACCAAGTAATTTACCGTGTTCAAGTCTTTCCTATGCTGAGAAAGATAACGAGGAAAAGATTTTAAAACATTAATATTTAATCAAGCATGTATTGTTACTTAAACGGAAAGTGTGTTAATTATTTTTATAAAATAAAACTTGTGCTTAATTACAAAAAGCTTTTAACTTTACATAATTAACCCTACCCTTATAAAATTTAATTAATTTAATCCTTGATTGCAAAAATAAAATATTAGTCACCTTTTATCTCAAATTAATTGCTCATTAAAAAATAAACTGTTACAAAAGATTAAATTTAATACGAGTATAATTTGTATTTAGTTTAAAAATATGTGAAATAGATTAGTGTACCCAGTAATGGGTAATAAAATTGAATTATTGAAAAAATTATTTGGTTTTTTTTTAATTTTGACACTTGGAAGTTTTGCTGATTACATACAACTTGTGATTGTGAAATGTTAGAAACTTTGATTTTATAGGTTTAGTTCGTTCACATTTCATTATTTGACGAACAATAAAATAGAAGAATGTTAAATGGATTCTCTTATCCGGATGTCAATCAAGTTAGAAATACAAAAAAAACCAATTTCGTGAGCAGAAGTAAGGTAATCAACAAGTCAAAAGAAATTCGCGCTGATTAAATCTTTACTAGAATACATTTTATATTTCGGTTGGTGACCTCCCCACTTCACAACCACACGTGCGGTTTTACAACCCTGGTCACCACGTGGAATAAATAAATCTTTGCTCTTTTGACATTGCGTGCTGCTTGTGATAACACGGCCAAACTGGAATAAATTTACTATTTTGTGAATTAGAAGTTACGGATGGTCATTTGAGACCAACAGATTTTTGCCGAAGAAAAATTGCTTTGCGTGATACGAATTTGCGCACAAAATTATTACTAATTGATACAGGGTTGCCACACCCAAAATATTACTCTGTACTCAATAAACAGCAATAAAAAATAGCATTTTCAAACTTTTCTTTATAAAATTCACCATTGGTCGTGTTGAAAAACATAAATAAAATAATTTTCATTAAAATATTCCTATGATTACTTTTTCATTAAAGATGATTGAAATTAGCAAAAAAAAATGTGATTTTTTTGACCGATTTCAGGCTTTCCTCTTGTTTAAATATGTATATAAAAATTTGTACGTATATGTAATTTGGTCGTAGAATACAATGGTCAAACTTTGAAAGCAATATATCTTGAGAACGAAAAGACATATTTAAATTTAGATTTAAAAAATTCTATTTAGCATGCTGAACTATCAAAATTATACATATCTCACTTTTTTGAGTTCCACCCAAATTTGGATACCATGTTTTATTTTTTCCCAAAAATTAAAAACCGTATTATTATATTTTGCCCAGAAAAAAAATGAATGCTAAAGTTGTATTTAAATTTTATAATTTTGTTATAATGTTATCATTACAATGATAATGTCAACTTTGAGCATAGTATGAGCAAAATTATAAAACTTAAATAAAACTTTAGCGTCTATATTTTTTTCTGGGCACACCCACACACAGAGTAATGTATAGTAATCCAGATGATAAGTACATATTTTTTTTTCAGGAACGGAGACGACTAAAAGAACGTTATCCCTCCTTAGCGCTGGTCAAAAACGACGAAGAACAATGCCTCCTGATGTTAGACTCCTACGAGCAGCTTCTAAGCTCTAGAAACATTTGCGAAGGGCGTTGTGCCCTAGCAGGGCAGACTTGTCCCACCGGATTATGTAGAGCACAAGCTCCGGTGCGAAGAACCAGCAGCTCGGCTGGTGCCAGGCGTAAAGCCTCCAGGTCTCACAGTTCGGGGAGGCAGCCAGGACAGGCAGATCTAACGAGAAGTACGTCGGTGACGAGTATACGACCTAGAAGTGGGCCTGCTGGACTCTATTCATATACTGGTAAGAAGAAGAAGAAGATAGTTATACATTTTTAGGTTAGGAGCTACCATGTAAAATGAAACAATAAAAACTGAAAATTTGATTTATTTTTATAAAAATATAAATATCAAAATTATATACGTAATAAAGACGATAATTTAGTTTATTAATGTATAGTTCGCGCGTTTACGTATTGTGATTACATATGCAGGGTAGTGTAACCGTTAACTGTTCAAATCGTAACTACTAAATGTAGAATGGGAGAATAAAAATTGTACATTTGATTTATTTTTATAAAAAGATGAATATTAAAAATTACAGCCGTATATACAATACAATACAAGACAATAATTTTATTTATTAACATATTCATCGCGCGTTTACATATAATAATTACAGATGTCTCTTGTGTAGTCGTTTGGTAACCGTCAACTGTTCAAATCGTAACGAAATTTTAGATCGTGAGATTCGTTGTATTTTTGTTGTAATTGGAATTTGTGATTAATTTTGTATTTAAAAAGTAAATGTGATAAATGTTGATTATAAAATTAATTACAGGTATGTTGTATTTTTCTACCTTTTATAACCTTACTAAGAAAAAGAAATCTTAAAACATGTCTTTTGTTATAGATTTATGCAGACTATTTTGTAGTAGTGAGTTAAAATGATTGTTATAACATAATAATAAAATAATACGGAAACAAAAAATAATAAAGTGACATTTTAATAATATAATGTAAATTATTGATAAATACAAAAATTTAAAGCAATTATAAGTGTTACTAAATTGTGACAATAGGTAGAAGTCCCTCGTGAGGTTGTTTGATAAGTCAAATGTTTAAATTTTAACAGAAATTTTAGTGACTGTACATGTTATTATTCTTTGAAATCATGTATTAATTTTGTTAACAAGGCAATATTTTTATAAAATATGTGATAAATTCTGATTTAGTAATGATTTAAAGCTGTATTATCACTTTAATGACTTAAAATTTATACTTAATATAAAACAACATAAAATTTTAAATATTTACTGTTTATCTTATTTTAAAACTATATAGATTAAAATTTAGTTACTAAAACGTAAGCTGTTGTAGATGTATAAGATAATTGTACTATAAATATTTATGTAATTATATTTTAAATTTATTATACTCGAAGGTTCAGCTCCGCCATCCCGCAGTGGTTCACGGTGCGATATCTCCGCTATAGCTGGACCTAGCGGAACCCTCACGGCACCCACAACTCCTGCAGCAAGTCCACCAGTGTCTCCTCGACACTGGCGCCGAGGTACCGTCGTATTGTCAGGGCCAACCCCGCTCAAGGAAGTTCCGGGATCGTAGCACATGGGAGATATCTGCGCAGAAACTGTAACTGTAGCTAATAGAGAAGGTAGAAACATAGGGTGAATTTTGTTTTTGTTTGGTAAGTATTATTTTTTTTTTTGTTATTTTTTATAAAATAAAAAAAAATCGTATTTTTCGTTTTATTTTTATTCTTCTTTTTGAAGCTAAAAAATAATGGTAATAGATGAACATATTTGGCAATCAAGCGTTTTGTTTTCAATTATTTTTGTTATAAAGTTCAAAGATTTTTCATGTACGTCGTCTTCTTTTTTTTCTATCTTCTCTAACAATTGTTGAAGCTACAGAATAAATAGCGACAAGTGTGACAGATTTGGCATTTAAAGTGTTAAAAGTGTCCGTCTCTCTATGGACCAAAGCTTTCTACTAAGTCTATTCTAGAAATAGAAGTCTTCACAGATCTAGATTTTTTACATTTGTCGCTGTTTAAAATCGTCGGTATATTAGAATTATCACAAGACATATAAAGAATTTTAAAAGCGGCAGCAAAAGATTAAAAATATTTTCCAAATGGTTTTTCCAATAGGTTTTTTTTTAATCATGGAAAACCCCATTTGATGACAATATGCATCTTTCGGCTGTAATTCTAAAGCTTAGATGCTCATACAATGCCATTGTTGGGATTTTGTAATGGAACAAGGTTGTGAAAAGTAATTGTTACGTGACACTAGCAGAAAGGTCCGAAAGGCTTAATTTTATTTGCTGCTTGAAGGGTGGTTGCTAACATCATGTACATAGTATTCAAGACAATGCACAACTACATTAGTGGATCACTAGTAGTTTCTTTTCGTAAAGTGTCATGTTCCTTAAATCAAAATACAATTATATTTGTAATTAAAAGTGAAGCAAATTTGTCGAGGATCATTCGAGTTCAAAGAATTTATTTATAAATGTACAACAATCTTGAATAACATTTAGGAAAATCAAAATTATTTAAATCAAAGTTGTAATAAGAACAGTTACTACATGGAAGACAACCGCTGGTTTAATTTATTCAGGTTTTTGTATATTTTTAAATATAAATTTATATATTTGAATGAGATCTCCGATTGTTAACAAACTAAGTGTGAAATGAAAGATATTTTTTATAAATATTTGTTGTTAGTCCGTGATTGAATGGACAAAATTTGTTGCAAAGATGAAATTGTTTACTAGACAATAAATTTATTTACAGCACGTATTTATATATGATAGTACAAATCAGAGATAAATATTTATTTTTCCAATGAAGGGCATTTAGAATCTGAATAACATATCAAATATTTTATTTTCTGGGCCTTTCATTCTGAAATTTTGCTGTACTTGCTTCACTTCTAACTATCAAGTACTAAACCTCATGGTTAAAGTTATTGTGCAATCTAGAGATCATTTCATTTAGGATTAGCGCAGGCCGCTATAGACAAGTCCAATTATAACATAAGAATTTTTTTTGTAGTGAATTTGTTAATTTAATAATTTAAGTCATTTTATAAAATTTATATTGAAATGTTTTAGATTAGATTAAAAATATCTTAAATAAAAAAATATTTTGCAATAAACAATGTCATGAAAAAAATAATTTTTTGAAGTAAGTTTTGGTTTTGGCCGCAATTTACGTGGTAGATACTATTAATAAGCAATAAAATTAGTTAATACTCCGCTCATCAATTATTGTAAATATTTTACATTATTTAAAATGTTAAAACCTATAAAAATGTTATCATTCACAGAATATAAGTACGAAATTAATGTACTTACTCTTATTATTTTTTTATGAAAAAGCATTGTGCTGTGATTAAACAAAATTATACATCTAAAAAAATTGAAAGCGAGAAATATGTAATGATTTAATTCGTACTAATTTTATTAAGTAAAACTTCTAGTGTTTGTTAATAATTAAAAGTGTCCTTAATTTATTGGAAAATTTAATTAAATTACATTATCTACATGTAAATAAATCTTTACTATTTTTCACTATCACCAAAATGATTATTTGAAACACAGATGTATTAAAATAACAGAAATATTGCACTAAAATAAATACAATATGTAAAAAACGGGCAGCAAAATTCTGTTATTGTATGATACGCGTTGACAATTTGCAATAAAGCTTTTGTATGCAAAACCAAATAATCTAGGTTATTTACTTATTATTTAAATGTATTACTAAAATCCTATTTACCCAAAAAATATCCCGAAAATCCGAACTACAATTGAGTTTTTTTTTAATATAATAGCTGGTAATCTGAATTACTTACGAAAAATTGTATAACTAAAATTTGTAACGACACAGCAATTTTATTTAAAAATTTATTGAGCTATGTGTAGACAGTATCAAAATATTTTGGATGAATTTTTACCTGAAAGGTAGTTACCAAGCTAATCATAAAATTATAATTTTAAATACATGTATATATGAACTTTTAATATTTATTTATTTGTTGTATGTACATACAAAACATTTGGCTAGTTGTATATGTAAAACCATTTAATAAATAACCTATTGAATACATCTCAATGTATGTTATTACAACATAACAAAATCGTGACAACAATACTCTAAAACATTAACATAAAGACCCGCAAAGTTTCAATATTTCTGTAATATCTTTATTTAATTGCTGATTGGTCCAATCTGATGAAATATCATCTAAATGATTATCATAATCAATTAATTGCTTATATCCTTGTCGCTGAAGCATCGAAGCACATGCTTCTAAAACACATGCTGGTTCTACCATCACTTTTTGGGAATCCATTGGTCTGTATTTGCCATCGGAAAATTGGGCCACTCTCAGAGCAATGTTGTCGAGGTGGAGGCTCAATTTTCTGTTATCCACCTAAACAATTGAATGAAGGTATCTATCGTTTTAATTAAAATGCTTTAATTCTTACCACAACTAAGCAAGCATTATTATTATTATCTGCAATTTTATCCGCAATTCGGCAATAGGCTTTCTCAAACGAATTTTCTTTCATGTTTTCATGAGCTATATAATAACCTGCTATTGACAGTCCTCTGTTAGCTGCCCAGTGGTCTATCTATAACAAATTCTTCTGTAAAATTTATCTATTAATTCATTAATTAATTACTTGTGTTAAGGCGATCTCAGCCATTGGGGTTAGGTTTAATTGGATATGAAACAAAGGGATGACATCCACAAATACTAGAGTTTTGGCCTTTAGTTTCGATGTCTCCGCTAATAACACACCATTAACAGCACAATGTGGATATTTTGCAGCATGTAGAATTAATTTACAGTAGGCTTTATCGTTAAAAACCACGTCACCGCCACCCATGATTGCTTTAAATCAATTTAGTATTGAAATGAAAGTCATGTTTTTTACTCATTATGTTGGTATGAGAATTGGGAAGATTGTATGCTAGCAGTTATGAATTGGTAGCATTGCTCGGAGGCAAATATAAATTATTAGACTCTTTATTAAAAATAATGTACAAACAAATATTTACAATAAAAATGAACAGTTATAATTATTTAATATCATTTTTTCTTAATATAACCGACTTGCTCTAATATCTGCCTTGCTGCGTTGTTTATATGCCGAAATCTATCAGGTCCCAATTGGATTCCTCCATACCTGAAAAAACTAATTAATATCCAATTGGACAATAAATATCATATTTACCATCTTGAAACAACAACCATAACATTTGTAACATCAACAATTTGTAATAAATGCAGCAATCTTTTTCCCGCTTGATTTTCGCCATCATCATCGCAATCCTAAATTTAAATAATAATAATAAAAAAAACAAAAGACAACAAATAAATACATTACCTGTAATATATTTCCATTTTCCATTTTTATTCTGTAAGCAGAAATATTGTGAGTAGCTTCTGCTATTTTTTTATTTTCAAGTAAATAATCCATAACAGCTCTAAAATAATATATTTTTTTATTAAAATAAGAGATATTGTAAATATACTTACTTTACATCTTTTTGGGAATGTACATTAGCAGAATGCCCCTGAAAAATGCTTTTTCGATCTTGTATGACTGTTCCATGGTGAACTGTAGGTCTTTCACCTTTTTCTACAATTGTTTCCTTTTCTTCTTCAATTTCTGTTTTTATTTCGGGAATATCTTCATTCATTTCTTGTAGATATTCTCTAATTTTTTCTATCCATTGATAGAGAACAGGCATTCCGTTATTTTCTCTGAAATAATTTATAAATGATACTGCTATGGAAATTTATTAATACTTACAAATAGACATCGTTTAGGGCAATAACAATTTCTTGTTTCTTTGCTCGCGACATTTCAGGGGCTGATAATTCTATTTCCGGCGGGGCTTGTGTTGGATAATCAGAGGGTAGTTTTATGTATGCTACTACTTTATTAGAACCTTCACATATTTTTATGCTATAAGATCTATGCTGGGCATCTTCTGTTTTCCAATCTGTCCCATATATAGAGCATAGGGCTTCTATTTCATCAACCTATTAATAACAAATTAATCCAATATTTCTTATTATGAAGTTTAATATTACTTGAATAGTAAGATTGTCCATGATACAACTATCTTTTTATGTGATTCAAGAACCTGTCTACCAGATGTTGTTACTTTTTGTAAGGTTATGTGTGAATAAAAAATTGATAATACCACAGCTCACATATAAATTAATATGTACATAAATATTTCGTTTAGGAGTTAACTTTATATGTTAAATTTTATTTTATCAACAATCGTTTGTCGATCTGTGAGGAAGTGATTAATAATTATTTACTTTATCGTGTAATACATGTTAGTAGGTAAGGTTTATTTATATTGATAACTATATAATAAAAAAATATATTTAGGGACAAATTAAGTATTTAATTTAAGCGCCAAAATTATATTTTTTGATGTCCAATCAGATGTTTGCAATTGTTTATATCATGATAATTCCCAGCTTTGTAAACAACCCAAAATTATAATCTCAAGTTTTGCTGAACCTTTCATATAGGTAAAGAAAACTTTTATTTGTGTGTCTGTGAAAATTGCTTTCTGAAGTTGCATTTAAAATCTAATTTATGAGTATATTTGTTTTTGGTACATTTTAAGTAAAAATGATTATAAAAGTAAACGTAGGAAAACTGAAATTTATCTTAATTTATCTAAAAAGGATGCTACGATTATAATTATCTATTTCTCAACAACAGTAGTAGAAAAGTTAGTTTATTTCGTGCTTTAAAATGAATGTATGTTCGTATGAATGTTGTAAGATAAATATTTGAATTTCAAATGAATTGATTGAATTTCTAAATATTGAAGTGAATATTTTTCTGTTTTAGACAAAAATGCAAGTACTAAAGTGGAAAGTTAAACGAGTAGTAACTCTAATTATTGTTATTATTTTATTATATTTATGGGCAAGACCCAGAAAGTTTAATTATAAAACTGAAGTAAGAATTAAAGATACACATCCCAGTGCAGTTTGGGAATATGTAGCTGATTTTAGTCATATGATTCAGTTGAATCCAACAATGTAAGATATATATGCATATACATTTAAAAAATGTGATTTATTAAATTAAAAAATAATTTTCAGGAAACATTTTTCAATCCTGTCCGAAAGTGGCAATTTTGAACATTGGCGATACTCTGCGAAGTACATAGAACATTTATCACACTGGCCATATTTGAAAAATATCGGACACGCTGATTTCAGTATCCACAGTAATTGGAAAAAGAATCTTTATTATATTAATTCAACTCATACAACTTGTTTTTTCAACGCAATATTTTGTGGTATGTTGAAAAATTTATAATTGGTTCACAGCTAACATAGTTTATTTTAGTTAATTCTGATAGTGAATTTAAATTTACGTTAGTAAATAATATAAATACTGGAGCTAAACCAGATACAATATGTGAAGAAAATATAAATTATGGATGTCCGCCTTTATTTTATTTTTTCTGCCGGAGAGAAGTTGCTTATCAGAGAAAACATATTTTCAATAATTTACAAAACCATTTCTATACCAAAGTTTAAATTGGTAATTTTTTATATGTAATATATTTTTTTTATTAAAAGCAACATATTTTAAATAGATGTATATTTTCATTATTTTATTATGCAACAATCATCCTTCACCTTGTGTTCCTAGTTTTTTAAATGTTGGTTAAAAACAAAATAAAAATGCATATTTTATATGAATAAAATATGTATTGACATCCATATTATTGTACAACTATATGGCAGTTTATCACATATCGATAAAAAAATATAAATATTAAAACTTTATCAAAATACAATTATAACAATATCAGCCTAACTTACTCTTCGAATACAAGTTTACAGTGGAAAGAACCATACATGTAATACACCATACAACTACAAAACCTACCCAGCAAAAACCTTGAAATGGACTTTTGTATTTATTAACGGCCGAGCTGCCGATATTTTGCAGGCAAGCCCTTCGCGCATTCCATACCAAAAACGCTGGTATGAGGTATTGAATCGTTGCTCCGGCGTATGTACCCGTAAAAGATACTAACGAATCTAAGTTGTGGGTAGCTAAAGCTACTAATGCAGGCGGTATTACAGCCATAGTAGGAAATAACAAACGCTTTATCGCGAAATTATAACGGTCCATCGCGTTCTGGTCTAAAAACCAAATCTTTAAATTATTTTGCAAAGTAATAGCAATAATAGGAAAATTTGTAGATAAGGTAAAAACAGGGAAGAGGGTTAAAAAATATTCAACTAATTTTGTCAACCAACCAACGTGTTCGTTATAAACAGGAATAAAATTTAAAGTGTATAAATCATCTAAATGCTTAAAAGCAAATGCACCAGATATCGCTAACACTAAATAAAACAAACATATCATAATATAATCCAATCCTAATTGTCGGACAACATGAGATTTATCAGAAAATGGAGCTATCAAACCTGGCAATGAGTGGTGACACATAAAACTGTAAACACAAACTCCGATTAAGTGTGGAAGATTTTCCAGTTTCGCTGGTGGCATTTCGCCCTGAACTCCCAATTTAGCAATTGTCACTAAAGCTATGTTAATCATAATCAGAAACGCGCACCATCTCATAGAGCTGGTCGCTATTTGCAAATATTTCGTCTTCTGTAAATTAAAATACGAAAAAGGCCCCACGATAACTATGAACACAATCAGAATAGCCCTGTAGATATCCATCTGATTAAAAGAATGGTTTTGCCAGCAAGGAAGAGTTTCGTTTGCAGACATGCGTTCATCGCAGATGAGGTCTGTCATTGTGCGGCTGATCGCAGCGGTGTAAATGGCTAGATCGCCGTAGAGGTACACGCATAGAGAGACATAAAAGAGGAATTTTCCGGTCTTGCTAAAGAACAGATGGGTCATTTCGCCTAATTCTACGCGCTGGTTGAGCGAGTAATACCGACTTCTGTTATTTATAACTGGAGTTTCTTCTGTTGCGTCGTCTGTTTCGCTACATGAAGTTTCCAGTACTTCGCTCTCCTAAAAAATAAATCATTTTACCCAGGTTAAATTGAGCTGCAAAAAATGTTTTTCTAAACTTCTGACAATTTTTAAATAAAAGGTGTATCTAATAAATATTATAGCACAATTAGAAAATGAATTTAACTTTTTGTTTGTATATAAAAACAATTAAAAATTATGCGATGACATTATCAGGAAATTTGAGAACTGCATTCGTCACAGAAATGCCACGAAAAAATATACTTCCGCTTATCTATGTGTACGAAAGCGTGAATAACAAAAAATAGCTCAATTTCGCAATTACAAAAATTATGTACACGTAACAAATATTTGCGCTAAAAATATACATACTCCATCAATTTTATGAGACTGAATCCTTTTTATTTGGAGAATAGCATTGGCACAAGCCATGGTTTCTATTACAAAAGTAACTGTGACGAATCCCATAAACGCCAACATGATAACCACTGCTATACTTAGTGCCCAACCGGCTTTGGCAAACACAGCTGGAAGAGTTAAGGCCCCAGTGCCCACGATCAAATTGAAAACGTAGATCAGTCCCACCTGAAATATTATTTATATTTAATTTTTCATTAGAAATAAAATATGACTTCTAATGAATGTGAAATAAATTATGTCAACAATTACAAAGTCCTGGGTTCAAATTCCTAATATGTGGGCAGAAACATTTGTTTACATTATTGGAATAATGAAAGTGAAATGAAAACATACCCATGATGAGTACTGGTCGTCTCTATAGTCACCGCTTGGCATCTTAAAACACTTAACTTAAGTCATTATTTTTAAAGTAAAACAAAGAACAAAGCAAATAATACATTGACACTTGCTGTCACTGCACAGCAGTTTAGCCTCTTGTGCTCTTGTGCATTTGAAATATCAGTGAAGTTAACTTCAAGCAGTAATGCGAGAAAAGTATTCCACAGGACTGAATTCCCAATGTATGGAATTGTACTCGATTATTACTCCGTCAATTTTTAACAATCTTTGTTATGACTATTAAATGATAATCAATTTTTAGTTGTCCAATAAATTGTGAAATAAATACTTTTACCCACAACTGTACCGTAATTGTTTATTCAAAATTTGGTTACCATGGCAAAAAAAAAATTTTACGCCCTTGGGCGACAAAGTATAGAAAAAAGGTAACGGAAATGTCAAAAACATTTATCTAGATTTGTAATACTTTGTATTCGATTTTCCAGGGTATTAATCCACTAAAGTTTTATTAGCTTCTAGCAAAATTTGTTGTTGTAAGTTAGATATTGGAAGTACATATTTATTATCTTGTAACTTTTACATGTAGTCTTATACGTGTCTTAATTAAAATGGATATTAATATACAACAATGGAAGCAAGAAGCAAGGCATTTAGTTGTTTCATTTTTCATAACATTTTCATATTATCAAAGATAAAATTATAGTTGCGCATATAAGTTACGTGTTTCACCATAACGTTGTATGATACTTTGTCAATCAATAGTAAAAGGATACTTTTCCCTATTATAAGTTATAACTCTCGTCACAGAATAGGTTTATACAGAAGCGACAGTAGACAGAGAAGCGAAAATTAGAGAGAGATGGAGAATGTGCACAAATTTAAAGGGCCCATTGTTTAGAATCGGAAAATTTCCTCATATCTGAGAGAGAGATAGGGGAAGAGCACAAATTTAAAGGTCTACACAATGCTTCAAGGTCATAGAACTGACTAGTGGAACATGAAACGCACCGACACGGAGTGTCGCTTCTGTGTGTAACTATTCTGCTCGTGGCTTGAGCTAAGAAATTCGACGCTATGGAACGATGAAATGTACGATAGAAATTCGTTCGCGTGGGAAGAAGGGGCAGTGAGATTTGAAAGAGTAGGGAAAACAAGCGCAAAATTTAAATTCTAATATAATTTATTGCAAAATTTGTAACATACAATGTTTTTTTTTACTTCTTTTTGGTTTTCATTTGTTTGGCTTTTCGTTCCAATTGCATTTGTTTTAACTTTTGAGTCAACTTTGCTTGTGCTTGATTGTGTTTATCTTCAGGAAGTTTTGTAGCTGTAGGTGGATGTAGAAATTTTCTTCTCTCTTCTTTTCTTACAGCTTCACCGCATCCATGTATTTCTGGTAATCCATGAGACGTACAGAATCTGTTGTTACAAAATTTGCAATGGATAGCGAAATCATTTATATTTTTCTTACATTTGGTAAAGGAGCAAGTATTGTCTAGCTTTTTTACATTGTTTAGTACGGAATCTAAATTACTTGAGGCAGTTGCTTCTTCTAGATTTTTCTGTTTGTTTTTTACTTTGGATTCCGTGATGGTTATTGTTGCCATAATGATTTTTTTTTGTCAAAGTGATACCATAGTATTTCTAGAATATATTTGTTACGTATATTGTTTAAATATTTACTTATTTAATGATAATTTTAATATTTTCTGACTTTGACAGTTCTAAAACTTTTCATGTGCTTTTAAACAGTTGTACCAACTCTCGTACCAACTAAAATTTTCTTTTGTTTTTCAAAATAAATGATTGTATTTATTTATTTGATGGTAGAAGATAGAAAACAATTTAATTTTGGTTTTAATAGGAGAATATAAAACAAATGAAAAGATATATGAGAAAAATTAATTCGCAACAAAAGACATACGAAAAAGTGGCGCCTCTGTGATGTTGAGAGAGAACTAAGCTAGTTGAACTAACATAAGAACTGAATCTGTGTGTGTGTGATCAACTCAATATGGATGATTGACATTTGTAAGAATTATAATTTTTAAAGACTTGTCCAAAGTGATATGGCAACACCATGGGGACTAATGTGTTTATTAATCGGACTGAGCATCGTAGAAATTTGCAACACTCATCCAATGGAGCAACTGCTCTCAGGGAACGAAGGTGAGTCACCAGTCGTGATCGCCTACAAGTTTTTGATTACCTCTCCTAATCTACTTGTCAAAGACTAATGTAATACAACCTTGTTTTATTTATCAGCGAATTAAATCAAAACTCATTCCTTAAGTCCTTGTAAATTGGGTAGGGTATTCAGCAGATAATCTCACTGAATCATCATTTAGTTGACATAAAAAATATTCCAAATATGCCCACACTTTAGTTAAAACAATATTTTCTTTACAGCCTAATACTTTTTGTTTTTTGTTACGGATATTTAGTGATATATTTGTTTAATCGAAATCTGCTATTGTTAACGAAAGTGAAACAATTTATTAAACATATAAAAGAAAGTTGTTGAATTATTAATAACTCAATAATTTTGGGGGAAATTATTAATCGACAAAACAGAAACTATTTAAATTTTTGATTTACGTGACAGTGTTTTCATTTAATCTTCGCGATTTAATATTTGTAGTATCAGCACAGAATAGGTTTATTCTGTGGTATCAGATAAATTTTATACTCCTAAAACAATAAATATATCCTATAAAATTTTTAAATATCGTCCTATCTAAATCAATAGAAACATTAAAAAGTAAATAAATTTTTGATTGAAAACTTACACCGACGCAATACTTTGTAAATTGTGTTTTGCAGACTGACAGTCTGTATTTTACAATGCGAATAAAGCATCTAAAAAATTCCTTTCCTGGTACAAATTTTCAATGGAATTTTCCATTTTTTATTTACTAACTTTAAAATCAAATGTTATTACCTAACTTATTTTTATTTCGTAAAAAAAAAACGTAATAGTACATGGGAAATAAATTAATAAAATTTTGCGTGACGTCACTACCCTCGCTGCCACAACATAATAAATAATAAAGAGGGAACTAATGTTTTGTGTGAGACAGAAATAGTGCCGACGGCCTAAGGTACAGCAGGGATTGTGACGTAAAGAGACAAGGCACGCCTACTTTTAAAATTTGAACTGTTATGTATCTATTTCACATTGTATAATAATTTTTATTTAAGTATATTTTATTTTCAATGTAAATTTCTCCAAAAACCCATTTCAATAATGTTATATTGTTAAAATTAATATCCAGTCATCAGTAACATACTTTTAATGTCTACTATTATTCAATAAAAATACTGCTGCATGTGTACATATTTTAAGATTAATTTAAATTGTTTGTATTGCAAAAATGTTAGGGTCTGTTATAACTGATAATGTTATCTATCCAGGTCCCAATGGGCAAATAATGGGTGCCCTGGTTGCTGTAATGGTCTCAGTATGCATAGTATTCACCCTCTTAGCCTGTGTTTGTTGTAAACGAAGATCTGGATTTAAGGTAAGTGAAAACTAGATAAAAATGAGATATGCGAATCATATTTATTTTTTGAACAATGATTATGTATTTTCTGTAAAATGACAGTGAAAGTACTAATTATTTCTTACGTTACATTGAATTTAAACAATAACTCTAGCAACTTTTTATATCTAATTAATGATGTTTCAGCGGTATAATTTGCTGACAGGTGTATAGAATTAAAATACAGTAGGATTTGTATTAGTACCCGCATTATTTTATGTTTTATTTATCGAATTTTTATCAAAACACCCGTTATATAATCATATGATGTATACTATTATTTACACCCAGAAATGGATAAAAGACATGATGTTATATTTATTTATAACTTGACTTATTTTTACGTATTTCAAGTAAAATTTCATTGGCAAAGAATCAACTGTTTTGCTGTATATTTATGGCAAAATATACATGTTTGCCCATTGTTTACAAACAATAACACATTTGAAAATCTAATATCATCCATATTCGCATTACTCATTGTATAAGGACATACACTTCAATATTTCAAAGAGAAAATTAATAATTTAATTTTATGTTCATGCTACCAGGAAAATGAAAATGAAAATGAAAAGAAGGTAAATTTATAAAAAGTAGCATAGCTTGATGTATTTGCATGTAAATAGTTAATCTTTTATCTGGTATTAGTTATCATATTTGGCGTAAAAAAACATTAAATCATGTAACTTAGACCGTTTTAAAATATACATATTGCTTTTTTAAGTGATAATATTTTTATGTTTTCTGCTAATTCAGTTTATGTCTCATCATTAATGATTTTTCATGTCATCCAGGTACTATTCATATAAATCGCGCAATAACCTTTACCCTATTCTAAAAATAGGCATATTCTTTTCCTCCCTTCGCGAAGGGTGGGTTTTATGCAGATCACGGTGGATGATACATTTGTATTCGGATGCACGATTACATAAATTTCTCTCCCATGAATGAGATGATTAATTGGAACATTTAGATGAAATTTTAATGGGAATGTTTTGTGTTGCTGTTGTCATTATTTTTACACGTACTTTTAAATTTTAAATCACCGGCGAGAAATGTGTTTCCTAAAATACTTTCATGAAATATTTAAATACGATTTTCTTCCACCGCAAGAAAAATTCTGTGGCGACCATTTGTCGCTTGCATATTTTATTTGCTAAGATTTGCATGAGCCTGCAACACTCAAAAGAAAAGGCATAATTTATTTATAATTCTATTTTAAACTGGAACATAATTTCGTAGAGTAGAGTTGATCCTTTTAAGTTGAAACAACATTAAATGTTAAGAAATATTAAAGAATGTGGGTAATATTTTTGTAGGTATTTCGCAACAGTCCAGTTTCTGCATCAGTCATCAATGAAACGTCCTTATCTGGCGAAGATCCAGGCCATGTGAACCCCATAGCAAATGCTGAGTTTACAATATTTACTCCTCTGTCGCCTCCACATCATAACAATAATGTCTTCAGATCCCAACCGCCTGTTATTGTAAGCTATTTTTTTTGTAAATTTTGCAGAATGTATGTAATATAATTTGTTACAGTACACCGAAAATGAAATTAATCCTGAACTTAACAAAGTTATCAACCCCCAAATTGATGGCATTGACGTTAGTGAGTGGTTTGGTAAGTTATATTTACATTTGTAAACAGGAAAGTTTTATTGTAATCTCCCTTAAAAAGATAATAACATATTTGCGGTTAATATTTTTAAATTTATTATTGCAACATATGCTACACTATATTAAATATGAAGTTTGTAACAACATAAATAAAAGATTCAAAAATTTGGGGAATACATATTTAAACATAGAGTGCTTATCTATTTTTTAATTATTGCTATTTGATTAGTACCAAGACAAGAATTTTTTTCTTTTATATTTTTATGTATTTTAACTTTTTTTTTGAGCTTTTAGTTATGATAAAATTCAATGACACAAAGTTTCTTTTTATTGGATTTTTCGTTTCTTTATTTCTACAACTAGAGTAACTGCAAAATTTGTTTAAAATCGGTCAAAGGTTTTAATAGTGTATACTGTATAGCAAACAAACATGCAAGAAAATTGTTGGGGGAATTATAATTTTCCTTGCGCATACGATACAATTACCTACTTCTTCCACTGTTCTTGGTTGGAGAAGTGCGTGTTTTTCCAACTATGGGAGTAGTTCATGTTTCTCGCAATATTCCTCCGCCGTAAGCGAAGTTAACGCCACGAGTTGACAATTTTAACAAATTTGTTTAATAACTCAAGTTTTAAGTATAATTTGGATCTTATTATTATTATTATTATTTTAAAGCTATTTAAAATTTCTATTCAATAAATTTTGAAAACATATATAAATAGCAAAAAATAAAAAAAAAATGACTGAAACAATTTAAAAATTTTATTTTTATACCAGGGGGGCTATAAAATCCTTATAATAGTATATTATTTAACAAGCATAATATGTAGGCTATATTACACGATGATGTAATTAAAAATACGAGCGGTAGCGAGTATTTTTAATCATCTGAGTGTAATGTAGCCATATTATGCGAGTCAAATACTATACTTTATCTACAACTATCAGGCATATAACAAATCTGATATTATTTGTTAAATATTCAGTTAGGTGTGGGTAGTTCATATATAGCTTAACAGATGGCGCCACAGTAGCACTTAAATGTCAAAATCACTTTTCAAATTGTATTTATTATACTTTTACAAGCATATATATTGATATTTATAATAAAAAATATGTTATTAATAAATTAACAGTTTAATAAAATATTATGTGTTAAATTATATGCCCTATTTATTACAGAAAAGTGTAGCGTGTATCATGACATTTCATATTACACTTGTGTAATATGAGTAGTATATTATATGAAGTATCACACGTATAATGTACCCATATTTCAATAGTTGTAGATAAAATATTTTAAATTGGAATAACAATAAATTTTAAATTAATATTTTTATAAGATTATATTTTAAAAGTGTTTATATTAAATAAAACTATTTTATTTAAATCAACTAATTTCTAGTATTCAATTAATAATTAAATTCAAGCACAGCTGCCGTACTTGTAAGAAAAAATATCGTACTCCCTCTCGTCTGAATTGGCAAAACTTGTTTCGCTCGTGGCCAACTTCACACTCGGTAGTAAAGTAATGTACATGTCGTTTTTACTTTCTTAGCGGAAACAGAGTACAACTTTCCCCGCAACTGCCTCAAATATACCCGCGAGCTGGGCACGGGCTGGTTCGGCCGCGTGGTAGAAGGTGAAGCCCTAAGCATTTCAACCCCCAACACATGGACTCCCGTAGCCGTCCGCATTCTAGAATCCTCGGCCTCAGCGCACGAGCAAGCTCAGTTCTTGCTCGAAGCAGCCGCCTACCGCGCTGGGGCCCACCCAAACCTGCTACAGCTCATGGGGCGAAGTCTTGAAGCCACGCCCTTGTTGCTCATCCAGGAACTGTGTCCCAAGGGAGACCTGAAGAAGTTCCTGGTGGAGAATAGGACATTGAGGGAGAGTGATGCTATGACTGGAGTGCCCTTGAGGTACTGCACACAGTTAGCCGCGGCCGTGCAGTGGTTACATGAACATAATCTTCCACATTTGTAAGTAAACAGTGATGAGTTATATTTGAATGAATTAACGTGTTTTGAATAGGGATCTGGCTGCAAGAACGTGCCAAATTTCTTCAGACTTAAGCCTAAAATTAGGCGATTATGGCCTAGCTGTAAGTCAGTATCCTAATGACTATTACCAAGGTACTCCTTCCATCCCCGTACGGTGGTGTGCACCGGAGTCTGTCAACCATACGAATACAACCCTGCAACCTAAACAAGTAAGTCCTTTAATAAAAAAATCTGAGTTTAACTTATTGTTCCTTATGTATATTAAAATATAAAAATAAATTTAATTATTGTATTTGTCCCGGGCGCCAATATCATGTAGCACCAAAATCTTCATTAATTTTTTTTTTTAATCTTCAATTCATTTAGAAATGCTTGTAATTGAGTTAATTTAAATTAAAATTTTTCAGAAATGTTTAAATATTTAAATTTTGTAACTAAATTATTTAAGATGAAATTCTATTTGTATATATTTACCATTTCTAGAATGTAGGCGGTAATAATAATTATTCGCGATGTTATTTCTTTTCAGATAACCTTAGAGGCCAATATTTGGTCTTTAGCTGTAACGTTCTGGGAAATTTGTGAATGGGGTCGAATGCCATACGACTGGTTGACAGACGATGAAGTGATCTCACAAGTTATGGACGCACCTAATGTTCGACTGCCTGAACCTAGTTTCATTGCATACTACATTCCACCACTGTAAGTCTATTTATACTTTATTATGCTTTTTATAATTTGTTTTTATAAAACGAAACATTAGAGTTAGAGGGTATTCTTTTTCGTACCGTATTATAGTAATTTATATTTTTAAGTAAAGTATTAAACGGTATTTATTAGTTTTGGGAATGATTATAATTGTTTTTTTATGTTTATGGTAATATATCACTTACATATTGTACATGGCGTTATTTGTCACAATCTTAGATACCGCCTAATGGAATACTGTTGGTTGCCATCATCCGACCGTCCTCAAATCAACCAAATCTACTCTATGTTAATTCACCTCTCTAAAACTTACACATCATCCCCTACTACATCACGGGCTACTGCTGATTTCTCTACCGAAAACTTCGATTTACGGTGGGAGTCTTTCAAACCAAACACTATAATCAAAACAGACAACAAAATGAAGTCAGCTAGTCTTACAAACCTGCATGGGTCATTTGAAAATTTAGCCGATGATACTGTTATACAAATGGATTCTTGGCTGGAAAATGTTGCTACACATACCGGCGATATGCAATATGTGAGAGGTTTAAGTGAAGCAATTCACGAATTAGATACAGCCTTAGCATCAGAACAAACATCATCATCATCCTCATTTGAACCAACGCCTTTGTCATCGTTAGGAGCAGCCAGATCTGAAAATATCCTCCACATGGACGATTCCAGTAATCTAGATAGTCTAATATTCCCCAAAAGATCTGAATCTGGATCAGAAACCGAAGATGAAACATGGAAGAGAAGAATTGAACGAGGGGCATACTCCGAAAAAGTTAGACAAAAGTCTAAATCTGTAGCAGATCTCATGGTTTTAACCCATATTGATATGAACACAGTTAAAGATATCTTCCAAGAAGAATTAAAGAAACTGCAAGAAGAAAGAAGAGAGAGTTTGTTGTTTGTACCTGTACAAAGTTCCGAGAAGGGAATAGAAATTTCAGATGAAAAAATTGATTCAACATCAAATCAAACAAGTTTAGAAATAGACAAAACAAAACCTTCCCTACAAGATTCTAAACTAGAAGAAAATGAAAATAGTCGTAATTTTGATACATTTTTACAAACAAGTACAATAGAATCAAACATAATTTTAACTGCTGTAGACACTGTTAATCAAAATATTTTAAATAGTGACGTAGTTCCAAAAATAACTTTCACGGAATACACTGATAATCAAGAAAAAGAAAATACAGAGAAAACTACAGAACATATCGAAATAATTACCACATCAAAAGACAACTATCCATTGGTGCAAGATTTTATTAATAATGAACGACGATGTGAAATTTTAACACAGAATTCTTTACCAAAAGAATTGGAAACTAGTGTAATACAGTCAGAAAATACAAATTTGGAACCTGCACCTACGGAAAATATTCAAAAAGAATTAACAGAATCAAAACTAGAATTAAATAAAACAACCGATATTGTTGCAAATTTCGATAATACTGACAGGGAAAACATTGTATTACAATTAAATGAAATAATGCAACAAGCTGAAAATTCAGCGTTATTGAGACAATCTCAAGAAGATATTGAAATAGAAAATATTAAAAAATCTGCAGAGGTTTTAGAACAAGATGTACAAGTTTTAAAAATTGAAGATAAAGAAAATGTTTCCTCGCAGGTTGAAGAAATATTACGAGATGCAGACAAATCTGTAGCATTTTTAGAACAGTTTCAGACTATTTCTAAACAAGAAATAGTACCACAATATAGCAATAATAATTCAGAACAAGTTGACAGAGTGTTGGAAAAACCTTTAGAAATTTTAGATCAACCACATGTTGTAGTGGAAGATAAAAAAGAGGAAACTGTTACGCCTCAAAACATTTTTACACGACAAACTGAGGATATAGTCGATAAAGATACTGAAAAATCTACAGCGACTGTAAAGCAAATTTTAAATATTGAACACAAAGAAAATATTTCATCGCAGGTTGAAGAAATATTACAGGTTGCAGAAAAATCAGTAGAATTTTTAGAAAAATATCAGATTAATTGCAAGGAAGAAGTAACACCAAAACATAATGAAGATATTACGGAAAAAGTTGATAGTATATTAAATTCGGCCGAAAAATCTGTAGGATTTTTAGAAGAGTTACAAATTGAAGTGGAAAATACTAAGATAGAAAATATTGCACCTCGGGAAATTTCTACTCAACAAAATGAAAATGTATGCTGTACAAAAGAAATTATAAATGATAATAAAGCTGTTCAACGTGCAGAAAAATCTGTAATAATTTTAGACCATCCACAAATTACAGGTAAAGATACTAAAAAAGAAGAAAATATTATTGAAGAAATAAAACCACAAGAAAATTTCAGCAATGAAGACAAGGAAGTTATTGTAAATCAAATAAATGAAATATTGCAAGAAGCTGAAAATAGTGTAAATAACAAATTGAAGTTAGTTGATATTTCACCAGATGTTACAGAAATTGAAAATAGAAATATAGAAAATCATAAAAATAATGAAGGTATATTGAAAATTACAAATGATTTCTTATTAAATGAACAACAAAATCATATAGGAAAGTTATCTATTAACCAACCAGATTCAGATGCGGAATTGAAAATAAATGATATTAAATTAATTGAAACAGCTGAAAAAGAAATAACATCAATTGAAGAAATTAAAATAGTAGGACTATTGCCGCAAAAAGAGATTGTAAATGTAGAAATGGAAGCAATATCTGATAAACCAAACAATCTATTGAATAATGAATCAGAGTCAAATAAATTAATTGAAAAAGAAGAGGTAACATCTGTTGAAGAACTTAAAAAAGTCGAAAAATTACAACAAAAAGAAATTTCAAATGTAGAATTGGAAGAAACAATTCCAGATAAACCAATCGAAATGTTAAGCAATGAAACAAATTTAGTTGACATTCCACCACCTATAGAATTTGTTGAAGAAATAAAACAACACAGCCAATATACAGAAATGATACAAGATAAAGTTGTACCTATTGAAACATCAAACATTTTATTAGAATTTGAGGAAACTGCAATTTCGAATCAAGAAGAAAGATCTGTGAAGGATGAAATAAATCAAGAAAAAATTGTACCAATTGAAACATCAAACATTTCGTTACAATCTGAGGAAGCTCCAATTTCAAAACAAGAAGAAAATCAATTATTAATGGAGGAAAAAATAAGTTTAACTGATATAAAAAATACAATAAAAACACAAGAAAATATTGTACCAGTGGATATTTTATTACAGTTTGAAGACAGTGCAACTGAACCGACAGAAATGAAATCAGAAAGAAAAACAGAATTAACAGAAAATATTGAATCTCCCTCTGAATTGGAAAATTATTTAAATTCAGATTTATATCAAGATTCTACAGTTATGCCAGATTTAATTGAAACAATAAATAGTTCACCTTTAGAGGAAATCAGTGTGAAAAATTCTGAATATTCAACAATACAAGATTTTATTAACAATGAAAGAAATAATAACCAAGAAGATTTATTACCAAAACCACAAATAGAATCTAAAGAAAAAACGGAATCAAATATTCCACCAGTGGATATCACAGCAGACCTACTCTCTTCAAACGTACAACAAATAAATCAGGTCTTCAACGTCTTCAGTGTTACAGTTGACCACAAACCGCCTTTAGAATGCTTCAGCCCAGTTAAGAATTATTTGCATCCATTCGATCAGAACAACTTAATGACTAATATTAACAGTTTATTAGAAAGCGAAAAGAAATATGAAAGCAAAGTTCCTTTTGTTAATGGAGTCAGTTGTGCCAACAAATTTATTGATATACTTGATAATAGTCAGCCTAAAAAGTTAGCGCAAATTGCTTTAGATAGCTTGAAGGATAACTTAGACAATTATGAAATGAAAGAAGAAAAAATTACAAACGGACATGAAGAAAAAGTGCCGAAGAAATTATCAGAGTTAGCCCTAGAAAGTTTCAAAACTAATTCTTTAAGTGAGGATAGTGGATTTGCTAGTGTACAATGTGAAGATAAAATTCCTAATGGAGTTAAAGATTCTGAAGATACTAGTGAAGATATATTAAAAATATCAGTTGATAGCTTGGAAGATATTTTATCGAATTCCGATGAAAATGAGTGTGAAGAAGAAATAGAAAATGCAAGGTCTCCAGATGAATTAGTTACAAGTTTTGTTGAAGATGAGGAAACTTATGAACCGAAAAAATTAACAGAACTGGTTCAAGAATCTTTAAACAAAACTTATGATGTAAATAAAGAAATCCCTAACCTCCCAGATTTAATTCTAGATAACATACAAAACGGTGACATATTAATAAATGTTATCGACTCCCCAGTTAAATCTTCGAGTGAAAAGGACGAAAGTGCAATAGAAAGTGATAAAAACTCTCCCCAAAAATTATCAGAAATAATTTTGGACAGTCTACCATGCAATTCGCCTGTTACAAGCGAAAGTACGGATAATGTTAGTGAGAAAACAGTGATAGATGTTAAAGTTAGTGAGAATGGAGATAACAGTGATATCTGCGAAGAGGAAATATCTTTTCCTACCAGTACCCCGTTCAAACCAAAGAAAGAAAACGATAACTTCTTTTCGTTCGTTTCGGAAGGCGACGAGCCCAGTGATTGCAGAGTTATTTTAGGCCCTTGCGAAGATTACGGTTTGGGTTTGTACAGCGGATTGAAAACCACATTCGAGAAGTATTCAGACGATGACAGACCGGAAGAAGAATTACTTCAATTTTCCTCAAACTTCATGCCATTTACGGAACCAGAAAATTCAGTTGCTTATTCATTAGAAACTTGGGACAAGTTTTTAGGAAAGTCGTTACAAGATCAAGATAATTGTCCGAGTTCAGTTTTCGATATTTCACCCAGACGAGACAGTCTGGACGTTTTTAAGAAGGAAGAAAAAGAAGAAAATTTGGATAAAACCGTTACGATAAAAAAAGATGATGCCACTTTTACGATCGAAAACGACGCACCGCTCTCTCTCGAAATCGAAAATAAAGGTAAGAGATAATTTCAATTATTAAATTTAGTGAATATTAAATGCTATAAATAAAATTAAAATCAAAGCAATTGTAATATTTGCGGCTCAGTTCCTCTTCGTTGTTAATGAAGGTTAATCTGGTTCCGGTTAAGTTGAAGCCTCTGATAATATATGTAAATATATTTGGTGTAAGATGACTAATAGAATTTTAAGAAATTGCATTGTGTTGAGTAACCTGCATTATTCATATTTATCCTATTACATTTGTGACATATTTGAGTCATCTATTAATTGCGTCATTGTGTATCTAGTAAACTACAACACTATCTCAGCTGTAATCAGTATTTACAAACATTTTTTTATATTGAAGCAATTTGTGGTGTTTTAGAAGTATCTCAAGCAGAGACAACACAAAGTAGTTGGGAACCTGGTGAAGGCTGGTTCCTCCATCCACAACCCGAAGCCGATGATCTGACCGGTCAGATCGATATCTCGAACGCTGAAATCGACAATAGTTACGTTGGATTTGCCTTAGATGAAGAATGCGAAAATGCTTTGAGAAATGAGCTGGCTGCTAAGTTGCCCCATGCTCAGGTAATAATATGAATAAAATTATTAATTTCAATAAATTTATTAATTCTTATAAATTGTTTTATGATTAGAATACAGGAATACCAAATAATTGTTTACAGGGTATATCACACGATGAGCCGCAAGAACCAGAAGAATGGGAAACCGAAGAACGAAGTGAAATTATTGTGAAGTACAACGTTTATGCGACCCCATTATCACCGATCCCGGAAGAATCTTGCTGTGATGATGTTTATTGTGATCAGATTCAACACAGGTAAGTTTATAAATTTGAAGGGTTGAAGAAGTGTTTCTATAACAATTTGGGCAAATTTAGGGAAATATTATATTCTAGGGACGGATCAGACAGTGATAGCGACTGGTCTGAACCAGGTTTAGGCCACACATCTCAACTAGAAGATATTCTAATCGTAGACACTGAAACTCACACCGCTTTAATCCTAGAAAGCCCTAGTTTACGGGAACCGCAACATCGCCATACCCCCAGCCAAGACTCTTGCTGCTCCAACGACACTTTATTTAACCTCGAGGACCTAAACTACGGCTTAAGTCCTCAACATCACGGCACACTAACAACCACACAGTCACAAGATTCCGATCATATTCTGGAAATAGAAATTACGGAAGACACTCCAAGGCAATCTCCTAAACACGCGGAAAATTCTGACAGCACGGAAATGAATCTCACATATACCAAACCGGATATAAATATCAACGAATCCGAAGATAGTAATCAGGAAGTTGTTATGGATTCTCAAACAGAAACAGAATCCAAAGCAGAAGATAAAAAAACAAAATTAGAACTTAAATTAGATCCAAATGCAATAGGAGTTGCTCCTCTGCCATCACCGGAAGATATACCCTGGAGACAACTTCCGGCTTCTTTACTCACATATGATGAAGTCACTCAAAACGACAAGTTTGGACAAGAAGAAACTACAGAAACTGTTGAAGAAAATAATCTGCCAGAAGAAATGACCAACGATGATTTAAGTGATAGTCGGGAGTGCACCATTGAAGCAGACCTGTATAGTAACTTAACGGATATTCGGTTTTCCGGACCGTGTGACGCGCAACTTATGTCTACTTCCTTCAGCGAAGATGCCGAGGAGAGAGATTGGGATAGCGGAAGTGATACCAGGTCTAGTTCCAGCGGAGAATTCATCTGGAAGGTGAGACAATTATTTTTGAAGAAGAGTTGGGATCTATTCATTGTCTTACTAAAATATGTTTAGAATATAATTAACAAGGGTGTAGTACTAATTAATAATTGGTGAAGGAATTAGCACAAACAGCACTACTAGAAAAACCTGATGCACTTCTTTTTCACAAATTTCACGACCTATAATTATGCAGTAATCATTCTGAATTTTCCTACCACTTTTCATTATTCAGTCATTTATTTTAAAAAATATCATCAAAATTATTAATGAGAAAACGAATTCATTGCTTTAATTTAAAACCTTTACAAATCATAATCACTAGAATTTTTATTTCACTGTCACTAAGGACTTTGCTTTTGTGAAATAATTAAGTTTATTTACAGGAATAATTATTAATTTTTATTTAGCTGAAATAATATTTGAATAATGACCTCTAATATAGCTAGGAAGCTTTCTCTGTGTAATTCTACCATTCTGTATTTGTTACTGTACTGTGTTGTCTGCCGTTGCTTTATGTGTGTGTGTGTTGGGCCAGGAAGGGGAACATGAAGAGTCGTTGCGGGCCTTGCACGCAGCCAATGATGTGGTGAGTCGCACAACTTCCTTTATGTCCAGCTTTTCTTTCCCTTTGTCTTATTTTCTTTTCCAAATTCTACTGTTGTATATAATTAATAACAAATTTAATAGATAGAATAGTACCCCTTGAACCACTCCTACACAATAATATTTATTATTAAATAGTAGATTCATAGATTTTGAATTTAATTATGTGGTTAAAAAATATAAAAATTGTTTTTATTTGTAAATATTGTACAATTATCGTAATCCAGTTTAAATAAGCAAAAAATAATATTGATCACAGATAACTAACGTGAATACTTCAAATTTGTTAATGTTCTAGCTATTCTTGATTTTAACTAATATGTGTATGTAGTTTTTTGTTACAAAACAATTATTATATTTTTGTTCTTGGGTAATGCATTGTTTATTGCATTGTGTAATATTATGTTCATAGGGTGTCCTGGAAGAAATCAATCCGATGGACGCCATCGACGAAGAAAATTCCAGATCAAACTCCAGTGATGATAGCGATGACTGTGAAGATGAAATAGAAGAAACTGAGTTTGTTCCGTCTGCTTGGGACGCTCAAGCAACTCCTACTAAATCTGCACTTAGATCTCCCGAAAAATCAAATAAGGTAAGTCTTCTATTTTTATTTTATTAACTTTATTTTTTAAATATATATTTTCATAAACAGCGCAAGAATCAGCAAAAGGGCGTATCGTTTAAAAAACAAAAATACCATTGCGTTTATGAATACCCACGGGAGCCGGAAAGTCCAGTGGCGCCACCATCGGACTTATGGCGGCCTTTGTCAGACTTGTCCAACTTTGCAGGTAGTTTTCAGCCATTCTGTATTACTTAAAACCTCTTATACTCACACATTGTTGCTTTATTCTTTGTTAGACTGGGAGTTGGACCCAGAATCGTGCATAGCTCCTGCGTACGACGATCCAGATGGTGGATATGATGTCTTGGATAAATTTATTACGCGGAGTGGGTTTCCTCTAGCTAGTGGAAGTTCTAGACATCGGGACCTGTACCAGTTGAACCCCTTCCCTGAGTTCGCTACTGGTGAGTCATATTTTAATTTTATTAGTTACATATTCGGTACTGTGAAAAGAAATTTATTTGTTTGAACTTGATATTTCGTTTGTTTTCTTAACAATTTATAAGTAAATATATATTATTATTTTTTATTTTGATTGTGTGGTAAATAAAATTCAGTCTTTATAAAGACTATTGAAAGTTTTATTTTTGAATTCAAGAAAAAAATTGGATTTTTTAAACTGTTTTTAAAGTAAAGTTCAAATCGTGAAATCTCGAAGTAATAATAAAAATTAATCTTCATAAAGACTTTTTGAGGTTTTAATTTGAAAGAAATTAGAGTAGCGCAAAAATAGAGAAAAGAACTGATGAGAAACTTCTCAGGTATTACTGTCCCCGACGAAGACTTCTTCATCAGCTCATCTGCACGTCCGTTCCAATCTGTTGGTCAAAGTTCTCAATTTTTCCCAGGCCAAAACCCGCCCAAATCTAAATTCTTATGGCAGGACTATCAATCTTCGTCCCAACAATCCAGCAGAGATTTATCCGAAGGCATCACGCCTGACAGCGGCATAGATGACATCACACCCGCCAGTATATCAGACGTTGAAATGATCCCTAGACAACAGGTCGTACCTCCGCTTAAATGTCTAGCGGCTATAGCAGCAGATAAAACGCGAAAAATAGAGGAGAAAAGTTCAGATTCTTTAGGAGGTTTAAGACACACTAGAAATAGATTAAAATTAGATCTTCCCCCTAGTCCGAATTCTTTTTCATCTACTAGAACATTCTCTATCGATATTATCAATGATCCAGTAGTTAACCGCGAAATTCCTACATTTTCTACTTTCGGCAAAACGAGATTTTCGGTCCAACACGTGGCGACACCAACAGACGATATTTCTGACCCTCTACAACCCGGTAAATCTAGTAAGAATGTTTCCTTTGAGGCTTTACCACACAAACCGATGAAGCTAACAGAAAAGGTGTATATTATGGATAACAAAACAGAGGAAACTCACAAACCTGTAGAAATGGTACAAGGAGAAGCAAGTCTTCTGGATAGTGCAGATGAGGATAGCGGGATTGAATCTAGTGCCAATGCTACTTTGGAGAGGCATCAGCAGCAAATACTCAACTAAGATAATTTTCCTGCGGGGATGAGAAAGCGTACATTGAACGTTGTTCGCGAAAATATAATAAAAATAAATTTAAAAACCATTATTTATCCCGAAACATAAAACTTCATTCCTGATTTACTTAAACTATTTTCATTATGAAGTAGTATTTAATTTCTTATTAGAAATGGGAAATCTTAAAATGTGTCTGATGTGGGAATATTTATTTTGAGATATATTTTTGCGAACTATAGGCGGTAGTCTTGATAACAGTATTAATTGGCATTGAGGCCTATTAGTGTGGTAGTGTGCTTTATTTTGCATTAAAGACTCCACGAAGAGTTTTGGACAAATCGAATGGTTCCTAATTTTGAGGTTTTTGTTGGTGGCCAATTTGAACAAAGGTTTTAAGACTGTGTATCTTACTTGTTGACTGGATAATTGCGCGCACTTTTTACAGTTACATATTTTTCGTTAAATTGTTGAGTTAAAGACGTACCTTGAATTGGTTTCATGCTGTTAACTGAATAGTGTCAATGAAGATATTTATTTAATACTTTTTATTCATAGATGTTTCTAATGTACATAGAAAATTTAAAATTTTATTTCTTTTATTTATATTAATTAGTAAAACATTTAAAAGTTATTGAATATTGTTCAGATTTTGAATTTGACTTTGTGATATGTATAATTTGAAAAGAACAATAATAGGTATATTTTATTTCACATTACTAGTTCACTTTGTGTGATTATAACATGTAATCTAAAACCAAGTAATCTTTACTATTTTTTAATCTACATATGCATACCTGAACTTTCGCAACAACTGACGGAAGCGGTTGTTGCTGTCGTTTCTCTTATATTAATGTTGTTTTGTGTTATTGTAATATTCTTGTACCTTCGGAGATGTTAGCAATGTAATAGGTGGAGTAGATGGTCGATTTTGTATTAAAGTGTTCTTTAAGGAGATTTCATGATCTTCTGGTCACCATGTCGAATTTAAGTAGTAAGTAGACTGATTGTTAATCATTTATTTTGTAAATTATTGTGTATAGTTTATTTTTTTATTTGATTTTAAAATTGTAAAGCTATGTAAAATGTTATATTTTAATAATTTTAATTTGTCTGAATTGAAACATTAATAAATGTGTTCTTAATTGTAGATTGTTATTTTTGCAGAGCTTTAAAGTGACTTTATTTTTGAGCTTTCTTGCCATTGATCCTATACTAAGACACTATTTAAAATGTATGTTATATTAGTAGTTTAAGTTAAATATTGTCTTAATATATTTCGGTTTTGCTCAAAAATAAATTTTGTGAGGCATTTTTTAGCTCTCTATTTAATTTTAAGTTAATTTACAGACCTATTTCACATGTTACAAATAAAATAGATCTGTGAATCTTGAAGTGATTTTGAAGATCATGGCGTATGTATGATCTCCGTTGAGATATGTACAAAATATTGATAGCAGTTCGTCCATTATAAGTATCCAACATAACAAGGAATGTACAAATACAGCTACAGTGTTGGCACTATAGGGACCGAACAAGAACGTACCACTTTTAACCTTGCGATCAATTTCAAACATTGTTTTGGTCCCTTTTGTCATGCCTAAAATCTCACAGCTATTCAGAAAAGAACAACTTGTTCCTTCAGCTTTTAACTTTTATATAAAACAATCAAAAATAAAAAGTTTCCGTACTTAGTGCAGTTTCCTAGAAACATTTTCTACAACTTGTTCTTTTTTGATACACAGCCTAATTTAGAAATAAAGGGTCTCTGTATTTATGTGATATTCTAGATCTTATGTTTATTTGAATTTTGTACTCTGTAGGATCTAGCAACTTAGCAAGGACAAGGTGATAATTAGATGATTATTTGCAGGCCCTGTAATATAAAGGTATCGGATTTTGTAGAATCTTGGAATTATGCCGTCCAGCATTTGCTGTAGTCATGTTCTCTTCAGTTCCGCTGCTGTAATATATTTGCATTGCCTTGTGACTGGATAAAGGACCTACACTGTACTAGTATTTTAGTATGGTAATTATTATTAGTGTTTAGTAAGTTATATTAAAAATTCATACTAATATATCACTCCTATGTTTTAATTCCTTTTCCCATCTCTAACACACGCTATTAATATTACACACCCGTTTTAATAATAATAACAGTATACAAACAATAATACTCTATATTTGTTTATAAATTACAAATAATGCATAAAACATATAAAAACAAGTGTAAAAATATTGATCAAACAATTTAACTTTGATTAGCTCGTCTCCAAATAATAACGAGACCTTGTAAATCACTTGTAGCTAAAAGAGATTCATCGTAGTTGAAACTAACCCCTAACACGGCACTGGCATGCCCTTGTAAAGTATTTAAACAAGCTCTACTTGAAGGTTTTTCGATATCCAAAAAGTAGACGCAACTATCTTCACTGCCAGTTACTGAAAAATAATTTGAAATTATATGTTGTTAATTTGATAAAATAAATTATACATACCTACACACGCGCCTTGTCTGAAAGACATAATTGGACAGAAAGTGGATCGGACGAAATGTATTTGGTGTTTATTGTGATATTTTCGTTTTAGTTGAAGCATTCCTTCTCGGTCCGTTACTCTATAAAATTTCAAATTTATGTAAAAGAAAAAAAAATAAGTAAATGTATTTTTTACCGAAATAGGCAGAGAGCATTTGCAGTACAATTAACTAATAAACTAGGATCTCTAGCTTCACGACTTATCCACGCTCGGTAACTCATACTAGTTACTGAACAAATTTGACTTAGTTGCAGTCTTCTCGCTTTTCTTAAACCTCCTCCAATTTCACAAACCAGAGATACAATTTCCCCCTAAAACATTAACTCATAACTTTGATATTAGTGATTTTACTAATTTATACTTTGTCATTTCCGGCCCATATAATTTTTCCATGAGTGTCACTCGCAAGAGAAAGAACTCTACCACCTATACGACTTTCTCCGTTTTTAAGTGGACGTCCTGTAGATACATTTATGATTCTGACATCGCCTTTGTTGTTGCCAGACTATTTAAATTCAGAAAAAAATATAAATAATATATTGAAGAATAAAATTATAAAAGGATACAATAACTAAATTGTTATTAACTGGTTGAAAAATACAACAAAGTAATTCTGTATTATTTTGATCTGTTAATGTCCTCAAACAATTAGCGTTTGAAACAGACCAAACTCTAACTGTTCCATCCAAAGATGCACTTGCAATGAGGTCGTTATTTGCCGACCAGTCACATGCTACAAAAAAATTATTGCTAAGTTGTATGACGTATTAACGCCTTAGAAAAAAAAAGATGGAAGAACTTACTCATGACGGAAGCTGTATGACCTTTTAAAATGGCAGTAACTTCTGGTTTGTCACTAGCAACATTGCACAAAGATAATGTGCCATCCAGAGAGCAACAACATAATCTAGAACGGTCATTATTTGCAAATTTTACCATCGTTACTGCTTTGGTATGCTGAAAAATTATATATTGTATATCTAATCATAAATATATATTTATTTATTTACTTGATCAAATATGTGATGTACCCCTACAAAAGCATAATTTTCTGCGATTGTAGTACCCCCTACCATAGCTCTGGATGCTTCTGCTTGCTTGGTAGGTACCACGCTACCTCCAGGCGATAAAAAAGAATTTCTAGTGTCACTAGATTCACTTGTCTAAAACAAATGAATATATTCTGTTCTATATAATTTCAATTGTTACATACTCGACTTGTGCTACGAAACAAAAGCGTAGGTGTGATAGATGGAATGTTTTCTAAAGGACTTCCATAACGTTGTTGAAGTAAAAATGCACGAAGTTGTAAATATTGTTTCCATTTTTCTGGACTGCCTTCTGTGTCACGAAGGAGTTGACTTCGACGGCGAATGTATAACGTTCCTTAAATAGAAAACAATATATGTCTTCAATGAAGAAAATAATAAAGAAATAGGTACATGAAGTATTGCAAAAATATACATAAATTTATTTCTGTGCGTAATGTTTTCTAAAGGTGCAACTAACAAATATCTCCACTTACTAAAGTTTGGGCAGTTTGGAGCTCGATGTGCATTATACCTAGCATCTAAAGCAAAAACTTGTTGCTGTAAAGCTGTAGACATGATTTAAACTCATTTGATGACAACCTGAGACAGCTGTCAACTTGACATTGACGTTTAGTAGTTCGAAATAAGTCCACAAGAGTTCGCGCGGTGTTCGAAGTATTGCGTTCGCGTTGATAAATGCGCTGTCTGCAGAGTAGAATCCGGCCCGAACCAGTGCTGATGAGCGCAAGTTATTCCATGTTTTGAGGACCAAGTGAGCAATATTCGTAGAAGATATTGGTATCTAATCTGTGTAGCCGGTAGATTGTGCGATGTTTGAGATAATAACTAGGTTGGATAATTGCTAGTTGTGCTATCAGTAGTGTGTGCGTGGCCTTGTGGCGGTCAGAAGCTAGTCTACACACCCTCTCGTCTGTGCATTCGACTCATCTTTACGGCGATAAACGACCAACATGCAGGCCATCAAGTGTGTCGTTGTGGGTGATGGGTATGTAAATTCCTCATTATACGCTTTGCACCCCATACAAGTGAATATGTCAACTTACATCTTTTTATACTTCACTATGACGTCATTGTGAAATGACATACGTTCTCTGCTACCTCGGCCAGGCTCACACTATCAAGTGTATGAAAGTATGTCGGTGGTTGATTCGGAATTATATCACTTGTGGCTTGCAATTTATGCATTCTTGCTTTTTTCTTAGTAGATTTGATCAAAGAACACGGTTTTAATTCTTTTTGTATCAGATTACCCCCGAGGGTGGTTTATTAACCTACAAAACAAAACATATCGCTTAGCTTGCACTCTCATTAAAATGATAATTTTAATATGATCTTGCAGTGTGAATGCTCTTATTATATCTCGAATAACAAGATGGTTCAGAGGACTAATTAACTCTACCCATTTATAATTAATTTTTGCTCATTTGAATTTCATAAAATTTAATTTTAACATTTGTTTGATGAAATTTCCATGGTTACTGAACGGTAGTTCGGGTATAAATTTTGAACGTCGAGTACAAACGGTTGATTAATTCTTTAGTTTAATAAATTGTTTAGCAATTTAGCTCAGGGACGACCTATACGTTTAGTTTTGCTATCGAAGTATGAAGATTGTATCGGTATCTGTATTGATAGAATCATTTCTATTTGTGTACGTATTATTTATTTAACGGATTAGACTTATTTGCCATGGAAATTTGTTTGTTTGAGGGAAAATGACGGTCCCGCGTGGTTTTATTTTCGTGTTATTGAATGAACTCGTTTTCGTCACAGGAGAGAAAATATTTTTAGACTTACGCTATTTTACACACCTTTGATTCTTTGATGTTACAAAATCTATAATAAATTTAGCACACTGGGGTACATCTGCCTACAATTTTTAAATTTAGAAAAGGAAATAAAAATAATTTCGTATTTGAATCCAATAGCAATGGGACAAGAATTCAGTGATGATTGTTATTGAATGTGGGATTTGAACGAATTCTAATTAATTTAATTAACTGAAAATAAATTGTAATTCTGCAATATTTACTGGTAATTGGGAATTTTTAACCTTTGATTGTTGGGAATGTTTTTAGTTCGGATTTCCCTGTTACAGAACATTTTCCGTTTGTAACGATATTCATAGACATAGATTAAAGATAAGAAAGTGCTGTACACACGCGTTCAACCGGATTTGGTTAATGATAAAGCTTGAACCCCTCTTTGGACCAAGTGTTTTATGCTACCAAGAGATAATATACACCCTGTCTAAATACTTCATAGTTTGTACAAGGATGAATACTTATCTTTCATAACAGAATATAAACATTTGAAAGTCTGTCCGTGAGTATGTGGTTTAGAAAACCTACAAGACTATAACCTAACTCTTTTGAACAAGAATAAAATATTTATATTTTGTTTGTGTTCTACATAATGAATGTTGTATGACAAGATAACAACACTATTTTTGTTCTTTATCAAACTAAAAACTTCTGAGAACTCATGATTGTCATAATGCATAAAATATGACATGTTTATGATCTGTATGTAAATAAAGACTGTCTATAAGTACAAGATCCACCAAGTGTAAAATAATAATGATTGATTGCTTCATTATTAATTATTTTGGTCCTTAACTTTCATTTTCGCGTTGTCGCCTTGCTTATTAATGTTGTCATCATTTTCTTTTTAAAGTGACACTGAAATATTATCGGAAAATAAAGATAAATATGAAATATTATAAAATAAGTTTTTTTTTAATTTTAACAAAATTTGTAAAAAATAGCTCTTTAATAAAAAAAATCATTAAATTATATTGTTTCCATCAAATATATTTTTCGAAATATTACTCTGAAACGAAATATTAAAAAAAGTTAAAACATTTTGTACAGTTTCCATCTAATATATTTTTCGAAATATTACTCTGATACGAAATATTTAAAAAAGTTAAAACATTTGGAAAGACCTCAATTCGTGATCATTCGTTAAAATCTCATCAAGATATCAGTATTTCTCTCATATATAAAAAAGTAGGTATTATTTATATTAAAAAAACTTAATTTTCATAGGTTAGTGTACTAGATCGATATTCTCATAACCTCCTACAACAATGTAGTATATGTATCTGTTTGTCATATACACGTAGTGTATACTAGGCCCTTTGAGTGTAAACAATCACAAACTATTATCTCATAGTTGTATCGCATATTAGTTTCCGATAACTACAATATCTCTGTTCCCATTAGTTTCAAACTAGTCTGTTCTAATTGGTTGAAAGCCCGTCAAATTCTGAAGACAGCCAATGGAAATTGTTGATTGAATTGATTAAATTTGTTACTAACTACAAGATTGGCTAGAAACTTGTTGAACATAGATTGCAGAAAGATTGCAGTGTTTTGAGGACGATGAAGTTTAAAAATAATTTTTACGAGTTTTAGAAGGATTAGAAATTAGGTTTATTGTAGTTTTTAACATGGTTTAACTACAGCAGTAAACACACATTGTTAAATATAAAGAAAATTTCTTGAGAACTTGACTTTGAGTCGTCGTGTTAAATGGTTTAAAACCAATTTCCTACAAAAAATTGGCCACGTTGGATGCAATCTCCACGACAGTTAGAGTACCCAGGAGATGACATTTGGTAAATGCTCTCAACGGTATAAATATATCATTGCAGATATTTGTTTAAACCAGATCTGCCACACCTAGTAACTGATAAACAAGTCGTGAAATTAAGGTACGTTAAGCCAGCACAACCATTGCAGCACAACCAAAAAAAAATTATGAGAATATTTAGTACTCATTAATTACTAATTAATTACCAAAAAAAATAATTTATTACTGTTATTTTTTAAAAAAAAAATGGGGTTGTGCCAGCTTAACTGTTAAGCTAGCACAACCCAAAAAAAAAAATAAGTAAATACAACAAATTCCTTAATATTCATTGATTACACATTTATTACTAATTAATTACTAGATATTTACTAATTAATTGATAATTATTTACTTATAAATTACTCCAGTAGTGAACTTGGATGTTGTTTCTACTGATCTTCCATTGCCATATTGGCACAATTAAAAAAGAAACTATCCTATATTTAGTACAAATTAATAACTAATTAATTACCGCAAAAATAAAATTATTACCCTTGCCATATAAAAATAAATGGTGGCTGTGCCAGCTTCTCAGTGAAGCTAGCACACCACCAATAATAGAGTAATTTTTATGTTATTATTTAGTACAAATTAATTACTAATTAATTACCGCAAGCAAATATTAATTACCGTTATCATTAACGAGAAAATGCAACTTTTCGAAATTTCCAAACGAAGCTAGCGCACTAACGCGAAAGAACATTTTCCTATGTCAAAATGCTTCGAAAATAAAATAAATGAAGTTGACAACTATACTTAACAACAATAATTGTAAAAATAAACTATATAATGGTCAAATAATGTTTAGCAAACGGTTCAGATTGAAAAATTTAGTTTGAGATTAAAATGTATATTTACAATTTATTACTGCGGCACTATCTCTCTTAAATAGTTTATATCGACAATTATTATTGTTAGGTATATTTAGCAACTTGATTTATAAAAATTACCGTTGTCAAAATTTAGTTTGAGATTAAAATCTCTTCCAAAATCTATCTTTCCAAGGAAATAGATCTCTAAACTATATTTAACAATTTATTACTATGGCACAATCTCTCATAAATAGTTTATATCGACAATTATTATTGTTAGGTATATACAGCAACTTAGTTTATAAAAATTACCGTTACCAAAATTTAGTTTGAGATTAAAATCTCTTCCAAAATCTATCTTTCCAAGGAAATCGATCTCTAAACTATATTTAACAATTTATTACTATGGCACAATCTCTCATAAATAGTTTATATCGACAGTTATTATTGTTAGGTATATTTAGCAACTTAGTTTATAAAAATTACCGTTACCAAAATTTAGTTTAAGATTAAAATCTCTTCCAAAATCTATCTTTCCAAGGAAATCGATCTCTAAACTATTTTTAACAATTTATTAGTATGGCACAATCTCTTATAAATAGTTTATATCGACAGTTATTATTGTTAGGTATATTTAGCAACTTAGTTTATAAAAATTACCATTGCCAAAATTTAGTTTGGAGATTAAAATCTCTTCCAAACTATCTTTCCAAGGAAATCGATCTCTAAACTATATTTAACAATTTATTACTATGGCACAATCTCTCATAAATAGTTTATATCGAGAGTTATTATTGTTAGGTATATTTAGCAACTTAGTATATAAAAATTACCATTGCCAAAATTTAGTTTGAGATTAAAATCTCTTCCAAAATCTATCTTTCCAAGGAAATCGATCTCTAAACTTTATTTAACAATTTATTACTATGGCACAATCTCTCTTAAATAGTTTATATCGACAGTTATTATTGTTAGGTATATTTAGCAACTTAGTTTATAAAAATTACCGTTACCAAAATTTAGTTTGAGATTAAAATCTCTTCCAAAATCTATCTTTCCAAGGAAATCGATCTCTAAACTATATTTAACAATTTATTACTATGGCACAATCTCTCATAAATAGTTTATATCGACAGTTATTATTGTTAGGTATATTTAGCAACTTAGTTTATAAAAATTACCATTGCCAAAATTTAGTTTGAGATTAAAATCTCTTCCAAAATCTATCTTTCCAAGAAAATCGATCTCTAAACTATATTTAACAATTTATTACTGCGGCACAATCTCTCATAAATTGTTTATATCAACAATTATTATTGTTGGGTATATTTAGCAACTTAATTTATAAAAATTACCATTGCCAAAATGTAGTTCCAGATTAAAACCTATTCGAAAATCTAAACCGTTCGCTAAACATTATTTGACCATTTATTACTCCAACACAATTTCTTCTAAATAGTTTATTTGTACAATTATTGTTGTTAGGTATAGTTGTCAACTTCATTTATTTTATTTTCGAAGCATTTTGACATCGGAGTATGTGCTTTCGTGTTCGTGCGCTAGCTTCGTTTGGAAATTAGGAAAAGTTGCATTTTCTCGTTAATGATAATGGTAATTAATTTTTGCTTGTGGTAATTAATTAGTACTAAATAATAACATAAAAATTACTCTTGTTTTTGGTGGTGTGTTAGCTTCACTGAGAAGCTGGCACAGCCACCATTTTTTTAAACGGCAAGGGTAATAATTTTATTTTTGCCGTAATTAATTAGTTATTAATTTGTACTAAATAATGGGATAGTTTTTTTTTAATTGTGCCAATATGGCAGTGCCACCTTCACAGCACCTCGATCAGCCAGTATGGAAATTCGAGTTTAGAATTAATAACTCCAGCACAAACAGTCATAATGCAATTTATAATGCATTTCATTATCAAACAGTATAGAAACTCGAGTGTTGAATTAATTACTCGAGCACAACCAGTCTGTGCTGGAGTTATTAATTCTAAACTCGAATTTCCTTACTGGCTGATCGAGGTGCTGTGAAGGTGGCACTGCCATATTGGCACAATTAAAAAAAAAACTATCCCATTATTTAGTACAAATTAATAACTAATTAATTACGGCAAAAATAAAATTATTACCCTTGCCGTTTAAAAAAATGGTGGCTGTGCCAGCTTCTCAGTGAAGCTAACACACCACCAAAAACAAGAGTAATTTTTATGTTATTATTTAGTACTAATTAATTACCACAAGCAAAAATTAATTACCATTATCATTAACGAGAAAATGCAACTTTTCCTAATTTCCAAACGAAGCTAGCGCACGAACACGAAAGCACATACTCCGATGTCAAAATGCTTCGAAAATAAAATAAATGAAGTTGACAACTATACCTAACAACAATAATTGTACAAATAAACTATTTAGAAGAAATTGTGTTGGAGTAATAAATGGTCAAATAATGTTTAGCGAACGGTTTAGATTTTCGAATAGGTTTTAATCTGGAACTACATTTTGGCAATGGTAATTTTTATAAATTAAGTTGCTAAATATACCCAACAATAATAATTGTTGATATAAACAATTTATGAGAGATTGTGCCGCAGTAATAAATTGTTAAATATAGTTTAGAGATCGATTTTCTTGGAAAGATAGATTTTGGAAGAGATTTTAATCTCAAACTAAATTTTGGCAATGGTAATTTTTATAAACTAAGTTGCTAAATATACCTAACAATAATAACTGTCGACATAAACTATTTATGAGAGATTGTGCCATAGTAATAAATTGTTAAAAATAGTTTAGAGATCGATTTCCTTGGAAAGATAGATTTTGGAAGAGATTTTAATCTCAAACTAAATTTTGGTAACGGTAATTTTCATAAACTAAGTTGCTAAATATACTTAACAATAATAACTGTCGATATAAACTATTTAAGAGAGATTGTGCTATAGTAATAAATTGTTAAATATAGTTTAGAGATTGATTTCCTTATAAAGATAGATTTTGGAAGAGATTTTAATCTCAAACTAAATTTTGGCAATGGTAATTTTTATAAACTAAGTTGCTAAATATACCTAACAATAATAACTTTCGATATAAACTATTTATGATAGATTGTGCCATAGTAATAAATTGTTAAATATAGTTTAGAGATCGATTTCCTTGGAAAGATAGATTTTGGAAGAGATTTTAATCTCAAACTAAATTTTGGCAGTGGTAATTTTTATAAATTAAGTTGCTAAATATACCTAACAATAATAACTGTCGATATAAACTATTTAAGGAGATTGTGCTATAGTAACAAATTGTTAAATATAGTTTAGAGATCGATTTCCTTATAAAGATAGATTTTGGAAGAGATTTTAATCTCAAACTAAATTGTGACAACGGTAATTTTTATAAATCAAGTTGCTAAATATACCTAACAATAATAACTGTCGATATAAACTATTTATGAGAGATTGTGCCATAGTAATACATTGTGAAATATAGTTTAGAAATCGATTTCCTTGGAAAGATAGATTTTGGATGAGATTTTAATCTCAAACTAAATTTTGGCAATGGTAATTTTTATAAATTAAGTTGCTAAATATACCTAACAATAATAACTGTCAATATAAACTATTTAAGGAGATTGTGCTATAGTAACAAATTGTTAAATATAGTTTAGAGATCGATTTCCTTATAAAGATAGATTTTGGAAGAGATTTTAATCTCAAACTAAATTTTGACAACGGTAATTTTTATAAATCAAGTTGCTAAATATACCTAACAATAATAACTGTCGATATAAACTATATATAAGAGATTGTGCCATAGTAATAAATTGTTAAAAATAGTTTAGAGATCAATTTCCTTGGAAAGATAGATTTTGGAAGAGATTTTAATCTTAAACTAAATTTTGGTAGCGGTAATTTTTATAAACTAAGTTGCTAAATATACCTAACAATAATAACTGTCGATATAAACTATTTATGAGAGATTGTGCCATAGTAATAAATTGTTAAATATAGTTTAGAGATCGATTTCCTTGGAAAGATAGATTTTGGAAGAGATTTTAATCTCAAACTAAATTTTGGTAACGGTAATTTTTATAAACTAAGTTGCTAAATATACCTAACAATAATAACTGTCGATATAAACTATTTATGAGAGATTGTGCCATAGTAATAAATTGTTAAATATAGTTTAGAGATCGATTTCCTTGGAAAGATAGATTTTGGAAGAGATTTTAATCTCAAACTAAATTTTGGTAACGGTAATTTTTATAAACTAAGTTGCTAAATATACCTAACAATAATAACTGTCGATATAAACTATTTATGAGAGATTGTGCCATAGTAATAAATTGTTAAATATAGTTTAGAGATCGATTTCCTTGAAAAGATAGATTTTGGAAGAGATTTTAATCTCCAAACTAAATTTTGGCAATGGTAATTTTTATAAATTAAGTTGCTAAATATACCCAACAATAATAATTGTTGATATAAACAATTTATGAGAGATTGTGCCGCAGTAATAAATTGTTAAATATAGTTTAGAGATCGATTTTCTTGGAAAGATAGATTTTGGAAGAGATTTTAATCTCAAACTAAATTTTGGCAATGGTAATTTTTATAAACTAAGTTGCTAAATATACCTAACAATAATAACTGTCGATATAAACTATTTACGAGAGATTGTGCCATAGTAATAAATTGTTAAATATAGTTTAGAGATCGATTTCCTTGGAAAGATAGATTTTGGAAGAGATTTTATTCTCAAACTAAATTTTGGTAACGGTAATTTTTATAAACTAAGTTGCTGTATATACCTAACAATAATAATTGTCGATATAAACTATTTATGAGAGATTGTGCCATAGTAATAAATTGTTAAATATAGTTTAGAGATCTATTTCCTTGGAAAGATAGATTTTGGAAGAGATTTTAATCTCAAACTAAATTTTGACAACGGTAATTTTTATAAATCAAGTTGCTAAATATACCTAACAATAATAATTGTCGATATAAACTATTTAAGAGAGATTGTGCCGCAGTAATAAATTGTAAATATACATTTTAATCTCAAACTAATTTTTTCAATCTGAACCGTTTGCTAAACATTATTTGACCATTATATAGTTTATTTTTACAATTATTGTTGTTAAGTATAGTTGTCAACTTCATTTATTTTATTTTCGAAGCATTTTGACATAGGAAAATGTTCTTTCGCGTTAGTGCGCTAGCTTCGTTTGGAAATTTCGAAAAGTTGCATTTTCTCGTTAATGATAACGGTAATTAATATTTGCTTGCGGTAATTAATTAGTAATTAATTTGTACTAAATAATAACATAAAAATTACTCTATTATTGGTGGTGTGCTAGCTTCACTGAGAAGCTGGCACAGCCACCATTTATTTTTATATGGCAAGGGTAATAATTTTATTTTTGCGGTAATTAATTAGTTATTAATTTGTACTAAATATAGGATAGTTTCTTTTTTAATTGTGCCAATATGGCAATGGAAGATCAGTAGAAACAACATCCAAGTTCACTACTGGAGTAATTTATAAGTAAATAATTATCAATTAATTAGTAAATATCTAGTAATTAATTAGTAATAAATGTGTAATCAATGAATATTAAGGAATTTGTTGTATTTACTTATTTTTTTTTTGGGTTGTGCTAGCTTAACAGTTAAGCTGGCACAACCCCATTTTTTTTTAAAAAAATAACAGTAATAAATTTTTTTTTTTGGTAATTAATTAGTAATTAATGAGTACTAAATATTCTCATAATTTTTTTTTGGTTGTGCTGCAATGGTTGTGCTGGCTTAACGTACCTGTGAAATTAACGAAATCGAAAACATAAAGTTCTCTTATATCGTATTTTTTTTAAAGATTTTATCATAGAAAGTAATTTCAAATGTAATGCTACAAAATAACATTTTTGTTTCTAAAATGTTTACATTTTTTCCTTTCATAATGTTTTTTTTTATGTCTTATAAGGAAGATGATACTTTCTACACTTGTTGCGCAATATACTATGTCGTATGGGAAACTCTGCAAAAACTATAAAACTAAACAACTGAAATAGTGTACCAGTCTTTAAATGTGTCTACGGATGTGACTTCTGTGTATTTAATACATTTTAACACTCGTTCTTTTTATTCTTTGTAACAAACTTCAAAACAAAAGACTGGTTTAAATAACTTTTTAACTGGTTTCTTTGTGTGTTCATTGTGTTGACTTCTTCATCCATCAAGTTCGTTTGGGTCACTAACCAAATAATTATACAACATACATTTTAATGTTCTTTATAAATTATTCAACCGATATTTATCCTTCTTGAAGGCAGCTTCCATAAACTCGCAAGAAAGAAAGTAATCAAAGCTCTATAATCAGAGGATATACAGTGGAAATTCAATTTGTGCTTTTTTGTAAAAATATCAGTGGCGTCAATACCTACGGGCTTAACGAAATATCCCTAGTTGTCAATGCTTTGTTATTTTCGAATTTCCAACGTCAAATATTTCAGACGAAAAACGAAAAATGAAATTGAACTGAAATGGAATTTTTCATTATACTTTATAACTGTCATAACAGTAAATAAGAAAATTCAACCATGATGTTACTTCTTGCTATTTTTAATTGAATAATCTCATAAACAAGAGGTGTAAATTTCTTTTCGATAGTTATCTGATTTTCTCAAGTTCTTAATATCTGAAATATTATGTTGAAGTTATAGAAGACGTTGTTGACTGTATCTTTGCTTCTTTACATACTGTCATTGATAATTGTATGATTGATAACTACTTAAGTTTAATAAAAAATAAACTTATTATTCTGTCTCTTATACATACACTATGTATCTACGTAAAACTCCTGTCATTTTCCGAATTTTTATTGGAAACCTGACCTAAAATTTAAATTTTAGACAAAAATTTTAAAATACCTTTATTTTAAGTCTTTTTATTATTTATTGTTCACGAGAAAAATAATTTTGAAAGTTTTAAGAAGGAAATCCGTGACGTAGGCAGGTTCACGAGAAAAGAGACTCAAAAGAAAGAGAACGATATAGTGGCCGCCCTCTTACGAGTTATAAGCTACAAATCTATTATTATTATTTAATGCGTATTATATAATTATGTGTTATTGTTATAAGAAATAATGGGATTTTCCATATTTTTTATTTTTATGTATCTATTATTTTCCGAAAAAAATATTACATTCAATAGGTGAGAAACAGAAGTAATGATGACCTTTTTTAGCGACCATAAGATTACGGCAAAATGCTCTCTTACCGAAGATTCTACGTCACAGAGACATGCTCGCTTTTTTATTTACTTACAAATATTGAGCAATTTATAACTTTTTGTGTCGTTATATCTTATTTAACATTAAGGGCCGATTTTTTCAGCTCTGATGAAAGTGCTGGTTACCTTATTCCCAATATCTGCGAGCTCAACGAAATAATAAACTGATTTTTTTTAAAAAAAATCATTAATTTTTATCATATATAAATATTAACAACAATCAAAATATGTTCTGTATAATCTTAAAATTAAATGATATTTTATTGTCATATAACAGAAGAATAAATAATTATTTAAATGTGTAACAAAAAGTAAAAATTCTTTGTTACTTTTCTAAGTTTTATTTAGATGAATCGTTTTTAGTTTTCATTATAATATTTGAATAAGAAAACATCAATTTCCCCGCTTTCTCGCTTTTATTACAGATTTCGTTTTCGTTTATGAAATAAAATATTGCTTTGAGAACAATTAAAAAGTACAATACTAATTGATATCTTGATAAAAATTAAAAAACACTGATTTTTGATTTTTTAAATAGCCTTATGCTATTGGCTAATAGAAAAAGTATCACACTGATTTTGTAAATGACCTATATTTTTGACAACTTACGCCAGTTTTCGATGCGATATTTTTCTATGAACTGACTTATGGTAACTGACATTTTAACCAAAGGTAAAAAAAATCGGCCATACAATTAATTTTCGATGTAAATTTCTGTCAAATAGCTACCTTTTCAAAGGGCTGAATACCAATGTTGTTAAAGAACAACATGGAGTGTAGAACATTTTGTGCGTGGCGAGATTTGAACCCACGACCGGCACTATAACCAAATGTAAAGAAATCGGCCCTAACATTAATTTTCGATGTAAATTTCTATCTAGTAGCCACCTTTTCAAAGAGCTGAATAACAATGTTAAAGAACAATGTGATAATGTGGAGTATAGAACATTTTGTGCGTGGCGAGATTTGAACCCACGACCTCCAATTGGCGTGCGGCAGCCCCATTAGCAAGTTCCAAGTTCTTGCTGGTGAGTTCTCACGCAACGTACGGCCGAGTGCGTTTTGAGTGGCGAGGTGAACTGACCAGCCCAACTTGCATAATAATCATCCTCAGCTCCCATGGCCTTGCGGCTCTCAACCGAGGAGACGACTTGTGGGAGTCACGCCGTAATTGTACAGATTTACATGTAGCCACGAACATTCTAGAAGCTGTAAAATGCTCCTTAAATATTCAGCCACGGATGAATAAAGGATGATACACTTCTTTCATGGTTTTCCGGCACTTTGACAAGATTTCACGCAGAAAGTTTTTTATCGAAATGTCAAATGTCTTACACTTTGTACAATTTAAATGCCAAAAGATATGGACACATTTCCTTCAATTCAATTCGTCAGACATATCGTTGAGCTCAATAATATTAAAACAAAATTATTAGCATTTGTGTTTCACACCAAGTAGTGCTATCTACGATAAAATATATCATGGAATGATTACTAAAATTTCCGACAATACAGATTGGCGCTAGTAGAAGGAAATTTAGCAAAATTTTTAACTTTATCTCGCCAAGAGATTAGTACATTCAACAACAAAGGTTGTCTCTTTTATAATAATTGAAATAAAATTAGAAAGAAAAATTGTCTTCGAATGTTTTATATCCACTTTACGATTTCAACTATGGCCAAAACTCTCAGTTATAAATCAAAGATTTATGTTATGGGTCTTACAAGTACCAATAAAAATTGCTAAGAAATTTTGTTTTTTAGAATGTTTATTTACCGAAAAGTATGTGGTCACGCGACTGTTACCACACATATATTTATGGATCACATTTAATAAAATTGAAAAATTATTACACGATAGAATAACATTTTTAAGGGTTGCATAGATTTAAATGAATTTTAATTTTTTTTTTAAGAAATCATTGACTTATTCTGCAATTGTTAGTTAACATTCCAAATTTACGAAAATTGATGGAAAAACCTCGGGAAAAAGCATGTGGGTATGTAACATGTGGCAATTCTTTCAAGACCAACTAAATCTGTTTAAGTTTGTCGGTAAAACGATTTCACTAGTATATTATTTTGAATTTATAACGCAGATTTTTTTTCAGTAATGTGTGATCATTTGTTAAATTTACTTTGAAAGGTGTTACAGTAAAATCCGATTAAAACGACATTCAAGGGATTTAAAAAATTTCGTCGTTTTAGCCGATAAAATAAAATAAAGTTAGCTTATGTAGGTTTTCGTACAAGTAATCAAAATTTCGACATTATAACCAGTTTGTTGCTATAAACGGTATCGTTATAAACGGATTTTACTCGAGATTTTACAATAATTTGTGATTGCTTCTTTAAATTGTTACTTATTCACAATATGTTTTTTTTTTTCATAATGTTGTTCTGTGAAACCCGATTTTGAAATTATAATTTTTTTTTAATTTATTTTAAAATCAGATTATTTTTTATTATTTTCTTAAATCTGATTTTTATGCAATCATGCACTTTTTTCTATTCTCTCTATTAATTTTAAAATAATTACAGTACGCATTTAATTTTTTATTTTTAAAAATCATATTTTAAATACCGGTAGAATAACAATAAGGTGACAAATGCATACAAGTAGTGTCTTCCTTTAGTGAATATAAACATATGACAAACCGGGTTCTGACGTCATAGGGACGCACACACTTTTTAATTTTAATTATTTATTTATAATTCTAAAATGTCAATGTAATGTTAAAAAAATCCTCGGAAAACGCCATTGCGAACGAATTAAATTTAATATTCTCCTGATAGGTATGTTGCCATATCAATCTAAACACACTTAAGTATTGTAAGTCACATTTAATAAAATTAAATAATATGTTCGGGACTTAGAAGGGAATACACTGTAATAATCCAATTATTTCTTTATAAATTGGAAAATAAACTCTTGACTGCGTTTTCACATATAATTCGAACCCCGCTAAACTTCCCTGTTTAAGTCTTGTCTGTTTTTTTTTCTTGAACTCTTAGTTCTGATTGGCTCGGTGGAACGTATGTGTCCCGGTTTTCTACATCAATATATTGGCTGAATACAATGGAGTATTAGCAGCACATTGCACTTGCGGTAATTGCTCTGGTTTGGTGCTCTGCTTATTGATCACATCGGGTACGACTCACTAATGTGTTTACGTTTTTATTGTGTTTGATTATTACCTACACTAGTACTTAAACTACTACTGTATGCACCCTAATGTAACAATCAATAAACAAATACACATTTACATTTCAAATTGTTTTTATTAGTTCATTACTATTGCAGAGAAATATGTGGAATAAAGAATAGGAGCTTACAGTGAGCGCTAGTGTTCCATATATTTGACGTTTAAATGTCAGAAGCTAATTGACAGTTCAAAGTAACCTATAATTTTGAAATGCATTATTGTTATATTAAAAATTGTAATAATAAATCAGCAAATAAACATATGAAACCTTGACTAGTAATAAACAATTCATGTTCACAATAGAAAAAACAAAACTATTCTCATAATAGAAATAAGCATAAGCGTAACGATAGAGGTGTTTATGCTGCCAGTTTTAAGGAACAAGATCCAATATGGCGACAGAGGACAAACAAACCGCGTTTTGACGTTGAAGTTTGTATTTTATCTGTTCATTTGGTAAAATCACTTCTTTTTATGATTTCCAACCACATATCACGCCTTTCCTCAATTAAGTTATTTATAGCTATTAACATACCTAGGATAGTTATGAGTATCATAATCGTCGCAAATGTCAATTGAATTCCGAGCTCATAGAACGAGGATTTTAAGACATCTAAGACCTGGTTTGATTCATTACATCCGTGGTTTGTTCAATAGTTTACCGGTTTCGCGTTATTAATAAATATTATTTTATAAAGATCTCTTGTGAGTAACGTTTTCGTGATCAAGTCTGTATGGTTTGGTATGATAGGACAATTGTCCGATGTTATTTTGACAATTTTGTACGGTAATATTTTTACCATACTAACTTGTCAAAATTACATGGTATACAAGTATGCCATAGTTTCCTTGTTTACTTTTGTCTACGTAAAGAAAAGTTGAATATCCTGGTCAAAATCTGTGATTCAATATTACGGGGAGTGGGTAAAAGAAACTAAATTTATTTTGGATCTAATATCAGAAATAGGCATGTACTTATTTTCTGTTTTAAAAGATAATAAATATATATTTTAATAAATACTGATTAATAAAATGTGAAACATTAATAAAAATCGCGCAACCAAAGCATAATCCATGTATAATCACAGAATTTGCACATACCAATCGTTTTTCTACCTGACGTTTGTCCTATATCGCCATATTGGATCTAAATGTTGGATTGCCTAATAAGGAATAAAAGTAGTGATATTACATTTTTAGGTTAGGCGTAAGTTGTTTTATTTATTCTGATATTGTTACCGATTTTTATAATTGACGTTTACATTTTTTATATGAAGAGTTTACGCCTAATTCTTATTCCTGTAGCATAAATCGACTCATATTTTATAAATGTTTTTACTTTAAAACTATTATTATTCTTATTTCTTTATTTTATTTCTTATTCTTAAATCTGGTGAGCGTAAACGCATCTTTACCCTGTTGACTTCAAAATATGAAAATATTTTGGGACTGGAATAATAGTTATGCGTGAAAGCTTCCATTATAAATTCCCTCAACTGACGTTTGATCTATTTGTAAAGTTAAGCATGACATCATGTTCAAAAATAATTTTGTGTAGATAAAATAAACACTCCCTTCCGAACCGTAATTTATTTTCACCCTTCACAAATTTGAACAAATTCCCCCGTATCGCGACATATCTACACTTTGATATATTTCCATCATGATACGTTGTTTCATTGCGATATATCATGTGTGAGTCATGTGCATCACTCTAGCTCGTTTGGAAAAAGGGAATTTTTCTGCAAAAGTAGAAACGCCCAGTAATGGAGATTTATTTGAAATGCTACCCACAGAAGCAGACCGATTATTCTTTCCAGGGGTGCATAATGCCCAATAATGGCGAGAATTGTATACCCTCCACAAATAATTATATTTTTATTGATATCTTGAATGTACGGGGTCCCAGGTCTAATGGGCAGGATCACGGTAATATATATTACCGTGGGCAGGATGCAGTAGGCCCGGGTTCGAGTTTCGTCAAATTATTTCGCTGTATAAATTGCATTCGAAACAATAGAAAGGGTACCTGTAGGTATGATAAACGCTATTTACGGTGTAAATATATATCATTATAAGATGATTCTTTTTGTTATCCATTTTACTTCACTTATATTTAAAGAGAAGTAAATGGAACTGATAATTTTGAGAAGTAATAGGAACGATAATTGTGAACAACTTCAGAATTATCTCTAAAAATATGTATATTATTCCTTCGAACTAGATATAAGTAAGATCATTCTACGGCTAATCATACTTCAGCTTCCATTCGTTTCATATCTTCTAGATGATCCATTTCGAATGGAAGATTCGAAATGGATCATCTTTTGAAAAATTTATTGAAACGTTTATCACTATTCTTTTTGCATTACACAAAGTTATTTTAACCGCTCAAAAACTTGCAAAAAAGAAATGGTTTTCATTTATTTCATACATATTACTCACGTTATTATCAAGTATTTCCTACAAAAATTAAAAGCCAACTAAATTATTATTTTTATTAAGATTCTGACGAAAGTAAACTTCTCTTTTAAAAAAAAAAAGACCGATTGGAACAAAAAATGAAGGGCATAACTAGATGTTATATTATATAAATAAATTTCAACATTCTACGGCTAATAGTTATGTGAAAAATAAAAAAAAAACACTACGAGCAAAGTGCCCTTTTGGCACTGCCGATTACAATGAAAAAGAGAGATGCACAACTATAGATGTTATAGCAGTTCTATATACAAAATGGATATTTCCGTTGAAAACAGAAATTTTTCGCGATTACAATATTTATTCCTTTATTCTGTACAAGGAAGTAAAAACATCCGTATGATTTACATTTTCATTTCATAAACAGTAAATTTAAAACATTGTTATAAATCTGATAAAAATACCATTTTTAGCTAGTTGTGAAAAAGTAAAATTATTGGCTGTATTGTAATTATAACACAGATAAAATGAAATTGAATAATGAAACAACTTTGTTGGCTGACAGCAAAACATAATCTAATTCTTAAGTGACATTAAAATATCAATAAGGACAACCTGGCGACATCAGGCAGCGTCCTTAAGGGTGGAAGAGATCTTATCACAGTTGATTTGTGACAAAAAGAACGGTCTCAATAAGTGAATTAACTGATATGATGTGATAATTAGTGTAAAAAGAATAAACCTATAGTTAAACTTCGATATAATGGACTTCAGATAAAAAGGGCAAAATGTCCGGTTATATATGAATTTTTTTTTAAAAATCCTATTAACGTCATACATGTTTAAATCCAAGTGTCATAGATTATGAAAACGCAACACTGACATTCGCAATCAAAGAGGTTACACGGGAATCCCCGAGTTGCTTTCCGCTTTTGCATTGCTTATCTAGGAAGTTTAAATGATTTCGGAAATAGTTATTTTTATATAACAGATTTTAGGCTTTAACGAATACTCCCTCACCCGCATTAGTCCGTTATATCGAGGTTCTACTATACTGATATCTGCTATATAGCAATCTGACATACAATGTATATGTATATAATGTAAGTAATATGTTTTAAAGAAACCACTTTTATAAATGAATAAAATCTGTAAAAAGTAGATTGCTACATTGAGTAATGGAGATGCTATATTTATTTAGAACGCCACTGCATTGCACCCCAAAGAAAATCATTAGCGCACGTGCAGAAATGTCAAGGGGTACCGCAATTTAGAAGGCCTATATTTCCTCCAAATGTCGATAAAGTTAAAAATAGCAAAGCTTCAACCAAAGGTTACTTTGATTTGGTTCTTATTTAATTACGACTGTTCGATGTTATTTATAGACAGATACTTGAACGAGCTTAATAAATAGGTAAATAAATGAAATTCCGATCATGAGAAATAATAACACGCTTATTTATTTTTAAATTCGGCTCGTCATTTGTCAACTGTTGGTAGCAGCGGAAATGACAAAACAACAGCGGAACAAAATTCCGAATTGGACAGAAAACAAAAAAGGAAAAAAAAGTTAGTGTGGGTCACGCAGCCAGATCACGAAAGCAGTGGGCTTTGACCGCTGTGTTTTGTTTTGCAACATTTGGGAGTGGTGCATTTGATATTTATGAGCTAATAAGACGGTTTCTCAGAAATAAATCACAAACGTGATGACAAAAGAAATGAAATGCTGATAAATAACACGCAGCGAGTAAAATCACAGATTGAAAAAATATATTAAACCATAAGTTTCATTATTGTCATTTTATTTAAAAATATTTGGAATACGACACACAACGGAAGGCCCAATCTTTCGAATATCTGTACAGGGGCCCTAACCATTGTCGAAAAATTACCATTTTTCAGAAGAATATGAAAATATACAATGAGTATTTGAAAATATTTCATTTAAATATTATTTCTTGACATGTCTTTAGCAATTTCATTGGTTGTCTGATTTTAAAAAACAATCGCACATCTGCAATTTTTAGAACTTGCGAAAGGGATACATATTTGCGACCTAGCAGTATCAAAATGTTACTGTATGTTGTTGTTTTTGTTACGAAAAATAAATTTTATTTATACCTAATAATATTTTTTTGTATAACTAACAGTTTGTTCATCACTAATGAAGGCAGATGACGTCAGAGAACATTTTCACTTTAAATCTTATCACGACATATTTTCAGTTGCGTTTTCTATGCTATGCTTATTTCACTCTCTTCTTTCAGAAAAAATATACTATTTTTTTTTATTATACGGATAATGCAAATGTTTGAACTCTAGTGTAAGAAGTAATTTATTTTAACATTAATGTGAAATTACATTTTTATCTAGAAAAACCAAGCCTACTTTTAGCAGTGTCTGTAGAAAATCCATTTACGAAATGTTTGGCGATTTCAGTCATGGTTTTTCAATGTATTTTTTAACGTCAAACTTATCAAATTCCTCGGTTTTGTTATCATTAGCTACGGATATGTCATAGTTGATATAAATAGACACACCCTGTGTTCAGTGATTAAGAATTAATTATAGACTAAATACATGTTTTGTCAGATAATGTCTCCCAAGATGAACTATTTATAAAGGTGTCTGTTTTCTCTCAAATATTTTTAACTTCCATTGTATACATGCATCCCTAAATTATTTATAAATTCATATATTTCTATTCATTATGACTTTCTTTGTACATCTGATATATTTCAGAAGAAATAAAGAAAAAGTCAAATTTGAAATCAAATATTCGTATAATTAATTTTCTTTAATGTAAGACAGTATTTGAAAATTTTTAAAATTTATGTTAAAATAGTTTTGTCTTCAGAAGCAAATAATGTTTCATACATACAGTGGCTCACAGAATTATTCGTACACCTATGTTTTCTATTTAAAAAGTGATAAATAGAGTACTTTTAAAAATAATATTGATATATTACTGACGGGATCATATTCTCTCATATTCCAGTAATAAAATTCAATAGCCAATTATGAAAAAAAAAATATTTTTCTTATGTAAATTAAATAAAAACAAAATGCATACAAAAAACAGGTACACAAAATTATTCGTACACTTATGAAATCTTACATATAACGAGTCAATATTAATAGTTATAAATATAAAACATCTGTGATTACATAATTACCATTTGTTTGAGTATTTTGTAAAAGGTTTTTTTAAAAATGGGTCGCAAAAACAAGAAATTACGGTAGTTGAAAGACGAATCTATGTGAAATGACTTTGTCAGTGTAAATCTTTAAGGGAGGTTGTCAAAATTGTATGCATATTGCTCTCAATTGTTAACAACATTACAAGTAAATATAAAAATCAGGAGTAGTTGAAAAATATTTGCCGTGGGGACCGTAAGAAAATTTTTAATTAGCAGAATGAACAATTTATTGAGCATTAAATTAAATTAAATACTAAAAACTCCTGAATAAATTAACAAAAAATATATCTGAAATTTTTGGGGGATATATTGAAACATAGACTATTCGAAGAACTCTAAGAAATTTTGATTTTAATGGCCATATAGTCATAACTAGCTCCTACATATCCCCAAACTAATATGATCCTGCCGCCGTGTTTCACTGTACTACATAAAATGCAGTTATTAAGCTCAGAATTTGGATTTCTCCAATCAAAAGATTTGCCATTCCACTCAAATCCTCAAAATTATCAATTTCCAAAAAACAGAATCCGTGTTAATGTACTATTTCCAAATGCGAGTCTCTTTATTTTATTTTGTTTGGAATTGTAGGGCCCACTTTTTACTATAAGACCATTAGAATCAAAATTTCTTAAAGTTCTTTGAATAGTCTATGTTCCAATAGACCCTTAAAAAATTTAGTTATTCTTAATATTAATTTATTCAGGGTATTTTTAGGATTTGATTTCACTTAACGCTCAATATATAGTTTATTCTGCTGACTTAAAAATAATTTAAGGCCTCCACGGCGAATATTTTTCTACTGGTTCTTAATTTTATATTTACTTATATGGTTCTCAACATTTAGTGCGATCATAGTTTAATTTTGTCAACCTCCCTTAAAGATTTACACTGGCAAAGTAATTTCAAGCAGATTAGCCTTTCAACTACCATAATTTCTTATTTTTGTGAACTATTTTATAAAAAATCTTATACAAAATACTCAGACAAATGATAATTATGCAATCACAGATGTTTCATGTTTATAAATATAAATATTGACTCGTTATATGTAAGATTTCATAAGTGTACGAATAATTTTGTGTACCTAGTTTTTGTACACATTTTGTTTTTATTTAATTAACATAAAAAAAATAATATTTTTTTCATAATTGGCTATTGCATTTTGTTTCTGGAAAATAAGAGAATCTGATCCTGTCAATAATACATCAATATTTTTTTGAAAGTACTCCATTTTTCACTTTTTAAATATAAAACTTAGGTGTACGAATAATTTTGTGAGCCACTGTAGGTATATCTATTCTATTTCGAATAATTCGACTCTCAAAACATATACACTCAAACCAACTAGTTTCCGTACACACATTGCGCTTTTTTTTTTAAATATATAAACACCCTGAAATCTTTTGGCACTCAGTAATTGTTTCAGATAAACCAAAATAAACCTTTTTGGTGGACGAATTATTGTTTGGAAAAGAAAGAATAAATAACTGAAAATAAAAAAATTATGCCCAACAGTAAAATATGGAAGTGGTTCTATGCTTGGGGGCTGTATCGCTGTATGAGTGCAGAAAGGGTGGGAATCTTAATTTTTATTGACGGGATAGTGGGTTATTTGAATATTTTAAAAGAGAATTTGGAAAAGTGTGCTGAATATTGGGTTTAAGTGATTCTTATATCTTTCAACAAGATAATGACCGCAAACATACTCCACGTAAACTGCTAGAACAGTTATTGTACAATTATAGAGAACAATTAAAACGCCTCCACAGTCTCCAGATATGAATCCCATTGAACATCTCTGTGATTTATTTAAAAATATATAGAACAAAACGTCCATAGAATATAAAAGAACTACTACATTTATGTTAGAAAAACGGGGTAAAATTGACTCCAAACTCCAAGAAAATTAGTGGAAAGTATGACAAACCGTTTAAGGGAAGTAATTCTAACGAATGGCGGTTCAAAATATCATTGGTTCTATATAATTTACAGGTGTTCGGAGACTAAATTGGCGTACTTAGTTGTTATAATAAATATAATTTTTTTTCTCGATTTCACTATAAAAAATTTTAGGAGTCAATACATCATTTTATTTATTAATATAGTAAGTATAATATAAAATTTATTTCGTGTATATATATTCAATAAAAATTTTTAAAAAAATAGAACACTTTTTCCTTTATTGTGTACGGAGACTAATTGGGTAATATTACGGACAGAATTACTACAATCATGCACCTAAATAAATAATAATTTTCATAATTTTTGAACAACTGGTTACAGTTTTATGAAAAAAAGTCTGAAAATCTGAAGAAGGAAAGAGATTTTTTTTTTAGATTTTCGTAATATTTTTTGTACGTGCTATACCTTTAAAAATTCAGAAAATGTTGATAATATGTATCTACATGTAATTTTGTCGTATAATTGAATTGTGAGGCCTAGTTATACTGCATATTGTAATTGTAATAATTAATTATAATGCAAAAGTATCTAAAAATGTGAAAATCAGAATTTTGAATTTTATGGAAGGTACATTTATTTGAATTTATGGTCAAATTACTTAAATGTTAGAAAAAGTACCATAGGGAGTAAGTTTATTTCATTTTATACACAAAACAAAATATTTACATAACTAATTTCATGTTTATTAAAAATTTTCACACCTTGTTTGTTTGTAAAGAAAATTCTTATCTGCATCGTAAATATGATTAATGATAAATAGACATACAGAACAAATTTATATATTGATTATTTTATGTCATCCATTGATCGGCATAGAAATAACCCATTTTGCCGTTAAATTTCACGTTTTAATTTCCTGGGTTTATGGCCTAACTGTAAGGATATTATTAACCGATGAATCACCTATAAACGTACAAAGCAAACATGAATGTTCGTGGAATCATTTGATAATGACGTATTGAAAACACGAGATCAAAGACCATGTTTAGGTTATGTAACATGAAACATTAACAGAGCATTAGGAGTTATATATAGCACTTGCGATTTCCTTCAATCAGTGTAATGTGCATGTAATTAACGATAGGGGACATAATTGCGATGATTCCTGCCACTGCGGTTTCGTCCTTTCAAATTTTATTATTATACAAATTTTCACAATTCATACATTATACACGACTTTGAGTATGAATTTTAAGGGCATGTAGTATTCAATGTAATAATTACGAATATTTTTTTTTAGAATATTCTCAAATTGTCTAATTTTCAAAAACAGTACCTTTTGGGTACCACTCTCGTTAACATTGCATAACTAAATATCGGTGAAACAAATAAACGAATAATTAATTAAATTAGTAAAGTTTGTCGGTTAAAAAAACAAATTTGTGACGTTTCAGTTGAAAACAGTGGTCAAAAATTGTTTAGAAAACCAAAATATAAAAATTAGTACACGGAGTACTATATACCATTACAATTTACGAAGTCGAGAATACCCCGGTATATTATCATTAATGGGCGTGTCAATCTATTTTAGTAAAAACCTAGTAGTACACGAAAAGGGAAAATATCATGACGTCACTATTACGATGTTGAGACAGAGATAAAGATAGAAATAGTGATGACACAAGCGTAAAGTAAACTGCTCTTTAGTGAAAAACTTGTTTATAAATGCTTTTTAATTTATAATAATTTTTCGTTCATTTATGTATTTAATTCTCTAAAAATTGTCCTCTTGGAAATTCCTATAAATAAACATTTTTTTTTCCTCGGTAGTATACAATATCATTGTATAAATATAATTTTCAAACGAAAAAATAGTAAGTTATCATATCTAATGAAAATATGTTTGCCAATAACTGATCTAATATTGCAAATAATTGTAAATTGATAAGATTCATTCGAGTTGAAATAAAAATGTTATCTTATGAGCAAATTTATCATTTTTATATTATTACAATAAATTAGTTATTACTTATGACCTTTAGTTTCTATTTAAAAAAATATTAGACGATTTTTCCATACGATAACTTATTTAGTATTTAATTTAGTTACCTATTCTATTATACATATTTGCTACATCTTTTATGTATGTGTATGTGTATAAAAATTATAAAATATCCATATCTAATGATAACAATATGTTAACTGTAATTTTAATCAAAAATATACCCACTTCATTGAAATTGGCATTCAATTTTTTTTATAATTGAATCTGAAAATAAAATTGTTGCCGAAATGGAAAATGTGAGAAAATTCCTTGTTTCAAATCGAAAGCGGACATAATTTTGCTTGGCGGTATGTTCACTTGTTGATATTCTATATCTAATCTTATTGAACTTTACTTTATTGTTAGCAAATATTTTAAGTACTATTACAATTCAAGGGAATTATGAGATAATTAATCAAAAAAATATTTTTATGTTTTGTGGCACACATGCTTGTATTGCTGGTCACGGGATTATTTATCCTTGAATATAAATTATTTTAAAATTTTGTGGAAAATCTAGTGCAGTTACTTGAAATTATATATGAATTAACTTTGTAACAAGTGATATTGTTTATTATTTACATATACTCGCATGTACATCAAGAAAACAATATAGAATATAGCTTTCCAATGAAAAGAGTAATTTTCTCTCCAAATGGGAGAAAAACAAACTCGTAATGATGGTTTTAACGGAGACAAATGCAAGTCAGCAAGGTGTGTCCACCTTGAACAATTGCACATCAACTAGACGTTCGCGTGTTGCGCATCTCTCCTTGTCTAGCACACTGGCCGGATTTCCAGGGTGTTCTGGATTACTCCCTCCACGGAAGCTTTAAGCTTTGTAGAGGGCAGCACTACATAGAACTGTTACAGTTCAGTAGGGCACGGAAATTGAAGACACTATACCCTAGTATTTATTTTTTCACTACAATTTATGGTAATTTTGGAACTTACGAAAGCCTTAGGGTAGATCAACTGTTGTTTTGAGCTACAGGTATTAATTAAATTTAAATTCACGATGTGGTCACAATGCAAACCCTTCAGGATAGCGAGAATTGTCCTCAGGATATGTGGGGAGGATTAAATTGAATTGGGGAGGATTATAATAATGTCATGCTAAGCGCGAAATTCAGATAATATGGGTTGCATTCCAATTAATTCACATAATACCACACACAAAATTGAAATTAATTTCGATCCATAAATTTTCCAAAAATTAAAAAGAAAACTGCCTTTTGAAAAATTACTTTGATAATTAAAAATAACTGAAGAGCAATTCATATTAAATTAGTTTTTTCACTACTAGCCTAGACATCTCCCATTATTTACCTTTTTTTACATGAGAAATTGTTTTTATTACCGTTTACTTGGTAATCATGGTGATCTAAGTTTATAATAAATTATTATTGACCTAGGTTTACTAAACTCAAGAAAAGTGTAAAGTGTGGTTTCACAATTAAATTTGCTGTTTAATTTAAATAAATTAAATAAAAACATATAAAGAATCAAAAATAAGGTTAACGAACTGAAATGTTAAAAAACATAAAAATTAATGCAGCCTATATTATTTTTCTGAATATTAAGAAACAAGTAAATATTCATGTCAAAATCTGTTTTCTTATCAATATAAATTTAAATAGGATTGGGACTATTTTTGACCAGCGCCTTGTATCCCTTTTATTGCTTTGCACCTCGGGCACAATTTTGACTATAGGTCAATAATGATACACTTCTTTTCTCAACCTTGTTATATAATTTACTATTGTTCTATTTCTGTTTGTGTATATGACCTATTTATGGGATTTTTTTTAATTGGAAATTTCAGTAGTCCATCTTATTTGTTTATATTACTGTTGTATCTAACATACAGGTATCGTTTAGATAAAAATAAGGATTTAACATAAATTTAATACTTTACTGTACCGGTAGTAATACAAGTAGATGTTGAGAATTCTTGTAGTACGTTGAAGTATTTTTCAAAAAGAAATCTTTAATTTTCTAGTTCCGTTCACAATTTAAATGTGATATTCTGATATAAGAAATAATTTCGTGCTTCTGGAGATATGCTTGCTTGGAGTACAAAATTGAATTACATATTAAAGTCACGATACGCTGAAAATCTATTATATCCCTGTCTTCTGCAAACATATCTTTCAGCAACTTTCTGAAATTATATTTGCGAGTCACATCTGTAATTCACTTTATTCTGTGCAAGTGCAGTTGGCATCTGTCTGAAATTACAACTAGTGGCCATTCATAATGCAGACCTTATTAAAAATCTCGTTACGTTCGGCTGAGGTTAGGTTAGTTGACCCCACTGACCCCCAATTGACCACGAATTCTAAACCTGTGAGTAATGGGAGTGGACACTTCCCGTTAAAAGTATTGTCAATTGCAACAATGATTGTTTGTGGTAAGAATACAGTGTATTGTGAATCATACATTACATCTTGATGAGTAACATATATAATCACATACCGTTGCATTTCCTATAAAATTCTAAATATTTTACATGTTATGCCAAACATATTCCTGTGATATTTTTGTTGTGAAGTGTCCATTAACCATATGGCGTCATTACATCACTGTACCCAAAAATAGCCCACATGTCCAGGTTTAGAAAATCAGTGTGACACCCACATTAAGCTATTACATCATGTATTAATCATTCAATCTGTTTTCCATTGATGAAGAAATGCTGGTAGTAATTTTTTAGTCACTGTACTAAGGGAAAATTAAGTCACAGATAATTTTTACATGAACGAAATCATGTAATGGCCGGTTACATCGTTTTGTTTCTTAAATTTTAAGTTTTCCTTAAACATCGAAATAAAATGACAAATGAACTATTTTAACATTGCTATAAAAATTTCGATTAGATTTTTTTTTGTTTAAGTTTTGCTTAAAAATTAGGCCTTGTTGGTTGGTGCAATTGGACATAAGCAAGACAAAGTTCATATGACCCAATTGTTAATGCATTTTGAACTTATTATTAAATATGACATGTACTGATATTTCCATACTCAAATACAGAATATATTAAACTATGATATAGACAAAAGTAATTTAGAAAGTTTGACAAATAATTAAAAGAAGAGCAAATGTGATTCAGAATAATCAGTTATTGTAGATCAGAAATAAACAAAGGTAATTTAAAAAGAATCAATTGAAATTTAAATTAAATCATTTCTGAATTAATTTGACTTTGATCTAGATCTGATGCTTTTTCCATTACAGTCGCTTAATCTGAAACATATACATTTAATGTTTTCGGAAATACAGCTGGAAAAGTTCTAGTTGTATTTTTAGAAAATATATGCCGAAACAACAGCTATCATAATTTCCCCACTGACATATTTTAAATGTTACCACCAGATGCAGCCACTTCATTGGCTCTTAATACACCAGAGAAAATGCCTCTCACACAGCTAAAGCTGTCATTTTATGAAAGTTAATTAGGACATAAAAACATAACACTTGTACGGAAAAAATGCTGGAATGAGTAATGCTGTTTTTATAATAATTAAAAAGTGCGTTTAAATGTTTCGAGGAACTGTATTTTTTTTTTGTTTTAAAAAACTTGAACATGAACATCATATTTTTAGGGTTATGTTAAAATGTTTTTGTTTCCAGTGCCGTTGGTAAAACCTGTCTGCTGATCAGCTACACGACGAATGCCTTTCCCGGGGAATACATCCCCACGGTGTTCGACAATTACTCCGCCAATGTCATGGTGGACGGCAAACCCATCAACCTAGGGTTGTGGGATACAGCTGGACAGGAAGACTACGACCGTCTCAGACCTCTGTCTTATCCACAAACCGACGTCTTCCTTATTTGCTTTTCGCTTGTCAATCCTGCGTCCTTTGAGAACGTCAGAGCCAAGGTAAGAGTGACAAAAAAATCTCCTTAATTATAAAAAATAGTATAGCTCACTGATCTGTAACAGCAACCTATATATTATAAGATAAAATAAAAGAAATGGTGTAGATTTGGTGATTTGTCCAAATAATGGAGCTTAAACTTTCTTAGAAGTTTGTCCTCTGGAGATTAGATACAACAAAGCTCTGAAACTAGGCTTATAATGATTACTTGATTACCCTAATTTCACCAAGGCTGTTAACACTTTAACAAGTTAGCTTTGAACAGTTTTAGCATTTTTATTAGTGCATTAAGAGAAAAAGAGAAATAATTTAGTTTATAACATTTCTTAAAGATGCTTTAATTTATCAAAATAAATAAAAATATCCATTCAATATTCATAAAAACATTATTATTTGTTGTAAAATTCTATTTATGAATAAAAAAAATTACTATTTATGAAGAAATAGTATGAATTTAATTTGCCTTCTATACCATTACCAAAACTCTTCACGCCTATGGTTATCATCCATAATATAAAAAACTACAATATGTTTTCCTAATGAAATTATTACTTGTAATATTTAAAATGTAATGAATTGGTTTAAGGTTAAAATTTGTTTTTCAGTGGTACCCAGAAGTAAGGCATCACTGTCCGAGCACGCCTATTATCCTTGTAGGAACGAAGCTTGATCTACGTGAGGATAAGGACACAATTGAAAAGCTCAAGGACAAAAAACTTGCGCCTATCACATATCCATCGGTAAGCATTCGTCATATTTGTAATAAAACCACAATGACTCATACATAATTAATTTCTGTTTCCTAAATACATTTAAAATTAGTAATTTTCATGATTAATACATATTTCCTATACCATTAAAATTTGTAAATCCAATAATAGAGAAAATGAAAAATTACATTTAGGTATTAATGTGTTTGTTCAAAAATTAATTAATTTTGGTTATGTAATTAATTAATTTGACAAAGCAAAATTAATTTCGCACAAAAATAATTTGATTACAATTTAAATTAGAAAGAGCTTTACATAAATACAATAAGACCGCGCTTAACGCTGTTTGATATTACAGAATTTTTTTAAATTCTTATTTATGATTGATTATTTTAGCTCGATTTTTATAACAAACAGCCGACTATCATAAATTTAATAAAAAGTACTTAATGATAATTACTTATTCTCTGTTCTGTTTCGCTTATCCCCAATATTTTTGTGTTACCTTGGATTTATAACTGACACGAAACATAGAACATAGTTTAGCATAGAAAACAAATAATTTTGTTTGGGAGTTTTATAAAAGTCACACAAGACACAGAAAACAGACCTTGAGCATGCATATGACTGATTAGATGTTCAGCGGTTCACGGTCTGCTGTTTCATTTTGTTTTTACAATCAGCAGCCTTCTTCTTCTCATACGAAATTAGCTGATTTTTTATTAAACTGATCAATTTTACGTCGCCCACCTACGCCTATACGAGAGATAGCTATATTTTTGCTGAAAAAGGAGGTAATAAAATTAGTTCAATTTCACGTGTGATAATATTTGAAAGAACAAAAAAATATGAGGAAATTCTTGATTGTTTTACTTTGAACTGAAAAAATTGTAATGAAATAGGATAAACATGATAATAAAGTTAATATTTTAAATTTCACGGTGTTTTGCCGAAAACTTTCACCGAGATTCATAAAAAAGATTAGCCACCTAACCAGGATTAGTTATACCCCTTGTCAACATCCTGAAACTTAACTGCAGTCTCAATTCACGAAAAGAATTAAATATATTATTTAATTCCAAAGATAACTCCACTGAAAAAATTGGTTTCAAAGTATTTTACTTTTACGTTGTCAAAATCACTATAAATCTATCTCTGTAATATTTAGAAATGCTGATAATCATTTTCAAATATTGCTAATTCCCCCAAATTAGTGGAGTTATCTTTTGGAACCAAATGTTATACTTAATTCTTTTATGAATTGGGACATTTCATGATTTTAACCAGGGATATAAGTAATGTGGATTAGTGGCTAATCCCTTTTATGAATCTGGGTGTTAATATGTTTTTTCTACAGCATGTGAGATTCCAGCACTCGATTTCGTTTCGTGCCGAAACTTTCAATATTTCCATCCCCTAGTAGAATTTATTTGTACTGCCTGAAGTATACAACGAATATGTACGAACCTAGAAAATGGACATTGGTTTTGTTCCTGAACTTAAGGTCTATGTTTTATGTTCTGTGTGTCTTATAAATAGATGCATTTATTTCCTACTAATTAAATCATATGTTTTCTGTGCTAAATTGTATAGTATAAATTAGCCTTTAAGATGGTTTCGACTGGAACTTAAGTTAAGCGAGATTTTACTGAAAAATTAATTTTTATTTAGTAGTGAGTTGTTAGTGAGGGCATGTGTTTCGCAGGGCCTGGCCATGGCAAAAGAAATCAGCGCCGTGAAATACCTGGAGTGCTCCGCCTTAACACAAAAGGGCCTGAAGACTGTGTTCGACGAGGCCATCCGCGCAGTGCTGTGCCCCGTGCTGCAGGTCAAGCCCAAGCGCAAGTGCGTGCTGCTGTAAGACTCCCGAGTGTAGTGAAGGACAAGTGATCCGAGTGGTCTGCTGCCAGTATTCTAGTTGATGTTCAACTCACTACGGGCTTATATCGTCACTAGATAGCCACAAGTCAATAAGAGATGAAAGTAGCGGTAAGATTTCCAAATTTATTCCAAATTACGCAGTTCTCAAAATGTAACTGCCACAAAATAAATCTGGCGTATAATGTTTATTTCAAATGTGTTCAATCTTGCGCTACAAACATTAAACAAAATGGCTGCATTGTCATAATATTCAATTATAGCAATTATAATTTTTGGCTTGTCATAAATAAACATATTTATGAAGACCAAAAACACGGTTCTAATTTCTTCAATAAAATTGTAAATGGGGGAGTTAAGCTCAATCAAACTATTACAACTAAATACGATAAAATATATACCTGAATATATAAGAACGATAAGTTATAGAATATTGTTTAAATAAATACAAAGGATTTTAAAATTACTTGACGTTTTTGAAATACAATGAATAAAAATATGTACTTATACTGCAAAATAATACAAAATCACAAACACTTTTTTATTTCGCTTCGCATAAAAATTAATTCAAGGTTACAATTACAATTAAAATTTTTATTAGCATTATTTCGGTTAAAGTATTGCTTAATATTTAAGCTTTATTCATACAACAGGACACTTACAAATATTTTCGAATGAACATGGCAAAGAATGTTTAACTCCCTCTTTACTCAAAATATTTCTATTTAAGTTTTGCAAATTGTAGACACAAAGTTGTATGTATTAAATTTGGACAAAAGACTGCCATATCTACTGATAAAATAGATATAGATAAACCTATGACATTGTCATTGTTAAAATCATAATTTGAACACATAAAGATGCTTATTTTTTTGGGGATAATGATAATCGTGTATTTTCTTCATTTAATTTTCTTTGGGATTTGTTTTCCTGTCGTGTTTCGCACTTTCCTAAGATGTGCTCTCTCTATTTTCGTCTCTTATTTTTCGTCTGACTGTTGTGTATCGTGTGTGACTCATTAATCGTTAATTCTATAAACATGATTGGGTATATTTCTTTCATTGTTGGTTTCTGGTTTTCATGTTTATGGAAATAACTGAAAATGTGATTGGAAAAGTTAAGTAATTCCTATTTGGTTCAAACACGTCATAATTATATTTTATTATGTAACTGGAAAAGATGGAATTATTCTATGTAGAATAATAATTATTTCGTTATGTGTACTACATTTCTAACACAAACTAAAAGTTGTGTATATAATATAAAAAGATTATAAGGACACAAATATTTTTTGTTAATTAAAATAAGCTTGTAAATAAAATTTGTAAATTTGCAGACATATTCGTAACCGTTTCATATAATAACTAACTTGAGGATCTATGTAATATAAGTGTAGTGCTGTTTGTAACGAAATTTTTAACCTGTCGCTATGAGTGTTATTTGCGAGTTGGGTAGAAGACAAAATTCTTTTATTTTGGGCCCGAACTATCGCAATTATACTTCATTTTCAACAAACTTGTGTTGTGGTTGAAGTATAGAAATCAGACTTTCTACAAGGCCCAATTTAAAATAATACCCGAAAATATCTACTGGGTTATTTGTTTATGTGTACAAAGGTTTGTCAGTTCAGTTCAAATTGTACATAAAAAGGACAGAAATTGTTGTGTAAAAACTTGTTATGAAAGCAGATTTCAATTTCTATATAACTTACAGATAGACTTACATAATAATACCTGCTCTTTTCAATTATTCAGCTGATATTTTCAATCATAGACTCATCATAAATTCAATTTATTTCATAGAAAGCAATACAGACATCTATAATCTCTAGAAAACATTTCCAGTGCTGAAATATTCGATTAATAGATTCGATTTATTTATTGAAAATAAATAAAACATTATTTCATATATCAGTTGAATAGTTGTAAATATAGCAGAATTGATTTACAGATTAATAAAAACTGATATAATTTCTAACACAGTTACAAGTTTGGATTAGAGGTATGGTGCTATACAATATTGATTTACTGCCAATTATTATTTAAATTATCATATCAGAATTTGCTAATTATTTGCTGAGTTTATTTGCAAGTGATTTATGGTCACAAATTTACTATGGAAATATTTTTCATAAGAGAAAAATATTTTAAAAGAATTCTATGTAGAGTAGAAGATTTATTTGAAGATAAGGAGGATTTATGTATTGTGATGAAGCTTGTTAAGATCGCCATTTGTATAAATATCAACAGATAAAATGGCTGTACCAAAATATATCTAAGTGTAAATTCTTAGTTATGTTAGAGATTATTAGATTTTGTGAATCAGTTTTATATATTATACAGTACAAATGTTACTGCAAAAATTGGAAGCACTGCACTTTCGAGACCTGTACTTTGTGCGCATGCTTAAAAGTGGTTCAGTGGTTCTCATACAAGATAAATGAAAAAAAAAAAAAGATTGTTTGAGAACTACAGAGAATTTTTCTGACTGCGACTGCGGTACTAGTGTAGGTTTCTAAACTGCATCCGGCCAAAATTTTCTTTTCACTTATGTTATACAGCGACGCGCCGAAATTTTACGTATGTTTATTTTTCTGTAAATTTTATGGCATTTATATTTCTAGTTAATTGTTTAGCCCAGATCTTAAGAAAAATTAAACAGTGATATTCAGTGAGTCATTTTTGGAAGTTTTTATGAAAATATTTTTAAGATAACGAAATTATTCACCACTGAATGTGACGTAGGATTAATTTTTCTTTGATTTAGATTGTTTGTTTAGTACCATGTAAAATAATTAATTTTATTTCAATAAAACAATATTTAAACTGCGTTTTCGCATCTGAGACAATTTCAATAAAAATATTTTACAGTTTTAAATATATTTTCCACATGACGCAGATTTTCTTTAATTGATATACTATAAGAAATAAAATTAATTAACAGTTTTCAAAATTTTATTTCATATTAAAATTATATTAATACATCATTCATGGAATATACTAGACCCGTTTCACATAAAATCAGTGACTCGAAACGAAGTATTAAATTTAAAAACTCTAAATCGAAACTGAACAATTTCATTAAATCAAGTTATTTTGATATGTAGAATGAATACCGATAAATTATATTTATTTAATGTGAGTCTTGAATTTGAAAGCTAAAAAATTCTTAGATATAAATTTGCGAACCGAAAACAGTTATTTTTAGAGATTCGAGTCCCTGCATTAAAGTTTTCCTACGAAACACTCCCACAAAATCTACCAGTGTGTGTAAAGTGATAGGTCAGCAATATCTACAGTTAAAACATCTCATCATTAAAAAATCTGCTTAAAACAGATTACTTCCAACAGTAAGTAATATATAGTGATTTATTAATAAACTTTTAATTTAAGTGTAATATTTTTCATATTTTATTAAGGTATTCTTAATAAACGATAAAAATTAGACATTTTATCGACTAGTAACACATTTTTTTAATATCGAAAGTTCGCACGCCTTTATAAAAGCAGCTAAGCAGCTATTCAACGGAGCATCGATTCAAATAAGTCTTGGATCAAAAGTTTTAGTCTAATCTTTGAACGAGCCATGGGAGTAACGAAATATTGCCTGTACTTCACCATCAATAGATCATTCCAAGCCTACTGTTTTTCAAGAAATACTTATTTGGATATCAATGTTTATTATGTATAATTAATATTAAGGTGAATATTATCTTCATTTTCTGATTTTTATTACCCTAATATCAAAATGAAACTTTAATGCATTGAAATCGATTGCGTAAAATTCAGTATCAGCCATGTTTGTGGCGGGTAGGGCTGCGAAAAATGATCGATCGATGGAAATGATCTCAGTAATAAAAATATCGATCTGATTATTTGACCGATCTGAACGATGAATTAATTTTATCGTTTGATCTCGATTGTTCTGATCTATTTTCATTGATTAAATTGGTCTTAAATGATCAGATCAATTTTGATTGAACAGGATACTGTGAACGTGTTAGTATGCTTAGTCTGCACTTGGGCCTGGATAGAACGCTTTTAACTCTCATTTCATATTTCGCGTATTTTTTAACTCGATATTGAACTTCTATTGCAGTTTTCTGTAGTTGAGATCGATTAAATCAATCTGATCAAAGAGGGTATTTTTTTGATCAAACAGGACCGATCTTTTTGATCGATCACAAATTTCTTTGACCGCACAGCCCTAGACCCGGGACGGACATTTGCAAATGCTATTGATATTGGCTGCTCGAACGCTATCGCCTCACGCTGGTTTGCTATTGGCTGTTGGCACAGCGGTGCCGCTGACGTCACCGGCATCGTCGATTTTGTAGGGTGCAATTTATTGCAATGGGGTATTCCAAGCCTACGGCTTTTAAAGAAATTCTTATTGGATATCATTGTTTACCATATATAAGTAATATTAAAGTGAATATAATCATTATTTTTCTGATTTTTAATACCATAATATCAAAATGAAATTGTAATGCATTTGAATCGAGTACGTAAAATTCAGTATCAGCCTTGTTGTGACGAAGAAGGCATTCGCGTCAGCCTATTGGCTCTTGTTCGAACGCGCCACGCCTCTGACACAGACCTACGAATGATGTTCTCAGCTGATTCTCAGTGCCTGTGACGTCACACGCACGGCCGATTTTCTAGGGTGTAATTTATTGAAACTTTAAAAATTTATTTCTGGCGTGTTTGAAACCTTTCGGCGAAAAGAAAAAATACGGGTCTAATATTTTTATACATAGAATAACATATTAAAAAATGAAAAAAACTTGGAATACCCCATTGTAAGAATTTTTTTCTGATGTGTTACAGGCTTTTCGTCGAAAATAAAAATACGGGTCTAATATTTTTATGTACAGATTAAAGTATTAAAAATTAAAAAAACATGGAATATCCTACTGTGAGGGCAGGTTATCTTGTTCAAATACGACCGCAAATAAATGATTTAAAAAAGGATGAGTTTCTGCCTCTAGCACTTAATTGATATATCTAAATCGATTCATAGTTCCACGAATATGAAGTAAACGAAAGTTACTAATGTAACTTGTTGCCGATATCCGATATTGGAACTCGTGTTACCTATATTTATTACAAAATTCCAGGACTTGATATTGCTTGGGGGCTCTGTAAAGCCATTCAAAATAAATGATGATTTTCACGCTCTGAAATACTATTCAACCATCTCCATACTCTTATTCTTGCAATTAGTGTTGACTTTACCATTGCCTCCATACTCGTAAAATTGTGATTGTGTTTCGATTCAAACTGTGGCCAATTTGGCGCACGCTGAAACCGACCTAGCACAACGCATCAATTCTCCATTGTATATACTCAGCCAATTGTTTAAGATTCCTCTCCACATTGTTCAAAATGTTGTCGAATTCATCTACGTGGCATCTTTACCACACAATGCAAACGTTTGCCAAAAACTTTAAAATTTAATTCGAACTTAAGCTTCTACAGTCAATTCAAACATCTACCTGCCTTAGCGATTCATCAAGTTAAAACGCGAAAATACGACATTTGATTTTCTTGAAAATCAAATCATTTGAAAACAGCAATAACAATAGTTGCTATATAAACTCTAAGGAGAATTGTTATCTCACTTCCTTCAAAGTTAATTTTTATGGTGAGCAGTGTACAATGGGTAATACAATTTATAAGTAATTATATATTTATTTAAAATAACAAAAATATATGTTATTATATTATTTTTATTTTCAGATGTCATCTACGCCTAAACAAAAGTTTTTTAAAAGAAAACTATTAATTTTGTAAGTAAGTTGTATGTAAATATTTCTACACTGTTATCACAAAATGACCTTCTAAATCTCGCACATATATAAAGCACTGAGTGAGACGTTAATCCAGTAGTTCCTGATTGTATTCCAAGTTGAGTTCGCTTAATACAATTATGGCTACGAAAGTTAGTGTGGATTTGCCAGATATTGAGGTTCGAGAACATATTCTTTATCATCTTTTCTTGAAATAATATTTGCTAAGTTATTGGTTAGATTTTGCTTCCGCATTATATTAGAGCATTCGTAACATACTTAAAAAATCTACGGATGAACACATACTTTTGTGTTTTAAATTTGATAATTTTAGACGCATATAAATAAATATTAATAAAAATTAAATTATCATTAATAAAAAAAATATATAGTATAATATATATAAACTTTCTTAATTTAAGCATATGTAAGCCAATAATCTGCTCTCCAAAAATGCAATTACAATCATTAAAATAATTAGTTTTCATTTCAAATAAAGTTTTATATTTGTCGCATAGTTGTGTATTTATTATTATATTTTAGATTGCAAATGTACTAAACGAAGGACAGTCTACGCAAAAACATAATTTCCATAATATATTTATAACGTATATAAGATAAAAAAATGTTTATACAGCAATAATTCACACTATCAAATCTTTTCACTACATAAAAAATATATTTCACACTATCATATCTCTTTCAGAACCTTCTTGCCCTGAACCCAAAAGTTCGGGCACATACAACGTTTGTTCCATCGTCTTCCACTAAGATCAACAAACAGCATTGGAAGAGAAATGCGGACAAGAAATGTGACGTAAGGTTTTAATTACTTCATTTGAACTTTCATAATAGGGACAGATGTCAAAGGACCTAGTTACAATCAGAAGTGGATTAGTCAATAGAATTATGTTTGTTGTTTTGATAATTTATTACTAAGAGAGATAAGAAAAGTAAATTTATTTTGAAGCTGTTTTATCATTTTTTCAACAGTTTTATTTTTAATTATTTAGTACGTATTAGATAGCTGTTTTTATTTTATAAATAGTTTTTTATATCAAAACAAGTCATTATTTACTATATTCTTTGTCATTTAAAATCAAATGAATGAATTTAACTTTTTACTTTAAAAAAATCTATTTTTTTGTTACTTTATTTTTATAATTCAGAGTTTACATTACTTAACACAATTGTAAATAATTAATTCTAGGCATGCACAAGTTTGACGTATGATTTTTCCGACGTTAAACCAACAACTTTATCCGAACGTGGAGCCCTGAGAGAAGCTGCAAGATGCTTAAAGTGCGCCGATGCACCTTGTCAGAAATCTTGCCCAACCCAACTAGACATCAAGTCTTTTATTACCAGCATAGCGAACAAAGTAATAAAATATAACATCTTAAATAATTATATAAAATTATATAAAACTTACAGAATTATTATGGTGCAGCAAAAGCCATATTTTCGGATAACCCCTTAGGTATCACTTGTGGAATGGTTTGTCCAACAAGTGACCTTTGTGTAGGTGGTTGCAACCTCCAAGCCACTGAGGAAGGTCCAATTAACATTGGAGGACTTCAGCAATTTGCTACTGAGGTTTTTAGTAAAATGGGAGTAAAGCAAACTAGAGATCCAAAAACAATGACTCCAAAAAAATCCGAGGCGAAAATATCTCTCATTGGTGCAGGACCAGCCTCCCTTTCATGTGCCACATTTTTGGGCAGATTGGGTTATAATAACATAACAATATATGAAAAACAAAACTATATTGGAGGCCTCAGCACTTCAGAAATACCTCAATATAGATTACCAATTTCAGTAGTAAATTTTGAAATTCGTTTGGTACAAGATTTGGGGGTAAAAATTGTAAACGATCGACAATTATCCAAAAGAGATTTGACAGTTTCTGGATTGCTTGAAAGCGGTTCTGAAGCTGTGTTTGTAGGTATTGGGCTTCCGGAAGCAAAACCAAATTCTGTTTTTGAGGGCCTTACACCCGAAATGGGTTTTTACACCTCGAAAACTTTTCTGCCCAAAGTTTCTTCTGCCAGCAAACCAGGTAAATTAATTTCTTTAAATAATTTACAAACAAAAGTAACAAATTTTTATTTTGTAAAAGACTCATTAAATTTAGTTAAGTTAAAAAGAGATAAGTAATAATTGTCCTTGAAGTGAATAATAATAGTGCATATAATAGAGCGCAGGGGCAATAATGTAACAAAAAGCACCTAATTTTGTAATATTAAACTTTAGAAATATTTAAAATTTTACAATAAATTTTCCTCATTATATTCTACTTAAATATTAATTTTCTTTGATAATCGGCCAATTGAGAACTCCAATTTTTAAATTAATAAATATATGTTAAATTCCAAGCTGTTTATTTTAGGAATGTGTCCTTGTAAATCTACTTCTCTTCCTCAACTAAATGGTATTGGAATCGTGCTGGGTGCCGGTGATACAGCCTTCGACTGTGCGACTTCCGCATTGAGATGTGGCGCTAGAAAAGTTTATGTAGTTTTTAGGAGAGGGTTTAGCAATATTCGAGCTGTTCCAGAAGAAGTAAATTCATTTTTTTTATCTTTTTATTTAAAATAATTGTTTTGTTATGTTCAGGTTTCTGTAGCAATTGAAGAAAAATGCGAACTAGTAGGTTTCTTAACACCTATTAAAGTTCAAACTAAAAATGGGAGAGTTAGTTCTGTAGTTTTTGCAAGAAATGAAGAACAGGAGAATGGAAAATGGGTTGAAGATCGCGAACAACTCACCACATTAAAAGCTAATTTTGTTATTTCTGCCTTTGGGTCGGGATTGTACGATGAAGATGGTAATATCAAAAAATATTTATGTTGAATTTGGGTTCTATTGTGTTTTACGTAGTTGTGTCAGCGTTAACTCCATTGGAATTACACTCAAATAATTTACCAGTGATAGATACAAACACAATGCAAAGCAGTCACCCTCAGGTCTGGTGCGGGGGTGATATTGCAGGTGTAGCTGAAACTACAGTCGAATCAGTTAATGATGGAAAAGTTGCCGCCTGGTACATGCACTGCTACTTAGAGGTAAGAAAAAATCAATTAAATATTTATTTAATTTCAAAATTAATTTATATTTTTTATTATTTCCCTTTTCATCAGGGATTACCTAAATCCACACCTCCTAAACTACCTCTATTCCACACTGAAATAGACGAAGTCGATTTATCCGTTGAAATGTGTGGCTTAAAATTCGAAAACCCTTTTGGTTTGGCTTCCGCGCCACCTGCTACAAGCACAGCGATGATTCGCAGGTCTTTTGAAGCCGGTTGGGGATTTGTGGTCACAAAAACATTTTCACTTGACAAAGTAAGTTTCATTTGGATTCAGAACTTTAGGTTTTACAACTTTATTGTTTAGGACTTAGTAACAAATGTTTCTCCTCGCATTATTCGCGGAACAACTTCCGGTCATAACTTCGGTCCCCAACAAGGATCGTTTTTAAACATAGAATTAATTTCTGAGAAATGTGCAGCTTATTGGTGTAGGAGTGTCTCAGAACTTAAAGCTGATTTTCCTAATAAAATAGTTATAGCTAGTATTATGTGTTCTTATAACAAAGAAGATTGGTTTGAATTGGCTAAAATGGCAGAAAAGGCTGGCTCTGATGCGTTAGAATTAAATTTATCTTGTCCTCATGGTATGGGAGAATCAGGGATGGGATTAGCTTGTGGTCAGGTAAGAAATATGACACTTTTCTGTATTTGTGTTTGTAATATTTGTTTTAAAGAAACCAGAGCTAGTTCGAGACATATCATCGTGGGTGCGTCAAGCAATAAAAATTCCTTTCTTCATCAAACTAACTCCAAATATAACAGACATCGTAACCATCGCCCGCGCAGCATACGAAGGCGGTGCCTCTGGTGTTTCCGCCATTAACACAGTTTCCGGTTTAATGAACGTCCGTGGAGATGGTGCCCCGTGGCCTGCTGTGGGTGTAGACCGGCGCACAACATACGGCGGTGTTTCCGGTAATGCTACACGCCCAATGGCACTCAGGGCTATATCGGCGATTGCACGAGAACTTCCCGGTTTTCCAATTCTTGGTATCGGCGGTGTGGATTCAGCTGATATAGCTTTCCAGTTCCTTCAGTGTGGAGCGACGGTTTTGCAAGTTTGTAGTGCGGTACAAAATCAAGATTTTACTGTGGTTGATGATTATATGTCTGGGTTGAAAGCATTGTTGTACTTGGATGGTAAACTACAAGGATGGGATGGACAGAGTCCTCCAACTTATAAACATCAGTTAGGAAAACCTGTGGAGCCTGTTTTCGACGAAAATGGAATTGTAAGTCTCGGTTAAAACTTTTCGCACTTGTTTTATCTATTCAATGTAATTTTTAGAAATTACCTCACTTCGGACATTACCGGAAAAAACGTGAAGAACTGTTATCTAAAAATCGTCAGCCACCAAATTTAAATCAAGTAGAAAATAGTTCCACAGCTGTAGACAACAATAGTCTTCGCATTCACGATATTATAGGGCGTTCTCTAAAACAAATCGGGGCTTACAAACAACTAGACAACAAAAAGCAAGTTGTTGCTTTGATTGACGATGTAAGACAATTAATTGTTTATATGTTGTGCTCTTTTTACTGTTTATAATAATTTAGGATTTGTGCATCAACTGTGGTAAATGCTACATGGCTTGTAACGATTCAGGCTATCAGGCGATTCAGTTCGACCCAAATACACATATTCCGAAAGTGACGGATGACTGCACGGGATGCGATATGTGTCTTTCTGTTTGCCCCATTATAGATTGTATCACGTAAGTAATTTTTTTACAAAAATAATTGGAGTATATAGAAATATATTTTATAGCATGGTTCCAAAAACTATACCTCATGTAATAAAACGAGGACTACCAAATGTAGCAGGTGTTCATCCTTTATCCATGGTTTGTCAATAAATAGGAAAATAAATAATCATCTTAAATCGTATAAAAATATTTTATATGGCCGAAGAATAAAGTATTGTTATAATAAAATAAATAGTAGACAATATATAGTGTTTTTAGTATAAAATAATAAATATAATTGCTTATTAGTTATATCGCAAAAGTTTTTTTTTTAGTTATTTCCTTTTTTACATGTCGCTAATCAAAGATTTTCGCTATAATGTGACTTATTTTAAAATAATTGAAGATATTTCCAAAATCTTTTAATAAATGTTAATATTTTAATGTAATTTTTAAATTATAATTAATACTTAATTTTGTTACTCGTGACAGCATCAGTAAAGTATTGAAATATGTAATAAATAATAGGTGGGTTTTTATCTCTGTCTAACTTAAATCTGATTAGTTGGAAAATGTTCTCATCTGTCAGTATCGTACGTTATATTATGCGAATATCATTTATAAACAAATAATAGTATATTATACGCCAAGGTTGAGAAGATAATCATTATTGACCCAGCGCCAGGATTGTAACACGAGGGCGAAGCCCGAGTGATACAAGGCGCCTGGTCAATAATGATCTTCTCAACTGTGGTTTATATACTATTTTTTTCACTACTAGCTACGAACCCTTCAACAAGCCCCATACCTCAGTCTATGATGCCAGAAATTTAAAATGCGACAATAAATATAGGAAACACTCAAACCTCATTGAATACGGGTTCTGCAGCAATAAATTTGACTTGTCACAATTGCACTATCAATTTCAACTATAAATAACAAATAAATGTTACCCGTTTTGTGTTTTTACATAGAAATGTAATTATAACCCTAAAAAAAATGTACAAAGTAAGATAATTAAAATGATATAACAATTAACACTTACCTTTTCAAATATTGCAATAAATAAATAAATACATAAATTAACATTTTGCATTGTCAATATAATGTGAACGCATGAAAAATTTGACAAGAAATAAGATCACAGAATAAGATAGTTAATTTTTAATCTGAAATTTAACTATTGCCAACTTGAAATTAGGCGGCAAATTTAAATATAATATTTTCCTTGCGTTCAGTGTGTTAAATAAATTCAGAAGCGTGAATTTCTTTAAAAAGTGACAGTTCGCATAATTGACCATGGTTAATAATAATCCATTATTGACCGTTGTTAAGCGTTGCTAAGGAAGCGGTAGAGAAAAACAATTTCACAACTCAGTAAGAGGTTAATAATGATATCTTCGTAGGCTAGCAGTGAAAAAAAATGATTACGATACAATAAAATGGGCGTATCTTGTTGTGTTTGTGGCTACAATTGGACACCAAACGGCTCCGTCCTCCGTGTCTGCATAGGTAAGTGTAGTAGTGTATAATATGTATTTCTAAACTTAATAAAACTTTTCACAAAAAGAGTAACAAATTGTGTATTAATAAGTGAGTGAAGGCTAGCATAGGGACAAACAAATTTCACTCTCGAATGCAAATGAGAAATAAAACAATTAAAAACGTAAGTAATAAAAGTAACTGCAAGTAACTGTCACCTGTATCATTTGTTCGTATTTGTTTTGCATAGCCTACTTCAATATTGTAAAATTCTAATTTTTAATATCATTTTTCTCGAAATAATTGTTATACAACCTCATATCATATTTATATCGTTGAAATTCAAAAAAGTATAAAGATTAACATCTAAAAAAAAATAATTTTGTTCTACCGATTGAGAACCACTGGTTGAATTTTCTGTTATTCCTAATAAAGCTCTTTTTCTTCAATTTTTGTATATAACATTTTTCTCTAAAATCATCAGTTTGTCCAAAAAAGCGCAGGTTATTTTAAAGGAAACCCCCTTAAATAAGGAATAAGGGGGTTAGAATGGCACCAAAACGGTAATTATTTTAAAATAAACTGCATTTTTTTAAATATTACATAACATTTTCATAATAGTATTCTAGAATTAAATTTATATTGTGTATTTTTTTTATATACAGGTGTGCAACGAAATGCTTAACATAGGACTTTAACATGGCATTTCAAAAAATTTCGGATACTCTCTATCCTGATAGTTTTAGAGCAAAACTATAAGAGTACAAAGAATTAAATTCTACGTCAGATAAGATGATAATTATTGTAACAACACGTCTGCAGTACGAGGTATATTAAATATAAAATGTAATATTTTCATTAAAAATCCGACAACCATGGAAATAAAAGATAATATCTATCTGTCAGTTTAGAGAAGTATCATTCATTATAATTCTTATTGGCTGTATTTTAATATTAAAATTGAATTTATATTATTTTTCTTTTTGCGGACGACACACTCATTTCCATGGCTATCTGATTTTGAACGAAATTGTTCCATTTTATATTTAATCAATCTCATACTGAAGACGTGCTATTGCATCATTTATGATGTTATGTGCGTTAGAATTTAATTTTGAACAACTTTATACTTTGGTAGTTTTACTCTAAATCTATCAGGAGAGAGAGTATCCGCAATTTTTTGAAATCCCATGTTAAAGTCCTATGTTCCGCATTTCGTTACACACACTGTATATAACGTTTTTGTTACTAATTTAATAATGTTTATACATTTGTAAATATACAATTATTTAAAATTAATGAAAAATTAAAATTTAAAATTGAAAAGCAAATGATTGTTACAAATATTAACACAATTTTGAAAACTTAGGATGGTAATAGGTTTATTTATTGTAATTATTACAAATAAATAGGAAAATAAAATAAGAAATTAGTAATTTGTCTTTTAAACAAGTTTACTTATTGTAATTATTAGAAATCGGAAAAATAAAAACAATCGTGTTAAAATGCGTTTTTTTTTCAACATTCAGAAAATATTTTGTAAATAAATCACGTATTGTATTTCAACACACAGTAAACAAGCTTTAAAAATATTTGGTCCATATTACATTTACCAGTCTTTTCATCAGTGCAATGAAAATGTTGTTTAAATATATTCTGCTGATCTGTTTTATAACAATTATATATACAGATGTAGTGTCATGTACATCATCTGAAAGTGACCAAGAATGTGAGGGAAGTTGCCCAGATAACCATATTCGTCGGCACGACTGCAAATGCATAGCATGCGAGGATCTTTGTCTATTTGGTTCCCCTGATCCAGAGGGATGTGAATGCACAGAGAAAAGACTTAAGTCCGTCTCTATATCTTCCAAATCTTACCAATCAGGATATGAAGATAGGATTAGAAGAAGAGATTCCAGTATATGAACATTTTTTAATGTAATCTTACAAATATGTAAAGAAAATTAAAATATAAACTTACCAAAATGAAATATTGTTTTGAGAGACTGATCCATCTCCTGCCAATCCAGAAATATTTTCCTCACCAGAAAGTTGTTTCTGACTCCACAACATGAAACTGTAATAATAAAAATAAAAATGTTACATATTGTATTAAAGATTATATTCTAAACATTTCTATAATGGGTTTTGTTCGAATATATGTAAAATAATTAAATACTACTTTATTTTAAATAATTACAAGCTTTGCAAATTCTTTAGGTGTACATATTGCATATTAAGACTACAAACGTAAAAATTATTTTTGTACAATTTTTTATTATTCAACAAATCAAATTTAGGCGGGAAATAATGTTGTTATTACTTTAGGATTATGAGTATTGTACAAAATGTTGAATCGTAAAGAAAAGATTATTAGAAACGGTGCAAAAGAAATTATTATACATGTCACTGGGGCATGCGTTTATCCGATAAAAAATGATGCACAGCCTATACTTGATAACGTATTCGAATCTTTCCACTGTGGCACAACACAATTTTGATTTCCAGCGCTATACATGGATATGAAAGAACACATAGAAATAGTATATTGAGCAATAAGTGCAGAAAATTACTTATTTCCCATGAGGTCTGAAAGTTTCGGCACGATAAGAAGTTGAGTGCTGGAATCAAATAAGGTGGGAAATAGTTGATTCTGTAAGAATGTCACTTTACTTTTTGTTTTTTGTACGATCTTACTGCTAAACGTTACAGAATAAAAATACAAGCACGATACCTATCTGATATATAGAAAAATATGGCGCAGATAACTTCAAAAAGTACTTTCAAGCACGTGCAGTTTTAACAATTACATGATATTTCTCACTCTGCATGTGCGCAGTGTTGACAAGTTCTGCAAAAAAATATTTTTCACAGTTTAAGCCACGATTGTGGATAATATGCATATACCTGTTACTAATTACTAATAGGTATATGATAATATGCAACCTTGAAACCTTATGCTGCATGAAAAAACTGCCAGTTTCCCCAGTCGTCCTAGAAAAATATTTCTTGAGTAATAATTTTTCGTTTTTTGATAAACCATCCAATTGTTTATTATGCTACTATTTACCATAGTATATTGTACATTGTACTCATTTTTTGTCTAAACAGCAAGCTAAACTCCCTTCACATTAAGAATATTGAAGATGTCTTCTCGAACCTAGCCTATTGCTAGTGAACAAGTCTGGATATACTGTCCTGTACAAAAAATATTTTAAAATATATACATATATGTATTATACTCCGGTAAATTGCATTTTATACATTCTCTATAACAATTATTAAATTGTAGATGAAATTAATTGCTTTCAAACAATGATTGGATATTAAATATAAGACAGTTTTTTGAAATCAAAAAATCTTTACAAGATCTGCTAGTTTTCCATCCATTTATTCAGTTACAGTAACGGAGTATAAACAATATTTTGTCCTCAAATATATTAAATTATATAGTTGTAACAAAAAAAAAAAACAGTGTGCAAATATTTTTTATCCACTGTAATTGGTTTGAAATGTTATAAGAAATTTTACTCGCTGCTACATTATAATAAAATAAGACATTATTTATTTATTTCAATCTTTATTTTCTGTTCCATGTGGCCGAATTTTAAATATCGGCACACTAGGATCAGAATTTGCAAAATTACATACAGTTTTTAAAATTTTATATAAACACAGTTTCTGTTTATAACTTAAGTCACATTTTTCCAATTCTGGAACAAAATTATTCAAGATATAGTTTACAATTACAGACCATGATTTTTCGACATGCAAATTATGTTTTGATGACTGAAGATCTTTCAAATTTTGTTTGTTGTTATAAAAAATCCAACCGTCATTAACATCTTTAAGTTTATTTTGATACGAGTGAAAAGCGTTTAAATATGTTAAAAATAGTTCCAATGAAGCATCCCGTTTATGAACAGCCCAACATTTTTCATTTTGTTTGTCTAACTCTTGAAGAAATAATTTTTTGTATTTATTTTCAAAATTCTGTTTTGTATTGCTACACATTATATCTGTACTGCTGTTTATTGTTTGTACTAATTTATTAGGGATTTTATAATATGACAATGATTCAGTTAAAGTAAAAGAAGTTTTTGAAAGGAATTCAGTACTAGTTTTGTACAACGGACAACTCGGATTATGAAGTGGAATTGATGAAGTCTTTTGTACCAATGAAGAACTCGTTTTATTTTTAAGTGTGTTTTCAGATGAAGTTTTTGATGTTTTAACTAGTTTTGTATTAGTTTTTGATTTTTTTTGTCGCACAGATACAGCAGTACTCAAAGTTTTTTTAATATTATTTAATAAAGCTGCGTCTTCATTATTTTCTGATTGGGTAGACGACAGATTTTGGCACGAACATTGTGATTTGGCGGTTTCTATTTGCGGTATTTTCCAGGGTTTTAATATGTCCTGAGCTTGTTCAAAATTACATTTTGCAATATGTAAAGTTGATTCGGTCTCAATTAAAAAGTTTTGGAGTTCCGTATATAACCTAAAAATGTGATTAGTACTAATTTTATTTTCTAATTTTTATTTTTATATTCACAAACCCTGATAAGGTTGTTGAAAGTGGTTCTGAGATTTCGGCACTCATAATTTTATTTTTTATTAAAATATACTTAATATAAACTTAATACCCCTCCCCCAAACTGTCATTTGACACTTCTGCCGTGTTTTTCATGGCCGCTGAGAATGTACAATTTCTTGAATCATAAATTAAAACCATCTGTGAGTGCAAGTTGTCCAGAAACAGACGGACATGAGGTGCAAAACTTAATATCAGACAATGACTTTATTAAATCAAAAGGGTTCATAGCATACAGTGCAATTAGACCGCCAGTGAATGTCGACTTCGAATTTATATGTCCAGTAAAAATAAACTATATTTTACTTTGGACATCTGTTGGAACACAAAAGTCTCTGGGAATTGAATTACAAGCAAAAAATTGTAATTGTGATTTTATTATAATAGGAAAAACACAAACTGATGCTCCAGGGATTGTATTTTATAATAAAAAACATTTACAAAGAAGAACAGAAGTACCAAAAGATTTCAAAGAATTGCATTGCAAAAGTTGTTATTCGTTAAATACAGTGGAAAAAATTAGAATAAGAATTTTTAGAACATTAAACTCAGTACCATGTATTGGTAAAATAGAAATTTGGGGGGAAGTATCTCGAATTTGTTCCGAAACAACTAAAAATACTATTCAACAACTAATCAATGGACGAAATAATAAAACTAGTGATGCATTCCATCCTATTGATGTCTTCCAACCTAGTTCATCAACAAACACACAAAATAGTCGTGTTGATTTCAAAATTCCTGAGGAATTCATTGACCCGATATCCTGCGAGGTGATGTCCCTGCCAATGACTCTACCTTGTGGCAAAACAGTAGACCAATCTACATTGGAAAAACATCAACAATCTGAAGCTAAATGGGGCCGAAGTCCATCCGATCCGTTCACAGGACAAGTGTTCACTCCCTTACGAAAACCTATTTTAAACGCTGCTTTAAAAAGTAGGATAGACAAATTTTTATTGGAAAATGCTGATAATAAACATACGTTTAATATACAAAGAACTGTGGGGAGAAGGATTGAAAATAAAGTGAATAATGATGAAGAAAATAATGAAACTCCCACAACGTCAGATGATTTGGACGATGTAATAAGTAAAGCTATTAAAAAATATAATGTTACTAGGTTTTCAATTATGGAAAACGAGGACAGTAAAAATGTAAATATATGTGGTAAATGTAAAACAGAAAATAATTTGTATAATTTGAAATGTGCTCATTTTCTATGTAGAAAATGTTTGTTAAACTTTAACGATTCCTATTGCAAAATTTGTAATACCGTATTTGCTAAATCAAATGTAAAAAAGTATCATAGCTAATAACTTTTTATAAAGTAGCATAAGTAAAAAATTATATTTATTACTGAAATGTGAATAAAAATATGCATTTTATTGAATAAAATTTATTACTCACAAATTTCTTGAGTATTATCATTATTATTAGAATGTTCCCGTATATTGGCATAGTGTTTCGCCATATCCCGTCTTGTTTTCACTAAAATCCTGTGTCCCGAACAGTCCAATTCGTCGTTGAAACACTTAGACCGGCAGCATTTTTTACATAATTTGTACACACACTTATTTCCCTGCGAAAATAATTTAAAAAATAAAAATTATAAATTATATGAAGAGACTTACTAGAGTATTTGCGCAATTTGAACATTTGTCACTTCCTCTTTTAGTTTGTGTGATACCTTTTTCTGGTCGTCTACTTATTCTTCTAAGTTTTTTCATTCGTTTACGAGTTATTGTGTTGCCTTCTGCATCTTCGTAATGTCGTTTCTAAATAAAATTTTATAATAAAAAGATGACAAATATATTTTAAAATTAAACTTACAGGTGCATTTCCTTCCTCAATTTCCTTATTTTTTTCTTCAACTTTTTTGAGATGTTCTTCAGGAGGAATTCTAACATAAGATTGACATAACCAAGGAGGAATAATTAAATTAAAATTATCTTTTTCTGTAGTTTGAGTCCACAATTCTGTACCTTCATGAAAGGAAAGGTACCGTTTTTCTAATTCTAAAGTTACTTTTAAAAAATCATCTACAGATGATGCAGATCCTAATTTAATTCGTAGTTCGAAATTTTCTTCTAATGATAATCTATAAATTAAACATGAGATTTTTTTTATTGAAAACAAAATTTAGAACTTACAAATGTTGAAATAATTTAAAAAGATGTCCCCTGATGTAAGATGAAGGACAAGGATAAAGTTGTACCAACTCCAAATACTCCTTTGCCATTTCCCAAACTGGAGGATTCAATCCTTTAAACAGGGCCGGATTATATAAATTTCCTTCAGCAGTCATTACTCCTTGAGCTCCTGTTGACTCTAAACACCTATGGACATCCTGTACGCATTGAATATTCCCATTGGAAAATACAGGAATTTTTACAGCTTCCCTAACTTTTTTAACATAATCCCAGTTTGCTAAACCAGTTAAAGGACCTTTTTGGTCCCTAGTACGCCCATGAACTGTTAACATCTGGCAACCAGCAGATTCTAGCATTTTAGCGTATGATATGGTTTTTTCCAAATCCTCAAATACGCGAATTTTACATGTTACTGGTTTAGAAACGCATTTATGTAAACTGCTCACTATATAAAATATAAGATTCAGTCTTTACACATCGTGTAAATATTGTTGCTTACCTATTTCGTGTAATAAGGGCCACTCATCTTGTAAAAAGGCTCCATAGTGCCCTCTTTTCGCAATAGCCTGAGGACAGCCTAAATTTATATCAATTGCATCACAGAATTCTTCCGCCAACAAGGCTGCTTCTAGTATAACTTTCGGATCATTCCCACAAAACTAAACAAAAGTTTAGATCACAACAATATTATTATTTGAATAACTTACTTGAACTATTAACGGTCGATCACCTTCACAACTCGCAAGAGCTTCTTTTCTATATTTCCCATCTCGAACAAAAACAGAACTGTGTAACATTGGTGTGTAACAAAGTTGGGCCCCATATCTTCTACTTAACATCCTCCAAGCCAATTCACTTGCGTCTACCATCGGGGCGACGATATATTGTGGAGATCCAAGTTTTTCGATCCAAAATTTAAAACCTTCATTCTCGTGTGACAACATTTTAGAAAAATATATATTTTTTTATTGATAATACTATTGAATTCAATTCATTTTGCACGTGTACTAATCTGACAGATGAATGAAGGTTAAAAATTTCTTGTCAACGAAAGCATGATCGTATCATACCAAGTGACCGAATTCTCAACGTCACATAACAGCATTCCCAATGAAAAGCTTTCCAATGTCAAATTTTACTGTATTCCCATTTGACAAATTTTCATTCAACACTCATCCTGTAAGTGAATTAGACCAACGACCACACATTATTTGTGATCGTTGAATTAGACCTATTGAATTCGATACCATGGGAACTTTATCCCAAGAATTCGTTCTATTGCACATAAGCTCGTAAGTGTAAAGTGCTGCTATCTGGAAAAATACTTGAAGTAGAATAACATGTGGCGCATATTTATGTATTGCATATAAAACTACAAATGATGATAAGAGTATAGCATGATTACACAATAAAACATTTTATTTAAGGAAACATTTCAATATTCAACAGAAATATCTGTCTGTGATGATATAGATTGCGGAGTACATAAAGTTTAGGTACAAGTGTCGTCACACCAAACGTGTAAACAATAAACATATAAAACATCGTTGTTCAAAAGTCTTGTGAAGTCCATCACTTCTTTAAGTTAAATCACCAATCACTAAATGGCTGGAAATATGGACGGTGAACACTTCGTTGCAAACTGCGAATAATTCGGCACAGGTTTTTAAGTCTAAGAAGAACAATGATTATAGATACAAGAAGGAATTAAATCTACCCTCAAAAGTTATCAATCTCTTTTCGGCTTCTAGCTAAAGGATTTGTACTTCCTTGGTCCTTACTCTTTACACTTTAAGAAGGATATAGATTAAATTTTGTCTAATACTGTCTAAATTCTTTCAATAGTACTGTCGCTCGAATTAAAGTATGGTGGAATTGTAGTACCTACACGAGAACTATCACGATGTTCACTCTTTCATGTTTTCACTAACTGAATGTAAATACGAAACCAAAAATATTTTTTTATTAAATTTGTTTCTGTACATAATCCTTTTATGAAAAATCGTTGAATGACACCACCAGCAAAACATCTACGATTTACAGGCAGCAAGTAGAAATAAATATATCATCACTCTTCTTACCCATTTTGGGGTGTATAATTTTTATAATGATATGTTTGTAATATCGAACGATTGCTCTATTTATTTCTAATAAATTTTATATCCATTATATGAATAGTCTAATTTAAACAGTGAAGTATTTTTCTTCAAAACTATTCTGATGTAAATTTTATTTTCTAAGTTCTTCTTTAAAATGAATATTTCATCTATTAAAACTAGAACTTTATAGACGATATATTGGCGTTTTGTATCTATGTTTTGCTTCATATCACATTATCATTTTCCAAATATTCGTATTGCAATATAAAAATTATAAAAGCTTATTGTAAAATCCAGTCGGTTAAATACTAAATTCCACCATATCACAGTTTGCATGCCATCTACTAGCAGTTCCTAGGCACCTGCACCTCGGTCTGCCTGGACGGGGACGCGGGATTGGAAAGCCCGCTCTCGCGGATGGGCGATAGAGTTGGTGTCTTGGGGCGGTGATGCACCACGCTGCGGCGCCGACGTCGGTAGTGTAGACGTGGTGGCGGTACTGGAGGCAGCAGGCCTGGATCACCGGGAACCAAACGACGGCGAGTTGGCGGTGGCAGCGCTGGGAGACGCAGGGCACGACGCGATGCGTCCAGACGGTTCGGGGAGGGCGGGGAGGTTAAGTTTGCGCTGCAGGGACGCACCACCTATGGACCCCAATGTTAAAACTCTTCAAAAAATAACAAAAATAATTTTAATCAAGTATGGTGTTCAAGGACCTAATTCAGCACTCGTTATTAAAAGTTAATTGGGTCCAGTGTTTCCAAATACTTGGTTAAATTTAATTTTTCTTTTGCAAGTACCTGTACGCCGTCATTGTGGGGTGGTTCGTCGGCGGTCAAAGGCACAACTTGGTTGTTGCGGACGGCGAGAGCGGGATTCGATCCAGAACTAGAATCAGAACTAACGTGGTGTCTGTGTCTCCTTCCATATGTCCAATGTCCCAGCACTCTGAACAACACTCTTAGTCTAGGCCCTCGTGAGGGTATGGGGGTTTCGCCTACCACTGCTGTCTTCTTCTTGTACTTGCACAACGACAGCAGACATTTAGTCTTATGCACCGTTCCGGATACACCAGCTGAATCAGCTGTTGGCTCTTCCGGACTGTCTGGCACTGAAATACAACAGTTCCATTTTCTCTGCTGTCTCCTTCGAGCAGGACTACTTTGTTGAGTGGTTTCTGTGTCGTTAGAAAGAGTGTACATTGATGATGCAGGGATAGACGGTTCATCAGGTGTTGTAGAAGGGGAGGAACTACAACACGCTTCAACACGGCTTTCCAGAACGGCGCAGGCATACAGCGCCAACCGAGTAGGTGCTCTAGGTGGTGGAGCCGCAGTAGAGGTTGATACAGTAGGGTCGCAGGTACTCCCAGCGGTAGAGTTCTCGCTACCGGGTGTACCAGCCTCCTCGTTATTACTGTTGGGGTGAATGGTTTGGCTCGCCCGCTGTGTGCGAATGTACTCATAGGTGGTGAGGCCTAGAAAGGAGATGTAGACGTGGAAGAAGCATAGGTGTAAGAGCAGCCCGGCCGTAATGGCCGCGAGCACGGCCAGGACGCCGACCACAACGAGGAAGGCGACGTCTCCGGAAACAATGGAAGAGGCTGGCGGTGGTGGCGGCGTGGAAGGACTTGGCGTGGGGGTGGAGGTGGTGGGGGCGGGGGCGTCCCAGAGCACGAGCGCCTGCGGCTGCACGTAGTACATGACGAGCTCGGCGATGGCCAGGAGGGCGACGGTGAGCGCGGCAGCCACAGCCGTGCAGACGCACATGAGGAAGGCGGGGTAGTTGCGGGCGCCGACGCACTGGTTGAGCCACTTGCAGTGGTGGTCGAAGGTCCGCACGCACTTGTTGCAGAGGCCGCAGTGCTTGGTGCGGGGCCCGGAGGTGGGAATGCAGCACAGGTGGCAGCGGCCGTGCTGGATGGCGTGGGCGTGCTTGGCGCGGTCCAGCTCGGGCAGCGGGCGCGCGGGCAGCCGGCGCAGCGCGGGCTCGGCGGGATCGAGCAGCGAGGCGGCCAGGTGCGAGGCCGCGTGCAGCAGCAGCAGCCCCGCGAGCACGCTGGCGGCGGCCGCGCGCGCCCAGGCCGCGCGCAGCGCGGGCACCAGCAGCAGGAAGGCGGCGGCCGAGGCCAGCGCCAGCCACAGCCAGCCCAGCAGCTGCAGCGGCTGCAGCGGCGCCTCCAGCCCGTGCACGCGCCGCACCCGCCGCCGACCCACACCCGCCCACATGCCCCATCACATCCTCACCACTAGGCTTCACAGAGCTTCCGCACCGCACGTGTACACCCACTCTCTCAGGAATGCTGCTCGCCGCTGCCGTCGCCGGCCACTGACGCCGCGACGCCGGCGCAACGTACACACTATCGACCGCAACACGCCACAGCCACACAACCACTGCGCCCTCTTACTCCAAACACCGTGCTCGCTTTAAAACTCTCATCAAATGCGTAGTAATATGCTAATATCTAACAACCCTATACTATAAATCTACAAACAAAACTATTACTTCGCATACCGCAAATTCATTTACATTTATTAAATTTCTTCTAATTTCCAAACTTGGATACTTTCAAAAATTATATTCTCATTTTCCTCAAAATTCTAAACAAAGTCATTTATCATTTAAATTACTTAAAATAACTATTGTTACATTTTCTGAATAGAACTGTCGATGGTAGAGCATATTTTTAGTGATGTAACGTTCTTGATTTTCAACAATATAACTACATCCAAGTCACATGTTATATATTGTTGGCTTGAAATTTGAAACAATTGCACTAATTTAGATCTTCGCGTGTTTGATCCACGTGACTTAATCAAAGGGCAAGAATTAATTACAAATTACTCAGAAATTAATTAACTCAAAACATTGTACTGTGCTCTATTAGTTATTACAATATGTGTATCGATTATATAATTATATTAAACGTACGAAAATAGGCATCTGTTTTTAATTACTAAATAATGTAGCAATAATTTTGGACGAGGCGCGCTCTTATATGATTCTAACATGACACAAAGGGGTGGTTGACAAGGGGATTTATTATACCAGTACTTTTAAATTATCTTCGCTGCATTAAATGGAATTAGTTTGAAGTTTTAATGAAGAAAACATAACATTTATCAAAGTTAAAATAAAAATACTGTAAACAATTATCAATATATGATTAATATGTCTGAATGTCAATTAAAATGTTAAAAACTATGTTGTCTGTCTGTGAAGTTCTGCGAAACATTTTCATTATGCAACCGTAATTATAAAACTTGTTAGCTGAGAAAATCGGATATGGCGTGACTATAATTTTTTAAGGAAATAGAGGAAAATGTTTTGCTTGCGGTACAACTTTTTGTCGGAAAACTAGTTGTGGAGAAACAAATGTCATTGTCACACGTCCAAATTTGCATGGAGTGATAAATATTTATATTGAAGGACAGCGGAAAATTTTCATAAAACCACAAGAAAAAAAAAATTCAAATTTTGTTGTTAAGACGCACTATGATGATTATAGTATCAAGGGCAGTAAATGCTCTCTATCGGTTGAGGATGATTTTGAAGATATCGACTTTTCGTCTCAATTTCCAATAATCCGAAACCGGTCGAACACTTACTGCCCACAATGCTTATTAAGTATTTTGCACGATCTACGCAATAACAAAATTAAAATTTAGTTCTATTTGAAATGTTTTCTTTGACAAGAGTTGTCATTTTTAAATTAAACTTTGACCGTAACTAAGTTACCATTTACTTACCAATTTCCTGTTCTGTAAAAAATAACTTATGAATCAAAAATTTGTAAACATAATATATTAATATAAAAAAAACCGACATTGCAGAAATATATCTGAACAACTTCCAATTTATTTAAATGTCTGATTGAACATTATGAACGATTGAAGAGAAAGTTTTTTCATTTGAGAAAGTAATAAATATATTAATATTAATATTGGTTATCAAATATATTTCAGCAAATTTAAATAATAATAATTTGTAACAGACACAAGATGTGTTGAATTAAAGATGAATTAATGCGTCATTGATTCAACAATTTCATTCTGCGAATGTAGTTTTATTTATTTATTTGCGGTGCAGAGCAAGGGAAACAATAAATAATGTTATGCACACACTATCTTCTGTCCTTCGCACCTGCGAATGGTCGAAGAGAGGCCCCACACGGTCCCGCCGGCCATAACAATATTTCAAGACAATCAAATTGTCTTGACCGATAAATGATAATTTATGTCGCACTTGCAAAAACAAGTTCTAGTCGAGGAGACGCCATCCATCATATTCGAGCAGAAAAAGTCAATGGCTTCCAGCGAGATATTATCGAGCATTGAAATATTGACTACCTATTGTATTGCAACTTTTTTTATTGATGTTTGAAATTGGGCCTTGTTAAGAAACAAGGTTACTAAAAAATTTAACATGAAACGAGGAAAGTATTCGGAATTCAATTCATTAACAATTCAAATAAAAACAGAACTACACACAATCATATAACATTATATCTTTATTGCATACATAAAATTTAATAACAAAATTTGTTGTGATCACTATATAACTGATCGCCACTATTAAATATTCACATTAGTTTTTTCAAATAAAGGACGTCAGAAACTTTAATATAAAATTTTATTAAAATTCGTTCGACTGAATTTGCATTACACAGGTCTACATACATCCAGACGAAAGGACAAACATCACGTGAAATATGATCAAAATATAAAGTAAAGAAATTAGCATTTGATATAATCCTAATTCAATTCTCCGCTTCGTTTCTTCATTCAGGTTCGCAATTTTCAAGTTTAAAAGTTCTTGTTTGTGAATTCGGTATGTTTCAGATTCATTTTTTTTATGTATAATTATCTTTCTGCTTATGTTTGGGTGTGGCAAATATATTTGAATTTCTTTTTCATGTGACCTTTCTATGTAATTTAAATGTCGAAATAAATATATTTCTGTCCGAAACGCCTTTTTTCAAGTAGTAAACAATTCATTGGTTATTTTTCGTGCTAAGCAAACAGGCGTTCAATTGGTTAAATTTACCACAACGGGGGTGTTGGGACAATAAGGCCATTGGAACAAGCACAGCAACAGTAAACATTCATAAGTAATCTATCACAGATCTTGGAGGGGATTTCATCTCAACATCGCAATCGCACCTGTCGAAGTGGGAGAACCAGAACCTATATATTCCCGCTTAGAAACAAAATATTATATTCCGTATATGTTAGTGATTTCTAGTGGTTTATTGGAGATGTGTGCTACAAAACGATTCTTCGTCAAGATCACCAAACGTAAACGAAAACAATAAGTTGATTGCTACATAACTTTTCAAAGTTGTTGATTACAACATTCAAAAACTGTTCTTATTTTGATTGCATGCTTGCAATTTGAAAAACTCTAGACAATATTGTGATCCGGTCCGCAAGAAGTGTTAAACTATGCTAAAGAACTTCTTCGTGGTTGTGGTGGTGTCGTTGTTAACATCATTTGCGTGGAGTGCACATTTGATGACCCCTAAGACTTGCTTTCCTTGCATCTTTTCTTCCAATCATCTCAGAAGAGTGGATAAGTCTTTGGATACTATCTGGGCCATTGCTGAAGTACGTATCATCGAAGGATAATTTATTTTTTATACTCATTGAATATATACCAAATACTTTTTGGAATTTATATAATCTTTGAAATTAAATTTCTGAGAAAATATTAAATATTTTTATAAAATTATTGTATTCAAATAAATTCTGTTATCTAAAACAATATTAACGAGTGATATAGTGCAAAATGTTATTTAAAAATTATTATTTACAATACTGCAATTGCAAGTACAAATTACTATTTCTTTCGCAAATGCCAAGAAATTCTGTGACCCTTCACATTTAGATAAAACTGGATCTATTCTGCAATGAAATCTTAGTGCATACATTAATTTAGTTCCGGTTATTAAGATATTTTAGAGCTCATATTTTTTAGTTCCGGTTATTTTATATCAAACACCAAAGTTACGTACAAGTAAAAATAATCTGCAGTATGCAAAATACAAATCGATATTCCCATATGCAGAATCCGTACTATTTGTCATTTTCAAGTAATATAGCACTTCCCATTTGTAATATATGTCTCATGTATGAAATTTGAATTGAAAATGTTTGTTTGACGTAGTTTACACACTCAAAATTTATAATATCAAATGATGGTCATTCTGAAATAGTTTATTCGTTAGAATATCTTTGCGCAATTCCCCGAACTTCTGATACATTAAATATTTTTTTGTAAATATATTTAAATTATTCTCCTTATTACGTGTACTTTAAACTATCACTTAACTTTTTGTTTATATTTGTTTTATGAATTGCTGAACAAATTTTTTAATATTAATAATGTATTCACATTTGCACATGCAGATTTACAAAGAATCTGATGAAATTCCTTTTCATTGAACTGGATGTCTGTAAGACACTTTTCTAAGAAAATGAAAATTCGCTAATAAGCATATTTTTCGGTCATTAACTTCGGTTAGATATTGCGTGAGAAATTATAATCGTGCAAATCCTAAGAGCATAATTAATCAAATATTCTAGTAATTCCGAATATGTAATTTGTAAACAGTATATCCGAATCCGAAATCCAAAAGTAAAATTAAAAAATTCGAATAGTTTCGAGTTTGGAGTTATTTGTAAACAGAAATGTTGTGATTCTAAGGCGAATATTTTTCTTGTACGTAGCAAATAACAAACATTGCAAAATTGATTAAATTTGCATATTAATTCACATTCATTTTCAATAAAAAGTAATAGCCGAGACATAATCGTTTAAAGAGAAATTTATTGGCCATTTATGTTTTTCATTCACAAATGTACCTGTTTTTTGCTTATAATAAAGTAAAGCACACCTGGCCACCGACAACGGGTTCAGGGGAGGTCATAAGTCGAGGTAAATACCGTTAAAACTTGAAAGTGATTTTTTTCGTGATTATTGTGACATTTTTACTATTGACTAGCTGTCATAACTTACACGTATTATTCAACTATCAAGGAGAAATTCAAATACATAAATATGATTATATAAGAGAGATTTTCATTCATATGTTAATTCGCAAGTTTGCATTTCATATTCATTTGATTAATTCACTATTTCCAGAGTTCGGAGCTCTCGAATTCGCTGTCCAAATCTCTCCTAGACCTGGAGCAGAAGGAAGCAGCTGCCGTGGCGACCGCTCGACAGTTAGTCCGTTGTCGCCATGCCCGTTCCGTGGATCCCCACGACCCCAAGACAAAGCGCCGCGGTGCCTTACCCGATATGAGCCCCTGCCATTTCAAGATTTGCAACATGGGGCGCAAGAGGAGCACTAGGTTCATACACAACATGCACCACATCGAGGGGTAGACGCGAGGGGTGTCTTGGTAAAGGAAAGGTGAAATTGGCAAAATATTTTCACATTGGCTAAATATCATTACTGCCTCTTTATAATGATCATTAAACTTATACCAAAATCAACAATAAGTACAAAATATAAAATTCATACAAGCTTTTCTTTTACCGAGATATAACTACAATAAGAACAGTGGTTCAGCACTTACCTTAGGTGTTATGTGGTGTAGAATGGCTCAAAAATGTAGTACCCATTAGTGTAATTTGTAGTTTATTCGTTGTTTAGATGTAGTATTAAACTTCACTATTTTCAATAAATAAACTTGGGAATATTCGTATTTCATTCTTACAACTTTGCACACAATATTCATACGTTTCATAAATGGACAATTTCTTTTATATCAATTTTGATTTGCCAAAATTTTGATTCTTAAAATCTAAAAATAAAAATAAGTAACAAATAAAAAACAAAAAAAAATCGACAGAGTATACAAATAATAATAAATAGTAAAATGCTTTTTGCACAACCAAACCAATTAATTTTTTATATTTAATTAATCTATTATAAGCGATTTTAAGTTTCAAATTAAATTAGAAGTGCTAGTGTATTTTCTTTTTATTTTCATGGCAAAGTCCTCAAACCATATGTGCACTTTGTGATTCGGTATTTATTTCATTAGAGAGATTTAAAGTGAGTGGCAAATATTCCTATTTCGGTAGAAGGGAATTTGTAATTGTTTCGAAACGGTGATGCAAAGTAGTAAAATATTTAAATGAAGAAGTAGCAACAAACAAAGTTGCTCAATTCTAGTCGAAAAATGAGGCTTTAGATCCAAAGAAAATGATTCATGCTTTATGTCAGCAAGGATACACATAACTTACCATTTGTTAGTTATCTGAAATCTTGACAAATAACGTAGGTAAACAAAATTCGCCCACTGGTGAAAGAGCCACTGTTCTAGATCTTAGAAGTAGATTATCACCTGCATCGTCCTCGTTAGGTGAAAAACACATTATTTTTAGATCAATTGTATATTTTTCATTTGTATTTATAAATATTGTAATTTAGCACCAATAAAGCATAAATATATATTTCTCTGTATAAAAAGCAACTACCGTTAAAAAAATAGAAAACAATAGTGCGATCCGTATCGTAAGGCCACAAGCTGACGGCTTACTGGTTACTGAGTGTAATTAGGAGATGTTTAATTTCTCCGTCGACATCGTCCTGCAACGAGAAAGAATCAAGTGCTCAAACACCAACAAGAAGAGTATGATCCGCAATGTGAATGATTATACAAATGAAGGAACGGGTGCGAGACAGAGTTTAGTCCACCAAGGCCATCAAAACACGCTTGTAGTCCCCAGAGGTATCGCCCTGAAAAGCAGACGACTCAGTCAGCGATAAGACTTCATGCAACCGCCAAATCAAAGCAAAGTCATTCGATACGACCTTTTCCAACGTTGATTGAAAAGTTATCGGACAGAGTTTAATACGGAAAATCAGATTTTTAGCTCGTAATAGTTCCTATTTTATTTCGTAGTAAAGTTTTATTAATTTTCTGAGAATAAAATGTTTTGAGTCGACAAATTAAGACATTTCACGAGAATATATTTTGTTTAACAGAAAAATATTCTAAAAACCGCAAATGAGCTTCAAAATACATTTTAAGATTTTAATCAGTTATTGTGCGTAATGTGTCGTATAAAATTATAGTTAAAAATCCAATATTTATTGAGCTGATACACATTGCCTACTTTTTTAATATATCTATTACGTGTTTACTACATTTAATATTTTTTTATATTTTAAATTATAAAAGTTCTCAAATAAAATAAGAACTATATTTTATCATTTTAAAAATTTATCAATTTAAATTAAAAAAATACGTTTGAATTTTTACCAACGTCCATATTTTGTCATAAGTATTTCCAGTTTTATGGACGTATAAATAAAAATAATTACTAGCTGTTCATGAAAGATTTTATAACTTTTGTTAAATAATAATGCATATTGATTTTGTAGAAATATTAATTGTTTTCTCGGTAAATACAAAAAAGGAAATCGTAAGAAAAACTTAGGCGCCACGTTTTTCTTACGACACTTTTTTGTATTTTCTATTTTTTTTTCTAATGAAAATATTAAACAAAAACTTGATTAATAATTAAAATATCCGAACAAAACTGGAAATGTATGACGTGTGAACACACCTCTTATTGTCCTTATCTTTGGATGAATAATCAATTCTTTATATCGAATGACTTCAGCTTTGCATTCGCGGTAGAAGAAGTTAATAGTTAACACACTTAGAAAGTACTGAATAGCAATCTAGACTACAAATAGCCCCATTTAAGCGCGATTTGAATTATTTACATCTCAATATGGAAAATACCACAGGAAATTTTCGTATTACATCCACGTCGTATTTTTTCAATGAAATCACAAATTTGAATGTGATATGCGCAAAACTAAGTGATCTTGATGCACGACCTATTGCGCTAAATCTCTAAGTAAGCTAATCGCATGCAGATTAGTTGTTAGAAGGTAAAGTGTTAGATTGCTATTAAATACTTTGCAGAATTTATTCACTACAAGCGCAGAATTAAAAAGCTACTACACAAATATTTCAGTAGCAACTTTTTCATTGTAAGGATAAGTGTCAAGAGTTGAAATATTGCGATGTTTTGAAAAAACAAAATAAAACTTACAGCGATCCAGCTCTCCAAAGTCTTTTCATAACGATCCAGGAATGCCTGTTTAATATCAGCAAGATCAATTTCAGATCTGGAGACGACGATACGAATCAAGGTTTTGTCTTTGGTGCCCAAGCCCGACATGCTTTCGTGCAGGCGTTCAGCAAAGAATCCCACTTTGCTCTTTACGCATTTCACTGAAATAATTATTAAAACATAACCCTAAACTCTCAAATCTACGTAAACAATATTTTCATTTTAAACTCGCAAAATCTGTGTAAAACGATAACATCTCTCAATTACGTTAACAAACCAGAAATAACACTGTTAATTGTTTCATAAGCGTAGCACAGGGTCTCAAGTTCCCAATTGTTTTAAGTAAAAAAATAGTATAGATTTTTTTGTTTTCTTTAAAAAGAAAGAGTAACTTTTCGTTGAATCCATCCCTGGGAATTTGACCTAATAACCACTAAAAAGCGATTTGAGACAAAACCTTCCATATTTATAATGTATAAGGTCGGTGAGGTAAACATATTAAGAGATTTTTTTCTATTTTTATAATATGGGGGCGTTTTATGCCGATTCTGCAAGTTTATAATGAAAATACTTTAATATTTTTTCATAGATTATTATTCTGTGTGTGTTTCGCTTTGGCGACAAGAATTCTAGGATTCGATAAATAAATATTAATTCTTAGACTGATGAAATAATCAACAATAAAAATGTAAATTTTATTTGCTTACTAAGTAAAAATGAGTCAGTTCAAAAAGAATGCACTAAAAATGCAAATAGTAGCACAAGTGAATTAACAATACACTTCATTGCCAAATCAAACACCTGTTTTTATTTGCAATAAATTAAAGAAGAGTACTTATTTACATTCTAAATTCTAGAAACCATTGAATTATAAACACAACGCAAAACATTAGCATAATTAAAAAAAGTGAAAACAAACGCAACCTGTTTAACGCGCATGTATTGCCGGACACAAGTGTAAATATAAACGGTTAAAAGATTTTTAGTTTATCAGGCTTCGTACAGATGGCGAAACTACTTTTATTATTTGCATTATTTTATTATTATTCTATAACTTAAATAAATTATAAAGTGAAAATTTATGGGTTTTCTTATCAAAATGTTTATTACACTTTTATACCCTTTGACTTTCATAAAATTTATTTGACTAATTGCTTAATTTATTAAGCATAAATATTATTATTGCTTTTGCTACGTTTAAAATGTGATTTATTATATTATTAATATTTTGGCACTCACCGATTCCAAGAAGTCCTTTCTGAATGCTTCCAGAGAATTCCTTCTTAATAGCTTCTTCAATGTCATGTCCACTGAGTCTTTCATACTCAATGAAGGTTTGGCGTAGTTGTTGATAACTGCGGGTGACTAAAATAGCATTGAATTGTGATTCATCTGTGCCCCAGTTGCTTTCTCCGGCGTTGATGAGGGCTTCAGCATCGGCGACTGCTTGGTCTTGGTCTACGCCTTGGTTTTCATCTCGGTTTGCCTACGGAGAAGATTTCCATTTATTAAAACATTTTTTTATTGATGCCAGTTTTCAAGAATGATTACTGTTTTATTATTTGAAGCAATATCTGATGGAAATAAATTTTTCATTTCGTGATTATTGATTACATAACAAATTGATTTCTAGTAATAATAGGGCTTGAAAATTACAGCAGTCATATAGACATAGGTTAAATGTAATTTTAATGATGAATGTAATACCAAAGTTGAATCGATTTAAAAGAAAAATTACCTGACATAAAGACACACACAGACGTTTGAAATGACCGGAGGTGTCGCCTTTCAAGTCGTGTTCTAAGGTTTTTCCGTACACTGCAAGAAAAATGATACATTGAAAAATACATATAAAAGTACATTCTAATGGATGCTATTAATACAGGATGTCCGTTTTAAAAGGATAACCATTGGGATCAAGGGAATCACAGGTGATTCGAAGACGATTTAATTGGGACAAAGTTATCGTATTAGTTCCCCATTTTATGATGTATTTGCCTGATTTTGGCAAATTTGTTTTTGAATTACTTGTAAGTTTCTTGTTTCAATTCATATAAATTTATAATATGCACATTCTACCAATACTTTTTTACGAGAAATTGCAGTAGTCTTTAAAAAAATTGTAGCTCGAACACTTTTAGGGAAATTCATACTAATTTTCAATTTTTATATGGGGCTCAAAGTTGTCTTTAATACTGTTAAATATATTTTTTTCTCATTCCAATGTTGTAAAACACATATATATTCAAATAAAAATAAACCACGAAATTAGAAAATTATTGATTATATTCAATTCGGTCAAATGTGTTTTGGAAACAGAATCGAAAATCTTTTGTTTTGTTTGTAAAAAGTGTCTGTAGAATGTGCAAATTAGAAAATTAGAAAACTGAAACAAGAACATCAAAAAGTAAATTTGCCAAAATAATTTTTTTGCACATTTTTAGTGATCTATGAATTTTTTCGGGGAAACAAATACTTTGTCCCAATTTAACCGACGTCGTATCTCTTACGGTTCTCGAGATCCAAATGGTTAGCATCTTAAAATGAACACCTGTTAAGTAAAAAGAAAAACCACATATCAAAAATTAGTTCAGCCGTTCTCTTACATTGTTCGTAGAACTGGGAAATGGTTCTGATTCCATAGTTGCTCAAAGTGCACAGAATCTCTACAATAGCTTCCTCATCTGTTCCGAATCCAACAACGGCATCGTGCAACTCCTTAGCGTAAAAATGGGGCAAAGGAGTCATCAAAGCAATGATGACATCTTCGAATTTGCCTCCCAGTTCGCTTTTGAGTTCACTGATGAGGTCCTTGCCGTAGGAAGTTTTAAAGGTTTCGGCAATTTCGAGACGCTGGACGATTCCTCTGCGAGCCAAGACGTCGATGATGGCTTTCTCATCGGTACCGAAACCTTTCATCGCCTTACGCAAGGTTCCTGCATCGGCCACCGGATCGAATGGATCAGCAGGGTAGACAGTTGGTGTACACTGGAACAAAAATCTTGGGTTACACAAAAATACCACACTTTTTACTTCTTTGTACGAATTCAAGGAAGTATTGTAAGCACGAAAAATTTCGATTTTCAGATTTCAAGGGAAATATCCATTTTGACTATTCCTGAATCCATTTTCACTAGTTTCGGCGTAACGCCTTTAAGTACGTACGTATCTCGCAAAATTCGAAAATGATAAGGCGTAGAATATTGAAATTTTGTATATGGGAATGCTATAAAACATCTAGTTGTGCACCTCCCTTTTTCTTGCTATCGGCAATGCCAAAAAGCACTTTGCTCGAAGTGTTTTTTTTAATTTTTCACTTAACTCAAAAGCGACCAAACGTCGAATGTTGAAATTTTGTTTATAGAATTGCTAAAACATCTACTTATGCATCTCCATGTGTGATTCCAATTTGCCTTTCCAAAAGGGCACTTTACTATAGGCAGAAAATTAATAAAAATAATTTATTTGGCTTTTAATTTTTATGGGAAACATTTGATTTTTTGTTAAGCTTGTTAATAAATTGAATATATATTTCATGAGAAATATATGTAGGTAATAAATGAAAACTGTATCTCTATGCAAGTTTTTGAGCGATAAAAATAATTTTGCGTAATGTAATAAGGAATAGTTTTTTACAAAAGATGATCAATTTCAAAGGGAAATTCGAAGATATGAAACGAATGGAAGTTGAAGAATCATTAGTCGTAGAATAATCTCATTTTCAAGTGAAATAGGTTTAAATGACTGTCCACATCGAATTTTTTTATTAGACTATCGTGCTCCATCTGGCAACGAATTAAAAGTTCGTACAGTACTTCAACAAAACCTGCAAAATAGAGGGTAATAGACTATAAGAGTTAATACTATTTGACTTAATGATTCATGTATTATCTGTTATATCTGTTACATTTTATTCGGTTCAAATAGGTTAAAGGGTATAAACCAACAAATAACAAATAAACAAAGATTCGTTTTACCTCCCGCCTATCAATATATTGATAAGGGAGGTATTGTTTTTGGTCAAATTTCTCGAGTGTGACTTTTCAACATATGAGCACGAATTAGGGTCCCTGGAATATGATTTTACTATTTTTACCGTGATGTCTGTACTCTGTATGTCCGTATGACGTTTTTTCGTCCACGATAACTCCAGTACAGTACGTGTAGGAAATATAATATTTGGTATTTAAGAGTTATATTCAAATATGATGAACTGATTAGATTTTGACTACAATTGGTTAACCGAAAGTAGTACTTTAAATGGATCATCAAACCGTTTTTCGTAGAAAGACGCCTCTAAATTCCTTTTTTTTTTCGCAAATTACGTTATTATTAAACATATAGATTATTTAATTTTCTACTGGCCTGCATAATTACACTTTATATATAACTTCTGGCTAAACAGAAAAAAATAGATATTTATTATATAAGGGGTAAAAGTAACAGATTTTAGCGCAATGTGTGACATTTGGATGAGTTATTTATACCAATACGTTTACAAAATTTCACATTCGGAGTTGTCAAATTTGACATAAATAATTATCAAAGATAAAAATAAGTAAATATGAAGATTTTTTTGTAAAATACAAAAAGATGGAAGAAATATACAAGGAATAGAATTTAATTAGGCCAAAAATAACTGTTTTCTTCGACTTTCAAGTATGAGTTGAATTAAAAATATTCTAAAGAAACTAATTTTTTAAACTAAATAATTATAGTACACTAAAGAATTTTAAAAAATATATATTACTGCAGTGGCGAGAGGCAATATGTTGGAAACATTTTTTTTACAAATAAGTAGATAATTTTAACCACAACAACGATATTAGTGTTGCAGATGTGCAAGGCGCAAATTTGTCTAAAATGTATCATCTGTTGTTTTGTTTTTCACGTAAACAAAATTTAGTGTATGTATGTGTATGTATATTTAGTTCATGAGGTTTATATTGCGGTTACTAACCAACATTTCAAGGTAATTTATTTTTAGATATTGTAGCAGGTAAAAAAGTGTCATCCGGAAAGTTTGCAATTATCTGGAGGGAAAAGGAATGATTTATTTATTTTTTTCCTTATACAAATTACATTTTTATGTATTCTTCGCTTCTTTATTGATTTGTTTTTATTTTGGCAAATGTCTTTTGGAAGGCATCCAAAGTAAATGTTTTATAACTCTGGAAGCAGGGAAACATTGATTTTGCTGGCCCTTCCTTGGCCTTGTTAAATTAATTGTTATAATTTCGCCTCTCCCTCAGTGATAAAATTTTCATTTGCAATTTTTTATCTGCGTTATGAATAATCAATTTGATGATAGCCTTGACTGTGAACTTACAAAGCAGCTATTTGTTTCGCTATGAATTTGACATTGAACAGAAAAAGAAATATATTTTGAACTATTTTCCTCATGGCACTTATTCAACTATTATTAAACATTGTTACAAGCACAATATAGCAATAAAGATATGCATTATTAAAATATTTAATTTTAAATTACAGCAGTGTGTGTAGATGGGTTAATAAAAAATTTTTGAACGTCTAAATTTAACCTTGAAAAGTTTCCCAAGGAACAATAATTTATAGTTACTCATAGGAACATGAAAACAATGAGTCAAAACAGTGATTACCTACTTTAAGTCACCTTCACATTTAAATACATAATTCACTGATAAAAATATAAAATACATCTACCCTTATTATATTTGTATGTGTGCATATGTTCCCACAACAATTATTTTTCTTTGGGGATGTGAAAATATTAACTTTTCGCGCGTCACTTTAATTTTAAGTGAATTGAGAAAAAAGAAGTCAGTAAATAAATAATTAGAATTTTATAGAGTATACTGCAATACTCTAAAAACTTTTAAAATAGAGCACTTTACATTTATTTTTTGCTTATCATTAGAGGTGTTAATATCAAAATATTGACAAGATATGAAACCAATACGAGGTCAGGTACACGCCCTACGAGTATCTTCTATTTACCACGCACATTCGATTGGCTTTAGAAAATTACGTTTACAAATGGCGTACAATAACATCAGATAACAAATACGCATCTTGCATTTATTTAAATTATCCTTGTAAAAGATGATTAATGTTTAAAATTTGGTATGAATGTCTCAATTAAGAAAGTAATATAATGCGGACCTTGTAATAGATTTTAAACTATGAAATCATTGTTAGAAAGAACTACTTTATGATGTCAATTCTATAAATAAATATAAACATTTTGTTATAGTTATCAGAACAAAATAAAAATTTCGAAACTAGATTGTTTTTTATCTACTTTTTTTTCAAATGCCGAAACCAAAAACCACAAATGTATTTTAAGAACTCTTACCAAGTACAAAAATAACATGTATGTACTTATATTTTTGTTCGAAATGTTTCGTTCAAAGTATTTATTAAACATACACTTTGCGTGTTTATTATAGTAATATCGATAAAATTTACATATGAAATATAAGAAGGGATATAAGGCGTCTATGAAACAATAAAATCAATCACTAAATCATGTTTTTCACGCATTCCAGAACAATTTAATCATTTTTAATTATATTTTTTATGTCAATAATCACATATTTCCGGAAATGTTACACAGACATACGGATACATAGTTGACTCAACATATAGGTCACTCATAAAATATGCATCACATCAAATCAATTACTTATATTTATAACTTTAGATAGAGCCAAATTACCATTTTCCCTTTTTGTTCTACTTTAATTATCGAACTCCCGATTAATTTGTGGTTTTTGTACCGGAAATGGTATAACACCGCGGGAAAATTGCAAAACGGTTAATTATGTAACATTTTGAACACAAAAAAAGTAATTGGTCTTACCTTGAATGGGTAGTATTGTTGGGCAGTCATCTTGAAACTTGAAATCTGAAAAAGAAAAAATTAAAATGTTCGTCTATGGAAAATTTATAGTTGATTTCACTTAATTGAAAGTTAAGAATGTAGACCATGTAGGATGGTATGAATCACAGTTACAGATTTTTCTAAATAAGTACAGAAATTAAGAAACAATCTAGGACAGGTGTTTTTCGTGAAAAAAATAACAGTTGTTTTTGTGAACACCTGTAAATTTGTACCTGTTCAACTCCAAATATTCCATTATTAAAATAAATACTATTTGCTAAGTCTGGTGCTAAATTTTATTATTGTAATGACATCATCGCTCAATTTAGCAACGAATATTAATTGTTTAAAAAATATACCAAACATATTATTTACTGCATTTCTAAATTTAAATCATTCAATGCACACTATATAACTATTCACACTAATATATTGACATACTTTTATGAAATAATTACACTAACAAATAATGAAAAACTTGCATATTCAGTGATTTCGCACACGTATTCAAGTATTGTTGTAATCATGCAATCAACTCAACAATTAGCAATAAGTCATTGATATATGTATGTAATTATTATTTAATTGTATTTTACCTGACAATATACAGGTCACACCCACTAACCGGATCTTCAGAAAGCCGGTACCTACACCAAGACTAAACGTGGAATGTGGGGAAAAGAAAGATGAATTCTTTTTATAACAAAGGTCATGCACGGCTACTACAGCGCCATTTCTACTCGCGGGAACTCAATCATGACATTAAATTTAAAATTCTGCGAAAATGATTCACTGATAGATCATACGGCAAATTATGAATGAGTTGTTATTTATTTGTTATTACTAACAGACTAGATATTTTCATTACGATTAACTGAGATAAGAATTTGAAATAAATATATCGTTGAATTTTTACGACATAGGCATCATACTTAAAGTTAAATGAACTTTGTCACTCTACTCTACTTTAAATTTAGTTCTACAAGCTACATAGTGCAATTATACTTCGATATATATCAAATTTAAATAAATTTGTAGAAAAGATAAATTATAGTTTTTTTTTAGATATAACAATTATATCTACCTCAATTTTTATGAAGTACAAAGATTATAGAAAATCCCTGTAATTGTATAATATTCACAGATTTCAATTTGAAATATTTTATTCATATTTATTAAATGTCTATTTTGTAAAGCTTAACTAAAAAATATTTTCAAAATTGCAAACTAAAAGTAATAAATGAATTAGTAATAAACTTTGTTAATTATTAATATCTATTTTAGGGATAGGAAAACAAAATGTATTGTACAAAAATATGTAATTTTATTTATTTATATCCTGTTATATTGAAAATTTCTGCTGTAATTTGCCACATTTATATATCTGAGGATTTATATTTAAAATCGAAATAAAATCTGGTTGTAATAAATATTTATTAAATAATACTTTATCGTAAGATAATAAAAATTATCTTATTTAAATGTATATTTTCAAGTAAAATAGAAAGATAAACAATTTGGAAAATAATAAATTTGAAATATTTTTACCTTTTATAATTTGACATTCATACTATTGGTATTTTGTGCCCGGCATCTGAAAGAAACAAACACATTAATTTTTTATAGTTATTGTTAACTAAAAACTATAATATTGAAAGTGAATAAGACAACTTTTGAGCACTGATATACACTTTATTTACCATGCGTCCTCAATATATAAAAATTATAATAAAACCCGAAATCCTACCCTACGCGTATTATTCTTCAAGGAAGAAGTACTGGCCAGCCCGTTTCTGTTCCACGTCCTTCACCGACTGCAGTTTGTTGATCCTAGGTCGGAAGTTGTTGGGATCACGTCGGAAGGTGATTCCCAGCAGCTCCAGGAAGCGGTTCATGCCGGCTAGGAGAGTTTGCGGGGAATGAGCTTTCGTGTCCACGGAGGGTTGACCTTCGAAGACGATAACACGGTCCGCCAGGTAGGTCGCCATGATGAAGTCGTGCTCTACTACGAAGCCTGTCTTCTTGGCGTGGAGGATAAACCTATGGAGGCGATTTAAATGAATATAAGATATATCTAAAATCCTATTTTAATATTTTCATGATAATGAAAGGGTATTATTTTATTTAATTGTCTAAAAATAACACTTAATTTCAAAATGATAAGTAATTTAAGGATCTAATATATTAGATGAATAGAAAGATGTAATTTATTGTACTGTGAGTGAATTAAGAGATGAGCTATACTAGTTAAATAATCAGAAAATTAATTGCTTCTCTATTTTATATTCTGTAGTACTACTGATGTGAACTTAGAACTCGAAATACGTGTCTAGTTTAGTATTTTCCAATATTTAAGATTAAGGAATATTTTTTGTATATGTAAAGTACTAACATATTAAAAACTTATTTGTATTACTAGATCATGTCTAATCAGAAAATCAGTAAAGTGTAGAGAACACGGTAACAGAGCTTTTTAAATTTAGCTACAGCTAATTTAAATAAATTGTAACTCTAGCTATAGCGTAGCTGCATTTTACCCTGGAATAGCTGTAAATTGTAACTTTTTTATCAAAGTTGCTTTAAGTAGCTTTTTTCAATAGCTTAGATCTTCTGTTTTTAGCTATTATACTTTTCCTTAAGCGTACGGCAGAAGTGCCTACTTCTCCCACTGTTTTTGATTGAAAAAGTGCGTGCTTCTCCAACTGTGAGCGAAGTAAAATTAGCAATGCGTGACTTTTTATGAAAGCTGTGATAATTTTAACATATTTGTTTAATCGCCCAATTTTTGAGTATATTTATTATTTTGATGTTACCTATTTAAAATTTTAATTTCATTCTCATCCAATAAATTTTGAAAATGTATATAAAATAGCAAAAAAAAATGACTATGAAGCAACCAAAATTTATATTTTTATATCAGGGGGTTATAAAATCTTATACAATATACAAATTGGAATAACAAAATAAATTTTAAATTAATATTTTTATATGATTAATAATGAAATTTAAGGACAGCTGCCATACCTTTATGAAAAAATATGGTACTTGACTCTTGGGGGATGTCCATATTTCTTTCACTAGTAAAGTAATGTACTATTTTCTAGTTAAGCTAATTTAACGCACATATTTCAACCCGTTAATATAAAGCAAAACATTGGTTTTTTAAATGTGCAGCTATATATTAATTTTTATGTGTTCCTATATTTAATGGGTATTATAAATTTGCTAATAAATAATTAAACATACGTATTTGTTATTTGTCATTCAATTTGCTCAAACCAAATAGTGGCTGTGAATTACAGCTACAGCTACTAGCTGCTGATGTAGCTTGGGTACTTTTTATGAATAATTGACCAGTTCTGTATGTTAGTCTAAATTTAACAAAATATCCATGCGCTTCACAATGATTGTTAATATTACATTCTTTCGGTAGCTCATCTGTTATTTCGTGTACAGTAAATATCTGATTTTTATTTTTTATATAATGGATCTGTATTCTTGACCTTTGATTTCAAATAATATAAGACTGAAAGTCCATTCTAAAGAGAATCAATTAAATTGTAAAGGTTCTTAAAATAAATTTATCGGAAAATGTATTAAAATATTAATTTCTTGTTTGCTGCTAAAAATTCTCGGTAAAACAAACAGTAAATTAAATCAGATTTTATTTCTCTTACCTTTTGATGACCTTGGCGGCAACCAAACGCTGTTCGGAATCCAAATACGCAGACGGTTCATCTATAAGATAGACATCGGCAGGTTTTCCTAAACATAGCGCCATAGCTACTCTCTGCAATTCTCCTCCTGACAGATTCTGTACTTCCTGGTCAATAATATCGTCGATTCTCAACGGTTTCATAACGTCGGCTGTAAACTGCGGATGCACATATGCATCCCGGATTTTCTCGTGCAATAAATGGCGCACTAAGCCCTGGTATTTAGGACTGATCTTTTGCGGTTTGTAACTTATGTGCAGTTGAGGTAATTCGCCAGATCCGGCATCAGCTTCGAGATTTCCCGCCAACATTCTAATAAAAGTAGTTTTTCCTGTTCCGTTTTCGCCCAGGAGAACCAAAATCTCTGAGTCTGAGAACTGTCCTTTATGCACAGCCAATTTAAAGTTGCCCATAGTTTTAGTCATACTGGGATACTCGTAGTGGTTCATACGTTTTACTTCTTCTTCCGTGGCGGATTCAGCGACTTTAAAAACTAAAGATTCGTCGCGGAATCGAAGATTTTCCGTTGGGACAAAACCGTCTAGGAAAATATTTATACCTTCTCGAACAGAGAAAGGCATAGTGACAACACCATAAGCACCAGGAACTCCGTATAAACAGCAAATAAAATCAGATAAGTAGTCCAGGACTGATAAATCGTGTTCGACTACAATAATAAACCTACAAAACAATAATTTAAACAGGAATCTATTTATTTATTTATTAGCTTCATACTTGTCTGGGTGAATGAGAGAACGAATAGTCAAAGCAGCATTTAATCGCTGCTTGACGTCAAGATACGACGATGGTTCGTCGAACATGAAAATATCTCCGTTTTGAATGCACACCATTGCACATGCAAAACGCTGCAGTTCTCCTCCAGAAAGAGCGGCGATATCTCTTTCGCGAATGTGTGACAAATCTAATATATACGAAACATTAATAAATCATAAAGAACGACTGATTGAATTAGTACTTACCTAACATATCGCATATTTTTTCCTGATTCCTAATTTCAGTTTTCTTGTCTAACAAAGCACCGACAGTTCCGTTAACAGCTTTAGGGATCTGATCTACGTATTGTGGTTTAATAAGAGCTTTCAAATCATCTTCTAAGATTTTTGTAAAATAGTTCTGAAGCTCAGAACCACGGAAGTAGTTCAGGATTTCTGTCCAATCTGGTGGATCCTAAAAATGGGATTGAAAATTTATTCTTAAAGTTGTTAGAATGTTTTAAATTAGGGATGTGATTACATTCGAATAAAAATAAGATTCGAAACAATTCGAAGTAATTAGAAAATTGTAAGTACTTACGGAATATCGCCCCAGATTGGGTTTCTGCTTTCCGGCTAAGATTTTCAAAGCCGTGGATTTACCAATACCATTGGTCCCAACTAATCCAAGCACTTCGCCTGGTCTGGGAATGGGTAATCGATGTAACTTGAAAGAATTCTTGCTATACCGATGAGTCGTGTCTCTTTCTAAGTTACTGGGTAAGTTGATGATGGTAATTGCCTCAAATGGGCATTTCTAAAATAAAACGATAGGATATATTACCATAAATGAATAGAAATTAGAAAATGTTTGTAATTTTTATAGTTTATTTTAAAATATCTGCCTTGAAACGTCCTCCCGCCTTGTTTAACAGAGTTAATGACGTCACAACTACTTTTCAAAATTAATTTCTTCAAAACTGGTATATATTTAAAAGATTTAAATAATGCAGAACCTTTATATTTGTATCAATTTTGATAAAATGTAATAAAAAATATTTTATATTTCATTGCACAATATGTTTTGAACTGAAACATACCTTCACACAGATACCACACCCGATGCATAATTCCTCAGAAATCGAAGCGATTTTGTTGTTGGGGGTAACTTCAATACACAATTTGCCCATACGCACAACCGGGCATGATTTTTTACACTCCTGTCTACATCTTTTCGGTTTACATTTGTCAGCATTGACAATAGCAATACGAGTTAATTTGTCAGTTTCTTCGGTTGCTTTACTACGTGGCATTCTAAAATAACACGACACTCAAAATTACACTCTAATTTTATTTATAAATTGTGAATAAGAGGGTGAAATACAGAAAATCTATATGTAACCTATATAACCACGTTTTAATTATGACAAATATTTTGCATGTTATATTGCAATGATTGTATGATATGATTGTTAAACACAATAATATACACTGAATTTATAAATTATTGTAATAATTCAGTATAATATGTAATCACCTGTCATAAAAGTATGTTAGCACACAACTTTCAAGACAGCCCAGCCACGATCCACCGGGCAAGAGAACGGTCAAGACGGCAACGAATTTTTGTATCTAAAATTTAGTTCTAAAATATAAACTTTAGTAAAATAGGCACAATAAATTTAAAATCATTAAAATACAATAAATATAATGTTACATGCTATGTATTTGTATTAAAAATTTATTGTAATAGTCCCAAATAAAAATATTTATGATAGGGATTTTTCTTTTTGCATTTGACAACAGATTTTCCCTCATTGTGACAAATCTGTCATATTCATAAATTTCCTTTTTTGGTGGCTGAAAATTTTGTAAAATTCATTCATAATGGCAAAAGCTGTCGATTTGGAACTTAAAAAAGTAAGATTCATAATAAATTATATTCAAATAAACATTGCAACATAACCTATACTTTTTCAGGCTTTTGTTGAATTACAACAAAAAATGATTGAAACTAGTGAACAGCTAAGAATTGCTGACTTGCAAATCGAAGGATTGAAGAGGAATAAACAGCATGCCGAAATCACAGAGCGGTGAGAAAAATATTAATTTTGCTTTTAAATTTGATTTTGTAGGGGTGACTTTTAAATGTGGGGATGATTTTCAGAGAGATCTCATCATTGGACCCCAAAACCAACACTTATGAATCCGTAGGGCGTATGTTTGTCTTAGCAGATATCGCAGATGTTAACATTAACCTCAAAAAACGACAAAGTGCGGCCGACGAAAAAATCAAAAGTTTAGAGAACAACAAAGGTTACTTAGAACGTAATTTAAAGGATGCTGAAAATAATTTAAGAGAAATGGTACAACACAGGAAAGACATGTCTTAAAATATATTCTTATATCGAATTTCTTGTATTTCATTTATGTCGTGTCGTTCTCAAAGTTATTTATTTTTATGAAATAAATTCGAATTGTATTTCATTTTGTCTTTTTAACTTTAAATTTTTCATTAAAATGTACTAAAGACCAACACTTCTATACATGCGTGGTTTTCAAACACGAAAAAATTGTAACCGCTCTTTAATATCAGCCATTGTTTTTTTTAAGGGATAAATGAGTAAAACATTTATTAAATAATTTATTCTGTAAAAACGCTTTTTTCTTTAATAATAAACATTTAAACAAAAATATGTCTATTCTACACTATCAAACAACAGGGGCAGGTTTTTCAATTCATCTACTTTTGACGGTTTGTGCAACAACTGAAATATACCTGTACCTATAGGGGCGGGCATTCCCATAATAATATTTTCTGAAACTCCGTTTATTTTATCAACTTGGCCGTGATACGCTGCGTCAAAGAGATGATCAGCGGTTTTTTCGAACTAAAACATGAAATATTAATTTAAAATTAATGCAAGAAAAAGAAAACTTACAGAAGCTAAATTAAATACAGATTGTTTCATCTTGGCTAAACCAAATCTGGTAATGCCTAAAACTTCACCGGTATGTGTCATTTGGGATGAAAGTAACATCATGTGTCGGTAATCTACACTCATTCCGTGATTTTCCATCACCATTTTAATTTCGTTCATAATTGTTTCCCTACAATAAAAAATAATAAGTATTTTTCTGCCGCTGGTGAAAACTGACAAAAAATATTAGCTTATCTCTTTTTTCATAAAAGCTTAAATTTTGTTTTCTTACCTTGCCGCTTCAATTCCAAGTGTATTGTAAACTTCAATTGTATTATTCGAAGTTGTATGCGTTCCTTTAACTCCATACGTAGCCATAACTTCCCTTAAATTATCTCCTTCGACACATAAATGATACACTGATTTTCCTTTTACATCTTCTCGAGCAATTACAGCTCTATTTACACTTGCTATCCCTTTTATTACAACTTGCGGAATTGCTTCTTTAAGATTTTGTAACGCAAAATTCAGACGGTGCTCTGAATTTTTCGCAGGGGCATAAACCGTTATTATAGACTCACTTACGATTTTTACTTCGTTGGGTTTTAATTTTAACTTTGAAGTGCAAATACTAAAGAAAAAAAGTTACAAATTATAAAAACACACCCTAGAAATAAATACCTGTAACGAATAGATTCAGCATTAACTTCTAATTGTAATAATTTAATTCTATCTATATCTAATTTAATTAAAAGAAAACAGTCACTTGGCATGTAAACTTCTTCGATAAATGAAGATACCTACAAATATTGCGATAATAAGAAATAAAAATAAATTGATTAATAAATACTTCTCCTAAAGTTGTTTTTTCAATTCGATTTTTTACTCTTCGAGCAAATTCCTGATCATGTGGATTTACCAAATGTGCTTGAATAATTGGAGTACTAATTTTTTTACTTGCATTAATAATTTCTTTAATACTGTAATAAATAATTATTAATAATAATTTTAATGCAAACATTTATTTAAATACCGTGGGACACCCTGAGTAATGTTCATAGACGCAACACCGGCAAAATGAAAAGTTTTTAAGGTCATTTGAGTTCCTGGTTCTCCTATACTTTGCGCTGCTAAGGCCCCAACTGCTGTACCTATTTAATTTATTGATAGTTATAGTTCGTATCATTGCATTTTACACAAATGTTATTTACCTGGTTCTATAATAGACCGAACGTATTTTTGCCCACAAGTTTCCAAAAAAGTTACTAATTGACTGCAAGTCAATCTTTCTATTTCCATAGCTGCGCTAGCTTTTCCATATCTTGTAATTATATCGCTTACTTTGTCTGCTACTGAGTCCATAAATACACTACAAATTTCCATATTTATACTCTTGTTAATATAAAAACTCATTTTCAGTACCTTAATTCTTTTTTAAATTCTTCACTACAATCATTCAAAGCCTCAGACTTAAGAAAAGATTCTGTAGCTTTTTTAATTTGCTCCCCATCTAAAGCTTTTTCATTTCTATACGGATGTTTAGCCTTAACATGTTCTAACACGCGATTAAAATCAACAGGGCAATCCTTGCCTTCCATGTATGTTGGATCTAAACCATCGCAACCATACATGAACTGAACCACATAACCATCTGCATTGCGGACAGTTCTGTCATAGTGAACCACCAGGTCTTCTAGGGACTGTGAAAAAATTAATACCGCCCTGTATAAATGATGTAAACTTACTTTTACTAGTCGACGTTGCATGTAGCCGGTTTCGGCGGTTTTTACAGCAGTGTCTACCAGACCTTCTCTTCCTCCCATTGTGTGGAAAAAGAATTCTGTGGGGGTTAAACCTGTGTAGAAACTGTTTTCCACAAAACCTTTTGCCGCAGGCGTTTTCGCTATATAAAAAAATGTTTTAGTAATAAATTTAACAGTAATTAAAAAACATACAGTAGTGTTTAAAATGTGGTAAAGACCTATCCTCAAATCCATTGGGAACTCTTTTTCCGTTTAAGGCCTGTTGCCCCACACATGCTATCATTTGAGAAATATTAATAAATGAACCTAAAAATTATATATTGCAGAAAAGTACGAAAATATTGGGATATTTCAAACCTTTTGATCCACAAAGAGCCATGATTAAAGGACTATTTGTAGGATGTAATTCATTGGTACAAGCTTGACCAGCATGTTCACGAATGACGGATAATTCTTTTAAAATAACAGCCTCCAAAGTTTCTTCTTCTGTGCAACCAGGCTGGCATTGTAACTTGCCTTGCTGCATTGCTTGAATAAATTCGTCGCATTTTGAGTACCTACAAAAATAAAATAAAATATCAGTTGTGGCTACTACCAAATAAATTGCACATTTCTCAAATAGCTTTTTTCGGAATCTTTGTAGGTATGTTACCAAATATTTGCAAGAAACGACAAAAGCAAACGTGACTTTCGATTGACCGATTTTACTAAAATTTGTTCAATTTATGCCATTGATGATAGAAGCTTAAATTCGAATTTGCATTAAAATCGGACGAACCGCCAGATATCATGTTCAAAAAAGTCAGAACGTATTGTAAAAATCTTAATTCGTGGACATCCATTAAAATCTAGAAATGACCAAATTTGTATGATTATAATAACTCGCTTATTATATGTACCTATAAGGTCGGTATAATTCTGATTGTATTGCAGTTTTATTTATTTACAAAACTAATTTAATGGCATAAAATAAAATGAGCATTTATTATTACTTTTCATAAAATGTGTGTAGAGTTGGGCATTTATTTTTTAATGCCAAAAATATAGAATAAAATACGACTTACCCTTGAGTTAACAGTTTATTTTTTTCTTTTATTAGATTTTCACCAGGGGTTACATCTCCGATTCCAATACTGAATCCTTTGTTCATTAAAAAGCTGGAGGCTAGTTTCGCTGTAAGATGTTTATAAAATAAATATTTCACATATTTCTAATAACAATAATTTTTACCTAATCGAGACATTGATTTAATGGCGTATTCCTGTCCAAAATCTCTTAAAATAACATAAAAAATATTTCCTCCCTTCGAACCAGACCCTAGATGACCTTTATCCAACATTCCGGCTAGCAATTCAGAATTTCTGATTATCACATACGAATCTTTAAAGCACATCTCTTTATTTTTAGTGTATGCTTTTCCTTTGGCTTCTAAATTTGCTTTAACTGGGCAGGTGTTATTGGGGCGTAGAATTAAACCGAATATTTGTTTTCCCGTCCATAACTTTCGAGGCTACAAAAAAAATATATGGAGAAAATATATTTTAAGATAATGTGTATTTACTTTTACGATTGCTGGTGGAGGTAAATCTATTTTCATAGTAGCATCATTGCCTGTTAATAATGTAGCGGCTAATTGAGATGCTTGGGCAAAATCTAAAAAGTTGTCTTTTTTTGTTAAGAGATAAGCGCCGGTTAAGAAGTCTTGTGTTGCCGCTATTAACAATTCTCCATTTCTGGGTGTTACTAAATTACTTTTGTTCTTAAAAAATAAAGTCAGTAAAATATAGAAATGTAAATAATAAATCTCAACTTACTCCCATTAAAATTAACGCTTCAGCTTTTGCTTCCTCTGTTTGCGGTAAATGTAAATTCATTTCATCGCCATCAAAATCGGCGTTGTATGGAGTACAAACACATTCATTAAATCTTTAAATAATAGCAAACATATGTTACAAATTGAAGAAATAATAGTGTATTGCGCAATAAGTGCAGAAATAATGTCTTTCTGCACTTGTTCAGTACATCGCACACTTTTCGGCACCGACCAGCGGCGCGCCGATCGGAAGAATTTGATGCTATCGCAACGATTGCTAAACAGCGAAGAAAAATAATTTTTTACATAAATAAACAGTAATTGTGACTCTAGCTTGCAAAGAAGCTGAAATAAAAGAAAAAGAAAAGACAAAAAAATGGTAAAAAAAGGAAATACTTTTCTTTCACTTTATGATTTGAATAATTGGAATTAACTAAATCAATACGTTTTTCTTCCTCAACAGTCATGGTTTAAAAATATAACGTATTTAGAACTCAATACAAATGAAAATAGGCTGATTACCTATCTTCGTATGTTTTAACTAGCTCGAGTAAAGATATACTGTCGATCTTGTCGTTTTCTATTGCACACGGCTCGGCATAGACCGGAAAAATATTCTCTGCAGAGACTGTCGAGAGGTCCGGCCGCATCACTGCGCTTCCGAGCCGACTAGCGTGTGTACGTCCATAAGAAACTATGGAAACTTATTTTTGCCGATCTGGTCGCTGTCGGTCTGTGCCGATCAGATCTTGCGATAACCTTTATACAATTTTCCTACCTAAATGTTCTGTGTTTGTGTATTTTTGCTCTGTGAGCCATAATGGACAATTTATGCAAACTGGGCTGTCTGTTAAATAATACTACATCATTATCTCTAAGATGTCTTTCCACTAAATCACCAAACTAAAATTTTATATAATATAACAAAATATTGAACTAGTTAATTAGTAATAATTATAAACTTACTTTTAGTTCCTGAGCCAATTTTTCTCGATTGCCATATTTTAAAAACTTTTTAAAAGCGCTACCTTTTTGCTGAACATAATTTGCTCCGGGCCAAACGTCTGGACCATTCATAACTAATTGTTTCATTAGAGCAATATTTGCAGGAATTACGCGTTCTGGAAATGTTAAAATTTTTGCTACATGCATTGGAACGCCCACCTAAAAATAATTAGATGTGTACACCTGATTGATAGGTGAAAACCAAAAGAAATAACGAAATCGAAATAATATTATGAAAAAACCCATTTATTTTCTACATAGCCAATTTTAATAACTAGTTTAAAATAAAATCATTTATTCGCTCCTAAATAAAATCATTCAGGAATTTAAAAAGAGCAACATGTAGTGAAGTAAACTAATAAATTAAATTTTGACATGTTTTTCAAGAAGTAAAATTTTTATAGCCCGGTGATAATATATTTTTTATTTTCGTACCTGATCGATCTCAAGATTCGGATCGGGCGAAATGACAGTCCTAGAAGAAAAATCCACACGTTTTCCAGACAAATTCCCTCGAAACCTCCCCTGTTTACCTTTCAATCTTTGCACTAAACCTCTTGAAGGTTTTTTCTGCATCATTGCAAGAGGAATTCCAGAAACTTCGCTGTTTATATACATAGCTGTATGTAACTGTAAGAAGTCCCAACCATCTTGGTACATATTTACAGATGCGCCAGATAAGCGATGCTTTTTGATGACATCGTTGATGAGTATGATTTCGGATTGTTTCATTGTTAGATCATCTTCGTTGGTTCCAGCTTTCAAGTCTGATAAAACAGAAGGGCGGATACAAACTGGAGGGACTAACATTCGTGTGAATATTAAATCTTTTGGGTGTGCTTTTTCAGAATTCATAGCTAAAAGAGGTATATCTTCCTCTGGAATTCTTTCGAATAGTTTTAAAACTTCAATTGGAGTTAAAACATGCATCAAGCCACTGTTAATAGCAGCTTGAATCTCTGGATTCATTTCTACAGCTGTGTTGAATTCTGCTAAATGTTTTTTAACTAATGGATCTTTATCTTTTTTGCTACGATATTTTTCGTGCAAAATCTTTAAAAAAGATCCACCGACTGATCCAGTTTTCATAGACCCTGTAACTTTTTTTACAATTCCATTTAACTCTTTGCAGTTTGGACATTTTCCGATCTTTTTCGCTTTTTCGATAATTTTTTTACGAATGGACTTTTTAACCATGTAAGATAAATGTGGATTTGATAAACGCGTTCTGTATAACTGTTTATCTGCTTCTGTTAATAATATATGTGAACATTTCTACAAAATATTTATTAGAAATTGTTTAAAAATTGATATATAAAGTACCTTGCAGATGGTTTGTAATACGCAAATTATACTACGAAAATAACCAACGTGAAATACCGGAAGTTCCAGATCTATGTAACCGAAATGACCCGCACATTCATTGAGACCCTTGCCACAAGTTTGGCAGTTAGCCCCTTTCTGATTAGTTCCCTAAAATAATCATAAATTGAATTTATGTACAAATATTAATAAACACGTAAACAGCATAACTTATGTCTTATTTCTTGTACAGTAAAGTCAAACTACGCATATTAACCCAAATTTTTGTCTTACCATTCGGGGATCTAAAACTCCGTATGGAATAGGAGTTCTTTGCGCATCTTGATTATACAAATTTTTGGATACAATTTGTAAAATTGCTTGTTGTTGCATACTTTCCGCACTTTCAACCCCAAAAGTGACATGAGAACTAAAAAAGTTTATTAATATCTGTATGACAAGGGATGATACTGAACTTACATTTTCTTCCCCACATCTGCTTGTCTATATAATTCCTTCGGCATTTTAAATACTTATCACACACCGTTAAAATATTATTTCATATTATGAAACACGTGCATGTGTTGCACTTGTCACAGTAAAAATATTATATTATTTAATCTATTCACTTTGTTGCAAATAGTACATTATTCTGCAATGTCTTTTACTTGTGCGAATAGTATATCTGTATACTGATCATGAAAATAAACTTGACATTCGGGTTCGGATTAACCAACAAACGAAAACATGAAAACATATTGAAGAGACGCATGCGCGAAAAGTTTCGGTAATAAGGTCTAAAAATTATCTAAATTTACTTAACTATTAAAGTAATAACAATGCATATATTATTAAAAACAATATATTACAATTAACTAATTAAATAAAGCAAATTACTAATCTATGTCTTGCAAACGTCAACAAATAAATAAATTTTAGAACTCTTCGTTCGGTAACATCGGAAGCTATATGTACTATTATCTTGACACATACATTTCACTTTACACTGAAACGTGTCAGAAGACGTGGGCAAGTTTTTCTGTTTCGTTTGAATTTTCCCATAAAGTTCTATTCTTTTTAAAATGGCCCCAAAACAAAGAATGCGTATCGCTAACGAAAAAGCCAGCAAAAATGTGACATTACGAGGAAATGTTCCAAAATCATCGGTAAGTGTTAGTAACCATATTGTATGTTTGGGTGTTTTAAGAGAAGTTTCTGTATGGTTTTCCAGAAACCACTTGAGGATAACTACCCCGTAGGACCTTGGCTATTGGCTCTCTTCCTTTTCGTCGTTTGTGGATCCGCAGTTTTCCAAATTATCCAATCCATCCGGTTAGCGTAATGCCAAAACTCAAATAACTCAGAGCAAATGATTATTTTGTTACTTTTATGGTTGTCTACCTTATTATTCTAAGATAAATCGCATTTTTTTATTTAAAATAACTACCTACAGAGATATTTATGTATTTGGCATTTACTTGCTCTAGATTCTTCTACAATTATTAATTTTAAAGCGTTTATTTCTACTCAATGTACAATTTAAAATAGCACAAATATGTTTCAACTATCTTACGGTACATATTATAGTAGTTTTTAATAAACGCTGTTGTAAATATAAAAATTACATATGTAAATTTGGATACATTCCATATTTGATTAAAATTTAATAATTGTATATATGTTTAATTTTACTCTCCTTTTTGTTACAATATGGTAAGTACAATTCGTAAGTAGGACAAGTAATAGAATTAAAACTATCACTTTGATAGTTGTAGTTTTCGGCAAGAAACAAAAAGTAACGGTTAATCGAAATAAAGAAAACGGTTCTTAAATAACCGGTTTTTAAAACGATTAAAAACTGAATAGATAAAATTGCTAGTTTTCTAAAAAAAAAAAAAGAAATTAGCAGAAATAATCAATTTATTATCTTTGTTTTTTTATTTTTAAACAAAACGTCACCAATATTTTTTATATTTTTATCTCCTAACATACGCTTCTAGTAAATTTTTATTTTTATAAAATAAAAATACATCATATAGTTCAGGTAAAAATCTAGAATTCTTACTCATTTATTATAATATACATTTTTAAGATATATTACACATTACTTATTATTGTTTTAAAGAAAATTATTGTTTACCATTCGGATATAGTTGTAGTTTTCGGGTAATAATTATTACTTTCAAGTGAATTATTTGAACTCATTTCTGGTTCAAGCATTCGTGTTAACCAATGAGTAACCAACGAAAGCGGAGTAAAATTTTTCAAAGAAGTGATGATCTGTTGGAAATTTTCTACTCTTTTGTTTGTTACATTCTGAACAACACTCATATTGTATTCTTTATTTAACAACACTACGCATATTTTTGGAATTTCACTTACTTCTACATTTGGCTGACGTTCAAACCAACTTTTTAATTGTTTTATAATCTTGTAGATTTGTTCTGCAGTAAGCTGAAAGGTTTTTATTTAATATAATTGATATTTCCGTTTATACTTTTACCTTTTGTGCAATTAATTTTATGGAAACTTCGTCAGAAGAATTTAATCTAGTTGGATTTCTCTTATAGCTTATCCAAGCATAATTTGATGTGTTCTTTTTGTAGAAATCCTTTTCATTTTGTTTCTGCATTAAATGTAACACCTATTGAAGAAGTTAGTTAATTTTATGCATTATTTTCAACAGGTAAATTTACCTGAGCTAATAGTTCGTCGATCATTTTTGTGTGACTGATAACGTTAAACAAAGTATCTGTGCCGTTGCATTAAAAATATTGATTGCGCTTTCAAAGTAATCGTAATAAAAGCAATTTGTTATTTATCGACTACTTCATTTTAATATTTATATCTGTTTACGATTGAACGCAATTTAATTAGGTGCGTCGAGAAGAATTATTTATCATTGCGGTCAATCTAAATCGGTTTGTCAATAAATATTCAATCAGGGGTAATGTTTTTATTACAAAGAAAATCAACATGTTAAATTTAAATGCGCAGATGTTCGGTAAATTGTTTTTCTGTCTTATCGGTAGAACAATATAAATAGTTCAAATCTTTGCTGACAAGAAAATCGAAAATGATTTGACCTTTATAAATAAGAAACTGTGTTTGTAATCAATGATTTGTGTTTGTACTTTAGCTTTGTTATCATTGGATAATAATAAACCGAATTGTCGTTACTTTTAGAAAATTAATTTGAAAACATGTACTTGATAAAATTTGATATTGTGATCAACTTTGTGGTAGCCACAGGTGATTTTTAAATTTAGTAATTAGTCATATTTTAAAAATAACAAAATTACTTTTAGATTACATAAATTTTATGAAGCTTAAAATTATTTTTAAAAATGTTTATTATTGATTTTTATTTGCGTGATTGTTTTCTTATCATTGGATAATAGGTATTGGATTTAATAGCTGAATATAATGGATTAAAATTTATTTTTGATTAATATACAGGAAAAATTATATATACAAATAATAAAATAAGTTGGTGGAATGTACATAAAAAGCCATGAAGTAAAATTAAAACTGTATATATTTAAATACTTACTGTTTAACAGTGATTCCAATTTCAACGTTTATTTAAATATGCTACACATGATCAACAAAATCTTACCCTAAACCATCTACAATAAATGATCTACTTGGAATTGCACCATCCAGTATTCACAAAGCATGAACATTCCGAAAGAAGTACTGGTTAAACGAATAAAATTAGTCGGTGAATTTGCGGTTGACGTTACGTCCAAACAACGCAGTACGAATCTGGGGCACCAGTTGCTGAGCGATGAGCTCAAGGCGGGATTCTAGAGTGTTGCTGATCTTTATCTTGCCCTTGTGAGCCAGCAGTTCTACTCCTCCACAAGTTTCGGCGGCGAGTTTGTTGTCGGGATCAATTCTCAGAGTTATATCCTTGCCACAAGCGGCTTTGTACTGATCGGTCACGTCCTGAAGAAGGCCTTCTACGATCTCCCTGTCCTGAGGACGGCATCGGACCAGCACGTGCGGTTCGAACATCTGGTTTTATAAATTCAGAAAATGTATAATCACATAATACATAGAAAGTAATAGTACATTTTTTTCAAAAATATGTTTCGATTCAAGTTATACACAATATGAAAAGTCAAGTCTTTCAACCGCGTTCTTTTGTTTTATGATCACTTGCCCCATCCCTACCAACATGATTGCAATCCTTGTTTACGAATGGCATTATTTTATTTTTTATTTACTATTCCGATGCGATATTTTTCTATTAACCGATGATTAAGGTAACCGGTACTTTAACCAGAGATGGAAAAACCGGCCCTTATTTATTATTTATTTAAATGAAATTATATCACAATGAAAATTTCATTACGCAACAATTAAATTGCTTAGATGAAAATAATACATTCTTCATAGTCATAATTAATACCAAATATTAGCTCTGTTCGATGACAATTACAATAAGTGCAGACTAGTTCAGTGCAGTACAGTGCGGGGTCGCTTTAGTGCATGTTACTGAAACTAGTGCAAGATATTCAAAAAACAAAGAAGTGCAACTTTGATTATAACCTCATTTCAGAAAAGGCAAAATTACAGAAATGTATAAACAAATGATTGGGTTGTTGCTTGATACATCTGAATTATATATTTTTTTATTATACCACTTCAAATACAGTTACAACATTAGATTTCATCCCCACTACTGCCTGCACTATCGGGAACTACCTCAAGAGGTAGTTCAGAAAAGTGCGTATTAGTGCACGTTAGTTAAAAAATGATTTGTCAACGAACACGATGTCCTAACTTACACTTTTGTCATAAAACACACAAGTGTAATAAAGTGTACATTAGAACCACCTAGTGCATGTCAACGAACAGAGCTATTATTCGCACTTTCAACATAACTTTAGATTCCGATAATAGCAAATAAAAATTCGTAGCTGACAGTAATTCTTATTAGTACCATTTAGTGATCGTTGTTATAAGTATTAAGGATTATAATCACCCTTAACTTTGTTCTTTCAAGAGATGTTTTTGACGTCACCCGATCAGATCGCACACCAATCAAATTGGGATTACACGATTGGTTTTTTTTTTGTCCAAAGGAAGGGCCTTAATGTTACTTAGAAAACAGTAGTATTTATTGGCCAGACACTATCAGAAATGTAGCGCTATTGCGAAATAAAATGGAACTACGATATGACGTCACAACTCATCGCACAACTTTAGAAAATTATTTCTTCTTAATACAAAACATTTTTATGCCAGGTTATCAAAAATTTTCAGTACGGCTTATATAAATAATTTTAAAAATGTATATTATTAATGTACAAAAAAAGGTGTATGAAAGGTTTCCATAATTTATTACTACATAATCTTACACTCATAATTGAGTTAAAAGACAATTGCTTAATTTTGTTTATCAAGGTTAATCTAATGTATCGAGTCACATGACATACCTGGTACAAGCCCTGAAGAATCAGAGTTTTGATAATTTGTGCATATTTAGGGGTATCCCTTGTAACTTCTCCTAATCGTTTTCGAGCCTCCTCCAAAACATTCCTTACGTGATCTTCACGAACTTTTAGTACCTTAAGACGGGCTTGGTTCAACATATTTGAGGATTGACTGTAAATAATAATTATTAGCTTATAACTTTATATGTATTATGGACAATAACTAACATTTTCTTTTGCAATTCAACTTGTTTTTCCTTCTTCTCATAGTACTCCATGATTTTTAATCTCTGTTGTTGAACCAATCGTCCTTTTTCGATGTTAAACTCTTCCTCGGCTTTAGCATCAATTTCTTCGGCTTTTTCATTGGCTTCTTGCTCAATGAAAGCCATCATATGCTTAATCTATAAAAAATAATATTTGTGAAAAACAAATCTTGATAGCTACGAAAATTCAATTGTTTCGTTACTCACTTGTTTTTGTACGTCTGCATCGCTGAGAGCCATGGTGACTTGATTTTAAATGTACTAAACTTTAGAAATACAGAAATACTTATACAATTCAGACAACGCCTACCGTCTTATGAGCTACACTAGCTCTAATAATGTGATGGATCATATGATCTAGTTGGATTGATTAGTCAACGTTACATTTATATTAATAATTGTATTATTTGTCATAAAGAAACCATAAATATGGATGAGAAATGTAAATAATAAATGTAATATTAATTCCGAGTACAAATAATATTAAAATAAATAAAATATTTCATTTGATTTACGTAGTAACCTATGACCTACATTTCATATGTGAAGTTAGAAACACTTTCAGGTGTACCTTTGTTTTGTATTTTATTACGAATTTGAATAAATTTAAGTAATTTACAGTTTCTTACAATAAGTATTTATAAAATAAATGTATACGAAAATATAGCAACAAATTTAATGTGTTTTATATTTAGTTACAACTAATATCACACCTATAGACTTGTCAGTTCTATTCTAACCTCTATCATTGTTTGTTTCTTGTGGACCAATTTTTTGAACTTGAGGGCCGGATAGATTTTTGAAAAATACTTTATGCATAGCGGGTAAACAGTTTTTCATAATTTGAGTTAACCGATCATCTAAACTATTGCCTATTGATATTCTTCCATTTTTCGTTCTAATTACTACACCTGGTAAACAACCACAATCTAAATATACAGAATCCGTTTCAATATTAATATTTGTTCCTGTTTTTTGTACATAGTAATCGGTTATTGCGGGAATGCCTCCTTTGATCATATTTTCATCAATTTGACGGCAACGAATTATTACGTTACTTTCCAGTATCTAAAATTTAATTTATAAAATTGTAAATATACTTTTAGATTTATTACTTTTAAAAGTGATTGTTTAATTAGTAATTGTAAGATATCCCATCTCACTTTGGCGTTTTCCATATCATTTATCATTATATCGCGAACTTCATCTTCCAGATCTTCCAATATCACTATTTTAGCCCTGGTCATTTCCATACCAGCTTTGTGTATGGTTTTACCATACGAACTAAAAGAAATTGATAATTTATGTCAAATGATGTAATTTTAATTTACATTTGATTTTCCTGAAGGCATCTAAATTCTTTTTTGTCGTATTCCATTATAATACTTCGGCGAGCAGTTTGAATTTGGTCTGCTTTAATCATGTTATATTCTTCTTCAGTTCGAGCATTAATTTCTTCTGCTCTTTCTTCACCTTCTTGTTCAATAAATTGCATCATATGAAGAAGCTAATCTAATATTTTAGTTTTGTGAAGTTATAAAAAAGCATATGCATACCTGAAAATTTATTTGGTTTTTGGCTATTTGGCCATATCTCTCCATTATCGTTTGTCGACGCATTTTGAACGCTTGTCGGACAATTTGGGCACAATGACAATGATGATGAGAAAATTTTGAATTATTCAATTGTTTAGCAAAAGCTTTAAATTTATTTGTTGTTGTTTTGTATTACAGGTATAATTTTTGTATTCAACATGAATATGCATAACGTAGGGGTTCAACCACCACCTCAGCAACCACAACAACCACCGCAGCCTTTAGATAATATTTCTAAAGTCAAATCGCTTGTAGGACCATTAAAAGATTCATTATCTGTATGTTAATATATTTTAATAATTAATTTAAAGGATAATTATTAATCAAACATTTTGTAGCACATTTGAAATTAATACAATTTTTATTTATGTATCTATATTGTAATAAACAAATATTTTTTTATATTTTAGGGTACATTAAAAACAGCGGCTCAAACTTTGAATCAAAATAATCAAGTAGATGTCGGTTCAGCGTAAGTATAAGATTCTTATAAGAATTTATAATTTCTGATTCTAAATTTATTTTTAGTAAAGGAGTAGTAGACGTTCCAGTCCCCCGTTTTGATAAAAGTTTAGAAGAATTCTACTCCATCTGCGACCAAATTGAATTAAATTTAGTAAGTTTTTAAAATGTAATATATTCATTATTTATTTCTATGTTTGTTTAGAAAACTTCGATTAAATGTATAAGCCAAAGTTCGAGTTCCCAGCGCTATTTACCACTACAGGTAGCACCAACTAGAATGGAGAGTTTACCTGGAATGCAAGACGCAGGGACACTAACATATCCACAGTTTCTAGCGACAGCTAGTGCTCAGGTAGCCTACACGAAAGAAGTACATGATACGCTGGTTGCTGCTGCCCAAAATATATCTCCATCTGATTAGTATTATTAGTTTTAGAAATTATTTAATTATACATGTTTTGTATTATTGTCGTAAATAAATATCACAAAAATATTATTTTTATTTATTCTTCAAAATAAATTATAGCATACCAGTAATAACCGTTAATTGTTACCCGAAATCAATTTTAATAAAAAAATTAAATATATCAAACCTTTCCTATTATTGTTGTTTCTTTATTCACTTGTTTTTGTACATCTGCACCGCTGACAGCTTTGGTGATTTTATTTTATTTTAAATGATCCAAAACTTTAGAAATACAGAAATACTTGTACAATTCAGACAACGCCTACTATCTTATGAGCTAAACTAGCTCTCATAATGCTTTATCACAAATATAGGCAATGGGTTATTTATATCTCTCGAAAATTCTTGTTGCGTCATAGAGGCCATTTCTTTGGGGGAAATAGATGGTAAAAAAATTGAATCGGCGGAATTCGAACTCAGGCTTTCAGAACAATACTCGATCATTCTATGCAATAGGACACGGTCCCCAAAGAAAAAAAAAATTTCGAATATTACAATTCCTGTGGGGAATTTAGTACTGTCCAAGCCCCGATAATAGTAAAAATTTGTAGGTAAGAGGACAGGATGTAGAAAAAAGTACCGCTAACGTTTCGATTTATTTCTTCTTCCAATCGGTATGTAGGTATTATATGTATTTGTTAAAAATTTGAAACCTTATTGTTGTTATTATTATTCATTGTAATCAAATTTCGTTTCGTCTTCAGCATTGAAGAATATTTTTAAATAAATCGAAATGTTAGCGATACTTTTTTCTACTATATCCAGTCTACTTTCCGGCAAATTTTTACTATTGTAATTACTGCTCTATTTAAACTTATGTCATGTAATAAAAATAGTTTATCTAAATCACTATTTTTAAACTTCTTTTTACTTGCTGTTTATTATAAAAAACAGTTTCATGGACAGATTTTAAATAAGTTGATTGATTAAACATTTTAAAGACGGGTTATATAAATAACAGCTCTTCGGTAAAAACTATTTTCAAAACTATTTTTTCAATTTTAATTAACCGTTATTTCTCCAAATTATTAAACATATATTTTTTTCATTTTGTCTGCAACAGTTTATACATAATAGTATTGCTGGTTGCATTTCCAATACTTGGAATAAATACAAATTCTACGTAAATATTTTATTTACAAAATCAATAAAAATCAAACCAAATTGAATCTGGGTTACAGAACGTGAGGGCTGGCCGCACTAATTAATTAAAATAATTACCGCAGGCGGTAAAATTGATGAAACCCATGTTTTGGAACAATAAATTTTCGTTTTACAACTATTTTATTGAACTATATCATTGTTAAATTTATACCAACGGATTTAGTAGTTTATCATAGTCTACAATTAATTTATGCATTAATGCATTATGAACTTGTGTTGTCTCTGTGTCTAGTTTGTTTGCTGTACACTTACAGGTCCGTTTTCAGTAAAATTTAAAATGTAGATTAGTTAAATTTGTTCTTTGTTCTACGCGTATATTCTATTTATTGTTTATATTATCTATGATGAAAATTATAATATATAAAACATCAATACGATAAAGAAAATTTTAAATTGTAAATATGGATGAGTTATAATAAAATAATCAATTACTTAATCTTAAAAATATAATTTATTTTTAATTATAAAAATATAGATATAAACATTAATTCATTTATATTTTTTATTAATATTTATTTTATATACAGGGTGAGTCTGGGAAGACGCCCCCCCCTTTAACTTTTTTATTATAAGTAATAGAAAAAAATGGCTCATATAAAAGTTTTATAATTTTACATATACTATTTGATGGCAGATGTAGATATTTTTTATAAAGTCAGGTTTACAAGATACGACTATCAACTTTTATTTTTCAAATGACAACCTATAATTATTTTAATAAAATATAAACCACCATTTTTTTCTCTTTTCAACGATGTATTAACTTTTATTAATGTATTTGAAAAATTTCGAGAAAAATGAGATCATTTAGAAATGTCAGAAATAATTTTTAAGCAAATATCATAGGTGGCTATGTTTCTCGAAATCGGGTAAACATCCTTCTCAGTAAGTAACAAACAAATGTATACATTTTTGACATTAATTTAATTGTTTTACATAGTTACGTTTTGTTTATTTTCATATAGCCACCTATAATATTTATTTAATAATTATTTCAAATATTTTTAAATATGTCATTTTTCTCGAAATTTTTCAAATACATTAATAAAAGTTAATACATCGTTCAAAAGAGAAAAAAATGGCGGTTTCTATTTTATTAAAATAATTATAGGTTGCCATTTGAAAAATAAAAGTTGATAGTCGTATCTTGTAAACCTGACTTTATAAAAAATATCTACATCTGCCATCAACTAGTATATGTAAAATAATAAAACTTTTATAAGAGCCATTTTTTTCTATTACTTATAATAAAAAAGTTAAAGGGGGGGGCGTCTTCCCAGACTCACCCTGTATACTTACAGTATTAGTACAATATTTTTAAGAGTATTCGATAATTATTTTTATAATATTTTCACTGTCAATTAATAATTGTCATTTTCAAATATAACACATTTCCATAGGTAAATAGATTAACCCCAAAGGAAACAAATTTAGCGAATCAGTAATTACTTACAATAGTTAAATGGGGCTAGATAGAAACAAATTTGAACTATAAAATTTTAACTAATACTTAATATTAAATCGTTATTTACATTAATTCTCATATATTAATAATTAACTCAGATATTTCAGAAAAATACTTCAGATCATGAAAACACCAGTTCCGGTTATACGATTAACACCAAATTCTAATTAGATCTATTTGAGTAATCATTAAGACAACATCCATTTATCTATTCACACACACGGACAGATCACCGTAAAAATATTAAAATCATGTTCTAGGGACTTCAAAACGTGTTTATTGCATTGAAAACTCACTATCCGATTATTAGCATAATTCCAATACTTTTCTTACTGAGTGGCGAGAGTTAAACAGTTTTTATTATATATATTTAGTGTATGAAAAAATAAAAGTAATGTTTTTCGTTATACTTGTATTATTGTAATGAAATTATATACTTGGGTGTATGTATGAATGTATGTGTGATGTTTATATTTGAAAGTGTTGTTTAAAAATTGAAGAAAGTTTGAATAATAAAGAATTGGAATGACTTTTTCGTGTTTGAATTTGGCGCGCCTCCCCACTCTTGTTGTCGAAGCTAATCAAATTGGATGTATCCGATGTGGTCCGATTAAAAAATTAAACTAGAGGGGAAAGTTTGCGATGCGAGGGCCAAGTGTAGGGCCGTAGGGTCGACTGGCGTCCACAATCAAATTATTGATGTTGTCTTTGAGCATGCGCAGACATGTTTGCGCAGGTCTGAGCGTGTTCGTCGGTACGAGCGTCGCCAAATGTCAGTTGAGTTTTCCTCGGCGTGTTCAACACATTCTCCCGGTTCATTGTCGGTTTTGTGGCAAAACAATGTTTTCATAGTTTGTCGCCCGGTTCAATTTTCACTCAGATCAAGATATCACTGTAAGTTTGACGTATGACATGATTGTGGATTGTTATAGTGTTTTGTTTTTGTAGTTAGATGCTGTTTTGTTATTTTTCTTGTAATGTATTTGACAATAAATTTTGTTATACTGTGAAACATTGAACTTTTTTTTGTAAAAGTGTATAAAGTAGATTGTAGTGTAATTAATTATTTAAATAGAGGTAATACAATTGATGGTTGTTGCACTTTACTCATTTATCATAATTAAATGCAACGTATATAGCTTTTCAAACTAAATACACGTTTTTCCCTAGAGTTCAAAAACTTTTTAATTACTGCCAGACAATAAAAAAAAAACAATCTGTGTGTTTTTTATAGAGTATTTTTAAATTTAAATATTTATTTTGCTTTTCAAAACAAATATTCTCAATTTTTTTTAAAATAAAACTCAAAAATCCAATCAATTAGTGATTTTAATGAAATTTCACACGTAACGTAATATTTTCATCGGAGTGAAATTCCATTTAGGGTATTTTTTGGGAGATTAATTGTAAAATTGACGGACGCTAACAGCTGGCTATTTTTCACCCCCACCCCTATGTTAGCTAATTATGTCGAAATTTGTTTGCTGGGACAAGTCACGCTACACTGTGTACCATAAGCCACATGTACCTGGGAAGTTCGTCCGGCGTCACAAAGCACAAAATTTGTCCGAAAATTTTAAAAATTTACCCCGTAATATTTTAGAGTTTTATTAATGTATTATTTTTAATTAAATAATAATATATTCAATAAATTACAAATAAACTTTATATATTTGTTATTGAAAAAATGGTGGCAGCGCTAATATTTTTTAGAAATATACATATTTATAGAATAAACTTTTATTTCATTTTTAATATTTAAAATCGTTACATTCTTAAAAGGACATACATATTTAATTCATAAATATTTGAAGCCAGCTATATTTTTATTGAATAGTTATTGAATGTGTGCATTTGTACGACGGTTTATTAGTCACTGAGTTATCGTAGTATCCACTGAGTCATCCTTTTTATGATGAAATATGTACAATAGAAAAGAATACATTGTTTGAAGAGTTTTATAAATGTGAGCAGCTCAACTTATATGCTATACGAATTTCTGACTAATAAATTCGTTAAAATTAATTATTTTAAGTAAAAATAGGGCGCAATATTATAAGTTAAAAATGTGTTTAATATTTTTTTAAAACTGTGCCGTTTTTAAAAAAGGTATGGAAGTACAAACATAAAAAGGACATTGTTTGAAGAGTTCTGCAAATGTGACCAACTCAACACACACGCTTTGCGGGTTACGAAATAGTGAAATGGTAGGCGAATTTCTGTACTTTGAAGAATCATTGAATTTTTAAATAAAACAACATTGTTCAAATAATATATAAATAATATGTATAATATATGTATAAAATGTATCGTTTTATCAAAGTTTGGTAAAAATAGAAAATCTCTGCAATGTGTTTTGGTTTGCATTTCAACTATTCCCAGTCCTGTCAAAATACGCGTGTGGAATTTTTGTCATATTTGGCTGACAATTTCTGTATGTGGAAAAAACATCACATGACGAAAAACGGGCGAAGTAGAAGCGAAAGGTAAACAGCCGTAGCGTTGATATCATCTTGTTTTGCTGAGTTACTATGACGCGAATACGTGAAATAATTGAATGACGCACGCTAATCAACTTCGTGTTGATGTTACATTTGTTTCCTGGACTTAAATTTCATCATTTCATTAAATTAAAAATTACGTGAACGCTGAAATTAAAAGCAATCACGTACCTGGAAGAAGAAAAATATGTTAAGATGAAATTAATTTCAAATACACAAAAGAAAATTTGTGCCTCGTTGATTTATTTAACAAGAAAACAATTTTCTTTTGTTCCATTTAAAAATGATACCCTCATAAATATATCATTACAATTTATTATTCATTGTTAAAAATAATATTTTTTACATTAATGATTGTTTATAAAATATTTTACCCTTCGTAATGCACTTCCCACACCAGCTACAAATGCAGTAAATTTATGGTAAAGCATATACTATTTTTATTTATAAAATGAAATTTAAATAATACATATTTTATTATTCTAATAAATAATATCGTGAAAAAAATATAACAGTATTGTTTATTTAAAGCATTGTTTGTTATTTTTAGAATAACCAATATTATTTATAAACTGTTTATGTATTTGGTTACTATTTGTTTTGTAGTTCATGAAATATGTAAATACATTTACTTTACTCAAATACAAATATATTTGCTTGTATCTAAATATTTTTATTGTAATTGTCTTTTTTTATTGACATATGTACGTTCAATTAATATTTATATCTCTATAAACTGTACTTCTGTAAAACAAATTATCAGTAAATAAAAAATAAATTATTACTCAGCTAAATAAAAGTGACAACATTAATTTATTATGCTCTGTGTTTATTTGTTTTATCAATATAGAAATCTACAATTGTGACTCCATTATTATCCTGACAAATTATATTTCGTTCGACGAATTCTTCAGACAATTTATTTGTGATTCGTGCAAAGTTGAAATATATAATATAATAAAAGAAAAATACAGTTAAAATAAATAATGAATATATATTAATTTATTGCACATTGTCTAATAGCAAAACAGATGGCAAAATTCACACCAGAAAATTAGGTACAATATTTAATTTGTATCTTCTTAAATTTAGTACATGTTTAATCCAATTTTTAAATATGAAAATGTGACCCTCAATACAATAATGTATTCCAGTTCAAGTGGTAACATATTATTAAGTTTTAATTTTTTTTATTACAATTTTTCTATATTAAAAATGGCATATAATGTTAAAAGGAACAGGAAGTTAGATATCGCAATAAGGTTACTAATTATTTTTTGAATTTATATTCATGCATCTAAGTTTTAAGACTAATAATTCTAAGACTGATTTTAGCAAATATAATTCATAACACACAATTTGTTTATTTACTTTTTGGAATCATAAACTTGTTTATACGCCATTAAATGTGGGCGTATTTTGGCTTTTATCGCCCGAGGGCGTTTAAAGTTAGTAAGCAATAGAAACTCAAACAAAATAAATTGTGGATAATGAATAAATTAATAAACATTCACATTCTTTTTCTTATTAATATATTGAATTTTCAGAAACTAACTTGGTCTGTGCAGCCTCACATTCCATTAATATTTATTAGAATGATCAGTACATGACGTTCCAAATATATTTGACAGTGACAGTTCCACGGGTATAATAAAGATTTTAGCACGAGAGAATGTTTAAAACTCGGCGTGATGATGCCCTTAATAAATAACTATTAAACTCATATGAAAAAATATATTTTAGGCTTTTAATAATATATTATACATCAAGGATGAGAAGCCAGATATTATTAAACCTAGGGTCCAGATTGTGTTCTGAGGTGCGAAGTAATCGAGGGATACAAGGCGCCTTTCAATCGTGCTATAGGTATATATTATTTTTTTCTCTCCTACTTCAAAAATTTTATATTGATAATAACAACAATCTGATATAAATATTAACTTGTTTCTTAATATAAAAAAAATAAACTGGCTGATTTTTTTATATCTGATTTTTCTGTTTGTTAATCCCACTTTTGATTCTTGATTTGTTTTTATTTAATTTACCTATTTTAAATTAGACGGAAAATTTAAATTATGAATAACCAATGTTCCTTTTACTGTTATAGAATCGAAAGTTCACGTTGTAGTTAATATTTGAAATTGATATAAGAAGTTTAAACGATAGCAACGGAAATAATGGAATTCCACACCAAATCTAGAAATAAATAGGTAGAAAATTCATAATATGACAAATGAGAATGAAATAAAACAATTCTATAATTATGGTGCCCTAGATCAACAATGTCAGCGACATTAACATTGACAATTTTTAATATATGCAGTCAGGCCCGGACTGGCACGAGTTGACCTACCAGGCGTTACAAATATGTTGATCCACCTAAACATGTTGCAACCATTCCACTAATATAGTGTATAAATAGCCTGAACACAAGTGTAGTAATTTTATGACAATAATGGGTTATGTCCTGAAATTGTACGTATACAATGGGATATATTTAGGAATAAGCCAAACCGGCAAACCCATTGACTTTCCCTCATATTATTTTTTACTTATTCTTACTCGGGATATATTGGGTATATATAGACTATGTAATAAATATGTATTGGCTATATCGTAAACATATATTGACCATATTTCAAACGTATGGTTTTGTGGTTATATGTGGGAAATTCCATAAATTGTAAATTATATATTCAATATTTCAATTCTCCATTTTTTAAAAGTGTCTTTAAAATGACTGCATAAGGCAATTATTTTTAAAGTGTACATACATTGAATTTCTAGTATTGCGTGTTTTACCCACGCAGAAAAATGATTTGAAGATATTAAACCTTTTTACAAACTAAAAAAAAACAAACCGCTTCAATTTATTCTCTGTGCCCTAAACGATTAACGACACACCTTGAGTTACATTTTGTTACATATAGAAATAGATCTTCTCTAAGTAGCTTTTTCTGAGATTTTCAAGATTTTCATCAAATATCTACCGAATATAACAGTCTTTTAAATGTTTTCTAAAAACCTTTCAAAAATTTCCGTAGCCTAAGAAGAAAGTGGCCCACTGGATATAGTTAATTTTAATTTAAATATAAAGATAAATTCAAATTCCCAACTGACTTTACGGTTGAAGTGTTTGTGACCAAGAAGTGATTGCCGACGAAAAGTAATATTCGTCAAGAAAGTTTTCGTTCGGAAATTTCTACGTAAACATTAATTTTTTTCAGAGGTGGTTGGAGAAAATGATTACAGCTACACCATACTGAAATTTTAATTTCAACAGGCAAAATTAGAAGGAATATTAGGGTTTGCGGTACCGCAAATTTATGTACAATTTAGTGAGACAGGTTGTTAGTGCACGGGCAGCGGTAGCTCACTTGGTGCGCTCCGCCTCGAACTGAGCAGAATGTGAGGTCTTGTCCAGCATTCGATTCGCAATTTCGCCAACTATTAATTAAATAAAAATACCACTGTATTCGACTATCTCAGATGTACTACAAGCAGTAGATCTCTCTCTAGAGGCTGTTGGATGATAAAACTTCATTAAATGCAAGTAAAAATGTTCAGAGAATATCCAAAAATATCGACGCTTAACATAAAAAAGGTCATTGAGTAAGAAAGTTTATTTAAAGTTTAAGCCAATGATTAATGTTCAGTTTCACAAAGTTTTATTAATTCTTTTCATTGTTTAAATATTTGACAACAATGCACGATCGGGCATTAGAAAAAAATTTATTGATTGAGTTTCCAAGACAGTAAGTTGCTTTTACTGGTTGCTATCTTTAACAAAACGGTAAATATTTAATTACCGTTTACTGTACGGTAAGCAAATACATGTTTAGTACAAATGCACAGAAATTATTTAGTACATACATTTATTTCTAATAAAATTAAAAGTGTCGTTACTAATATTACAATTATTGACAAATTGTGGTACTGTACTAATTATTTTTACAGTTAATTCTTACACAAAAACTCAACAACAAATAACAGGACTTTAATATAATGCAAAATGAAACAAATGTTTTCTATGAATGAATTTTAATGTACCTCATTTTCGACACTTGTTTTACTGATATTAAGGGAAATTAAATTTTGATCGTGCAGAAAATATTATAATATTGTAACGTTTAATTATTTGGGTGAAGTGTAAAAATAATTGAAACATTTATATATAACTACTTGTAATGAACGAATAATATATTGTAAAATGATAATAAAAATGAGTAACTCTATGAATAAACAAATATAAACACTAATTTAAGAGTAATAATTATTAATAAAGACTTAAACACTAAAAATAATTATTTAAATACTTAATACTACACAATATTTATTTACACAATGTTTATATCACCAACTATTTATGTTCACCACTCGTATTAGTATCGGACTATCCTCGCTGTTTTTTCTGCTTCGGCATTCGGCTTATATACCAGAGCAATTAAGCTCTGGAATATTCTGACAGCTTCGATGCGTCAGTACAATAGAAGGGTTGTTAACGTGTCTCAACCTGGTCTATTTGCGGCACTTGTTCGCGGCATGATCTTGGGATCGCTGCAATATAATACTTAATGTATTTTTAATATTATACCATGATAACAACGTTAAGCTAATGATTAAATAAATCAGGCTTTCTGTAATCGGGCATAAGATTGGTTTATGAAAAAGTGACCCACAATTCTTGAATGTGTTTCAAGTAATGTGGCAACATACATTTGAAGCTTTTTAAAATATTATGAAAGTGGCTTGAAATAATGTGTTGTGTGTTGAATGTGGTTGGAGTGAATTTTCCATACAATAGGTCTTGGCAGAGAGCTGGGGCAGCGGTAAGTAAATTGAGGCAGACAGGAAAACAGTTGGTGCAACTCGATACTAGAAGCCGATAGCGCTTGATTTCAGCGGTTTCTTGCGCTGCACTGCGATCGATCACCTGATTTACCATACAAAAACACCCCCGACCGCAATATGTTGCAACAAGCCTGAATAATGCACAGCACGGCCAATTGCTAATGCCCACTACATATTTAAATCACAAACCGAATTGCCAATCACATTCCTTCCTAATTTATCACATTACACTTCACTCTCTAAATATGTAAATAAATATATGCTTGTTTCATAATAATTCTTCGTAGGTATCATCAATAACTATATCATTCACTATTGCTGGGTGTCCCTATCTCTTTCATCGCAAATATCGGTAATAATGTCCATTGTAGAACGCTATTACCATATCACCTATCAGGCTACTTAGTTCGTCTCATATAGAAATGAACTCACGAGATGAAATTTTTTTAAGATACTGAAACCACCGAAAAACCCATAGAATTAGTATTCTAGAATCCGATCTGATTTAAGCCGGCCGAGAATCAGAACATTCTGAATACTTGCTATAATTTTTGGTCCGCTAAAACCAGAGCACAAATCCAGAACTTCATTGCTACAGAATGTATCCATGTGTCAGCAGACCAAGAATTAGGGCAAACACTTTAGAATACTCCAATTCTTGATCCATTGAATCCAATCCAAAGCAGCCAAATGTACTCCACAATGTGCTCTGGTTTCAGCAGATCAAGAATTCGAGCAAACACTTTAGAATGCTCTAATTTCTCACCCACTGTCACCAGAGCACAATCCAGAGCAGTCAAAATTGCTCCAGAATGTGTTCTAGTTTCAGCAGAGCTGGAATTAGAGCAAACACTTTTGAGTGCTCTAATTTCTGACCCACTGAAACCAGACCATAATCCAGAGCAGTTAAATCTACTCCAGAATGTGCTCTGATTTCAACAGGCCAAGAATTAGCGCATACTCTGAAGTGTAGTCCAATTCCCGCCTGGCAGAACTAGATTACCTTCAGGACTCTGGATGCCTTGAGGTTGAGGCGGTCTAGCCGGACCACCAGGCGGGGCGGAGGCCCGAAGGCTCACTATTGCTCCAGCAACCCGCAGGGCGAGATTGAGTTCTAACTTCTCAGGATTTGTATATCCTGAGACGCACATTATTACTGGTCATATGGATTTTTATTGGCTATAACAGCCATCACATTATTGCAAATAATTTCTAGTTAATAAATTCACAATCAGACATCATTTTTCGGACATTCCAGCTAGCGTGGAGAGTTTACCACAAGGATAATTTTTATGTGGAAAAAGTGCTTGTCTCGTTTTGACTAGAACCACAGAATAGTTACACACAGAAGCGACACTCCGTGTCGGTACCTTTCATGTTCCGCTAGTCAGTTCTATGACCTTGAAGCATTGTGTAGACCTTTAAATTTGTGCTCTTTCCCTATCTCTCTCTCAGATGTGAGGAAACTTTCCGATTTTAAACAATGGGCCCTTTAAATTTTTGCACCTTCCCTATCTCTCTCTAATTTTCGCTTCTCTGTCTTACTGTCGCTTCTTTATAAACCTATTCTGTGCTAGAACTGTGAATTCCAAAGCCACATTTGATCTACACTGACTGGACCACCAAAAAACTTAAAACGTTGGTAACGTAGGATACATGGTACGTGAACGTATGTGAGAGTAATAAATAAGTTATAGCCCTGTAAAATTTCTCCATGCTCTTAAATCTCGACTTAATGCGCCCCTGACCCGCCCGCTTCCTGTGTAGTTCCTCGGCGTCTAAGATCTTTAAAATGCATTAGTCGTCTTCATTTGTTTCATCCCCTTTTTAGCGACATAACTCCACATAGAGCGCATATATACTCATACGTGCCTGGTGCTCTGCATTACCCACCCTCGCGTAGCAGGGATGATATACAGGGTGACTCACCCTCATGCATAGTAACACACTCTAACCCCACCAAATTTTCAAATTGCTAAACCGGTATAATGCCAATGTCTAGCTGCTTGTTTCAATGTATAAGACAATGACGATTTTTAAGTCGTTATCAGTTGCTTTTCATAATTATAATAACGCTTAAAAAATTAAGATAAAGGTGATCTGACAGACATTAACAGTACTCCAAGTGAATATATTTAAAGTAACAAATATAGATTTATAATGTTGAAGTAAACAATAATTTTTGAATAAGTATTTTTAATTGCAATAATTTATATACCGGGTGTCCCAGCTCGATGAGAGATTTACATAGAAAATCAGTTAATTATGAATAGTATCTCCCCAGTGCAAGATATTAACTTGAAATTTTGTACGCTTATTGGGGAATATAATTTCTATGGATTACAGTTATTTGATATAAGTAATTTCATCTGCAAGACGAGATTTATTAAATTATAAAATCTATCATTTTCGTTCAAAATCAGTCAGCCATGGAAATAAAAGAAAATATCTATGTGACAGTTCTGACAGTTAATGACATGCCATTGTAGATATTTATATTTTTGTAATATTGCTATATTATTTAACAAAAAAAAAACTAAATTCAACTTAAATAATATTAAAATACAGGGAATAAGAATTAAAATCAGTGATACTTCACTAAACTGTCAGATAAATATTTTCTTTTATTTCCATGGCTGTCTGATTTTGAACGAAAATATTAGATTTTAAATTTAATAAATCTCGCCCTGCAGACGAAATTGCATATTTCAAATAAGTGTGATCCATAGAATTAATATTCTCCGATAAGTATATAAAATTTCAAGTTAATATCTTGCACTGGGGAGATACTATTCATAATTAACTGATTTCCCATGTAAAACTCCCATGTGTCGGTCGAGCTGGAACACCCGGTATGTGGGCATATAAAAATACGTACAAGATAAAAAAATATAATAACAAAACAATAATAACAATAGACTTGTAGGGTTAGGATAGGAATTGCGAAAGCGGGTGTTTCTATATATTTTTCTTTTTGAAGATGACATATTTTTATCGATGTATCTTCGTCACGTATTCCTTCTTAAAACTTTTTAAATAATTTTTTGTCAACTTTTAATAATAACACAATTTGTAAAATATATCGGAATTTTTAAATTTTGTGTAGAATTATTAAATACCTGTGGTAGAATGCTAACAGAGATATACGAGGAATTGATATTTCAGAGGGTTTGGTTGGTTTCACGTTATCATTTTCTGCTGCAAGAATTATTAAACTTTTATCTAGCATCTTTGTCGTATATGCATGGCATAGATGAGACTTTTATTCGCTATCTCATTTTGTACGTGCAGATGGGAATGCTATTTGCTATTTGCGTGCAATCAACGACAAAACAGTAGTGTAACCACGGTAACTCATATTTTAAAATATTTAAAAAAATTGAATATATCATTCATACCATTTTTGAAGGTGATTTTGGTCTCGAAAATTTATGCTTCACTGTGTGTTGATAGTTCCGTTAGTTTACTCTACAACTCTTTTTGTATATTTCATCTAATTTTATTTTGTGTACGATACTGTCAATTTTGACATTTTTTGTTTACTTCTCTTTGGCGATTTAAATCTCGTGATTTTGATTACGATTGAAGACGTAAGGATCGATTTGTGGAAACAAACCTTATAAGAGCATGCCATTCATGGGCGCCAACTACATATTTTGATGTTGGTCGTTATAAATAATTTTGACCCGAAGGAAATTTGGAAATGTCGGCCCCTGTTATGTCATTAAAAGGGTATTAGGTATCTCAAATGTTTCTGGGTAAAATATATTTTTAAAATCGTAGATGGATTTAGATATTTTTATTAAATACATCTTTACAGGCAACTTACATGTAGAGACACCTCCTTAAATGAAGTAAACTGAACTTATAATGGATTAAGTCAATCTACTATATTTTTTTTCAAACTATACTTGTATTTCGTGTAGGTTGTACCTGTTGCCTCTACAAGAAACCTATGTAGTTTATAGTGGGTTCCGAACCACTCGGACACAATTTTATTTTTATTTCCTTAATCATTGGCAGATTTAATTTGTGAAAAGTTTTATAGTTTAGGTGACATAATTACATGTAGTAGCAGCTATGAAATATAAAATTTCCAACATTCCAACTATTCAAAAAATGTACAAAAAATTCTCTTCTCACAGCGGAATTTTTATAACATGAATGAATTAAAATTTGGATGTATATTTATTTATACTGGCATATCATTTGGAATATTTTTGCAATGTAATTCACCTATAAAGGAAAACGTACTCCTGTGGAAATTCCATTAAAAATTCAGGGTACCGTGAATATAGCCCCGTGTGGGTAGCAAGTGAAGTGAAGTTGGCGACAGCGAGCCAGACCGGCCACCACAGTAATTGCTCAAGTCACTAAAATGATGTAATGTTGTGTGTGAGCGCGTTTTTTGTGCTTAATGTCTCCCTGTTGGGTTTTTATTACGGGGAGACTTTGTTTTACTTTTTTCCAGGGATGTAATATGAAATTAAAAGATGTAAGAGATGTTTTGCATTTTTTTATTCGTGGAGAAAAACTTTGCTATACATAATAAAGATTTATATTGCGGTTTATTAGGGGGCTTTAATAAATGGAACTTTTAACCAAATTTGGAAAGCACAAAAATTTAATTTACATTAGAATAATTTAATATATCTACTTATTTCTACTAATTTGTCGACAATTTTAAATCAATTTATTACTTGTATAGCAAATGTATTAATACTCTTCGTCAATTAAAAGATGTTATTTAAAATAAAGTTGTTTACTTAAACGTTTCTCAGACATGAAACGCTAACATCTTAATTCACTTGGCCAGTTAAAATATACATAGTTTTACTTCGCAAATTATTAAAATGTAGACATGAATAATTAAGTATTTTAGTTTTAATTTTATGTTTTAGTCACCAGAAAAGTATAGTATATGCCAAGTGCGTAATAATTCCCTGCGCTTGTTTTAGTTTTAATTTTAATTCTAGTTTTATTTTTTAGTTGTAACTCAATATTTTTTAAAATTAAAAATTAAAACTTGACTAGGTTTTATCCTAAAATCTGTAACAAAACAAACGACAAATATACGTTTTCGAAATTATAAATAAAGTTGATATTATATTTCATAAATACATATTAGTAATATCTAAATTTAAAATAGATTGTACTGATCTGTATATAGAAACTGTGAAAAGAAGAAGAAGGATTTGTCGTATTGTTGCAGCTGTAATTTTAATAAAAAATGAACAAAATTATAAGAAATTATAGTATATTCACTCAATAAACTAACATCGTGTATAATGTACAAAAGGGATATTTTAATAACCTCATTCAAGAAATGAAATAAAATAAAAACCAAAAATTAAAACATAGCTAGAAACAACTCATCTCTTCTGCAATTAAAATTAAAACATGAAATAAAACTAAAAATTAAAACAGTAGCTGGGAATGATTCTTTAGCAGGTTTAAGAAAATTGCCATGCATTTTAAACTAGCTCAACTCTTATTTCACAAGCAGTACATTGTGATCCACCAACATAACAGGTGTGTATATTAGTTTGAGAAGTATGCTGTCTCAACACAGTCTAGAAATGTATTATTTTTGAGTGGGAGAAAACAACGTGCAGTAGCTGTAGATATTTTTGTGTAAAAAAAAATCAGAAAATAATAGAATTGTTGATGGCTGTGGGAAGTAATCGAACAAAAGACGAAATAAAAAAGAAACTTGTGAACTAATTCCCAAGGTCAGTTGTCACCAGCACATTGAGCTGACGCGAACAAATGCCGAACGAGAGCGGAAAACTTAAACAAAAAACGGATGAAATTGCCCAAGGAAATACGAACATAGCACTTGTCAAATTATAAACTTTGAACGCACGTTTCCATCATGCAACGAATTCAATAAAACAATTATTAAACTTCGACGACGCGTTGTCAACGCTTCTTCAAAGGGGCCGTTGCCCGGGGCGAGAATTGCCGCGAAATTAAAAAGAGCCGGCCCTGTAAGGCGCGCTCTGCCGTGAAATTAGATGCAAGATGTTGGGCTGTTTTTGACAGATGTGTGGAGTATTGACATTGCGATGAATAATTAAAATTAAAAAGCGTCCCCGTTGAGATCAATGAAAGTTAAACGCGAATAAAAACCGGTGCTCATTTTGATGGAATCAATTCAGAGTCGTGTCGGAATCAAAGCGATCGTGTTTTCATCATTTATTAGAATCAATATGGTTGAAAATTAGCTGGTAAGGTATTATATCAACCTGTAATTCACTTTGATTACGGGACAGGAAACGAATTCGTCATTCAAACTCTAAATGTCAAGCAGAAAATTCAATCAAATCCAACTTCATCCTGAATTAGGCCGCAGCTATATTTAAATACATCCACAGATATATCCATCGTTTCGTTGAAAAGTGAAAAAATGCCCATCATACCTATCTGAAAAAAAATCAGTTAAAATTTATTAGTAAACAATGAAATAGTAATCGTTGATGCATTTATTTATGTATTTTAAAATACTAAAGTTTTTAAATAAAATAGCCACAGTAGGATTACCATATTTAGCGCCCCAAAGCTAGTGCCAAAATTCCGCCCCCATTATCCCCCCTTATACCGCCGTTGGAAAACAACTTTTTCTGAAACAGGACCGAAAGTTCTATTTTCGCTTTTAAAATGTGGCTCGGAAGTTGCATTTTCCTGACTAGTCATGAAAATATTGAAATATTTTTGTTGTACTTCATTTTTGATTTTTTGTGCAAGACATAGCAAATAACTACTCGCGCAAACATCAAAAATGCAATACTGACAGTTTAGTTTTTGTTTATTTCCAATTTCTTTTCTGTCACCTTGCAAGCAGAAGAAGTACACTACTAAATACTTATAGACAATTTGATTTACTTATTAAATTTAAAATTATTTTTTATTATAAGGTTTCAGAAAAAAATTAATACATGATTCGTCAGAAAAATGTCTGTACTTGACTCGGAGCCATAAAATACTCAGCACAAATTGCCTCTTATTTCAATATGGCTCCTCGACAGTAATGTATCATTTTCTTGTCTCTTATGCACATAACTATTTTGCAAATGAGCCTTGAAATGTTGACATTCTACACATTTAATATTCTATATCATTTTGATAAAACTCGCACAGCTTTTTTGAGTTGCCAGAAATTATTGAGCTGTAACACAACAAAGTTTAGTTAGAAAACCGAATTTCTTGTATAAATCAGTATAAGCTCCATATCTTCTTTCAAGCTTGGTATTTAATGGATCTACAATGATTTAGTACATATTAATTGTAATTTCTCTCTATCCGATAATAAAATTTCTTCTTATTTATTTATTTATTGTAAAGAAAGAAACGAATATTCAAAAATATGTCAGTTAATTATTTTAGATTATAAAAAGCATTTTTTCTGAACTATGTATTTCATTATATTTATCTCTTTTCTTAAATCATTTTCATTTAATTTTCAGGGTTTATAAGTGTCGTAAATTTAGAAGCAACACACGACTAATAATTATTCGAATATTGTTTAGAATATTTTTTTTAATTGTAAAAAATTGGCGCCTCTTATTTTGGCGCCCTACGCTATGACTTGATCAAGAATATGTAAGTCTAGACTTGTCTTAAATTTTTCTACCAATCTTGTCTTGATAATCTAGACAAGACAAGACAGGAGTCTAGACTAGTCTTGAGGACAATACTATCAACAATAAAAACTTGAGCTCTTTTCCCTCTAGATCTAAAAGTTGATTTAGTAAACTAGAGCGTTTTCTAGAGCAATTTATTTGGAATATGATACAGTTTTTAGGTTAACAAATACAAAAAGCGCTCTAATTGTAGAGTTTGATTAAAGAACCGTTTGGGTATATAACAAGTATTCAAATGTAATCTTATTACGTTAAAGCTCAGAGAATTTTTTTATATGGAAACGAAAATAATTTGGAATGTAATTAGGACAAATTAATTTAAAAAGAAATCATTAAATATCTGATGCTTTTGTTATTCATATACGTAGAAATCTGGGTAAATTTTTTAATGAAGCGTTTTATTGTAAATGTTTAATATTCTATTGATTTTCAATCATTTTTAGGAAGGTCTGACAGGTAAAATGCAATTATAATATCTCTGGAAAAACTGTTGTTCGCAGGATATGTCAATCTAAAAAAATCGTTATTTTTGCTCGCGTCATCAAATATTCATAACAAGCAGACGGGATGAACGTTTAAAAATACCTTTTTAATACGTTGAAAGCACGACTACAGCCCTAAACTGTTTTGCTTATTTTTTTCTATTCAATTTGAAAACACTTCCTTTTATCTTGCACATCTTTCCTTACACTCCAGACATAGACGTAGAATATGTCAACGAAAATCACAAATATACTCGTGTAACGTTGCAAATATGCATAATACAATCAATGTCCATCAACACAGAAGCATGAAAAAAATAATCATTTGTCATATCGACATATATTTTTTATTTATTTTTGTATTACCACATATACAGGATGATGAGTCGAACATCCTAACATAGGGATTTAACACGTCAGATCATATTTTCCTAATTCCCTGCTTCCCTAATTATTTTAAATATAAATAATTCAAATAACAGTTGTTAAGCATAAAATTCTGCATCTGAATCAATAAGCGAAATTAATTTTACGTGCCTTGTAAGCTCAGAAATCATGTACAAAAATAACGCAAATCACCCCTAAAATACCAGTAGCCATGGAATTACAAAAATTACAAATGTTTATCTGTTAAGTTCATATACCTATTATCTTCTTCGTCAGCAGTATATAGTTATTAGGTATATAGTTAAGTTAACTGGGTTACTTTATTTTTATTATTATTTATAATTACTGTTTTATCAAGTTACGCTAAAATAATAGCAATTTTATATTGTTCACTTCAAGAGTTATTTCAAATAATAATAAAAATGAAATAACTTAGCTTACACATTTGTTCATTTTTGTCTCAATTCCATAGCTACCGCTATTTTTGGGGTGATTTAAGTAATTTTTATATCTGATTTTTGAACTTACAAGGCATGTAATATTTTTTTTGCTCATTTGCTAGATACATAATTTTATATTCTACAACTGTTATTTGAAACTTTTTTACGTAAAATAATTAGGGAAGCAGGAAATTACGAAAATATGATTTTACATTTTAAATCCATATGTTCGGGTGGTCCAGTCACCACTCTATTATAATGCGATTTATATATCGGAACGCTACGAAACGCGGAACTTAGGACTTTAACATGCGATTTAAAAAAAATGCGGATACTTGAATTTTAGTTAAGCAGGTTGCCAGCCTAGCCTCTGCAAGTGCAAGGGACCTACAGCTTATAGTGGGTTTTGAATCAGTCGGACATACCCCGTTCAATTAGAGTCGGAGCGCGCTGACCAATTGAACTACCGCTGCCCGTGGGACTAGGGATACACAAATGTCATGTGATTTTGGCATGAATACAATACCGCAATTTGAAACAAAAATTAAAATGATTAGAATTTCTGTGTGACAGATTCGACCGACCCTAACATTGTTTTGTGTACAAATTCGAAACAATGATGAATCGAATAGGCGAAGATAGTTTCATTGGACAATCATGCAGCAAAAACAAAACAATATGCCGACAGTGCTGCCGCATCCAGCATTCCATTGTTGATGCGCAGGTAATATAACCAAACAAATGCTAAGCAATGAATCACGAAAACAAAAACATACCGAAAACAACACCATAGCAAAAATAATTCAAACAAACAAGTACCGAAGTATAAATCAACATTATCTTGTAAAAAATCGTCTGGTATAAATTAAATTCTTCGCGTCAGCAGTACAGGGCGGGAATTTATAGCCCTGTGTGGTAATTAAGTGGCTATTACGGGTAATGCTACGCACAAACGAACTAGTTTCCGCACTTCATTTACATGAGCAACTTCCAAGGCTCGGAGACATCGCGAAACAGGACAATGTATGTTTTAAACTTTGCCAAAATTAAGTTTTACTTCTATGTTGTCTTATTACCAACAACTACTTCCCAACTATGAATACTAAGTACTAGCAGCATAAGCTTGCTTTTATTTACAACAAAATATTACACTTACAATTTGGCTTTCAAACTTCGTCCTTCGTCAAATTAAAATAAAAAATATAAACTATTTAATGGGAGTTTACTTGGAAAAATGAGTTCCGCCGAATTAAGTTTTCTACAATCTATTTCTCATATAAAAAAGGCCCTTGTGGAGCACTCTCCATGTCAGTCAAAAGGCGCGTAGTCACGAATAGTATATACTCTCTACAAAGAAAATAATCATTATCGATATTAGTCACAACCCAGCAATAAGCTGTGAGTGATATACAAAGTGTGCAACGTAACGCGGAACATACGACTTTAACATGGGATTTCAAATAATGCGGATACTGTCCCTCCTGATAGATTTAGAGCAAAACTACAACAGTACAAAGTTGTTCAAAATTAAATTCTACATCAGATAAGATAAGTTCCGTTAAATATCACTAATTATAATTCTTATTGTCTGTACTTTTATATTACTTAAGTTTAATTTAGATATATTTCCTAAATATTATAAAAAAATAAAATTATCTATAACGACATGTCATTAACAGTCACAACACACACACACACACACACGAAAATGTTACATTTTATATTTAATATATCTCGTACTGCAGACGTGCTCTTGCATCAATTGTGATCTTATGTAATGCAGAATTTAATTTTGAACAACTTTGTACTGTAGTAGTTTTTGCTGTAAATCTATCAGGAGAGAAGGTATCCGCAAATTTTTGAAATTACATATTAAAGTCTTTGTTCCGCGTTTCGTTACACACATTAGGTATATTTATATGTTTATTAGTTTTACCGATTTTAGGATATTACGCCTTTATTTATATACACAACGGTAAGCTGATAACTAAGTCATAACTGTAACTTGTTAAAATAACATGGGATAATCAGACAATACAAGAATAAAACTGTAACCATGGCATCATATCAATCTGTACAGACTTGAGCAAGAAAACGTTATCAACAAGATAATTTTATAAAATAATATTTATTCATAAAGTCTTCATATTCTGAAGCCAGTAAACTATTGAACAAACCAAGGATTTTATTTTAGATGTCTTAAAATTCTCGCTCTACGAGATCGGAATTCAATTGACATCTGTGACGGTTATGATACTAATAACAATCCTTGGTTTGTTATATAACTACGAATCTAAATATATTAAAATATAATTTTAGGGAACTTGTAAGGCGATCTTTAGATCTTCCTTACCTAGTTGTAACACGAAGTATATACCAGGGTGGACCCAGAAACTTTCTTAGGGAGGAGCGAATTACCTATTTTTAGGTAATCATAAAAAATAAAATCATTGAATTTGAAAACAGAATAATAATATAAATAATCAATCAAAAATAAGCGAAGACTTTTCGATTATGCGAATCAAGGCAAAACTATCTTTGGAATCCGAAGTTCGGTTTTTCTCAACTACGAAACCTAGAACTTAACAGATTCTGTTATCATTCTATCGCCTCTTTCTTAGATCCGCTACTGCTATGTCCGAGTAGTTCTGAGTCGTCTATAACTTATTTTTTCTTGCCCAGATAAAAAACTTCTTGTTTTGTAAAGTTGTGCCATAACACGTCATTATATTTTTCATTTTGTGCTTATATTATTCATTATTATAATCCTCCTTTGAAAAACGTCTTATTTGCCAAATAACGAGTGGGTATTGTTCCTAAATAATATATTATTATACCTTCAATGAAAATACTCAAAAATACCACAAAGCAAAATCAATAAATCCATAAGGCACATTTCATTAATATATTTTCTATACAAACCTGAAATTCAATATACTAATTATTGCAATTAATATTAAATTTATTGTAGCAATAAACAAACAAAATCCCGGTTTATAGGCATTTGTAAATTATACTTTTAATGGAAATAAAAGCCAGCTTGAATTTACTAGTACTAATTAAATTTATAATTAAAACAGGGTTTCATTAAAAAAATACATTCATTGTTACTATATGACCTACATACATTTAATTACGTACTCGACTGGACACAATTCGAATTATCATAGGCATCAATATGTTTTAATAAAATATATTTTAAATTATTTTTGAAAAAATCTAACTTGGTTCTGTCCTTTGTTTCGGCGGGCAGCAATACACATGTGTCATGTATGATGCATCGTCTCCCCAATGTCTCATATATTTTCATTAAAAAAATTGACATAACAGGATTAAAACCTGAGATAGGAAGAGGGGTAATGAATGAATATGGTTAATATTTTTTCAAAACGTCGAGAAAAAATAATTCCATAAATATTTTACTAAAAATGTATCATTTTTAAGGTTGTTGAATGATAAGTTATAAAATAAAGATTAAAATATTATATAAATATTTTCTTCCATTTATTTGGTCATTATTGATGAAAGTTTTTATATTTATTTTTTCCCAATATTACGACATATCCCTGTATAAAACAATATAAAACATTCGACAATATTTATTTTTATTTAAAACTTTCTGTTTTATCACTACTAATTGAACTTAGTACTGTATCTATATAAAAAAAATTTATTGCTGCAAAATAATAGTGAAGAGCGAAACTGCTACTTTTGGAATCACAGTATGATTTGTGATTGCTATTTTCTACTAACTGTGATTTTAAAGTGTGATTGTGATCAAAGTTCTTTGTGTAGTTAAGGTCTGGAATCTACGTTACTAACAGGAATTGTATTGTGAGGGTCGAAACTGCTATTCTGAATTACAGTTTGATTTGTGATCAGTACTTTCCTGTCTGTGAATTTAAAGCATGACTGCGATCACAGTTCACTGTACGGTTAAAGTCGGTAATTTTCTTTACTAATTGGAATTGTTTAGTGAAGCTGTAAAGCCGAACTGCTACTTTTATATTATATTGTGCTTTGTGATTCCTTTCATATCCGTGATTTTAAATAGTTATTGTGATCGCAGTTATTGTACGGTTAAATTTGGAAATTTTTGTTACTAATTGGAATTATTTCTTCAAAAAATGTTTTACGTATACAATATCGAAAGGTGACTGTGATCACGAATCCCAGGTTTAAAAAATATTGGATAGCAATTATGACCTGCGATTTTTCAGTATCGCCGGTGACTACTTAAAACATACTGCGTGAAATATCGTTCATCACTACAAAATAACCTTTATAAACAAACTATTAACACCAGTGTACTACTGAATTAATTTAAATTATTAAACAATGTAAAGTTCTTATTTTTTCCCAAATAAAAAAAGTTAAAGAAAATCGCTGTTACATATGAACTTTATTTAAAAAAAACTTAAAAATGACAAGTTTTAAATTTGGATAGACCGATTTTTCTAAAAAGTTGATCAGTTCATAGCATTATTGATATCAGAAGCTTAAAGAATAATTAGAATTCGTTTAGTCAAATTTGTTGCACTAAAACAACATACCTCATATTTTAAGGGTGCAGAATTTTATGCTCTTCCCTCTGCAACTGTTATTTGAAGCTTTTTTTACCTAAAACAATTAAGGATACAAAAAATTATGTATAGGTAGATATGATTTTACATGTTAAGTCCCTATATTTGGGTCACCACCTTGAATATTATTATTATTATATGCATGTATATGAAATTATTTTTGCCTAATTTGTACTGATTGATTCAAAATATACATATATTATTTTATTATTACCATTACTTTTTTTGTAAACACTCACTGCAGAAGAAAATCATTAACAAAGTTACCCAATTCTCTTTCTATGAAGAAAGGAAATAGTGTTTGGCTGTTAAGAGGCTCTAGCACTAACATCCCCCCTTGGCAAACATTAGTTTTGGCGCCCAGCTGCATAATCCCCGATGTGGCGATAGGAGGTGCTAAGTCCGATATCTTGCCGCTGTTTGCCGATCTGATTCCACATCCAGGCGGTGTTTAGCCGCTGCAATTTATGCAATCGATTCCAGTTTAATTTATTCATAACTACTCCCAATTGCTTCTCCGTCGGCGACGATTGCAATGGCTCTATCCAACAACGAACGCTCGGTTTGTTGCACATCATCACTACATTCTATTTGCTAACTCAATAACAATAATAAGACAGCACGGTTATTACACATTTCAATGCTTAATTGGATCTACAACGTTACTATTTATTATTATGGAGAAGAGCATCTTAGCATTAGGAATTGTTACTGTCATCTTAAAGATATTGTATGATGGTTTTCACTTTCTTACTTCTTTTACGAAAAGCATTCTATCAAACAAATTACTATTTATTGGTACAAAGAACGTTATGGTTTTTTAGCATTAGTAACTTATTTTTTCCATTAATAAAATATAATGAATTATAATTATTTTTTACTTGTTCTATTTCTTGAATTAATGATATGGTATACTAAAACATCGTATATATTTTTGACACAGTTATTACCTATTTGAATTTTTAGGTCTATGTAACATTATTATTATTATTAAAGAGATGATTTATTTTAGTACTAACGATCATTAAGATCTATTTATAGTGGGTATACTGGTATACCTACTATTGCCCTAAATTTTATTTCTTAAAAACAATAGAAAGGTATTTGTGATTATTTATCGATTCGATTACTACATACTTCAATCACATAATAGGTTTATACAAAAGCGACAGTAAGACAGAAAAACGAAAATTAAAGAGAGATGGGAAAAGTCAATAAATTTAAAGGGCTCATTGTTTAAAATCGGAAAGTTTCATTATATCTTAGAGACAGATTGGGGAAGGCAACAAATTTAAAGGTCTACACAATGCTCCAAGGTAATAGAACTGAATAGGGTAACATGAAGTGTACCGACACGGAGTGTCGCTTCTGTATATAACTATTCTGAGCTTCAATTTCAAATTGAATCCAACATTATTAGAGGTGTCAATATCTCATAAGGTGATGCGTAGTGTCAAATTTGAGACTATAGTCAGTTCTTTACCGTCCTACATACATCGATTAATAGGGTACTTCACACCAATGAAAAAACAATGTGGAACTTTGTTTTATTAAAAGGTTATGATGTAAAATGTATAATATAATATAATAATGTCAGTTTAGGGAAACACATCAGTTTGTCAAAGTGTCTGTATACATTTATCAACGAAATCATTGCGATTTTATGAAGTTTTTGTAAATACTAATACTTTAAATAGTTTTCTTATAAAGAAATTTAATAAATACACTGAATTATCAGATGGGCGTTCGATTTAAAATCAAATTTTAAAATATCTAAAAAAAATTAAATTACGTTTTATGGAAAAAATATTTTTTAGGTTCATGTACATATATCTCTAATCTTTCATCTTTTAAAAATATTGTCAAATACTAATACGCTCATGCGCTATTTTGCCTTCTCCCTGTTTGTTATTTTTCTACTTTTGTATTTTATTGTTATGTCGTACAGGATCTACTATTTTCTTCAGTGTTGTCTTTTTTTTGTTATTGTTATTTTCTACTATGTTTGCGCACAAAACTGATGAGATGCGAACTTTTAGTACTAATGATCTTTATTCTAGTTCAGTTTTAAATTTCACATCTCGAAATAAAAACTTATTATAATTGGCAAAATGTCTCATTGAAAAGTTTTCTAACAATGAGTAGGTTTCTATTATCTAGTTTTGATTTTTTACGATAATATCTGTTTCTAGACATTTGATTTTTTTTCGTTCAAAAGTCTTTAGCCAGATCTAATTACATTTTTGCAATATTTTTTGTCTCAGATATAAATTATTGTACTTAGTCCCTTTCTTGCCAGTAATTATGTTGGTCTTTCATATATTTTCTGGTGTTCTTATCATTGGTTTAATAAGTACTTGATTGTTGATCATATGCTTGAATATTTAATATGAGACTTCAATTATACGATACGTCTAAAGCGTTGTAATTTGATAAACATCCGACATTGCAACGATATTATTAGATATTAAATATGCAATTACAAAAAAGTTAGATTCTTATATTTACAATTCATTTCTGCAATTGAAGTTCAACTCTTTTTTTTTAACTGATTCGCTTGTGACAATTTTATTTCAACACTTGGACACTGAGGTTTTACCTGGAAAAGTATATGCCCAGAAATTGTCTAATATCTAGTATCTAGTAGGTATATTTCATAATTACATTATATAAAACGTTTAAAATTACGAAATAATATCTACTACAATGTAACCTTTCGTAGCTCATTAAAATGTATACATTTTCCTTATTTTTAATTCACATTTCATATAGAGATTTGGGAATTTCTGAGGCTTCGTAAAATATTTAGTGTTTATCCGTTGGCTCCAGGCCTGTACTGACAGCGGTCGGGTTGATTTATTGCAGGGCCGGAGCAGGGGGAACCACAATGGCCGGTGTTTGTTATTATTTCGGTGTGTCGCGCGTGCTATCAGTTTTTCATCGCGAAGAAAGATGGAGGCGTTGACAGCCGAGCTGACGGGTTGTTATTTTTATTGTGTGCGTCTCAACAGAATCGATGGTATGATATGGGTTGCGTTAAATAATGCAGCATGAATAGGAAATCACATGTCACTTCTCTAAAAGGACTCATTCATTCCCTTCAAAAGGGTTTCTGTAATTGCACGCCATGTTGAAAACTTTTACACAAATAACATCGACATAAATACAGGCATATGTTTTCAATATCAAAATGTACTTTTAGGACAAATATCTAACTTATCTTTACAGCCAATCATAATTCGATTTCTACTGACAATTATATTTGTATTGTAAAGAGATTAAATTTTAGAAACACGTAAAAAACTTTTTACCATTGCTAGGAGTGCCAATCTAATTAATTGATGATTTTGGTAATGAGAGATTGGATATTTACATTAAAAGTACGTTGTATTTTTAGCGCGAGATTACTGAGCGATGTACAAATACCTAACACATACCCTCGGGTTGCACAAAGCTTTGTTAATTTTAATTGATTAATTTTTTGACAGCCGTGTATTTTTAATACGTGGCTATGGTAACAATGTCAAATTAATCAGATGATTTTTTAATCAGCGTTTCAACAAACGGACAACATATTTTTTGGTCAACATTTACATATTTTCTAAAAAAGTTGCTTGTTAACATGAAATCATAAATTCGACCAAGCGAGCTGCTTTCAAAAATTTTGCAATAAGATGCTTCGAAAAACGTGAAAAAAATTGAAATATCAAAAGACAGGACACCGCTCAATGGCAAATGCAACTGATCGCTTTGACTGTGTGATCGGTAGAACCGAGACCTCTAGGTTCGGTTATTGCGATTCAGACCCTATATAATATCAACATTGGCCTTCTGATAAAACAGAGCGCCTCCAGATCTAAAAGATCTGAGAGAAACCTCTTAACGATTCTGAACCAGTTAATAAAACCCTTGCAAACCAGCATGCACACCTTTACAATTGTCAATTATTTTCATTATGAGTTGGGTCGCAGTTTCTTAATTTTATCTTAAATGGTTACAATAAATTATTGGGACAATCTTTCGTGAATTGAATACCAAGTTAATTGCAAGGATGGGGTAACGTTAACATAAAGGTGCATTTCATAATGTTATAAAAAAAATGATTCGTAATATAACGTTGCAATAACGTTATTTTTTTCTATCGTTATTATAACGTAAAAATAACTGTATTTTTTCTCATATCTGTAAACTGTAATAAAAATTAAAAAAATAAATTATACAAGACACATGCAATCGTACACCACGGCAAATAAATAATGTATCGTTATTTGTTACTTTATCGGGTATCGTTACGTTACGTTTTCCATCCCTAGTGGTTTCCCTCTTGTTCTGATTCCCCACTTTTACAGCTACTCAGCTATTCTGAATTACCTTAATTAGTTATCGTTAAAGTTCCTACAAATGTCGCTTGCGGCCACTATATATTTTTTAGTAAAATGTCGCTACTATATGATACTTTTTGTATAAAAGCTAAAAAATATCGACTTACTTACCGAACATGTTAACGATGTGTGGAGGCTATTTTTTTGCGCATTACGTTTTTTTGTTATAGTTACCTATGTAATTCAAAGCATGAGTACAAAAATATTTTAGTTTATTGTTGGACAATGATATACATCTCAATAAAATAAATTGAATACATATTTAACAAAAAAAGGAAAATTTCGAAGTCAAAAAAATATTTACACAATGCAACTTTTATCAATACAAGAAACTGGAGCTACCAAAAATAAGAAAAAATGAAATAACGTCTGGCAAAACAATTACTCTTCAGGCAATTAGAAACATGTTTCATAGTTCAATTAAAAAATAAACTTAAAAATCAGAAAAACAGAAAAATACGCTTGCCGTTTCCCAAAACTCATTTAAATAAGTTTAATGAGATTTTTCAATAATGTAAAAATACTATTTTTACCCACTTATATCATACATATAGAGGAAACGTCATCTCATGGGTAGGGAAGCTGGCGTGGAGAATGCACTCAAGGATCCATTACTTCCAAGTACAACATATTTTTTTTTAATTTTAGATTTCGACGTGAAAGCAACACAGTTTTTTTCCCAAGGATGTAATCATGTAAATGTTTTACCTTTAATACTACTTTTAAAAGTACTTTCAACATGAGTGAGCCATAAAATGAAATTTTTATTATTTCAAAAACCATAAAAAAACTAATAGTGTTTGTAGAACTAATTAGTACTAACAGAAATGAGAAAAAATTTGCTAAAAATTCTATTATTAGAAGTGTGATGTGGCCCAAACAAACAATTAAACTATCGTTTGTTTGTAGGCGAGCAGTTTGACAGTTCGAATTTTTAATTAAGCCTGGGATGTGCCAATTTGAATTATGAATGCAGACCCAGATCGAAGCGCGATATTTTTATCTGTGACAGTTGGTTTTGAGGTTGTGTATCGATTGGAATTTGTGGAATTTTTATTGAGTGCTGTAATTTGTGACTCATGGCAGATTGTAGTTCAGGTTAAGTTTTACTTGCGTGACAGGTAAATGCACTTAAATTTTTTAACGGCAGATGTTTTTCCCGGTTCCCCCGGAAGTAATAAAAGAAAATCGCTACGTGTAACAAGGAAAATATTTCTCTTCTATACATTGCCATTAATGTTTATTGACATTTCTTTAGAGATTTTCATCAAGAAACAATAATTAGATGGGTAACAGTTTTCCTAACCTCCTGTATAATAGAAGTTCTTGTTACTTATTTCATTTCTTACTTTCTTGTGAACCTTTACAAGCTAATTGCTAGATACTAACCTGTAAAACTTTTAAAGTAGGCTGCCAGTTTTCTTGCATTGTTTTTATTATTAAAATTGTATTTTGTTTTGTTATTAATAACTGACAGAATTTGGTTATAATTCTAATTTTATTTACAAGTGAAGAACAAATAAACTATCGTGCAATAAACGAAAGATATAGCTACATATTAACATACCTACAATAGTTAACTGCCGCAGATGTCAATTGAATTCTGAGCTCGGAGAGCGAGGATTTTAAGACATTTAAGGCTTGGTATGTTTCATAACATCCTTGGATTGTTTAATAGTTTACCGGTTTCAAGGTATTGATAAATATTATTTTATAAAATTTTCTTGTGAGTAATGTTTTCGTGATCAAGTCTATGGGTTGATATGACATATCCAATTGTTCCACGTTATTTTGACAAATTTGTATATAATATACAATATATATAATATATAATATATTTGTATAATATTTTTTCCATAATGACTGGTCAAAATTAGTTACCCTGCTTACTTTTGTCTATGTAAACAAAAGTTTATTAACCTAAAATCGGTAAACAGTTTTACTGCTTTTAGGAGACTATTTCCTCCAATCAGCATGAAAAACTGTTTTACCTCGCTGTATGTAAATGTAAAATAGAATACAATTTCAATACGTTCTTGTAGATATTTTAAATCTGAAGAGAACATTTTATCGTTTGTGGTTTGCCGGAATCCGATGTGTAAATAATTAATTGCGTCAATTAGGCGTCTTTATAAATTTTCTCCCCACTGTCGTTTCGTCATCGATTAACTAATTAGAGCAATCACAAATCTCCCTAATGAAGCCGTCGCAAACTCCGTTTCAGTTTCAGCCGCTGAAGCTGAAGAAACGTCAGGCCACATAAGAAGGGAAAGCTCATAACTTATAGATAATGACATTGTAAATGGAAATTACTAAGTTTAGTTTAACACACTTTAACTTCTACTAATTTCACTAAATAATTTATTGTATTCACAACCCCGACAAAACTTTTTTTGCGTTAAAAATTTGTTATAGAATGCGTTTGAATGTTTCGTCGCTCCCTTCAAGGCTGTGATAGATAGGGGTACATAATTCCTGCATCTACCAATGGTGTGGAAACAGAAATAAACGGTTATCGTTCAATCCCAACTTCGGGACCCTACAAAAGATCAAACTTTGCTCTTAAGGGATGCTAGATTTACTTGGAAGGGCTGTAGAGATAAAAATGGTGCACTTTGCTTTAGGCACAGGTCATCGAACACGTAATTCATTTTAATTTCTAGGAAACAAAACCATATTTCAAATTCCATAAACTTTAAACTCACACTTTTGTCAGTTTGTTTCAAAATTTAATACACAGAACATGACTTCATTGATGTTGTAGGAAACTCTGTTCAGCTGGAGATTGTTTTACTGACCGCTCAGGGCAAAATCAGATTAATTTATTTCCTAGAATTCAGAATTAGATGGAAGTACATTATTATAGTTTCTTGGTTAAATAAAACGAACATTATTGTAACAGTTACTAATGTGTCAAAAATTATCTTAAATGTCAACAAAACACAACTTTTAATTATAAACTTTACTTTAATTTATAGGTTAGTAGTTTGCACTGTTCTACGACCACAATATTATTTCCTAATTAATTTATATTTTAATAATAAATATGTCTTCATTTCACTACTTCCTAGCAACTACCTACAAAACAAAAATTAAACAAAACGATTTTTGACAGAATTGTGAGTTATGAATTTATACCGTAACGTTGTCTATGGTTACTGTGGGAAATGAAAATGTGTTTACATTATATTATGTATCCGTTGTAATAACAAACATACAACAAGCAAATATCTTAATGGTCGTAGAAAATAGTATATTGTACTATTATACACCAAGGATGTCATTATTCATTATTGACCTCAAAATATTTTGTGTAGCAATAATTTTGATGTTTCACAAACAACTCTTTATTCCGGTTTAAACCATCATCAGAAGATTGATGAACATTCAAGAATTTAAAGACCTTATAAATTACAGAATGACAGAGGTCCTGGGTTCGAGTCCCAGTGGCGACTGCAAATTTTTCTCAGTTAAAAACATATTTATCCCTTTACTATTTTTAATGCGTAAGGAGTTAGAGTTAAACTTCAGAAATTTTCAACACCTTAATTATAAATTAATGTTTTTACTTTTGGGATCTTAGAACCATGAAATAGATTTTTTAATGGTTCTAAGTTCAAAAATATTTGAATATTCCAATACAATTTTATCCTCCAAATCTTAATCCTAAGAAATGGTTTGTTGTGGAAGTCAATAAAAGTCAATCGTCTGAAAGTTGAAATAGAATACACCAAAGATATTTTTATCCTTTAATGTTTAACGACCGCTCAACTGCTAAGGTCATATGTAGTTGAATGATGTTGATACGATTGAATGAAAGATGCAAACGTCCATGTATCTAGAAAGATTAGATTTAGACGGAAACATTATGTTGTACCAATAAATGGAAATAATTTATTGCCTTTATAATAATTTGTTATTTTCAATAGAAAAAAATATTTGATTGTTGAGAAAAAACTATCACTGATTAGTGAAAAACAAACACTAAAAGAAAGTATATGGACAATTTAGTGAGCTTTTTTGTAATTAATGTATTCTCTTCTTAAATATATCTCATAATTAGCTTAAAAATGGATAATATTTAGAAAATGCTACTCATGTTAATACCATACTTCGTAGTCGTTGCATTTTCGTCATTGAAATTAACATTTGTGACATATTAACGGCAATAAGCTCACCACTGGTTATATTGCCCTTGTGAATATAATTTATTTAACGGAATACATTCCATATTCTTTATAAACATGTACATAAAAAACATGTTTTTAGAAACCAATTTCACTTTTTTGTGTTTATCTCTATTAAAAAACCGTATTTTGGTAATAAGTTGCTTAACTAGTAAGGTCATATGGAGTCGAATGAGACATACTGACAAATTCTCATGGTTTAGCGAGATTCGAACCAAGTACACCAGACTTGTGAAACTTAAGCTGTAATTAGTAGTCTAATGGAAATCTGGCGCTACAACCCTATAGAAGTTTTGGACCGCAGATGAAATTGAGAAGTGAATATCACCCGTTCCACGATAATTTTCTGCTTGCTTTTTAGATAGAATAGGTTGTTAGACTAAAATATTTGTAAGGAAGGTACAGATTATTGTGTTATTTCGAACTACTCGGATAGAGCAGTATTTTTATTTGGTTAATAGTTGGCGACGGTGGGACTCGAACTCCAGATCTCATACTCCGTTCTGTTCGAATCGGAGCGCGCTAACCAAGTGTATCACTACTACCTAATGATGTCGGTAGTTATTTAAAATTAAATATATTGAATAAATAAATAAATGTAGCATATGAGTTTTAATGAAAAGAACATGAATGGGGAAAACAACAATAGATTGAAAGAAAGTGCATGGAAATATATGTTCTGTACAATTAGAAAAACAGCAGACGTATGTTTTCTGCGAAATAAAAGTTGGTACACAATTGTCGCAAATACAGTACAAAACTTTCACGCAACGCGACTTCAATTGAGAAAAACGAAACAATGGCAAACACACACGTACAAATTCAATCCATTACGGCGAATCAGGCGAGTTGAACTAGTTATTTATTAAGGCATTTCTTCGCCTGCGAAACAAAAGCAGCAGGACAGCTTTGGTCGCGGCGTGAGGAATCGAACCCGAATCATCGCATCCCTCAACTTAAGCGCCGCGTTTTATTTTGTCTCCGGCTGCTGCGATTTCGATATCGAATATGTTCATTCGATATATGAGCGATGGGAGGATGACACAGATGTGAGGACCTTTTTATTATTGATCTCCAGGTCGCTTTGATAAAAATTACTTTCCGGCCCGCATTCAGACATCCCTGGATTGAACTTGGATGCTGCCTACGCGATATTACATTTGATTTCGCTGATGGAATAATAATTATTTTATTTTATATTCAGTCAGCGGGGCTGCAATCCGATTTGGGAAGCATTTCCAGGGACATGTTAATAAAGATGACCTACATTCAATCCCGAAACTTCCATTTCAATCCTACAGATTCACTATCCATTTCAGCATTCAAAAAATCTGTGTATCAAAAAAATTCAGCCAAACAATGTCATTCGTTTACTAGACATTGAATGCACATATCAACCTCAACATACTCTTTTTTATTGTTGATCCCAGCTTTTACAGATACATGTGTTTCCAAAAAAGTTGTTGTCATAGGCATTTAACCGTTTTTGGTAAATAAAAACTGTCTGGCTAATAACTAAGTCACCATATAGCCCAGGATAATACTCTATGTATGCCTACATGTTATTTAATACAGATTATTTTATTTAATAGCATAATACAACGAAATTTACATAAATGAATTATTTTTCGTGATGTTTTTATTGTTCTGCAAAGTGACAGGTGTCAATTTTTAAAAAACAGAAAACATTATAAAAAAAACCTCCCACAATCGGAATCGAACTGAGAACTTTAGATACCTTAGGCTATTGCACTAACCTCACCCACGGAATAACAGCATTCAATTTGAATATAGAGTACTAAAAGCATCACGTGAAAATACGTTTTTATAAATTTCATTGAATTTTGTTATTAAAATTAAATAATCGGTATAAAATAAAATGTAGGAATACCTTTTGTATTGTTCTAAGCAATATGATCACTTCGTTTTTAGCCGGACAGTTTTTATTTAGCAAAAACCGTTTTCCTCTGTTAAATGCATATGACAACACTTCTCTGGAAGACAGGGTATATCTCAACATTTCATTTAGCAATGTAGGGCAGATCAAATCAAGAGGAGAGTAATTGTTTATAAATAATTCGACATAACCAGACGTCTTGGATTTCCGGGAATCGCCTTTGTTTTGACTATTTTTTTCCGAAGAATCACTTTGGACACGCAATAGTCCCGGATTTGGTATTTGATTCGAAATTTAATACTTATACAAATATTACATAGCTATCTACTTTCTAATATTTATTTCATTAATTAAAATGAAATTAACAAAAAATATTTATTAATTACCTACTGAAATATTTTATTGTGACCGACCGAAGTTTTGTGTATGTTAGGAATAGACTTTTAAATAACAAAAAAGTGTAATAACTCAGATGTGATATCTTATACAAATTTGTGAAATTGAGAATAAAAATAGTGTGAATTAAAAATTTATTTAGAAACTGTTTTCTATAGTAAAGTTATAACATTTACAACTATACGAGGATTCAACATTTAATAACAAAGAATTAAAGTTTTAAAAAATTCTTGAACCTCACTGGGATTTGAATTCAGGGCCAAAGACTTGTGGTAAGCTTCATATATGTCGTGGGACTTTGTAGTCCAGTTGGTAAAGCATCCTACTTGCAATAGAAATGTTCTAGCGTCAAATTACAACGAGATCCATGAATTTTGCAAAAAATTAATTCTTAATTATTAAAAATTATGTATATGTTAATATGTATTAGAATTCGTGAGTTATAAAGTTACTGGTGTAGGTTTTATTTTGGTATTTAAACCCAGAAATAACATCGCTTTAAGAACACCTTTTAAACTACGTGAATATGTACAAGCAGTAGTGATTTAAAAATACCGAGTCTAATACGACCGTTAAGTATATTAATGTTTGATTTTTTTTTAGGTTCTTTCATAAGACAATTTTAGTTAGCTTAAAATAAAAGAATACATGTCTTGTTGATTAAATATTTACATCGTTTTCTTTCGAGAGACTTAATATAAATAAATTTGTACAAACCGTCGGAGAATCTTTTCTAAATTTGTCCTGCAACATTTTTAAGTTTTTTACTCCTGAGAAAAATACCCTTGTCATGCATAACACTCAAGTTTCTCGAAACAAAGTCTAAGAAACAAAAATGATCTTAAACAAGCATTACATTCAACGTTTATTATTTTCCCGGTAAGTTCCGCGGCATTAAACTAATAACAAACAACTTTTCTCGGCCAGGGATTTTTTCCAACTAATATTTAAAGCGAGAAAACTACAAAAGCAATTTATATTTCCACTGTTAATCCGCGTAGTACGGAGCTGCGACGCTTATATATTATGCAAAACGAAAAATTCGCAATAACTCGCCGTAGCGAATAGAAATCAAGATTGGGGATTTGGACATTCTGGCTTGCATATGAACAGTTATAAACCACTTTTGAAATTGCTACTAGAGTACTCTTAATTTATCAGAAGTAAAATATTGTAGCTATTACGTTTAAATAACAAATTTGGATGAATATATTTCTATGAAAATGAAACATTCCAGTTTCTAGAAAATTCAAAGAAATCTTAAAGGATTAAATCTTATCACAACTTATTTAAAATATAAATGTGTTATGTATTAATATTTTAGAAAACATTGGTCAAATGATTCCGAAATGAAAAAATCTGATTTGAATACCACATAGGTAACTCCCTTATAAGCGAAATTAAACATTTTTGTTGCAGTTCATTTAAACTTATTTCGTTTGAAAATGAGATCATTCTACGGCTAATCATTCTTTAACTTCCATTTATTTCAATCTTCGAACTTCTCTTCAAAATAAATCATCTTTTAAAAATCTTATTAAATGTTTATCACTATTCTTTATTGCATTACCTATACAAAATTATTTTAATTGGTCAAAAGCTTGCAAAGAAAGAGATATTGGTTTCAATTTTTTTTGCCATATTTCTCATGAAATATTTTCAATATTTTTCAATGTCAATTTATTAACAAGAAATCAAATGTTTCCTACAAGAAATAAAAGCAAACTAAATTATTATTTTTATTAAGTTTCTTCCAAAATAAAGTGCCCTTTTGAAAAGGCCTATTGGAACCAAAATGAACGTGCATAACTAGTGGTTATAGTAATTACATGAACAAAATTTCAATATGCTAGTAGTGCCCTTTTGGCACTGCCGATTGCAATAAAAGAGGGAGTGCACAACAAGGTGGCACAGTAGTTTCATATACAAAATTTCAACATACTATGGTTCATAATTTTTGAGTTGTGCGATATTCTTACTTATGTATATACAAATGTAAGTGTAGAAGTCACGCCGAAACTAGTCAAAATTGATTTAAGATGGTCAAAATGTATTTTCTGTTAAAATCTAAAAATCGATTTTATTCGCGATTAGCTTCATACAAGGAAATAAAAAACGAAATAGTTTTTGAGAACAGCAGAAATGAACAAGTTTCGTTTGTTAGAAGACAAAACAAATGAAATTCACAAAAACTAGAAGAAGAGACCGTCGCAGTAGAGCAAGAGTAGAAACATTAATTAAAATAAGCAAGCACCAAAAGACTTAAGATGACCGGAACCCAAGGACCATGTTCTATAAATACAACCAAATTAAAACTTTTTATTTACAAAAAGATGAAACAAAGTAAAACTATTAAAAGTTTAAATCAAAAATTTGTAGGATGTAGGATAAGTATAGACATTTGCGATCATCTTTGAATATAATAATATTACTAAAATATAACCTCGCTAGTCCATGAACTTAAATATCAAACTTTTTTCCTTAGAAGTATAGTTTTGATGTTATTAGAGAAAATTGCAGGTCACGTGATTATCATTTGTGATTGACTAGCCTGTATATATTCATACACACGTTCTTTTAATTTTTTTCGAGATACAATAAGCGAAGAGTAAGCATTTGATTACTTGAAATAGAATTAAAATTGAAATGAAATAATTGGTAGCACTTCATTTTAAAAATATAAACTTGATTTAATTTTAATTCCACTCTCAATTAAAAATTAAAATAAACTGGTATCCCCATTGTATAATCAAATAATCCCTATTGTCTCCGGGCGAAAATATCAAAATGTGATTGGTAATTACCAATAATTGTAATGATTAAAACGCAGTTGTTTCAGTGCGGACGGTTCTCGCCGGGCTGGCCGGATTAATGGAATCCAAATCGGTCAATTTAAAATTCAATGGAGCAAGCTAATTATCTGGTGTCAACGGAAGTGGAAGTGACTATGGCCTGACAGCCTCTCGTTCCGCGATTCGTTTGTTTGATGGACAGAAATTCTATACCCTTCCGTCTCTTTCCACCGGCCAACTCTCTTTGTTGCCACCAACATCGATTCAACACCAAATTTCAAAAGTCCGTTCTCCAATTTCAACAGCAAAATCTTTATCTCTTATTACATTTTGATACTGATATTGAAACATCTCTACAAAATACCTCTTTACTTTATTATATATGAATTACTCATATTGTGAAAAATTAAGAAAATTGTTATAAGACTTTTAAAAAAAAATCATTCGAAATGAATGGTAAGTACTACAAATTTTATATGTCTGCACCCAGTTTAAAAAAATTGGCTCATACCCATAAATGGGTGTACGGCATAGCCACAATATATACCATTCAACCGAAATACATATATTTATAAATATTTGTTTAAATATTCCTACTAACACATTCACAATTAAAGATTGATTTGATGCGAGAAGGCAGTAGCGTTGACTCTTGCTCTCGTGGGAGTCTGAAGAGACTGTCTGAACTTAAGCCTCTACTCCTCTCCCCTGGTGATTTGACTAGATCACCTTTCGAGGCACACTAGAGTGATGCTTCGGAGTACGCTTGGTGTTTGCTCTAATTCTTGATCTACTGAAGCTAGATCACGTTCTAGAGCAAGTTACTGCTTTGGATAATGTTCTAGTCCAGAGCACCCAAAACTACTCCAGAATGTGCTCTAGTTTCAACAGACCAAGAATTAGAGGAAACACTTCACAATGCTCTAATTCTTGACCCATTGAAAACAAAGCACAATCCAGAGCGCCAAATCTGCTCCATAATGTACTCTGGTTTCAGCAAACTAAGAATTAGAACACACGCTGAAGCGTGCTTCAATTCCCGGCTGGCTGAACTAGATCACCTTCAGGGCATCAGATGTCCTGGAAGGCGGTCTGTTCAGACCACCAAGCGGGGCGGAGGCCTGAAGGCCCACTACCGTCCTGAGTGCTAGCATCTCAAGACCCCCGGTGTATCGTGAGACGGGTATTATTACAGGTCATGTGGATTCCTATTGGCTGATATTCAATCTATAATTGTGGCTGTAAAATTTGTATATTTTTGCATGCAAGGAATTTACTGGTGATATTTTTGTGGGTGTAACTCACACCCATCTTAGGGCGTTAATCAATGTCTCCTTGGGGGCATTGCCCTTAGGAAAATTATCCTTGGGGACATGAGCCCCGATGTCCCCATGTAGTTGGCGTCCATGAATATATCTGTGGTTGAAAAAGAGTTTTGAAGCTGTCATACAGATTATCACCCTCTACTTTTCTATCATTTAATGCTACGTTCGAATTTTGAAAATTGAAATGTCAGAAAGTGGTTAGTAAACAGTGAATTCCTTTTCTTTCGATTTGTGCAATTGCAGTAAGTCAATTGTGCTGGTGTGGGTAATAGAGGTATTGATCTTCTCGGAGAAAGTGCATCTATTGTATCCGAGTAATTGTTTGCAAACAAATCATCACGCTAAGCCCCGTATCTGATCTGCAAACACGAACTTGGCAGCGATGACGATTTTATGAGTTGTTCGCTTCGTTGTTGTTTTGTGCTATTAACATAGAAATTATTGCGAACAACATAAAGCTTGGAACTAGGGCATGTAATAAATAGTTTTAAACTTGTAATGAAAATATTAGTCTTCATCATATAAACTTCAGGATTGCCAATTTTAAATTATGCCGTTCGAGGAGCGACCGTAAATTTGTAACTTTATAAATACATAAATAAATACATACTCCATCTATGGACAACACAGAATTTACTTCATTAATGACTTGACTAATTAAACCCTCATTCATAAACCAACTTAGTTTAATCAAAGAAAAATTATAAAAATAAATCCCTGTATGAAATTAACTACCAGAAGATTTCTCTATTCACTGTAATATAATCTAATTACAAGAAAATATTGCAGAATTATATCACTTTAGAAAACATTTTAAAAAAATTATTTTTTTATAATATTCTTGTATATGTTTTAATGATTATTCCACACATTACTTTCATCCAATCAGAATGCTTCATTTGATGCAAATAGGCAGTTTCTTAGTGAAAAAAATTGATATCATCGTTGTGATTACATTTTGTTGAAATAAAAAAAATATGTTTGAGATGTTGTCGTACGTGAAATAATCATTTATAATATCAAGTCTCAGGATATACCGGGGATCCTGAGATGCTAGCACTCTGTACCGCTGTGCGGGGCGTCGGGGCGGTAGTGGGCCCTTGGGCCTCCGCTCCGTCTGGTGGTCTGCGTAGACCGCCTTCTAGGGCATCTGAAGCCCTGAAGGTGATCTAGTTCAGCCGACCGGGAATTGGAGCACGCTGCAGCGAGTGCTCTAATTCTTGGGCTGCTGAAACCAGAGCACATTCTGGAGCAGATTTGGTTGCTCTGGATTGTGCTCTGATTTCAATGGGTCAAGAATTAGAGCACTCAATTTTTTTTGCTCTAATACTCAGCCTGCTGAAACCAGAGCACATTCTGGATCAGTTTTTACTACTCTGGATTGTGCTCTGGTTTCAGTGAGTCAAGAATTAGTGCATTCAGAAGTAATTGCTATAGTTCTCGGCCTGCTCGTACCAGAGCACATTTTGGAGCAGTTTTGTTTGATCTGGATTGCGCTATGTTTTCATTGTGTCAAGAATTGTTTTTTTTTTTAAGTTTGCTCTAATTCGTGGCTTACTAAAACCAGAGCATTTTCTGGAGCAATTTCGGCTGCTCTGCATTATGTTTTAATTTCAGTGAGTTAGGAATTAGAACAATTGTTTGTTCCAGTATTTCTTTTTTCTTGTAATTTTATATTTTTATTTTAGTCATTTTGAAAAGTCGGCGCTCATGGCTGAGATCCTCATTTTATTGCAACTAACGTTTACTATGATGTATTTATACCAAAGAAGACGTCATTACCTGTACATTTTAACTCAAAAAAGAAGTACACAGGCCTAAATTCTATAATCGAATCTGAATATTCGGCTTCCTAAACCACAGATCTTAAAAAATATTTTATATGAAATTAGGAATGATTTGAATGGCTAATAATTTTACGTATGAAAACGATAAGCAATTAAAATATTAACTACCTATGCAGAGAAACTTTTAATCTGCAAAAAATTGTTTACCTGTACACAAAGCTGTTTACTTAAAGCTGCGAGAAGCTTGCATGCAAGTGAGCTTGATATTAGTGGCGTTAATTATAAAGCAGATGCGTTCGCATTGAGTTTTTGCTGCTGAACTGTCATTTTGCGAGCCGCTCGTTTATTTGGTGCATCTAAAGCGATTACTACCGCCTGTGCATTTGACACAGATGTACGTAGTTATTCGCTCAACCGTACCGTCCTTTGAGGAGTAAATATTTGTGTATGTTATCACATAAATGGAGGGATACTCAAACAGATATTCTACCAGATTCTCACAATCCCCAACATATTTCAGAACGAAATTTTAAACAAACAGATGGTATGGCATGGCATTACTGTAAATTATATTTTCTACACTCATTTTTAAAATATCATTTTAAATTGTGCAGTGTTTGTCATCTAGAAACATTGTTAAATGGTTTATAAATAAGTAAAATTTGATTCGACAGGTAGCAACGTTTAATAATACAATAATAAGCACTTAGTTCTTGGTTTACCTACATTTATATATTCAAATATTGTGAGGATCGCTCCATCATCGGGCTATGGTAGAATATAACGATTGTTATAATACAATACCACTAGTGACTAATAAAAATTGTCAGTATAATTCGGAAGTGATTTGGTGATTAAAACAATTTTGTGTAATGCAATAAGGAATAGTAGTAAACATTTTAATAAAATTTTCAAAAGATGATCCATTTCGAAGGAAAGTTTGAAAATATGAAACGGGATGAGTGATTAGCCGTAGAATGATCTCACTTTCATTTTTCAAGTTGAAGTACGTTTAAATGAAGTGTTAAAGTGCAGCAAAAAATGTGTGTAGGAAATTATGTGGTATTCACATCAGATTTTTTTATTAATGAGATTTTCAGACTGTTACAAGTTCTATTTCGATTATCACTTATTTGAATAAATAAATGGGAATATAAAATGTATTGTTTTATAATTCATTTTTTTTTACTGCAATAACTAAAACTTGATTACTTAGTTATTCCTGAGCCTTTCTACCTTGACGGTGTAAAGCTACCAAATATAAACAACTTCATACTCCATTATTTTCATCTCAAGTAAAAATGTTATTTTTTCTAATACCGTTGTCTTACGTAATTTTTGGTTGTAGAAAAAGTATAATAGTTGACTAGTTTTTTTATATACTCGCGACTAAAATGGCATTTATTAAACTTATTAAAATATGCTTTTTGACGTTTGTTCAAAAGTTAATAATGTCATTTTATGACCTGAATATTTAACTAAAGGATGAGGTGATTTTTCGGAGTTTGTTAATATTATTAATGTAAGTATCTTTATAATTACTTCTTTAATAATTATAATGTAAAGATAGCAAAAGTCATAGATAACAGAGAATATTAACTTTTTATTTTCTGGATTTGTTAAATAAACTTTTTAAATTGTGAGGATTACTGTTAAAAACTAGCAAACTTTTATTTAAATTTGAAACTATAATTAAAATACTTGATCCTTTATGTTGGCGCTTGTATTATAAATTCTGTTATCTTGAAGTAAAATTTTCCTTTGATAGCGGTTGCATTAGTCTATTGCGTCTTTATCGAATTTAAACTGTTGGGACAAATTCTGCGGAAAATAAACTAGTTAATAACTAGTTGACTTTATTTTCAAACTTGAAAGTTTTTCAATTTTATTAAAAGCATTTCCTGCGCTGTTATTATTTCCCGCAGCAGCGATATGAGACTGAATGAAATTACTATAAATTGCCGGTGTAAGTGTTCCAATTCTGATATTTCAAATATTGCGATCCTTTCGGAGTTGATCCCTATTCAGGCGATAACTCATCGTTACTTTAACCACTCGCCGTGCGTTTCCCATTCGCCTTCCTTCCTCGAAAGAAGATTTTTCTGTCACATTTCTTACGGCTGAATAACTAACGACTGTCAGAATTTACACACTGTGGAAATAAATTTGGAAAATTCTGAAATGGAACTTTCACTCTTCCAGGTTTATTTGGAGAGGTTTGCATTGTTAATGGCAATGTTTTATGGATGATCTGCCATTAGCTACTCCATTTAGAAATGATTGTTTAAGAGTTTATTCCAAAAATAACAACTCCACCATTTTTCGTCTTAAAATTTTCATGCTACTCGTATTGTAAGTAATTATTAAAATTTACTGAGGCAGATGTAGTAAGTGTCTTAATATATTTGTTTTTTATATTTCCTTCTCAACGGAATTTTCAAATGGGCGTTCAATATATTTAAAACACACAGTTTCATTAAAAATTTGAATATATCTTTGAGCCCAATCTAATAGATCTTTAACAATAATAATTTTTAATATTTAAACGTACAATTGTGTTGGCACACCTTTTATATTTCAAAAATAACTATTTCCGTTCGAAATTTTTGATTATTTATTTAATATATATATTTAATTATCCCTTTAATGCCCGTTTTCATAAAGACGAGTTCAATTTTAACCCGAGATAAATTTATTAACTCTAGATTAAATTTGAAAATGAGTTCCACAAGAAAGAGTTAAACTCGTATAACTCGTCTATGGTGATAGGGTTAACTTAGTGTCAAATTTTCACTTTGAGTTAGAATGACATTTCTACTTTTATTAATTACCAAGAAGTTAGAATTGATAATGTTTTTTTTTTACTTCAAATGTAAGTATTTTATTAAATAATAGTAACTGCTATAGATATTTTATTCCATATATTTGTAGTCGAGTCTACGATTCACGAAAGAGATTTTTCAGATGATGAGTTCCTAGATAATATTGTTTACATTATTCCTAGAAAATGACGTATCACAAAATGTAAACTATTTGAATTTTACAACGGCATTATAAATAGATTCAGGCTTTCCAAAACTGTGCTTCTTTTTATTTTGAAGATAATATACAATCTTTGGAATAAAAAAACAAAGTACTTTACATACTGCCTTTTAATATTGCAGTATGGGATAATCAAAATATTAGTAAGGTATTTACAAGCTGCGTAGTAAAGCATGTCTGTTTTTTATATATTTTCCGTCACATATTTTGTAATTTTCAATTGCTGTTAATAACTAGACCAGAATGTCAATATCGGCCGGCCGCAAAGCGAGTTTTTATTATGATAGAATGTTCCATCTCCTTTATAACTACTTTTTGTTTTAAAGTATAATCTGAGTAACAAAATTATTAAAACTATCCTTATTGCTATTTATATTTTGTAACTTGTATTATAAAGTTAGATATTATATAATAATAATTCGAATAAAATTTTCAATTTTAACTGGCCACTGGCTCCCATTCTAGGTACATAGGTATCGACATTAAGAATAAGGAATTTATCTTAGTTTATTGTTTAGGGGACAGACATTTACAATTTACTTTAAATTGAAATAATTAAATTTTATCAAACAACAAAGTAGATTAAGAAATAAACGAGTATTGTTACATACGGCAAGTTTTTTTGAATAAACAAACCTCATTTCGCAACGAATACCACCACGCTATTAGATTTTAGAAATATATGTTATTCGTTTAAAATTTAATCGAATATTCATTGTTCGGTTATTCGGCTAACATTTTAATTATTTGTCACTACATTAATAATTACCTTTTAATGATTTTATTTACTTTGTATTAATGTTTTCGAAAAATGTTTTTTTTTTAAGGAACAGCTGGTTACTTACAATGATTTACAGTGTAGGAAAAACTAGGGTTATATAATAAACCGGGGCGTTTGGAAGAATAATAGTATTAGTTAAGGAAAGAATTGCAGCGAATTCGTTGTCTGTTCCTAAGTACTTGCCTTAATTATTTGTCTCTTCTTTCCGATGTTTCGGCAGTTCGTCCGGGCGACGGATTAAATTATAAAGTTTTTCATGACTATTACACAATGAATATTCAACCAAAAGAGAAGAAGACAATTCCGGAAATTCGTGTTTAACGAAAATTTATGTTAATTTCTTGCGCTGAAATAGATTTTCATTTTTAAATTGATGCTTCATTGACTAGGAAAAGAGTTGATGGTTTAGAAAATTTAATTTGCAAATTCGTTAGATATGCATAACAAGTGTCTACCATATTAATATTTAATATATACATAAATTTAAAATAATTCAATAAAAATATCTTTTTATCTATTTCTCATTAGAGACAGTTATATATAAATTTCTTGCAAAATATGTAACAATAAATAATAGGATAGGTACATATGGTTTTACCAAACTTAAAATAAAATCAGGCTGTTTAGTTTCAAATAAACATATATTTTTTTTATTAGATCAATCGATATTTATTTAACACACTAAAGACTATAGATATAATGTAATAAAAATCGGATAATAATTTTCATATAAAAAGATACAAACCGATTTGTGTTCATTATTATTTTAGGTTCGGTTTACAACTTATAATTGTAGTTTTTCCGATTCAGTTCCTATTCCCGGTTCATGCAAATCAAGCTAGTTTGTTCCGATTTTATGTTTTGTATCCAGATTCGATTCTAGTACCTGATAATATATTTTTTTGTTTCTTTGTTACATTCTTTGGGTCAACTTATCGATGTTTAGGTTTCATCTCCGATTTTAATAAAATTCGGTAAAAAGTTTCTGCTAAGCATGACAAATATTTGAAAAATAATAAAAAACATAACATGCACCTAACCTAACCTAATCTAACGTAACCTAATGTAATCCAACTCAACCTAACAGATTAGGTTAGGTTAGATTTGGTTAGGTTGGGTTAGGTTACGTTATATTAGGTTAGATTAGGTTGAGTTAGGTTAGGTTATGTTAGATTAGATTAATTTAGGTTAGGTTCGATTAGATTAGATTAGATTAGATTTTGTTGGGTTAAATTAGGTTAGATTAAATTAGGTAAGATTAGGTTAGGTAAGATTAGGTTAGGTTAGGTTGAGTTAGGTTGGGTTAGGTGCTTGTGTGTCTACACACTTTTTGTATTAAATAGCTTTAAAAACAAATAAACAGCGATTTCAAGGTCATTTGCCATGCTTATTAGGAATTTTTTGCCAAATTTCATCAAAGTAGTTGAAGTAGTACATCGGTAAGATGACCCATTGTTCTTATCAATTTACGCGACTTCAAAAGATCAGGAAAATATTAAATTTGTTTTATTAAATTGAAATTTGTAGCTGTGGTTTTAAAACCTATGAATTATTTAATGTTTTCCAAGATTTCATTTTTATTATTGATATCCTAAATGGAAACCTTTTTCTACATTAGGGCAGTATTATATTACTAAAATGAAACCCAATCTACTCGTGGTGTTGAGATCCGTTCAATGTATGAATTATTTGAATTTTACGGAATTTTAAATTGGCATTTACGAAGAAGAAAAGAACAACATTTTATTGAATTTACCCCCGTCAAAGTTATGCAAATCCTTATATTATTCCGAAATCATTTATAACAATATTAACCCCATTCAAATTTCCCTTGTCAGATACACTCAATTTATCCCGAAAATACATTTAATAAATATCCTTTAAAAATCACTTTCTGTCAATCAAAATTATCCTTTATCTCTCACCGTCTGAGCAGCGGGCTACGGGGTGGGTATAGGCCCGCCAGCGCTGTGACTGTGACAGTACGGCTTTTCCGATCACGGGAATCTTCCGTGACGCAGAAATAACTCAATCGAGTTACAAATGTTGCAAACGTGCAAATTCTGCGTGCCTTTTATCTCAGATGCACTGAGAATTATCGAGCAGTGACGTTCGTGAAAAGGGGGATTAATGGCGTAATTTGTCTTGCAGATAAGAATTCTTAAAATTTAAAATGCATCTTTAGCAAAAGATGAATCGCCTGCACTTTACCTAGACTTATTAATAAATCGTTACGTTCTTCAACACATAAATTTTCTTAGACTTAAAACTATTCTTTATTCAATATCACATATTATTGATTAATACTATGGCAACAAAGAGACGACAACGTACGTGAAACAAAAAAAAATCTAAATTAACTGAAAATATATTTTTCCAAATTAGGTTTTGAAAAGAAATATATATTGATGTATGGTATAACTAAAAACACAGTGGTATTTTATTTCTGATTAAATATTTTTCGACACTAGAATATGAATTCCAGATCTTGTACTCGTCGGAATGCGCTAACCGGATGAGCCATCGCTGTTCGTATATTTATAAATGTCAAAATAAGTAAAAAAAATATACAACAAAAAATAACTTGTAAATAAGGAAATTTTAGATTTTAGATTCTTTTCTAAATTTTTATAAGGTTGTAATTTCAGTAAAATATAATTTGCAGTTTTTGTAAATTTTAATTACAATTGCACATTCTAATTTTAATAAACCATAAGTAATCATTATTTGTGTTTAATATTTATTCTATTTATTTTTAAATGTGAGAACATAAAATATATAAATATTTAAATACACATTATAAATGTATTTCATGAAAATGTGATAAATAGGAAATATTTAAATTAAAAATTAATTAACTGATCTCTGTCTGTATAAAAAACAAATCTGATTGCTTCAAATTATATAGAGTTTGTGAAAATAATTCAGGCAGTGGCGTACATTTTATAAGTAAGAGAAATCTTCTCACGAATATCGAAAATTATTTAATCTTTATTTAACTTAAATCCATGTTTAATAAGAACATACAATTATTTATTATTTTCTAATGATATTTTATAAAATTGTTATATACTTATTAAGAAATAAACTTGTTACTACAACTAAAATAACTTCAAGGCTCAGTAAAACCAAAGATAATTATTTAATCTTGATTATGACAATGACAGTTAGTAATTGATTCATACATTACTTTTTCCTACTACCAGACATAAAGTACTGACTAGTAAAGGGAAATATGTTTTTAACTGAGAAAAATTCGCAGTCGCCACTGGGACTCGAACCCAGGATCTCTGTCATTCTAGGACAGCGCTCTACCGTTGAGCTATATATAAAGTACTTACATTATGCACTCTTTAGAGTATGTAAAGAGTCACTTTTCACGTCCTTGAGCTTGAAAAGTTTATGTTGCCTAGGCAGCACAAACACTTTTCACGCACTGGTGGCACATTTATCAATCGTTTTATTTACTTTTAAAATTAATATTTATTGATATTTCGCTTGTGGGAAAAATGTTGTATGCAACACGTATGTAACATAGTGTTTTAAGAAACACTTACTTTACACACTAGTTACGAGAATAACTATATTATTACATAAAAATTACAACAAAATAAATATATTATCACAACTTATTATTCATTGCTGACTATTGTCCTTGATTACAATAATGAAAATGAAAATAAGTTATTGATTGTAACAAAAACTTTTAAATATTGATTGAACAAAGAAAATGAATTAAATAATCTATAAATAAAATTTAGTAATATAAAATAAGAATACAATTCTCATACCTTATTATACCCATTACTGGATTGTCAATCTGCTTTATAACGTTCACCAGAAGAGAATAATAATATATTTGTAATTGCCTTTTTTAAATCCGAATTAAATTTTGTTGATATTATTCCTTATAAATAATTCAAGGTGTGAATAGAGGCAGTAATATTATAGGGTATATAGGTTAAGGTAGCACTTGTGTTAGGTAGAAAGTAAACAAATATCCTGGCTTTTACAACTTATTTAGCATATCCCGCTAAAGGTCGGTACACACAGCAGCGAGCAATGCGCGTTCCGCTTCGTTACGGTCACTTAGGGGCGAGTAAAGCAAAGTTTACACAAGCGACGACCGCCAAGACAATACGGAAGATTTCAGGTCATTGACTTGTGTTTGAAGGATAATTAGCAGTTAGCGGCAGTGGTACCAACTCCAGCAGACCAGGGAAATTAATTCACTGTAAGTGAATTTACCAACTTGGGAAGGATAGTTTGTTTGGGACTGAGTAAATATAAATATGTGTATCATAACTGTTTACTAATTAGTTTCTGAAAGATCGCCATTGGATATACACCTGAATTTAAATTAGAACACGGAAATTTATGTAAACTTATACCACCAAAAATTACCAGTTGCCTATAGAGATCCTTCAGATATATAGAGGGTGTCCGTTTTAAGAAGGTAACCATTGGAATCTTGAGAACCGTAAGAGATACAAAGTCGGTTAATTGTGGTAAAGTTGTCGCATTAGTTGGTCATTTTAATGATATATATATATTTCCGGTTTTACAGCGTTTTCCTTCGCCCTCCGGTTCTCAATCGCCACTCTTCTCTGTCGTCCCAGTCTCCCGCAGTCAAATTTCTCGCAGACATGGCCTTATGGATTCCATCTGACCATTTTAATGATGTGCATCTATATCAGCAGGGTAACTATTTTCTGCTTGACAGGAGTAAGGAATTATATCATCATCTGTAGTAAAATATTTCCAGATGTAACAGGGTCTCAAGTTGCTAAACAACAGTTTCTAAGTTAGTTACTGGGTATGCTCCATTAAGCACCAAGTTTAGTCAAGCAGTCTGCGAGCAGGGTTGCATTGATTTAAATCACTGTGATTTAAATCTGACTTAAATCACATTGACTTTTTTTAAAAAAAAACATTGTTTAAATCACTTGTTCTGCAATTGTTATTTTACATTCCAGATTTACGAAAATTGGGGAAAAAGCGTTTGTTACCATGTAGCAATACTTTAAAGAACTAATAAATCTGTTTAACTTCGTCTATAAAACGACTTTATTGTTATATTACTTTGAACTTATAATTTTTTGCACTGTGTGATTTTTTGTTATATTTATTTTAAAATGTGTTACAGTAAAATTCATCGCTATAGCCGGAAGTCGCTGTAACAGATAAAAGTAAAATAACATTAGCGTATGTGGGCTTTCAAACAAGAGGTCATAATTTCGGCGTTATAACAAGTTTGTCGCTATAAGCAGAATCGTTATAAATGGTTTTACTGTAGTTTTTTATTGTTTATTTAAATTTGTACTTACTCTTTACAATATATTTCTTTTATAATAAATGCTATTTTGTGAAACATGTTTTTGAAACCACAAAAATCTGATTTATTTAAAAAAATCAGATATTTTTGATTTTTTTTTTAATCGGATGATACTTCACAATTCAAAAATCTGGAAACTTCATTTGTATCGTTTATCTGTTTATACCCAAGAAAATTCTTTTCTTTGTATTGTCTTTTTTTATTTATTTTATAAATGTCATTAAAATGTCAAAAAATCATCATTTTAAACACATATTTGAATGTATTCAAACGGATGTAGAAAAAATATTGTATGAAACACGTAAGGAAACTGGGTTGTTATTTAACTTTTGCTCTTCCGAAACTCACCTGCGTCTCGTTTTTAATTTTCGCATGCCACCTTTGTTTGCTTACTTATTACTTAAATAACTATTATGTTACCGTTAATTAACATCTATTCATAAAAATTCAATTATTGGTGAAAAAATGATAAAACTATAGTTCCATATTAAAATCGTCGTGTAATTAAATTTTTATACAAAAGCGAACTACGAATTTAGGCTAATATTTTCCTTTCAAAATTTGTCGACATACATTTTGTTTTTGTTGTTTGTTTATTTAGCTACAATTTGAATGTTTTTTCTAAACGTAAATAAAATTGTATGGGCAATCAGTACTGCACAGTAAAAACATTTTCAAATTCATTAAAAGCTACACAAGTTTTACATAAACATAAATCTACATTGAGCTGTAATAGCATTTTTGTGAAGTAATACAGTTCGTAATAGGTGCATGGACAAATTCTGTTTCAACGTTGCAAATAAAAAGATTTTATTATGCTACTATCAATTTACAGCTACGGGATTTATAGACGTGTAAAATATATTGAAAAGTACTTCAATTTGAACCTGTCTATATCTCTTTTACGAATGTGCTTTCAAAGTTATTGTTTTATATTTAATTTTTTATCACTTAATAAAAGACTTCTATGATTAAAGGATTCAAGCTAAATTCCACATATTTAAACCGGTTTCACAACTAATTCTGTTTTGTGAATATGGCTGTATAATAATAAAAAGTTTAGGCAAGATATAATTATAACTGAATAATAATAATATATTATTTAATGAGCATGTAATATGTGCTATTACTCATGAGAATGATGTTTGCCAACAAGAACGAAAGCGAGTGTTATAAATCGTTCGAGTGAGTAATAATCATTACAAGCAAATAGACCCACAACTATAACATGAAAAATATATGTTTATTATAACCAAATATGTCATCACCCTTTGACTGATAAATAACAATAGCTTGCGTTATCGTTTCACAGTATAACCACAGAATATTTACATACAGAAGCGACACTCCGTGTCGGCACCTTTCATGTTCCCCTATATAGTTCTATGACCTTGAAGCATTGTGTAGACCTTTAAATTTGTGCTCTTCCCCTATCTTTCTCTCAAATGTGGGGGAACTTTCCGATTTTAAACAATGAGCCATTTAAATTTGTGCACATTCTCCATCTCTCTCTAATTTTCATTTCTTTGTCTTACTGTCGCTTCTGTATAAATCTATTCTGTGGTATAACTTAAAGCAAGGCAATTATTTCTAGTGTTAACTGTCAATAATATTCAATTAACAACAGTAAGAAAGATCATTAATTGATAAAAAACGATTAAATTATAGGTACATTATTTGAGAGTTGTGGATAAATAATATTATTTGTAAGACAACCTATGAGAAAGAATGGCAATGAATGCAGTTTAGCGAAATGTGTAATGCATGTAGCAACATATCTCATTAGCGCGTGTTTTGGGGCCGTATATTCAGCATTTAACCCTCGCCATTCCCCCCATGTGTTGCTGGCTCATACATTTCATTTAGTTCTAACTAGAACGAATTTTCCATTTGGTTGATTGCTAGCGACCCTCCTATGCACATGAACACGGAAACAAAGAACGCGGTGAATCTATAACATATTCCATATTGCACATGTTCTGTTGTGCACAAATCCCACCTCTAATAATGCCGCATCGGTTTATGTGTTCGATCTGTTCCTGCCATTCTAATTCGTCCGCGGATCATGGAATACGTTTACAAACACCGCCATCCACAAAGCATTCTATAAAACTCGCTAAAGTGTACAAATAAAAGTCATGTATTCGCGGAAACTATAATTAATTACTTTTTCTACCCTTGTAAAAATATATCTACATTATTTTAATTCTTTTATTAATTATAGCAGCCATATTTCAGGGCAGTGAAATATGACTCATAATTCACTTTTCTCGGCCAATCTCAAAACTAGAAATTAAAAATTCACGTTACTATTAAATATGCCGTGTTGTGGATCACCTTTACTCAGGGGCGGACCGTGAACTTTGGGGGCCCTGGGCTTATACTGTTTTGGGGCTCCACCTTAAGTTTTTTTTAATAAAAAAATATGTGAGGCAACGGCCGTAGAACTTTTTTTATTTTATATTCTAAATTAACATTAACAAAAAACAAAAAATAACACTTATTCTTATAAATAATAATAATTTAAATAAATATATGGGCAAATTCATAGAAATAATAAAACTAATCCTCAATTTTTGATAAGTGAATTGTATTTTATTCAGGTATTTAGAATTTAGATTAAAAAGAAAGAGACGTCGAAATTTATTTAAGCATCCATGCAGAGAATGCTAATGTCTGTGGGGTTATTCTGATTGTCCGAAGAAGGAGCCCTTAGTATCGCGGGGCCCTGGGCTGCAGCCCATAAAGCCCATGCCTAAATCCGCCCCTGCCTTTACTACCATCTAACAGTCATTTGTCATTGTGTATTTTTATTTTATCATTTTATAAAATATTTAATGCGTTTTTCCGAATTTACAGAAGTAGAAAAAGTATATAAAGTGTAGTATTTATAAGTGAATTCACATCAACAATAAAGTCTCTAAATTTATAAGACATTTTACATTTAATTTACAAAGAAGTAATAAAAGATCGTTTTATTTTTGTACCGATGTGTTTACATTTTTCAATTAAAATGTTTTGATTGAGCTGTTTCAATGAAATATTTTCAATTTTGTTTCTAAATTTCTATACTTAATTGAGTTTAAAATAAAGTTCTAATTATTATCAAATCATAACCAACTTTTCATCTTTAGGTGCATATCCTAAATACCAGAAACTGTAATCTACAAATAAATTATTGTGGACAATCATTACAAAAATGTTCAAATCGGATTGTTGGGATTTAAAAACCTGTGTCTTCAAGAATTGATTTGCGATTTCCAACACGAATCCTAGACCTCCTTTATCTAGATGGTGAAAGGTTTTTTTTCGATCGAACGACTACTGACACCTTTTCAGTGAAAAATGCTTCATTCCTTTATTTTAGTGTATGCTAGGCTACAGACAATAACAGTTCGGGAATATTTTTCCAGCCTATGATAAAACTTTTATTTCATAATTATTGAATATAAATCTATCGAAAAAATATATACTTCCCGGACTTCTGGTGTTGCTAACCTCGCCTACGTCATCGTCCGAAAATATATAACTTTTCCTACTAGATACACTATATACTACTACTAAAGTAAAATTAGGGTCATAATATTCCTTTTTTCCTCAATAATTATATTGGGTACAATAAATTAAGAAACGAAATTTAAACAATACATTTCTTATGTGTATGTAATTTATAATACAGGTTTTCTGTGTAACGTTAAATATGACAAATTTTCAATAAAATTCATCAATTTGAAAATCTTTGATGCGATCTATTAAAAAATGTTTGACGATCATTCAACTGCTAATGTCATAGAAAGCAGTTGAATGAAAGTAATACGGTGGGGTGGACTATAAAAATATTTGTTACATTTGTTTTTAAATATGTTCGATAAAGGCAATATGAACCGGTGAGGAATCTCAGAGGACGATTCCTCGCGGACGATTCGGCTCCCTCATGGCAGTCATGTAGTTGTTGATGCATGGTTTTAATTAGATGAGACACACAGTACCATGTCCGCCATCCTCCGGCTCCGAGTTCGTTTCGGTCGTGTTCATGTTCTCAACTCTCGTAGAGAGAGATGCGCGCAAATGCACTTTGTATGTACCTAGGACTTCGGCACACCGAAAGAGAACACCAAATCATAATTGCTTCTTGATTAGTTCAAGAGACATATACGAGATTTTGTTTGGCGCGATTGGAATACATTAGATTATTTTCTGTTACGTGATATTCATAAAAAAATAAGGATACATTTTTGTATTTACTTAACTTATTTTAAATTGGTTATCTCATACATTTGATGTCAAAAGCTTAAATACAATTTTTAATCTGTGTAGCAACATTATGGATACTTGCATTTTCCTTATACTACATAAAGTTTCATAGTTGTGTATTTCCCATAATCGTGTGTTAAAGCATGATAATAATTAGCACAGTATTTGCCAACATTGCGCACATGCATTGTGATAAATATTGTTTCTCACAATAATTGCCAACATTGCGAATGTGAAGTTAGTCTACGGAAGTTTATCTACGCCGTATTGATCTTTATGTCAAATAGTATTCGTGTGTATGCATTTCTGTTCTATAGTATAAAGTAGTGTGATCGTATAGAAAAAGTATAATGTGCCACTAGTACATAATCACCTGGGTGATTCCAGTAATCGGTTTTGTCTCGTGCCGAAACTTTCCCAACTTGTGGAAAAGGGCCAACTTTCTGTACTTGTTGCACACTTTACTATACATCACATGTGTATGTATATGTATATACATCAGGAAGAGTGGACGGACAAGCATCACGTCCATCCTAAAAATAATCAAAACTTATTACAAGACCTTAATTCGTAGATGTCTGTCAAATTCTGGTAAAAAAATAAATGTTAATATGTTTTTCTACGACCACTATGGAAAGTGGCACTTTTCTCACCCTATATAAAGCTTGAAACTTGCGTATTTCCCACAATCGTGGGTTAAAGTGTGAGAAATCATTTCTTACAGTATTTGCCAACACTACGCATGTGAAGTGTAGGAAATATAACTTGTGTGATTCCAGCTCTCGACTTCGTTTCGTGCCGAAACTTTCACACCTAGTGGGAAATAGGTGACTTTCTGCATTCGGTGCACAATATACTATTACTGATTTCAGGGTAAAGCCTTTGTTCACATAATCAAAAACAAGCCTTGGGGGATATAAAAAAGTGTAATCATCGAAAAGTATATTGCAAAAGAAAATATAACCCAAATTTAAAGGCCTAGATTTTCAGGCGACTTAATTTCTAATATATGTGTAGCTATGGAAAAAGGATATTAGAAAAAAATATATTATATAAAATTTAGACGTTTTGATTTTCTTTTAGATTTCCGCAAAACAAAGAAGCTTCAAACCCTTCATTTTATTGGTATATTGGTTATATCTATAATATTATTTTACGTTCCATTAGCTTGATGTTTCAAAATGAAGTATATAGATATTTTTAGTATAGGTTTAGTTTTTACTCTTTCTCGATATCATGGGGGGAGATATCCCCCATATCCTTCCCATAAATACGCCACTGATACAGACTTGTTGAAACAACATGGGGCAGAACAACAGAAGCAATGGCATTATATCAACCCACTTCATCACGAAAATTTTTTTGAGAATAGAATTTTATGAAATAATATTTAATAATAATGTCGTCATATTCTGTAATCGTCATTCCAGGCTTAGATGTCTTAAAATCCTCGCTCTAAGAGCTTGAATTTTAAACAAATATCTACTGCAGTTATACTCCTAATTATTCTGTCTAAATTTAATAGTTGTATTATTTTATTTTGAATAGCGTTTGCAGAAAAATGAATTTTTGGTTTTCCTAGAATAATTCTTTGTAAAGAATGGACAAGAAGTTATTAGGAACGTAACAGAGTGACTTTTTTGGTAGTCAATAACCTTTTTTTGCTGGTGAAGAACGGCGGTACGAATGTTAAAGAGAAGGGCTTAGGGTGATGAATAGTAGTGCGGGGTTCGTTCCTCATTGGAATTAGAGTTTACAAATTCTAGGTCTCACAAAGCGTTCCGTTTCGGTTGAATAAATCCACTGTTGCCAACTCGGCCATAAACTTTGACCAAAAGTCGCGACGCGATTGAGTCGGAAACTGTTTCAATTTTCCTGCTCACTGGCAGGTATTAGCAGGAAATATTGCAGGAAGAAGCTAAATAATGAAACAATAAAACCTCCATACGCCCGAGATAAGTTTATTACTGCCAAGCTCAACTAAAATTAAAAACACCCGCCAACTTGTTTGTTGTAAACAGTTTTTACGCGTTTTTGATTAGCGCACAGATGCGCGGTGTTATTAACACAAGATATTTTGTTAACATGTTGCTCTATTTTCTACTTTGCCAATTTCATCTTCCAAGTAAATACGAGCATAAAATTCTTCATACACATACACAATCAAAATTAGTCCAATATTTAACATCAAATTATAAAACTTTAATAACAATATTATATTCGATTTTCAATAAATATATCTCACCTAAGTATTTGTATATAAACTCTATGCCATTGTCATTGTCTATTGTTTCCTTCCTTAATATTAATTTTATTTAATTAAATTGTATCATGTTTCATTCATTTTTATTTGATTGAAAATAAAACGTATTTACATTTTTAATGTTTACTATTTTGTATTCGTATTTGTAACCCAATAATGTCAGCTCTAAGGATTTTTGCGAATTAAAAATATATTTTTGCACTACTGTCAGTATATCAAATTGTATATAACCTTACTTTTTTGGTCAATTTGTCGATGTACAACTCCGATTTTGATGAAATTTGGCAAAAAGTTCCTACTAAGTATATCAAATATGGGAAAAATAATAAAAAATAGACCGCCGACTTGATTAACCTTGAAATCGCTGTTATTTTGTTTTTAAAGCTATTTAATACAAAAGGTGTGTACACAAACGCACCAAATTTAACCTAACCTACCCTACCCTAACCCAATCTAATGTAATGTAACCTAACCCAACCTAATCTAACCTAACCCAACCTAATCTAACCTGACCTAATCCAATCTAACTTAACTTAATCGCACCTAACATAGCCTAACCCATCCCAACCTAACTTAGTCTAACCTAACGTAACCCAACCTAATCTATACAGAATGGTATTCAGATTAGGGTTAGGTTAGGTTACGTATGTGTATACAAACCTTGTGTATTAAATAGCTTTAAAATAAAAAAGCAGCGATTTCAAGGTCAAACAAATTTGACCGCCATTTAATATTATTTTTCCCATATTTGTCACGCTTAAGTAGGACCTTTTTGCCAAATTTCATCAATATCTGAGGTGAAGCAGTACATCGACAAGTTGACCATTTTTTATATGTACTTTTGAAACACTGTATATTATGCACATATAAGTAAATAAAACTTTGGGTATTGTGGTACCAGGGACCCTTAGCTCTACAAAACATACAAATCAAGACATTATACGAGACTTTACAATTAATTCATACCGAAGACTCACCATCATCGTTATAAGTGACTTTTTATTATGAGCGATAGTGTTATAAGTTATAACTGACTATTTCTGTATTCTATTTATTGCTATTATTATACTCTAATTATTTTATTGTCCATCAATCCATTAATTTTTTTATTGCATTCAATTTGACGTGTTGCAATTTAAACTTTTTTTTCTTTTCATTGTTGTAATCAAAACAAAATTCATACGTATTACTACATACTATTACATAATTACTAAAACTCACTGGGGATTGTATCTAGTAATAAGAAATGAAATATGTTTGGTCAATTCCTCATATGTGGAATTGTGGATGTATGTGTTTGTGTGGGTATATATTTATAGTTATTACTAAATGAAATTGATGTTCGCCGGTAGAATAATGAAATTCCCGGTGCTCTGTAGTGGATGTGCATATGCAGAGGCGATAGAACGTCAACATGGCGGTATTGCAAGTGACGCGAGTTCCTTACTGCGAATTTATCACTAGCGCATAGTCCACCATCGCATGCACCGCATGCCACCGCAAATATTTACTGCTGAATTCGACTAAATTACCAACAAGACAAATGCGAGATTCATTATCTGATATGCACTGGGAATTCCGCTGTTGCAGACACCACCAAAAACACCAACACAAACACTGCAGCTGCAACACATATTAATAAGTGCCACGCCAAATTAATTTCCCTTACATCAACTGGAAAGGTATGCAGGTTTATGGTTCTTCCAAACGGACTGTTGTGGTTGCATAGTTAGCTCGCTTTGTAGCTGATGGTTACAATCGGTGTACAAGAAGAAATGAATTGTTGGAGAATTTATTTTCATACATTTAAGAGATCTGAAGCGTTAAACATTTTGGGGCCCCATAGAATAAATTAATAAAAAATATGTACACATAATTATCACAGGCGGCTTTAACGTGTGTCGAACTTGGCACTTGTCAGAAGGCCTTGTAAAGTTTGCTCTTTATTTTATTTTCATCATTTTGTCTATACTCGTATATCGGCTTCTGTCCATCAAAATGCAAAAATAAAATCATTGGGTGAAAAATTTTCTTTAATAAAACTGTCGCACTTTTTTTCACTGTACCAATTTCTGTTAGTTCCGGAGAAAGATCATATTCAGTTTTAAAGTGTATAAAGAATCATCTCAGAAAAAGTGTGCGAAGATCGATTGTAGATCATTTCTCTTTTCAAGAGGCTTGTCTAAATTCCTCACCAGTCAGTTACAACTACTAGCAGTAAAAATTGTTATATCGATTTCAGGATTTTATACTATTGTTTAGGGTTTAGATTACATATAGACAAAAGTAACCAGGGTAACTAAGTCATAATTGTACACCATGTAATTTGCCAAGTCAGGCGAAGAATTTTATAACTACGGTTGCAATCATTTGGACTTATGATATCAATTGCAAATATCAACTACTGGTTGTTTATGGTTGATACATACTTACATATACTCATACATATATAAAGAACACTCTACAAGTCTACACTAATGTGGGAATGTCATATTAAATTCATAGAAAATATGGATTTCGGCCATGGTGACATCTGACATTTGACGTTTGTAATTTATATTTTAAGAAGTGCAGTTGCTATTTGTAGTTACGAGTTATAGAATCCCACCCCAGTATGGTAATTAATATTTACCGTACAGAATTGTCAAAATAACAAGGGACAATAATTATCATATTACATCAACCCATACAGACTTGATCTCGAAAACGTTGCTCACTAGAGAATTTTTTAAAACGGATGTTATGAATCATACCAAGTCCTAAATGTCTTAAAAATTCTTGCTTTCCGAGCTCGGAATTCAATTGACATCTCCGACGGTTTTGACACTCATAATCATAAATATCCCAGGTATGTTAATAGATAGTTAATACACCTTGCTAATAACATAAAATACTATAAATGATTTTTTTTAATCTAAGATCACCAGTTGCATTACATATCGGTAAGAAACCCTATTATAAAATTTTACCTATCCCCCTAAATGCATGCCTTTCTGCACAGAAGTCTATTTTATGTTTCTGAATACAGGGGTATGTGGGCCCCGTGGCTTGTGGTGCCTGAAGCGGCCGCTTTCACCGCTTGTGTGTAAATCCGCCACTTGATTTGTAACATTGTATCTTCATTTAAATTTCGTTTTTAGAAAAAAAAAACAATATCCATTTCATATGAATAATAAAAACCTACTATGCTCAATAAAAAACAAATTTCCCAATATTGACAACAATTACCAGTCATTTTATCGAGGTGACAAGATATTAAAAACATGATCAAAAATAAAATTACAATAGAAATGAGTAATAAATAGGAAAAACAGTAATGAACAAATTTAAAGAACTTAAAAAATATAGAATATTGGAAACCAATAACAAAACAATGACGGAAACAATTAATATTGACAAGGCAAAAATCAGACACAGAAAACTAATTTATAGCTACTTGTTCAGATCAACCAAACTAAATTTATGACATATCCAACACAATATTCAATAACAAATTTTTTGAAACAAGAGACATTTTTAATCTTCAGATAATCAATTTCATCCACATATAAGAAAAATAGATCTGTTGGTTATCAGTTCTTCTTTATGTAGATTTCCCTTAGATCAAGAGAAAAGTTACTTATTCTGTAGGAAAAAAATATTTCTTAGTTCATTTAGAGCGAGAATGATGTTATCAGAATCGCCAATTATTAATCATATACTCTTAAACGTATTATTTCCTTGAATTATACGTTTTCTTATAAAGTAGGTATTAGGAGATCTAAAGAATGGATAAAAGTGACTTGCCTATTAATGTTATAATAGTTTTATATGTAGTAATTCAAACAAAAAACAGGTTTCGTCGCTTCTTTCGAAGCACTCTACGTCCCCTTTTTCAGAAGTGGATCGGTTCCCATTTCTCTTTTTAAACCCACATTGTATAAGTCCTTTTTTAATTTTTGTAACAATTTTCCCTGATCTACCTCGTTTTCTTGTCGGGCTTCCCTATTAATATCTATTAGTTTTATTATACTCATATCGACTCCAATAAACTGTATATCAGTACATGTACATAAATAAAAAAGAACAAGTACAAGCTCATTGTATAGAGATGTGCTGTTTTATAAATATTTTTTTACTTTAATAATTTCGTCATTTTGAAGACAATAGGTAGTTTAATAGTTTTATTAAGCTTAATTTCTCACATAAATAGAGTAGTGAGGATAACAATGGACCTAATTTATTTATTTATATATCCAGTCCTTCAGTGTAACGACGTGGCAAGAGTATGGAGAATACGGCAGACCGAATACTAACTTAATTCTTCCCACACGAACAAATAAGCCACACTAAGCATTTTTCCTTATTATCAAAAAATATAACGAATAAAAGCGTGAAAATTACTCAAATAATTAAGGTTGAAATTTTATTTATGCAAATTGAGATTTAAAATGTCTATTTTGTATTTTTATGCCTTTTTGCTCATTCAACAACGCGAAATGTCAAAATCTTGTTTGCTCATGGTACAAAATCAGCGTACGTTACCAAACGTTGAAATCGAGTACAGCACAGTCCAATCCAATTAAACGTCATATTTAAAACCAATGACATATATGACATTATGCAATTGTAAAAATATTTTTAGTATACTTTGGAAGAATTATGAATTATTTTATGTTAGAAGTAGAATTTCAACCTATTGTGTTTTTTGAAGGAATCTTTCGGAAAGTTAAAATGGAAAATTTGTAACTTTAAACAATTAATTAAAGTTATTTATAATAGTTACGCATGAAATAATAATTTTGATTATTTCGTATATCTATTCTAAAAAACAATACAACTGCAACTTACATGTACAATACCTTTAGAAAAACGGGCCACAAAGAGTTGAATAGTTGATCGATATTTCGATGTGTGTGATTTACCTTGTCTGTTTACATCGGGTAATTTCTGCATAAGTCCGTAACTCTTACCAAAACATTTACAATGTTATTGTTTTTGGGATTTTTTCATTTACATAGTCCAACAGACCGATGTCCGGTAACAGGACAGAGTATCTACAGCTTATAGTGGGTTCCGAATTACTATAAGAATTATTTATTTTTGGTTACAAATTTGTCGTCCCTGGGATTTGAACCCCAGATCTCATATTCCGCCCAGCGAGTCGAAGCGCAAGGTGATAGATATGTACTACATTAAGGATCGGTTTTTCCACCTCTGGTTAAAGTGACGGTTACCTTAACCATCGGTTAATAGAAAAATATCGCATCGAAAAACTTTTGTGAGTTATCAAAAATATACCTATGTTATTTACTATTTCGATGCGATATTTTTCTATTAACCGGCACTTTAACCAGAGATGGAAAACCGGCCCTAAGAACGATATTTAGAATACCTTGTTGATACTTCTTGATTAATGTGATAAAATTACTGGCAAAATATTTAATCTTTAGTATTGCTTCTTAAATGTTTCGAAAGGGCAACTAGTGGAGAAGTCGCTTCTATTTTAATTTCTTGCAATAATGTCAGTGGTAGAGTGTTAATAAACTTGGAACGTCCCCGTGTGCTGTTGTTCGTTTTGTGCGATTTCTTTCAAAGGAGGAAATTGGATCTTGTATAGAATAGTAACTAGGCTCATTGGAAGTGTGATAGATTCGCTCCATTTTAAAAAACTGATGCAGTTAGCTGATTGCATTTATTAAAAGTCCATCAAACTGCTCATTTCCCGTAACTGATAAATATCTTTGAGCGAAATTGAGTTTGTTCGCGAGTTCTGCATGTGCATATCGAGCTATGCCCATTAACGGTTACCAGGGTCGTACTAGCCGGAAATTCAACACAACTTCCGAATAGTTGCTAGTTTACAAACAGTCAAATTACCAACGTTAAACTACCACTCATTATATTATAAAATACATTTTGTTACTAATTGATACAGATATTTTTTAGCGTTTACTAGTAGTTCATAACTGATAATTAATATTAAAACGTGATAGTTTTTTTTTCGAAAAAATCGGTGTCCAGTATGGGTTATCAAATAAAATTTGAATACGTCTTTATGTTTTCAGGCTATTTCTAAACAGTTTAATAATAATATATTTTTATTCTTAAAATATCTATCTTCAAAGTTATACCTAAAAATTTATTTGGAGTAAAACTTAAAATAAATATACATAATATTTAAATCTTCAAATCAGCGGATACAATTTCTAGCAAGGGGAAAATTAAAAATAACCAATACTCGAAAAAAAATTCTTTTAAATATACCTACAGTGTTTTTATATTTCAGGAAAAAAAAATGAGGGTATATTATATACTATATGACGTACTGATAGAAAATAAAGAGTTTTTGTAAAATAAAAGGGAAATTAACAATACAAGCAATTTCCTAATTGGATAAATGTTTGATTTTAATAATTAATTTCATTTACTTTGTTTTTATGAAAGAAGACAAATCAGGGGGGCTAAAATTTATATTTTTATGAAACCACCATTAATATTGTAATTTTTACAAAAATTCTTTTGTTCTATGATCAGACTTGGGGAGGAGGCAGGTGTTATATATTATATGCCTTCAGTACGAGTTTGAACTCGCTAGAGTCATTTGGTTGTCCGTAGCGATTATTTTCGTAAAATTTTCTCTTGGGCGTTCTAAAAATTAGTAACGTCAATTTTACACAACGGTGTGCTATCAGGTTTTGCTTCAGACTTGGGTAATGTGCAATGAAAAATTTTACAAAACTAAGCAGACCTACGGAGATAGTGTTATTTTAAGGAGTCCGGTTTTTTGGTGGTTTTACGCATTTTCAGAAGGACAAGAGTCGTCCAGTTGAAAGTAACTCCAGTATTCGAGTTCGCCATCACGATAGATAAAACCGTCTCTAGCACTGAGTGGCTTCTCAAGAAATTAATTTTGAGGGGGTCAGTATTAAATTGTAATTCTATTCTAACAGTAAAAAATATCAGATTTATTTCTTAATTGACACACCTCTTATACCTTTTAATTTAGTTGTTTGTACTGTGTAATATATTCAGTATCCCATCATTCTATTGAGGGTCATAGGACAGATGAAATCAAGATGAGCAATTCATTCGTTTTTAGACAATTTTATTGAAGTAGGTTTCGAACCACTAGGACACAGCAGTATTTTTATTTGGTACAAATTGGCGACGCTGGTTTGAACCTCAGATCTTACACTCCGCTCAGTTTGAGTCGGATTGCGCGAATCCAGTAAACCATCCAACCCTTCTCGTGTTGTAGATATAATCTATAATGTATAAGTTTAGTTTTGGATATAAATAGATGGCACAGCGTATTGTTTATAGAAGATGAATACTGCGTCCGCCTACATCTGAAATATGAGCTATCAACCCTAGTGATGACTGTAGAACGGGTAACTCTAACGACTGTTCTGTTATTGTGTTGTATCGGCCAGATTAAATTAAATGACGATTAGTTTGATATATAGTGGCGGACTCTTGAGTTATTAATTAATCTAATTAATATGGTTTGAATTCAGTTATTGTGCAGGCTCTCCAGTGTCATGTTTATCGCAGCACAGCACAATACGCAATTATCAATCGCAATATGCACTTTGAAGTGCTCAAAACCCGTTATGTCATTTGCCTTTGATGCTGATGGCTCTTCACAGGGTCATTCATTATTCTTATAACAGCTCTTCATCTACATCACTATATTATTACTATATCATTACTCTCTGTCACAACTATTACTATATTATTTATTAACAAAGACAATAAATATATTTTCAAAATAAGATAAAATATAACAAAATAGAATCATTGTGGCAACTAAGTATGGAATTTATTAACAGATCAATATTATACTAAGCAACTTGCATGAACTTTTAACTCCCTCATATGCTAATTAAAAGACATTTATTTATTTATGTATTTACTTATTTTATGTATTTACTTATTTTTAGCACTAAAGATAGTATGTTTATTAAAAAGTTCGGTTTCCGATTGAGTTATATCCCGTGGGGTTTATTGCATATTATATGGGTAATACGTTGACAACAGAGAAACGGAAAAATATTTAAATATATAAAAACATATGTCAGATTTAATATAATATCATAAGTAAATGTGGCTTAATTATATATGTAGACTCCTGAGTCACGGTAGTGACTAAGGGTCGGCAGTCTTTGAAAACAAAAAGTCGTTTTTCAATTTTTCGAAATAATTAAAAATGTCAAAATATCAAAAAATCCGAAAGAATTGAAAAATCAAAATTTGCGTTCAAGATGTTTCCTGCTTACATTTTTAATCTTCAAATAAAAATGCATTTTACATGTACTTTGTTTAACTTTTTGTATTTATTGTGTCTTATTTCCTATTATATATTTTCAGTTAACAAAATTTACACCAAGTTAATTTGTTAAATAGTACTGACCACAAAACTACACAACTCCCCATAAAAGATTGTAAACTGACAGTTTCAAATATCGTTTCATACAATATACAGGTTTATTCGTCTAATAATTTTTTCCTATTATGAAGCTGAATATACATTTTGTATGAATCTAAATATAAAGAAATATTCAGCTACCGATTGAAAATTCTTTAATATTATAAAAGTTTAAAGGTAAAAATTAGAAAAGATTTTAAAGTTCCAGGTAATCAAAAAGTCGAAGTCAAAGTCGAAATTTGAAAACAAAATCGACAAAGTTTAACTAAAATGAAAAAGTCGACGATATTATCGAAAGCCAGAATTCAATTAATCGATACTATGCTTTTTAAGAATCTATCGATCGACTTCATTTAAATCTTTTAAAAAAGAAAATTTGTTCGGCATAGCGATAATTTGTAATTAATAACATTTTTCCTATGAATTTGAAGTCATACTTTGTTATAATCAACATTAAAATATCATTTTTCGCGATACCGTTCACTTACTTCCATTGCAATAAAATAAGTCGCAAGTTCCTGATAACTTCCGTTATTTGGTTACAATTGTCAATGAGAACTTAAGGCTGTTTTAGACTAGCCTATATATGGGACAATAAATAGTACAAGAAATTCTACAATATCTCGCACAAAAAATTGTGAGATTTAGACGAAGTTTTATATATAGATACTAATGAAATTTCTTTTACAATATATTGATTCTGCGCACTTTCCTTGAATATGTTAGTGTGACAAGCAAAACTAACCATAAATTCATTTACATTTACAAAGTTTGCAATACTTATAACACTAAGTTTTCTGTAACCACACTATACATACAATAAAAACAAATAAATGTTAGAATACTAGCTAATTTAAACTCAATATATAGACTAATCTACAACGGCCTTAATAGATAATAACTATACTACTAGTAGGGTAATGATGAAAATCGTATGAATTTCACATATATTTGGTCATCTAGCAATGTATAAAAATAACTATAAAAAGTTGCAAATAAATAAATCTGAACTGTCAAGTAAACTGTCACATTTTACAAATACTTTAACATTATTTGATTTATTACTGCTGATGGCGCAAAAATATAACAATGAAAGTACATAATACAACTATTTTTGTACGGTAACATGAACCTCAGTTCATACCTTCTCTTCCTTGTAGCTTAAATTCCTATTCTTTGTAATAATCATGATCAAATACTTATCATCTATACGTTCTCGGACTGATTGGTATTAGTACAATATGACAAGATGAACATTATGTTTGTAATAGTCGAGATAGAGGAGAGTATGTATCTATTCGTGTTATTAAGCTGCACGCTAGACACATACGATTCCATTTGCCGAGAACGTTCGGGTTGTCTGGCTACAGATGGTGGACATTCGTACACCGGTGTATATTGTTAAATATATACTTTGGGACAGTGATAAATCGTACGAGAACAATTCGCTAATTGCCACAATAAAACTGTCGGGAACTTTGCGTTGCAGCTTGAGCCGTGTATAACTACGGATTTATGTAAATTACCAAGTGTTTGTTCAATGAATTACTCACTTTTATACAATTTGTTTAAAGATATCACAACACGCCATCATTTCACGGTTTCAAGGATTTCGAAGAGAGACATTTTTCTTTATAAAAAACAATCAGATGTAAAAGGACGAGTTGAAACTTGAAAAAAATAGATGTGTATAATATACTGTGAGTTTATTTTAACGTAAAACGTGGCATTTGTTATATCCAGGGCTATGAATTTGTGTTCATTTTAAAATGCAACATAGCAAATATAATATTGAGGTAAAACGCTCATAACATATGTAAATTAGATAGTTGTGATGCTTCTAAAGTGATTTTGAATTTGTTTTTTTAATTCTTTAATTATTATACATATTGACATTAAATACTTTGGATAGTAATGTGATCCAGTAAAAAAAATCAAGTGATATGACGTCAGGAGACTTAACGAGTCACTCTATATCTCAACCGCACACAATCCAAAGACATGGAAATTCGTTATTTAATAACGTGAAGTTGACAACAATATTTTATTTTAAACTGAACGATCTGATACATAGCCGTTATATTCGTTACCATTGGTATGATAAATTCTGTATTTAATTAATTTACCGTTTGTTTTTCTTACATATTTCTTTTATCTTTTTGTATTTTACAATAAAAATACTTTATATTTCATTTTATCTTTTGAAATTAGTGTCATGAAATCAATATTTTTTAAATCGTAACTTATCTGTTTTATTGTAATAACTCAGCCTGATCGGTCAATCAATATTATTAGAAAATTTGTTAACCCGGAAGATAAAGAAAAAAATATTAATCCAAATCCATAGAAAATAATAGTATATTGTGTAAGAAATGCAAAAAGTCGCCTTTTCCCACGTGGTTTCAAAGTTTCAGCACGAGGTGATTCTGCACGAATGCATAACATACGCTTGCGCAGTATTAGCAATTACTTTTAGAAATTAAGTTTTATATAGTATAAGAAAATTGCCAGTTTCTCTAATAGTCGTAGAAAAATAAGACAAATTAGAATAATAGATATTGTAAAAAAAATCAATAGGTATATTACAAGTGTATGGAAAATATCTTAATATATGCCATGTAAGAGTGATATTTTAATAGAATATTTGTAGTGAAAAATTACACATTAAATATATATTTATTTTAAACTGTCAAATAAACATCATTTATGGCATTAAAATGCTCGATAAACGTCATATATATTCAGGTTATGCAGATGTGCTACATATTTACTGATATTCGATTTTCATTGGTCGAAATTCAAGTACCTAGATACTCTAATCTATTATTTCTCGTATAAAAAAATGAGTTACTATGTTTATATGCTCCTTGCACAAATGTTAAAATCTTACTAATGTGGCAGGAGTTAAAAACATAAACAACTGAGTATATTATCAAAGAACAAATAGGTATTAGCAAAAGAATCGTTGAAACCGATGACCCCAACCTTGCGCGAGACAATGTACAGGCTAGTGTCCCCGCACTATCTTACACGGTAGTATCTCGGAATGACAAGAACAAGAGTCCTGCTCGCTATCTGGTACACGAGGCGGGCTAGCGTCGCGTGTGCTTTATCACAACGCTTGCAAGCAATAACCCTGCCACTGACTTACACTCCCTTGCTAATTAAATTTCCACACCCGAATTCTAGATATGCAGATGCTGGGATCGACTTCGTAACAGGCACCATCATATCACAATCAAGACTATCCATGACGTGAATGGAAATATTACTTGGGATCACTTCTTGTTATCGTAGGAATATCAGAAGACGAAGATTTGGCTAGTTGTCTAACAGTTGCAGTCTAAATGAGTATCAGGAATATTTCTAGATTCATACTAGTACAAGTATTACATTTATTCTTGATTAAATTAATCGATTCCCATACTATCTTGTTTCTACACTTTATTACTTTTAGTTTCTAGTACAAGTATCTTTTAGTACTTGAGAAGAGATTAATAAAGTAAAATATAAACTCATTTATGTTGCCACTTATATTTAAATATTTTCATGTATTACTGATCATTTTTTTTTTCTACTTTACTAGTAGAAATAGTCCTAAAATAGTTTTAATATTGAACATAATATAATTTTGATTACAACACTGAAAACTATTATTTCATAAATATTACCTACAACAAGGTAAAATATTTAATTAACATAAAATATGTATTAAACATTTTATTAAGAGCTAATAAAATATTTGTTAATATAATTGTATCGTAAACAGGCTTTATCTATATTTATGTTATCACAGTTCATTAAATATTTTCATGTATTCCTGGTGACATTTTAATGAAGATTATAAACATAAATATATTAATTACAATAATAAAAAATCTGATGTGAACACCACACTTGGTAATGACCTCATTCTACAGTTAATCGTTCCTCAACTGCCATTCTTGCCATTCGTTTCATATCTTCGAACTTACATTCGAAATGGAGCATCGTTTATAAATAAAATTAAAAATACTTATTTATCATTATTTCTTATTGCATGACACAAAATTATTTAATCGCACAAAACTAGGAAATAAAGAGATTGTTATAATTTATTTCCTATATAATAATCACGAAATATATTCTCACAGTTGTCAATGTTGTCAATCAATTTCAAATGAAATTTTCCTACAAAAAATAAAAGCCGACTAAATTATTATTTTTATTAAGTTTCTGCCCACAGTAAAGTACCATATTGAAAAAGCCGATTTATATCAAAAATGGAGGTGCATAACTAGAAGTTATAGCAAATTAGCAATTCCATAAATAAAATTTCTACATTCTATGGTAAATGGTAGTGATTGCAATAAAAAAGGAAGGTGCAAAATTAGATGTTATAGCAGTCCCCAATAACAAAATTTCATCATTCTACGGCTAATCATTTTTAAATCATGCGAGATATATAAGTACGTTAGACGTTACGCTGAAACTACTCAATTCAAGAATAGACAAAATGGATATTTCCGTTAACATCTGAAAATTGTTTTTTTTTCACGATTACAATACTTCCTTTACTTTATACAAGAAAGTTATAATTGTATTTGATTGTACCAATCATTAGTTGTGATTTTATCATCCATATGTGTTACATAAAAATTACACTTTGTAGTGTTGTGCTCTCTATGATATTATGTATTTGCCTATAAATTAACCGTTATATTTATATTGCCAAATATTTGCATACATTTACTAGATATAATTTTGTACCGTAAAGTGTAATCTGTTGCAGAGTACAAACAAATGTGTGTTTATGAAGATACTCGCAGTGTAACAATTTAGATTGTAGTTGGCTGGGTGTGTAAGTAGGTATTTATGAGTCGCAATTAGTGAATGATAGTTAACATGCAAATACAGTGTAATTGTGCCGTGCGAACGTGGGCGTTTAGCGCTCTTGAGTCAAAGGCAACTGCATGCAGAATGCACGGAACCACATTCACACCCGCACTAATTATTCATAAATATTTGGCTGCTCATTCGCACCTGCGGCTTACCGCCATATCATCTAGGATTTCACTAACACGGTGCCTCTGCTTTATGGCCTAATGTACCTAGCTACATTGTCCATTAATAATGTATACTCTGTTTATTCGCTACTTCCATAAACATGTAAGTGTCATCATGGCTTAGTACCCATTGCTGGGTGTGCCAATCTTCTTTCGTCGTCGTCTATGTAGTTAATTTTTGTAGTGTAATCAAATTTGATTACAACACAATATATCATTAATTTCTATTACCCATTACTGGGTGTGTCAATCTAATTGCTTTCTTCTATTATAGACATTCTAAATAAAGTATCGCAAAAACGTTTTGGATTAATATTCCGTTATTCTCCTTTGATAAAGTACCGGAAAGAAAAGTATAGAAACGACTTTCCAGCAAGTTTCGGCTCTACCTCTGTTTATACACACAGATATTAAATAATTTCAAAAATTTCCTTTATTTTTAAAAAATTATTGAAGAGATTGTAATTTCAAAGGTAATTATTTATTCTTGATTACTATAGTGAAAATTCGCTACAATAACTTTAAAAAAGTAATTACATTCAACAAACTAAATGTATCATTACGATTTAATCTAGATAAATGCAGTATTTATAGCTTTAGAAAACTTGAGAGTGTTTCTTTGAATATATTTGAAAAATTACACTACCTCAACGATGCAAGTTAAGTTACATATAGAAATGTAGGTTCATTGGAACGATTATCTCAAAAATAAGAAAATTGACTAAAATGAACTTTTTTCAGCAAATTCTTAAAAGCGTGCGACGTCTGTACGTACATACATTATATAAGTATGTATGTAACATAATTCAAATCGACATTTTGTTCGGGTTTTATGAATTTCTCACATAACTCAAAAACAATTAGCCGCAGTATGATCTCACTTTTAAATGAAATCAATTTACATGAAATGCAGTAATTAGCCGTAAAATGTTGAAATTTTGTTTGTGTATATCTAGTTTTGCATTTCTTTTGCAATTAATTGAAGTGCAGCAAAAAATGTTTATAATTTAATAGACATAAAATGATTTTTTTTAAATTATATCTTATTTAAGGCAATAATCATAAATTTGAAACAATATCTCGACTAGTAAAAAATCGCTTTGGTGTGAAGACCCTAATCTATCCCATCTCGCTCTATTTTCGCCAAAATGAAGCGGCAGCACATGCAAGGAAAAAACTGTGCATATTTACACTGGAAAACAGTAAATCTTGTGAGCTAGGGCAACAGGAGAAAAATAAGCGCAGGACAGAATAAATTCTCCAACAGTGGAACTGGAACAAATATATCGCGTTAATAAATACAGCGGCGCGGCATTATACGCCATATGTTGTCCGACAACTCAACAACACGGCTGTGCTCTTTATCTACAACCCTACAACTACAGCCCCACAAAGATATCGCCCTGAATAATAAGCCTCATTCTGGGACACTGCTTTGCATACACGTATAGTCTTGTAAACTTTCAACCCAGGTTAAACAAATTAATTATTTTTATATTTTGTAATTTTCATATTTTTACCTTGCAAAGTTGTGTTTACACAATTGAAATATTTTAAGAGATTTATTTTTCGGTTGAAAATGTTGGTTTTAATATCTAATATACAACATATTTTATCATTAAGGGATATACTTATGTATGTAAATTGCAATTAAAATAGTTATTTATGTATTAAGGGCATAATCGAAAGATTATAGGACGAGGGAATAATGTATAATAATAATTGTAATAAAAAAATAATAGAAATTTAACGAAACAGTTTTCTTTCACTTTATGATTTGAATAATTAAAATTAACTAAATCAATGAATTTTTTTCCTTGGCAGTAATGGTTTAAAAATATAAAGTATTTGGAACTCAATACAAATAAAATAGACTGATTATCATCTAAACAAATAATTTTCGTATGTTTTCGGCAATTTCAAGTAAATATATACTGCCGATCCGCTTGTTTCCTAACGCACACCAACCTGTCGACGGCGGCGCGATCGGCTCGGTAGAGATTGGAAAAATAGGAAATGCCGAACTGGCTAATGTGAACTTATTTCTGCCAATCTGGTCGCTGCCGGTCGGTGCCAAACATTGCTATATCTTATCCAAATTCTTCAAAATTGCAGGCGATTACATATAATAGCCGGTAAATAAATAAAATTATGAAATTCATCAAATTTACTATAACATACGATATGATTGTGATTTTTCTAATAAAAATAGTGTGAATTTAAAATTATATTTGTATTAGAATTCTTTGAAAAGTGTCCCTGTTTTAATATAACTTTTTTATAAACCTTGTCATCCTAATTGTGCACATTTAAAATTGTCATCGTAGAGATCTAAATACAGGAAAACTTCTGTGTGTATTTGTAGTTAATATAACGGGGGTACAAATAAAGTCGGCCTTCACGTTCGGTTACAATGTAAATGTGAGTTATGACATCAGTGGGAAAATAATTTCTTCGCAGCGTTGGGAAAATCAAATAAAAGCCCAACCTTAATACGCGTAATCTAATAAAGAATCCACGAACAATAAATTCCAATATTTTTTCTCCTGAAGAATGCTTCTTGGTGAATTATTGAAATATTGAAATGTTAGCAGGGACGTTCTATTTGGCGGCATAATAAAAAGCCCCGGGAAGTAATGCAGGATAATAGCAGTCTAAATCAGACGGCCAGTCAGCTACATGTGCAGCCGCTATGAATTTTTATCTTTGGATGAGTTCATTTCGTCCAGAATTTTAATGTGATATGCAAAGTTATGATGTCTGTTATTGCCTACACATATCTTTATATATTGCTCTGCATATTACACAAATAAAGATACTCTTAAACTCGCATACAGAACTACCTCATTACCAACTATATTATTATTTGTTCTATTTATTTTTAATAGTAAATGTACTATACAGCAAAATAAAATCTTTATTCATATAAATTTTTAAATGTTTATTGCATAGTATCTTATTTTATGTTTTTGTAAAATATATTTTTATGTGTTACTACTGTGGTTTATGAATGTAAATTAATAAATACTTTTTAATTAATAATAAATGTCCAATAAATCGTTTAAATGATATATAATTGACTAGAAAAGGAAAAACACACATTTTAAATTAAAAATAAATGTACTATTAGGTACCTATGTGTTTATTAGTAATCATGAGATTTAATTTTCTTTTTTATTTTCAAATTCTGAATTTTTAAACTTGCAAAACAATAAGTACAAAAATTAATTATTTTGATTACAACAATAAAAATTAATGGTTGATTGCAACAGTTACTTTAAAACAGGCCTATTATTTATTGTGAAAGGAAAATACATTTACATACAGTAATGAGTTATGATTAAAATATTATGATTTTAATTTTTTAGTAAAATCTGTAATAATTATTTGGATTTGATTACAACAAATAAGTGTACATTTCTTATTAATTAGATTCGTTGTCTAGATCAGCTGTGGATTTGAAAATCTGACATTGAGTCACGCCAGTCAAATTCTTTGCCATTTATTTGTCACATAGAAATGACGCCAAATAAAGTGCTTACATTTGACATTTAGTAAAAGTCCACAACAGTATAAATATAACATTTCGATGTCTGCAATAAAGCAATCTATAATAAGCTGAAAATGACAAATACCACTGGTTTCATAGTACATTAAATTATTTACGCAGTAAGATATTATTAGTATATATGTCATTAGATTCGTGCATAATTATAGAAACATCCTACATTTGTTAATATTTGATATCAACAATAATTAATCTCTGATATCGGACATGTTAATGATTGAATATGACATAATTATGAAGGGTTGGTAAAGTCTGAGATGAAGTATTTGTTAGCGTATTGATGCGGTTGTACGGCAAGGAAATATAAATGTCCTGGCAATAAGGATATTATGGTGGGCAACAGAACAATCCACTTTGGGTACAAGTCCCCATCATTGTGCTTTCAAGTTCGGCCAATTCACAAACAAGGAGTTAATTACTCGTCTCTCAAGGACAATTCGAGTCCTTTAACCTTCATCCATCGTGCGTTGTGACAGCACCCTTCACACAGACTGCCATTCATCCGCAGGACTCTGCACTGGATAATTATTGCCTCGATTCATCAGCGATTACTATAAAGTGATACTGGGATTTAACTACTGGAATTACAACAAGTTTGTAGCTCAAGGAAGGGTGTAATGTAGCTATTTTAGTTATAGTTCATCTTGATTACAACAATAGAAAGTAATATTTGATTGTAACAGTATAAATTATTTAGAAAGAAATATTATAAATTCATTGCTAAACTTTCCTAATAACTGAATACCGGATGACCGGATGAATACTTGAAAACTGAACAAAGAAAAATCATCCCCAATTTAATTATGTTTATAAACGAAAGGAAATTATTTCGTCTTCTAGTTTACTAAATTAATTTTAAACTACATATATTATTTTATTTTAAAATTACATCTTTAGTTAAGTTTTTAATAATTGGGTTCTAGTATTTCTTGACTGAAATGAAGATATGGTAGAAAAAATATTATATCTTCATTGGAAAATGAAAAGTAACATATGATTACTGGCAATATTTTTTGTACTCTTTCAATAAAATCTGTTGATTTTCGTCATCTAAGCAATCTCAATTTCCCACGTTTTCCCCAGATTTGCGTGCGGAAAATTTTGGAAAAACACTCCTACTTCTATAGCATTTATTAAAGTACTGAATTTATAATAAAAATGTATAATTGCCAAACATTCTTTTACATAATAATAATAAAAGAAAATATTGGACTATTGAATGAAAATTAATTTAGAAAAAATAAATATTGTGAATACAATGTTAGTAACAACTGCTGTCATGTTGACAGGTTGACATCACTTGGCAGTATCGAAACATGAAACTAAAAATATTTGTACAAAGATAAAAACAAAATAAATATGATAATATTTTTATTTAAGGAAAACAATGAACTGCGTACTGTACGGGAATGTTTTTCCATCGGCCAGAAAAATTTTCCTGAACTGTTATTTCTCGTAGCCTAGCAACTGCACTAAAATAGGAGAAAAATGCATTGATTACTGATTACAATAATGTAAAATTGTATGTAATGAAAGTGATGAAAAATATTGCTCATAATATTTCATACATTTAAAATTTACTAAGAATCAAATAGGTTTTCTCTTACTTTCGTCATTTGAGTTATTAAAAGTTTGTGAAACGGATGTTTATTTTTGCAAGAAAAATTCTTATTTTTGTCGCGGCCTAATTCTTGGAAATTAGGCTAATTATTTAATAAGCATAACTGGGCATAATTATTCTGCTCACATTTTGTATTAGCATTAACGCATTCCACAACATTTTAATTTAATTTTCTCGTCGGCATATTTTTCATCACCTTATATTAAAATTCCTGGAGCAGTCAGAAGCAACCAGTCGATAACAAATTATTTTTCTTATTTTCGCTAAGCTGTAAGCAACATTTACGTCAATACAGCGGCTTTGCGGGGAATCCCGGAGTTAAATTAAATTTTGATCAATGATTATTGCATCATTTATATCGGCTGTCAGCCTCAGCTGATCAACTTGGATCGCTGAATGTATGTATTACCGTCAATATCCTACTAACAAACACATTACATAATTAGTTTCTGAATTTTTAAAAATATTACATTAATGGATCAGAACCTGTATTGCTCATAAACTCACTTTACAAGGATATACTGAATATATAGATGTTTGTTAATATTAGATCATCATCTGTGGTACAATATTATTTGGGAAATTTAAATCCAACTCTCAACTGATCCTAAACGTATCCAAGTTGGTACCACATAAACAATCAATATTTACACTTGGTGCAAATTTTAACCAGTTAATTGAAGTTATTTGTTAAAGTTACTTATTTAAGTTTTTCATTTTAACCTAGAAATGATATAACTTCTGACAGAAATAGAAAGAGAAAACAATGTAAACAAACATAGAAAACAGGCTCAACTCACCAACCCAGTAAAATAGCTGGGTGAATTGGATCAGTTTATGATTAGTTATCAGTTACTTGAAACGTAAAACGTATAATAAGGTTACTTAAAAAATTCCAAATAAATACGGCCTTAGATAGAACAGAGCCTCTAGTATTTAAGGTACCTGTGTTTTTGATATGCAGTGTTTAGCACGTACTCGTTACTTCTCATTCGTTTCACATACTCGTTTGAGTTAACTTCATTTGTCGTTATTCACTACTAGAAATGGTCGAATACTACATAAATAGAACTTAAAGTTGAATTGAGTAACAATACGTTTCGTCGTCTATTTCTTTTTTTGTCAGCCTTTTACTGTTTCAACAAGAATCTGTGACGTTTTCGAAGTGTTTAAATTTATTTATTTATATAAATACACCGCTACAAGACGACGCGACGTAAAGTAACAAATAAAATGTAATGAAAAATCAGATTATTTAGAGTAATTGTTTGTAAAAGTAACGAATACTTTTTCATGTCGATACTAGTTACTTCAAATCTAGCTGAATAACGAATATTATTTTTTTACATCTTTACTATATATTGTATACTACAATTTAATTTGGATGAAAATTGACGACGCTTTGATTGAGTCGCAGAATCGAATTAATACCGCTATCCTTAATAATATTAGATGCTCAAATAATTTTTCTGTCAATCTTCCGTATATTCAACATATTAATGCTAATTTTTTCTAAAAGTGGATCAATATAAAGTCAATGATGAATCAGATGAAAAAAAGTGTATTTGGGATCCGCACGCTTTCATTTACTAAATGCAATCAAATCCTTTTTCTTTGTGTTAAATGAATAGTTTTTTTTATTTAAACTACAAATATAATGTCTTTCTGTGAGCCAACATTTTAATGTTAATTTTCTCAATGAAGTGGAGCAATATGAAGTCAAGGATGAATCCGATGAAAAAAGAGTATTCGACATTTATAATATTCCACAAAAGATGTATAGGAAAGCTTAAAAAATATATACCTACCTTAGAGAATAGAAACTATTATAGAGGAAGTGCGATCAGAAATAAGAGCCACGCTTTTATTTATTAAATGTAATTTAAACCTTTTTTGTATTAAATGGATAATTTTTTTTTAAACTATATAAATATAATGTCATTCCATGAGGCATTAGGTTAAAAAAATCGAACATCGCGTTATATGTGTCATGAAATTGTCTGCCATTTCTGTAGGAATCGCTTGTAAACCCCTTCGTGCCATGGCTTCATTCCCCTCAGCGAGAAATTGGTTAGTACTCTAAGATACGTACAATGGTAACTTGGACAGGGTAGCCAGCGGACCGAGAAGCCGGAAATAACCGGGAATTTAAAGCAATGAAAAAAACCGGGAATTTTTTTCTGGTACTGGGAATTTTTAATAAAACAATATTTCGAATATACTCATTATTATATTTCTTTCTTTTTTGCACCTAAGGCGTATTCAATGACGATTCACTAAAAAAGTTGTTTGGATTTGTTCTTTTTTTCCATTTTTATAGTTAGGTAATTTGTCAGAAAAAGGAAGGATCAACAATTCATTGAGTCCATTTGAATGCTGAACAAGCAATAAGTGGAAAAAAATATTTAATAATGTGCTAAATGTTTAATCATACCGCAAAAAAAGTTAAACCAAGTACCTACAATCAAATATCAAGAATTCTATTGACATCTGTATTCATGGGCTGCTCCTGGCGTAAAAATTGATACTAACGCAATATGTACTTGGTGCAATGTTATTTTCAAATAACATGTGCTGAAAAAGCAGCCTTTTTCTAAATCGTTTTCAGTACCGAAAGTCTATACCTATATCCAGGTGAGTACCAGAAACTGCTTTCACTTCGTACAGAAAGTAATTTTACGTAGGTACTGCGTTTTATAATAGTTGTTATTACTAACCTGTAGTTATTGATTTGCGACCCTAAAAGTGGTTCAGAAAACGGCTAATTTACTAACTCGTGTGTTTCCATACTCATTCTAAAATCGTGAACTTTGTGCATTTGTCTTACATTGTATTATTACAGTGCGTGTTTGTATTCTACGTTCATGTTCCTCGAAAACACATAAAGGTGAGACATACATAAACGCGATAATTCGGTATTTAGAATTGTGATGCGCAAAATTTACATGAAGAAGACCGGTAAAAACAATATTATTATCTGAAAATACTTATGACTGAATAAGAAAGTTGTGCCCTAGGAAGTAAGTAGAAGGCGTTTATCATACGCTAACTATTTGTTAAGTAGATAATAATTAATTATTAATTATTTGCTTAGAAAAATTAATGAGGATTGGTACCGCAATGATATTGGTGTTATTTAGCAACAGTTGTCACTAACCTGCAAAATATTGTTATGTTTTGGCCGTAAAAATTAATTAATTATATTGTTATTTATATTGTATTGGATTGTTATCTATATACATAAATATAACAAAAGGGATAGTAATACAACTGAGAGTATTATTTAAAACATTCTTAAACTTTCTGACTTGTATCATTTTTGTACGGGAAATAGATTATAAAGAATTTTACTCGGTGGTTAATTCTGTGCATTAGATAACGGACGCTGTTTTTGTTAATAGTGTAGTAAAAATGGAATGCATTATCTTTGTAATCTTCAAGGGCTTGTTCCTTTAAGAAATGGATATTATGGAAATGATTTTTTGTGTTTCTGTTTATAAATATTTCTTTTATGCGTAATCATAATGATTTACATACCAAATGAAGAAAAATATGAATATAATGGAAACCAATTTTCTTTTACATTTGTTTTTCTGTTTTTCTTTGATAATGATGTTTTCTTAATACTCATTTTTAAATGTTTGAACTTAAAACATCCATTATCCTTGTTTAATAATTTAAATATGTTTTTTGAGTTGGCAACGTGGATTATTTATAATTTCTCGTGATAAAAATGTCGCTAATTAAGCTGGCAATAAAAGCAAATGAATTTGGAGTGATTCCAGAAAACAAAGCAGCAACTGTTAAAACTTTGCACAATCCCCCGGAATCGGCAACAATCGCGTGCGTTAGGCAATTGTTCCCGGAGCCAGCGTTCAGCTGTTCAGCTGTTCGGCTGTTCAGTTGTTAACAAACCAACGTCGGAATGACTGTTGTTTCGTTTGTTGTTTATTTTACCTTCCTTGCAATATTAACCTGTGCTAGAAATGTCACTACAGCTGTTAAGGGGCCACTTTCATGCACCAGTGATGCTCAAACATCACCCTTTCAATTTCATTCCAGAAAAAAGAAAACTACGGAACATTTCATATTTGGATCTACGGTTTTTAGATAGTATTCACTATTCTCTCTTAAAAACTATTTAAACGTGGATACATGTAACATTAGATGCCTACGAGAATATAGTTTTAAATTTAAAAACAACATCAGACCAACACCAAATTCGTATTTATACAATTAATTTTTTCCACTACTAGTCTAGACAAACACTATTAACCTTTATTTGACACGAGAAATTGTTTTTCACTACCGCTTACTTAGTAGTCATAGACACCTAGGTCAACAATAAATTATTATTGTCACTTTTTGAAGAAACTCACGCATTCATATCTAAATTTTGTTTGACAAATTAAATTTGCCATCTAATTTAAATAAGTAAATCAAATAAATTCAAATCAAGAATCAATAGCAAGGTTAACTTATGGAACAATGTACTGTCTTATAAAATTCGCAGAACGAATGTACTTAGATTACTTAGATTTTAATTTTGATGATTTTTCTTAATGTAAGCGTAGTTAAACAACCTTTCGCCCTTGAAAAAAAACTATGCCTTCTCTTTCTTTCCTTAGAGTCGTTATATTTAGGTAAAAGTTAGTTCTCGAATTACGTATGATTATAAATTTTATTAATATTAATGTATTCATAATAATAATCGCACATTGAGATTTTGAAGAATAAGCACACACTTAGTGTTTCACTGTTTTATCATTTTTACGATAATATCTGGGAATGTCATTAAAAATTACTACTCAAACCGCATTGTTCAACAAAATATGGATATTTATAAACAGAAATTTATATGTATAATCAATTATATTTTATCTACGGAATTACAACAATATTATCCACTTTTTTATCTTCTTTTTATATAGTTTATAAAAAGTAATACAGTAAAATTACTAGAAATTAATGCTAATAAAATATAAATGGTGAAGAACTCAAACATTACAATGGTTATTGATAAATATAAAAATATTATTAAAGAAATATGTGATAGAGCAGATTTGGTACACTCAATAATGTGTATTAAGATCTTACGATGTATTTATTACAGTAAGAAAATGTTCTTGTGTTTTTATAGTTGAGAAACTTTTTCGAAGCCCTGCAGGATAATTACCCGTAGTCTCCGAGCGTATCAGAGACTGGAGGTAGATTCTTACGTATATGCCCTTTGTATTTTAGCACTTTTGTTCCTTTGAGTGTACCTGCTGTGTGTTAGACGGAGAAAGCTTTAAGCTCTGAGGAAAGAAAAGCTCTCTATGCTGTTTCTACTCCGTTGACACTGCCAGCTTATTTAACAGGGTCGGCCTCACCACATTTCACAAAGCATCACCCGAGAAAATACCTTAATCAATTCAATTTCCAAATCGCTGGTCATTTATCTTACCTATTTATAAGTTTAACAGTATTGCAGTGGCGTAACAGTGCATCAAAAGTCCTGGGTTCCAGAGTCAATCCAGGCCCCAATGTAGATTAAAGACATTTTTAATGAATATTGAATTAAAATACAAAAAATTAAACAATGTTATCAAATGTTGATATAATGTTTGGTACAATTACTATTCCAGTAATTTCGTTTTCTGTAGGTAGATGTTTGATGATTAATTTTTTTGAAAACAATATCTACATGAGACCAACATTTTATTTAGTCACATGAACACCCTTCAGTCATCACTAACGTGTTATTTTCTGTACATACATATATAGCTGGTCTTTATCATATATAAAACGCTTAAAGTTTAAAAGTGGCGCATCGTAAAATGAAAAGGTTAATAATCGGGTCCACTCTTCGCGATGAAATAAAATAGATAACGTTGATCTCCGTAATAAGATCAGTGTTACTGATGTAAATGAAAATATCAGAAGAAATTGAAAGTGGGCTGCACACATATTAAGACTAAAAGATGTCAGATGGAACATATTAATGAATTTAATGAGACGACGAAAAGCGACCTGGAAGAAGTAGGAGAGGTCTTCCTCCTCTAGGGTTGTTTATAAGGTTTTATTATTATTATTATTAATTATTAATAGTACTACAGCCGAATGTTAGACCTGGCTTCCTTTTTTCTTCATCTGTGCAGTTTTCCACCATCTTGGGATTTTCTATAGTTCGTCTCTATGTCACTTTTCTCTTCTCGAATCTTGGAGGTTCCATTTCAACACTTGTCTGTTTATATTTGCGGAAT